>JANAVB010009200.1:7784903-8433986 GCA_029216955.1 Iris pallida | reverse complement strand
CATGCGATGTTATTCCCTGGATACATCGGGTATATTGTGCTCATATACTTTATCATGTGCATCGTCTACTCCTTTTATTCGTATTTATTCATGTACACTCATGATCATGTGGGCCTTCATGTATAAACCCATTGGTACTCATGTGGAGTAGCTATCCATGTGAGTCACCTCTTTCATGTGCAATAACATAACTTGGACAGATCCTTGTGTATTGATGGGGCAGGGGAGTATTTATTTGGTTATGCCCTACACCCATCTCATGTGCAACTCCAACCTAGATTTAAGTCATGTACAACCTTAGCCTGTTTACATACCAACATGTGCTCTAAATTACGTAGTTAGTTCAGTTTTCTTATCTATATCATGTATATCTATTTTAACTATATCATTTTTCTCTTTTTACAGTCTCTCTACTATTTCTTCACAACATTTGTATATTATTCTATAGCTTGTTCATATTTTCCTTTCAGTTATGAACTGTGTGAGAGATATTTATTCGTTCCTGTCCTGACTAAACCTGTTGAAAAATCTAACAGATGATGAGATTGTTGAGATACTTACTATGGAGCAGGCTCCTAGTTGACACAGGTGACCTGGACCCTCAGAAGGATCCAGCAGTCGCTGAGGACTTGCCATTAACTTAGTCTAGACTTCTCTATTATCTAGCTATATGAGGCATTGAGATTGTATTGAGATATTGTTTATGGTGTGGTTTATACCGAGACTTATTATTCATATTTGTCACTCTCTGTTGAGATTATCTTATCTTCTATTCCATCTCGATATTGTGATTGAGTTGTCCTTATATATTGTTCTTCTTTCGGAGTATATTCCATACTATGTTGATTTTGACCAAAGACAATGTTCTCTTACCGCCGATACTGCGGCGTAGGCTGGACGTACCCCACCTCTCATGCCCTTACACGGGTACGTCATGACAGGTCCTAGCGGGCCAGATCTGACCGGTTTAAGTCCAACCAGCTCGGCTCCAATCAAGTTGATTTAGGTTAAGTCGAGTAAGGTTCGAGTTCAGGTCGCATCGGGTTGTGTCGTGATCGAGTTCGGATAGAATCTGGTCCAGGTTCTAATCAGGGCCCTCTCATCTTTTAGGCCAAGGAAGCACTGTCTAGGACCTCAATTTTACGGGCCCCAAAAATTTTGGGTAATAATAATATATAATAAAATAAATATAATATTTATTTTTATATATATGTATTTTATATATGTATGTGGTGTGTGTGTCCAAATGACCTCTAGCCCAGTGGTAAGAGAGATGCATGCGGCCCATGTGGTCCGGAGTTCGAGCCCCATTGGAGGCAAGTTGACACAATTACCCATTACACAAAAATAAAAAATAAAAACAAAAATTATATATATATATATATATATAATTATGCATTTTTTAATAAAAGACCGAACAAAAAAGCCTTGCCTATTTGTAAAAAAAATAAACGTAATCAAATCTGATATTTGAAAAATATCCATAACCGTTATGGCATCTGCTCCCTAGAAAAAGATTTGGTCTTTTCGTCTACTGCATAATAAAAATAAATTTAATGCGCAACTGCTTCTTATTCAAATCTTAAAAATTATTAATGATTTTTTTAAATCTGCCTACTACGTTTATAGCGATACATCACTAGTCCCAAGCCCGGATCAAGGATAAGGGTTTCGTAACGTCCCAGTACCGAAATACGGAGAGTGACTAGGCCAACTACTCCATATGAGGTATATAAACGTCAAACGGCGATCTGGCTGTCATGAGACTAGGGGGTGCATACTACAATTAAGTATCCTATGGTCCCACAAAGCATCTATATCTCAATCAATAAAGTAAGTAGCAACAATTAATGAACATATAAGATAAATCAATAAGACGTCCCCGACGCTTCATCAAAATGACCATAGAGAACTAGTTTTATAAGTTAGCTAGACCAGAAAGTCATAGGCACATAATCATAGTCAGCTGCAATCAGATTTAATTACAATTATGCAAGCAGGCAAAATATCCAGAACAACCGGCTAAACAGGTGCCGGTGGCTAAACGCTAGAACTTAAGTAATGATACTAGAGTGGTGGAGAAGAAACCCACTCGAGTCCTCTGCCCGCCATGCTCCTAGTATGTACCATTAACGTCAGGGAGGAAAGTCGAATCCTCTGGCTCTGCTTCGTGATCTGGCCAAACAAAACCAGCGGGGTCAGCCCTGAACAGCAATTACCACAAGGGAGCACAAAAGAGTGAGATAAAATCCAAACATAATAATAAATAGTAATAATAATAAATAAGCTTTCGGTCGTAACCTCGGTCCACAGTTTGTCATAGCACGATAGCCCAATCCAACAACCAAACAAGGACATGGGTTGGACCACGCACCATGACAGTCCATGTCGCCCGGCTACTATCGAAAGGTACAAGGCATAGTCAAGTCATTTTTCAAATGGTCATTCATTCCTGCGGCTTTCTATATTTAGCAGGTTATCCCCGCAATGATGTTATAGGAATCCTCAGATCGTGTCATTCCAGCAGGACTAGCCAATCCAAAATGTATATATATATAAACACATAGCACCTTGATCATGCACCGGCCCCCGTAAGGATACCGTGCTAAAACATATAACACATAGCACATAGGAGTCGGATGTGGTCATCCACCATAAGCGGATGAAACCATATCCGTGGAGAACAACCTGGCACGTCAGGACGGAACCTGGGTGGCTAGTATGGCACGATCTCGAGATTCTTCTTGCCAATGCATCTACCAGATTAGTTGCCTAGTTAACCCTAGGTTAATCTCGAGATTCATATGCCGTAGTCACATGCTCATTCTCGTAAATGCCTTACATAGTACGAGTACCCCAAGAAGGAATCTATACTGGCTCAAAGAGTCATACATAAGGATCCCTCCTTAGTATAATACAACACGCTACACAAACCACGTTATTACTACCGAGCATTCATTATGTATGTGCTGGAGGTATTTGATGTACTGACATATATCGTGCAGGAACACTTCACATATGAGATAACACATCAGGGCTCACATAGATTGTACCTCAGTACATGCATTGGACCAACACACACATAGATAGTTAGGTCAGGAATGAAGGTCGAGCCATAAGATGAAAGAGAAACTATAAGGCACTGCGCACTCAGGGTATGAAGTTGTCACGATCTGCTACACAAATTGTTGGGCCGGGCCGAGTCATGTCCAGCCTACGCTTGAGATAAAGTATAGTAAGCTGTTCTAAAGAAAAATAATATATGATCAAAGTGTGCTAACAGTTCTATATGTCATATTGAGTCAGAATATACCCCAAACACAAAATTATCTCGTATATAAATATGTTTCAAATACATAGCCAAGACGTAAACTGGATACAGGTCCAGTATCAAAATACATAGTCTAAAACATGACTGCTCTCAAAAGTCCCGAGCAACTAAACAAACTAGACGAGTTTCCCCGCAGGTACATCCTCGTAAGGTAAAGTCTGATCCTCGATGGCAACCCCATAATAGAAATCACATAACAACTCCTCTTCTGTAAGTATACCTACAACGTTATCCTGTCATGACGGAAGCAAGTACTGATTCTAACAAACTAATTATACGAAGCATGAAATGAACTGAAGTGTAATAAATAGAAATCATGGCATATCACAATCTATCATGGCAAGGATACATATGTCATAGCGACAGATGTATATGTAGTATTTAAAACTGGAGCAGGTACGTGATCGTCAATAGGTGTACAATGTGCGGGAGGCACGTGTAAATGAAATATACTTTCGTATAAGTGATAAGGCGATAGATGTACATACGTACAGATACAGATTTGAGAAAAGGCCTACGGCACGGTAACATAGAAAATGAAACTTTGCTCGAGTACGATAGATGGGGCATGATCACGTACTCAACTATCAGTTTCCCCATAACTCAGATTCTAACATGTGAGAGATAAGAGAACAGTATAAAATATGGTGGATACTCAGAGTAGTATAAAGCATGAGAAACATGTAGAGATATGACTTGCAGTTTAGGTATAGGTATTCAACATAGTTTATACACAATTCATTATATGCAGTAAATAAAGTTTGTAGAGGTACTTGCCTCGAGTAAAGCAAAGGTATGTATATGAAGTTATAGATATCCTGGTGTCTCGTCACTGTAAAAATGATACATAAACTTAGTTTTTATACACTACAACAGATATGGGATATGATAGCGTGCTCATAACGATGTAGAATGCCTATTATAGCGTATTCTTTCCACTATAAATGCCCCCGCTATAATTGTCCCATGTACAAGAACGCTATAAAGTTATAGCGTTCATAAACGCTATTGATGGATTATAGCATTCCGCGGTGCTATAGACAGGTTATAGCATTTATGAACGCTATACAAGTCTTATAGCATATAAGAACGCTATAGGATAGTAATAGCATTCATGAACGCTATTTAGTTATTATAGCGTCCATGAACGCTAGACTTGTTATAGCATTGACAAATGCTATAGAGTTTACATAACATTTACGAACGCTATAGTTTCATAATAACATTTGAATAACTTTTCGATGCAAATTGATTTTTATAGCGTTTCTTTTGCGCTATTATATGTGCACCAATATCATGTCAGAATGCTATTACAGAATGCATTAATGTAAAGAAACAATTCACATCAGAATAGTATTACAGCACATCAAAATAGTATTACAGATATACAGAATGCCACAGATATCTATTGCATATATACACAGAATGCGGATATTCAAAAATTTAAATGCTTCTCAACGAATCAATCACAGAATGAATTCCGAACAAAAGTAAATTCATTAATTTCACTGTCAAGAACATTCAAAATCCTTCATAATTTCTCCAAACTTAAACATTAACAGCGTAGTCATCGTTTAATTGTTTCCATATATCTATCCAAAATGTTGCATATCCAAATTTAGCTCGAACCCTTCGAACCTATCCACAACCAAAGCTCCTCAGAAATCCTCTTACTTCATCCAACCTACACAAATATAGGGGAAAAACATTAGTGTTCCTGATTAATAAACAAGCAGTTGAATTTATGAGCTAAATATTAGTTTTCCTGGCAAACCCTTTCTTCATTGCTTGTTAAAACCATTATAATCCTTTGTCTTTTCTGTTTGAAATTAATGCAAATGACCATCATGGAGTCAATTTCATGTCAGTAAACTGTTCAACATTAGTCCATACTACCCAGTCTACAAGAAAAAATGGATAACATTAGTCAATTTCTAGGGCCTTTATACGATGCTAGGGTAAGGTCCAACACTAAAATATCCCAAAATCACACAATACATCGCAAGTCGTAATTATTCAATAAATAAATCAGACTATACACTGTGTTCCAATAATTATTAAGAAAGGCAAAAGCTCAAATATACATAAAATAAAGTACCATGATGATCCTTGTTAATTATAGAAATTTATACTAATTTTTTTGGAATTTAAAATCCCTCATAGATATTTATTAAAAATCAGTAAACATAAGTACCCTGAAAATGAGTTCTGTTTTCCTATTTTTATAAAATGCCAAAAGCACTAATTAAATCCTGGAAAATAATATTGAATTAGCTAAATTAACACAGTATTTAAATACAAATTTTTCTAGATTTTTGCAGCAATTAAATTATATATACAAATTCAAATACAACAAGTTACAATTTTTGGAAAATAAATAATTAATTATTTAATATTTTATCCACGTATACGAAATTGAACCGGAGTCCAGATACGGGACCCAAAGCCATGAATCAAGTCCGATATGACTCGTATAGGCCTGGAATGCATTTAGATTCATTTAAGTCCACAGAACCCATGCTATGTCTGGACTCAAATGGCCGTAATCAATTGAAATACAAAAGTACATATATTAAAATATATATACAAATGAATATTAAAGTATTTTAATAATATATATGTTAATGTAGTGAAATATACAAGTCATAAAATTTAATAAATAACTTGTAAATTTATACATAATAACATATAGCACAAAATTATATCTACATACATAGAAGTATATACATATAATTTAGTATATAAAAATGCATATATGTATATATGTAGAAGCATGGAAAAAAGACAAGAGAAGCCTATGCGGCTCCAAACAGAAGGAGCCTTATGCAGCTCAGGAACCCTTTAGAACTTTATGCGGCTCGAAACTCTCCAATAGCTCCATGCGGCTCAGGCGAAGACACGTGGCCATACGCTATCCGCTTCTGCAGCTGGCCATAAAGCAGTCTCCCAATTAATTGCTCTGATGACAGCTCTGACACAATGAATGATAGCTTTGACATAAAAGCTGAAATTATGATGGCATGCTCCTTGGAAAAAAAAGAAAATCCTTCTGGCAAGATCCGTCAAGTCCCAAGCACCCCTATACGGCTGCTCGCTCCATGCGGCTACCATCCCAATACGGCTGTCAATTCTCATACGGCTGCCATCCCTATGCGGCTGTCAATCTTCATGCGGCTGCCAGCTTCATGCGGCTGCTCGCTTCATGCGGCTGCCCACTTCACGCGGCTGTATCATTCATGCGGTTGCGTCATTCATGCGGCTGTGTCTTTCATGCGGTTGCCCACTTCATATGGCTGCATCCTTCATGTGGCTGCCCACTTCATGCGACTTCTTCCTTCATGCGACCGCCTCCTTCACGAAGCTGTTGTCCCTATACGGCGGTTACCTTCATGCGGCTAGGACTTGGGGGTAACCCGTATGCAGTTTACTTAGACCGCACTCATGCGGCTCTGCCAGACGCCCCCCTCATGACGGTTGAGACACGTGGCGATCCTCAAGACAAGTTGAAACACGTGGCTGTCTTATCCCCTCGGAGTTATGGCTGCTCGCAAATCCTGACAACCAGATTTAGTACAATCACCATTATTACCCAAATCAAATCAGATTTGTTGTGATTAAGTAAATGGGACACGTGGTGGGAGATCCGAACTTGTCATAACAAATTATGAGGATTTATTGCAATCAGCATTAATTGCTCATACAGATTTGGTACAATCAAGAATCAATTGCCCAGATGTAATACAATCAAGATTAATGGCCCAGATGATTGGCCACCGACTTTTCAAGAAGAGAATCATTGCAAACCCTAATGATCACACCCCACTCCTATAAATAGCAAGGTGCCATTCCGTTGCAGAAGGATCGGATCCAGAGAAAAAAATATATATCGCAAGGTGCCATTCCCTTGCAAAAGAGATCCTCTCCACCCGGCTGGACACACAGAGAAACAAAAAGGCGCGCACAAAAGAGTCTTCCCATCCAGAGAGCATTTCTTCGTCAGAGCCAAGGCTACGTCTGATCGTCCAAGGAGTAAGGCAGAGCGGCTGTCGCTTTTCCGAGCCTCTACCATCACCCCCCAGAATCAAAACTAAATAATCGTACTTAGACTGTTGTACCTAGGTTTTAGTCCCTAGGCTTTCTTTGTACGAGCGAGTTTGTATTGCGAAGTAAAAGTCCAGCCCTCCCATATAAATTATTCTGTTCTTTTATAATCAATGGCAAACACGATAGAGACTCTGCTGGGGACTAACTTCTCCACGGTTGAGGAGTTGGTGATGCAATTAGACGCAGCCAAACTTGTAGTGCCCCGTCCCGCAAAGTCAATCGAAGAAATCGAAACGCCGACGGCATTGGATCTTAGCCTTGCAACGGCTGCTCAAAGGCTCGCTCGTCCGAGGCGACTCCTCATACAGGTGGGGTAGTTTCGGTGAACTTGCCTCATCTTAGCCTTCACTTAATAATGTGCATGTTTTCAACTTGCACAAGTAGCATAATATAAACGCTACGAACGTACATAGCTAAGGGAATAATCCCGACCTGTCGGAATGTCTTAGAACATAGAAAATGGTCCCACGATTTTCATAGAAGTCGACTCAGCGTGCTTTCAAATGACACTCGATCCCGATCCCGTGGCTTGGGAGAAGGAAGTTGGCTTAAGTTGCTAAGTTGCCCCGACACTTGAAATAGCCTAAGTCATAGGCGTCGCCTGCGTGAATGCTTGGTAAAGCATGCACGGTCCCGTCGTTTGCCCCAACACTCGAATCAGCCTAAGTCATAGGCGTCGCCCGTATGAATGCTTAATAAAGCATGCACGGTCCTGTCCCGCAAGGCTTGGCATAGCCTTTGTACTTCCCGCAAGTTAAGTCGTCTTGCACGACTTGTTGACTTAAGTCTAGGCACCCGAGAAACTTGGTGGTTTAAGTCGACCCCGTACATAGCACGTTTCTTCGATGCGTAGCTCGGCGTAGCCCTTGCTCGTCGAGTCGTTACCTAATAAGTTAAGACAAGTATTGCGTTGGGCTATCGAAGCCATTTCTAGCATTGTCCCGTTCTATCTGCGGTTGTCAAGTCGCGTAGTCCCTTGAGAACAAGGCTCGTTGTATAAGTATATGACTTGAGCGATAGCGTCGCCTATAGAACCAGGTCTGTCTAAGGCACGAGCTACGTTGGGTCTAGTAAAGAATATGCCACGATCAAAGGAAGTCCACGCGACTTGTTGTTGCCGAGATCGGTCCCGCTACTTGGGAGTCTCGCTAAGTCTTGATATGTCCCGTACACGAGATTGATCCCGCTACTTGGGAGTCTCGCTAAGTCTTAATATGTCATGCACACGAGATCGGTCCTGCTACTTGGGAATCTCGCTAAGTCTTGATATATCCCGCACACGAGATCGGTCCCGCGGCTTGGGAGTCTCGTTAAGTCTCGAAAGAAAGAAGGAATGCAAGGTCATGTTAAGGAAGGATTGGTTAGATCGAGTTGAGACTTGTATGGTCATTGGACAACTTGTCGACAAGGTGTAGTCTTCTCGAATGATAGCCGGGGCGCCGGAATCATTCGGCCCGGGGGAAGCGAGTGTGGCTCAAAGTTGGATGCTGGATAACCGCATGGGATACTTCGGCGCCTCCGGGCTAGGTACCCGTGTAGGGACGAGACCGATATCCCACGAGCCAGTCCAAGATAGCTTGACATTACTAGTGACCACTCATGTAGATGTGTCGGCAGATAGCGGCACTCCGCGTGTATGCCTTTGGATTTGGGTCTAGAGCTTGAATGCAGGTCTAAAGCTTGAATGCAGGTCTAAAGCTTGAATGTAGGTCTAGTCGGTAACACAAGGTCTGGGCCTAAGAATGGGCTGCAGCATAGGCATCGTGCTTGGCACGATAGATGGCATCGGGATATTCATAGAATCAACACTATGTTTCACAAGTCTTGTCTAAGTTAGCAAATGAGTCGATCTGGAAGGCCGCAAGGCGGTAGCATGATAAGTCTTGATATGTTGCGATGCACGGCCTCAATCTTGAAGCACGAACAAGTCTAAGTAAGGTCTAGAGGCACGACCTGCACGAGTCATCCCGTTGTCCTCTTTGGCATTTGAATCGTTGGCACGAGAATTGGCCTAGTGAACTTGAGTTTAAGTGAAAGTCTTGACACGGTCGAGTCCACATAAGTTGCTCCTCGGCAAAGCACAGTCTTGAATACATTAAGGTCCCAAATAGAGTATGGCACGACCCTGCCGTCCCGAGTTCAAGTTTGGTAAAGTTCATGCACGATGAGGCACTGCCTCGATCGAAATACACGTTAGTATTGTAGCACGACCATGTCGTTGCACGTCGAGTTGGTTAGACATCAAGTCTTAAAACTGATCCTAAGGCAAGACTAGAAAGACAATCGAAAGGATTTAAGCTGCATAAAGTAAATGAACGTGTCGGTTATGTATGGGTGGGCGAGAAGCTCACTCCACCAGTACAGTTGAGTACTGACACCCACACAGTGTTCATGTGCATGCACAGGTAGAAGGTCGTAGCGCGGAGCTTGCTTGGATGCGTCGAGGTACAGAGTTCCTTGGTGACTCGAAGCGTGCGGTCGCATGGATTGAAGACTTATACAGGACATAATATATGGACATCGCCTTCCGAAGCTTCCGCTGACATCAAACATTGTATTGAGAGATGAGAGAGGGCAGAGTGAATTGTAAATGAGAGAAAAATGAGCACGAGAGACTTGTAATTCGGCCACGTGCCCACAAATATAACCTTGTATTCAATATCAATAAAAAAGTTTCTTTTGAATGACTTGTGTTCATGTGTTCTTATTTCAAATTCTGCTGCATATTCAATGTATCTGCTTGGGACTTCTGTGCGACGACCCCGTCGTCGCCGCTGTAATCGGCTGTTATGGAACCTGCCTTACATGAGCGCAATCTAGGCTCGTGCGACATCACGCCTTAGCGAGGATGATCGCTTCTACGGGAGCGGGGCATGACATAATGGTATCAGAGCACGGCTTTACGTCCTTGGACTTTACGTCGAATTTCTCAATTTTAAAAGCTCGTCGTTGGAAAATAAGTGTGCGCTCTCTCTCGAATGTCCCTCGGCATATCCATACAATAAGTCTAAATATTTTCAAAAGCTCGTACAAGCGTTCAACCAAACGCATCGGTAGGCTATCGCCGAATGGATCGGTTGGCCTTTGTGCCGAACGATGTTAAACTTGACTCGATAGAGAACATATGCTAAGTTAACATGTCGCGTACGCGCCTGACTAGTATTGTATCGACCCTAGCAATTTAACATGCAAACTCGAAATATAATCCGCAGGGATGGTTATGCGGCACAACTTAGTCTGCGCGTCGCGCACCTCGACCTTTCGGTGCAAACGAGTTGCGAGCGATATCAAGTACCGCTCGGACGGGAACGAAGCTACACTTAGAGTATCTATCGATAGGAACGCTATCGAGTTAACGCTTAGGCGTACACGAAAGATTGTTTTGGATTTTGAGGAATAGTACGAACGACTTAGTACGTCGAGACGATGCAAGCGATTATGCTAGAGATTCGTCGAACAAATCGGAAGGATGTCTTAGCGAATGATACGAAGTGATTGAGGACTAGATCGTATGGCTCGAATCCGAGTGGTATATGGTTTGTCTTAAAAATCATTCGAGCAAATATTAAGGATTACGAGTATGTCGACGAGGCGATGCTATCGCGCAGAGCCTTAGAACGCATCACGCTTAGTTGACCATGACTTCGTGTGTCCCGAACGAGATATCGTTCGGACAACTTGTGAATGAGCAATACGAGTTAGAAAATGATTCGAAACGACGAATAAAAGTGAATGTCTTGATCGAGAAGGCTCGAGGATTGCACGTACGATTTTGGATTGATTCAAATAAAATGTGACATGAATTTTGAACAATGATCTTAAAACGAGCTTGAGGAAGAGCGACTGAACTTGATCTTGAATATCAAGGAATGGTGGTATATCAAGTTCGGACAATAGCATCAGTCGCACGACTCGAAATTGGTTGCAAAGGAAGATCGTCATGTTACGTATATCATCGATGGTATTGAGGTGTATCAAAGATCGATATGCGATAACTCGGGGTACTCTGACTCAGCGAATGACGATCGTGCAAATGTCATTGTTCCGATGGAAGCTATATTTGGGATATTGAAACGTGTCGAGGAAAAGATAAACTTGGTTCAAGGATTTTTCTAGTTGAAAGAATGACAAACGGACTATCGAACTGAGATCTTGGCTTGGATGAAAAATAAAATATTGGATTTGCCTCGTCGATAACCACAACTTCGACATTCTTGTATTATGCGAGCGCAACCCCAGCCTCGCACATGCGTCGCGCCAATTTGAGACGACCACTCCGCATGAGCGCTGGTATGGTAATTCATACAGCGGGAGTGATTGAACTTTGATGGCGTGACAATCTGATTGCTTCGACTTGTGGTTTGACGCGAAGGTAGACTCAAGAATGACCCAGCGAATTTGACGGTTGAATTTGAGGATTGCGTAGGTCCAATCCGCGTATCGAGAATGAATTAGTCTAGACTCAAACAAGAGTTACGCCCCGATGATAATAATTATTCAGCGGGTGCGTTGCATGGTGATTCATGAACCACCGTGGATAATCGGACTCGCATGAGATTGGGGCGCAACGTATTGTTAAAGCTAAACGATCTCGTGATCGAATACACGAATTGGTTAGAGTTGGTGATTTGAATGGATTCGAATACGTGCTACGAATGCATTGATGCGAATAGGTGATCGTGCTCGATGTTTAGAAATCTGAGTGACACGAGCTCTGGTAGAAAACCCCGTACTATCGACTTTGGTTTGACCCTAGAATTGGGGTCAGTGTTGGCATTATTGTTTGGGAACTATGATTCCAATTCTGACATTGACTTAGCCTCAAAAAGATTGGCCTAGCGGTTAGGCGAGATGCCCTGTTTTAAGTGTTAGCAATCAAAAGATTGATCTTGAGGATTAGCATGGATGGATAGCGTGAATCAGGAATAGGAAACCCTGCTCACGAGACTCGACTGACATGCATATATTCCAGGGACGCCTGAGTATGTGCATGATACGACTCGAGTGAGAATGACGAATTCTCTATCATGCGGCTTGGTGAATGCATGTATTCTGGGGACGCCTGAAATGCGTACACGATCCAATCAAGCGATACGTTGAATTCAAATGAGACTTGAGGAACAGTAAAGTATCTTGGAACTTGAAATCGTATTAAAGGAAAGAATGATAATAGTGCGAGCGTGGCTCGGACTCAAGGAAACGCGTAGGCGTATCTCGCTCAACTGTTATAGTCCCGTGTCTAGGCTCGATAAAGTCTTGGCCATAGAAATGGTAGGATGGCTTGTCTTCAGGAAAGTCTCGAGGACGAGACTTGTTCTGAGTGGTGCATGTTGTAGTGCCTCGTCCCGCAAAGTCAATCGGAGAAATCGAAACGTCGACGGCGTTGGATCTTAGCCTTGCAACGGCTGCTCAAAGGCTCGCTCGTCCGAGGCGACTCCTCGTACAAGTGGGGTAGTTTCGGTAAACTTGCCTCATCTTAGCCTTGACTTAATAATTTTGACCTGTCGGAATATCTTAGAACATAAAAAATGGTCCCACAATTTTCATAGAAGTCGGCTCAGCGTGCTTTCAAATGACACTCGATCCTTTGTTCCCGTGGATTGGGAGAAGGAAGTTGGCTTAAGTTGTTAAGTTGCCCCGACACTTGAAATAGCCTAAGTAATAGGCGTCGCCTGCGTGAATGCTTGGTAAAGCAGGCACGGTCCCGTCGTTTTCCCTAACACTCAAATCTGCCTAAGTCATAGGCATCGCCCATATGAATGCTTAATAACGCATGCACGGTCCTGTCCCGCAAGGCTTGGCATAGCCTTCGCACGTCCCGCAAGTTAAGTCGTCTTGCATGGCTTTTTGACTTAAGTCTAGGCACCCGAGAAACTTGGTGGTTTAAGTCGACCCCGTGCATAGCACGTTCCCTCGATGCGTAGCTCGGCGTAGCCCTTGCTCGTCGAGTCGTTGCCTAATAAGTTAAGAGAAGTGTTGCGTTGGGCTATCGAAGCCATTTCTAGCACTGTCCCGCTCTATCTGAGGTTGTCAAGTCGCGTAGTCTCTTGAGAACAAGGCTCGTTGTATAAGTATATGACTTGAGCGATAGCGTCGCCTATAGAACCAGGTCTGTCTAAGGCACGAGCTACGTTGGATCTAGTAAAGAGTATGCCACGATCAAAGGAAGTCCACGCGACTTGTTGTCGCCGAGATCGGTCCCGCTACTTGGGAGTCTCGCTAAGTCTTGATATGTCCCGCACACGAGATCGGTCCCGCTACTTGGGAGTCTCGCTAAGTCTTAATATGTCTCGCACACGAGATCGGTCCCGCTACTTGCTAGTCTCGCTAAGTCTTGATATGTCCCGCACACGAGATCGGTCCCGCGGCTTGGGAGTCTCGTTAAGTCTCGAAAGAAGAAGGAATGCATGGTCATGTTAAGGAAGGATTGGTTAGATCGAGTTGAGACTTGCATGGTCATTGGACAACTTGTCGACAAGGTGTAGTCTTCTCGAATGATAGTCGGGGCGCCGGGATCATTCATCCCGGGGGAAGCGAGTGTGGCTCAAAGTAGGATGCTGGATAACCGTATGGGAGACTTTGGCACCTCTGGGCTAGCTACCCGTGTAGGGACGAAACCGATATCCCACGAGCCAGTCGAAGATAGCTTGACATTGCTAGTGACCACTCATGTAGATGTGTCGGCAGATAGCGGCACACCGCGTGTATGCCTTTGGATTTGGGTCTAGAGCTTGAATGCAGGTCTAGAGCTTGAATGCAGGTCTAGTCGGTAACACAAGGTCTGGGCCTAAGAATGGGCTACAGCATAGGCATCGTGCTTGGCACGATGGATGGCATCGGGATATTCATAGAATCAACACTATGTTTTCCAAGTCTTGTCTAAGTTAGCAAATGAGTCGATCAGGAAGGCCGCAAGGTGGTAGCATGATAAGTCTTGATATGTTGCGAGGCACGGCCTCAATCTTGGAGCATGAACAAGTCTAAGCAAGGTCTAGAGGCACGACCTGCACGAGTCGTCCCGTTGTCCTCTTTGGCATTTGAATCGTTGGCACGAGAATTGGCCTAGTGAACTTGAGTTTAAGTGAAAGTCTTGGCACAGCCGAGTCCACATAAGTTGCTCCTCGGCAAAGCACAATCTTGAATACGTTAAGGTCCCGAATAGAGTATGGCACGACCCTGCTGTCCCGAGTTCAAGTTTGGTAAAGTTCATGCACGATGAGGCACTGCCTTGATCGAAATACACGTTGGTATTGTAGCACGACAATGTCGTTGCACGTCGAGTTGGTTAGACGTCAAGTCTTAAAACTGATCCTAAGGCAAGACTAGAAAGATAATCGAAAGGGTTTAAGCTGTATAAAGTAAATGAACGTGTCGGTTATGTATGGATGGGCGAGAAGCTCACTCCACCAGTACAGTTGAGTACTGACACCCACACAGTGTTCATGTGTAGGAACAGGTAGAAGCTCGTGGCGCGGAGCTCGCTTAGATGCGTCGAGGCATGGAGTTCCTTGGCGACTCGAAGCTTGCGGCCGCATGGATTGAAGACTTATACGGGACATAATGTATGGACATCGCCTTCTGAAGCTTCCTCTGACATCAAACATTGTATCGAGAGATGAGAAAGGGCAGAGTGAATTATAAATGAGAGAAAAGTGAGCACGAGAGACTTGTAATTCGGCCTTGCGCCCACAAATGTAATCTTGTATTCAATATCAATAAAAGAGTTTCTTTTGAATGACTTATGTTCATGTGTTCTTGTTTCAAATTCTGCTGCATATTCAATGTATCTGCTTGGGACTTCTGTGCGACGACCCCGTCGCCGCCGCTGTAATCGGCCGTTATGGAACCTGCCTTGTACGAGCGCAATCTAGGCTCGTGCGGCATCACGCCTTAGCGAGGACGATCGCTCCTACGGGAGCGGGGCATAACAAAACTTGGCTCCACTCAAGAAATGCTGGTCACCCGGTTCGACCAGCAGGCGTTTGAAGAAATGCTCTCCGACGGAAGCGCTGGCCCGGTCCAGCAGCGAGGCCGCACGAAAAAGGCCCGCAGGAAGTGGAGACCCAAATCATTTGCTCCTCCCTAAGCTCTCGAAGAAGTACTCTCTATTGCCCGAGACAGCGGAAAAGTCTCGCGTGCGGCCCCGCTTCAGACCACAGAAGACTCTGCTGTCCCCAAGTCTGGCAGAAGAAAACACTATGATGCTGGACTTAAAGGGGCAAAGAGGAACTCTGTGCAATCCAAGCCGCATAAGGGCGCCAATCGCATGGGAAAAGCTCATGCGGCCGCAACTGTCAACCACATGGAAAAACTTCATGCGGCCAGAATTGCCAGCCGCATGCAGACAGCCTGCACGACCATGACTTCTAGCCGCATACAAAATGTTCATACGGCCACAAAGGATAGCCGCATGCAGACAGCCTGCACGGCTACACATACCAGCCGCATGCAGACAGCCTGCACGGCCACCGATCCTAGCCACATACCATCTACTCCATACGGCTCACGGTCAGTCTTTGACCATCTCTCGTACGGTCCTGACCATGGAGGCTCTCTGAAGCATATGCCAGACTCTATTTTGACCAGCATGGACTCTTCCTACTACGCACTCTCAGGTGCTAGAAGAAAGAAGTCTCGGGCAGCGCGGGCTCGACGAGCTCAGTCGACTGTCCCAACTTCCGACCACCAGGGCTTCCCGCTAACTATTAATGGAAAGTTGTACAGAACTACCCGTATCCAGCCCCCGGCGGCCAACGAACGGGATAATTATCAAGAATCTCCCAACAAGGATCAGGGAAAAGTATTCGCGCTACCTCCATATCAGGGAGCGGGCAGGAGGCCAATACACTCATGTGCTCAGGACTCCCCAGCCCACAAAGCAGGTGACTTACGCAACGTAATTCTTCACAAGCACAAGGAAAGAGACGAAGATTTGACGTACAAAGAGTCCTGTCAAGGACATCAATGCACCCAAGTCATTGTCAACTGCTGCTGCAATAAGGCAGCAGTACAAAAAGACCGGCAGTCCGTCTTCCAAAGGTTGCAACATCCAAGCTCAGAAGACGGAGTGCTTCTCGTCGCCTCTTGTAATTCTGCTCCGAAGATTCCTGGCAGTGGTAGAGGGAAGAAAATAAATGTCTCCAGCCCAAAAATTTTAACCGGCGTAACAAAGAAACTTTCTTCTAAACGGTTGTCTACCACCGTTACAGGAGGAGTTTACCAAGGTACCCGCTCAAAAACGAAATTTGCCATACTTGAAGAAATCGGAGCCGGGGGTAGCACTCCTCCAAACATCTACGACAATCCGGTGTTCCAAGAAGACGATCCAGGGGAAACAGTTCACCCAACAGATGCAGCAGAACCCGACGTCCCCGAGGACGTCCCTAACTCCTAAGACGAGGCAAGCTCTGAAGCTGGGGGTACCACTCTTTCTGAGTCCGAACCAGAGAAAAACATTCCCACATACCCGAACGACTTCTCTGTACAAAGGTATGACTCAGAGGGCACATCCTCTACCGTTCCTTCCATTTCTAATCATGTGAGGACGGTGTTCATGCCAGACAGCAACCAAGAAGGCCCCAGTGATCGCCAACATATCGACACACTAGAAGTCATACTGCATGCTTTGGTCACGTCTGTGGATGAGATCAAAGCAGCCATTCCAACTCTGCAAGAAAGAACGCCTGGCCAAACAAGCTTGGGTCCCGCGGTCAATACGGACTCGAACTCAGTTGCACCAAACCCGGGCGATAATCTTCCCGAAATATCGGCTTCTACCGCTGCAGACGAGGCCAGGAAGGCAAGAAGAGAGGTCCAGGAGCTCCGGGCCATGTTCCATGCCCGAGAAAACTGCCAAGACCTCAGGATATGACAACCATATCCCGCTGCATGGAGAGATGTTCCCTTTCCACCAAAATATAAACCATTCCACATCAATCCATACGATGGAAAGACATCTGCAAGCAGGTACATCACCTACTTCGAAGTCACAACCGACCATCTGCCTCATGACGTGTAACACCCACTTTTCTAAATGTGGGTAATTTTGAACTTTTATAATTTTGATTAATCGATAATAAGATTTAACTCATGTTGTGATTTTTGGTAATTATTTAATCAATTTAAAACTATTTAAAATATTGAATTGTGATTTTGATGGTTAACTAGTTAATTCCTAGTTTTGCTAAGCTTAGAGACTAACCATGGGGACCTAACCATGTGATTAGAATGACTATTACAACTTTTTAGGCTAAGGGTATTTTGGTCATTTTATGACTTTTGAATTATTTAGGATTTTGATTAATTGGTAAATTTTATGTTATTTTAATAATATTTAAATTGATGTATTATAATTTTGGTCATTTTTTATATTTTAATATTTTGGGAAAATTTTATATTTTTAATATTGTTTTTATTGGATTTGTTTAGTCGGGTTTGAGTTTCGTCTCGTTCCGACTTGTATTGTGACCCGGGTAGCTTGAACTCTAGATGGGACCCAATATTAAGTTAAGCATGGCTCACAAGACCCAACATTAAGTTAGTTAATTAAACTAATTTTTATCATGTTAGAATGGTTAAGTTAGAGACTCAAAACTAGATCATTTTGACCCCAAACTTGAACCTAGTCTAGACTTAACCATATAAGACTAGAGAGGGTAAATTAGGACATTCTCATTCTCCAAGGGAAGGGTGCTACCAAGGATTGGAAGAGGAGTGCTAGGAGGAGTGTCCACTTTGAGGGATCTTCGTATCAGAGCCGTGTCCTAAAGGATTTCATTGGGATTCCACTCCCAATAGGTAAAACCCATCCTCTAAATTGATTTCCTTTGCATATAAATTAGTTTTGAATCCGTATGATCCATCCTCATGCATGTGTCCCATTTAGATTCAAATTTGAGGCCATTTGGAGCTCTCTTGAGGATTTTAGATATGTGTCTTGTGTCCTACTTGATAGATCCCAAATTAGGATACCACATGTGTATGTATGTATGATAATAGTTTAAATAGATATTTAAATTCAGTTTTATAATGGTTATAGAGTGGATTGATCTTTGTTAGGATGGTTAGAATGAGTTTCATTTGGATACCTATGTTTGTATGCAAGTATCTTGACCTATATGTGTTCTTTTGTCAAATCCGTCATAATTTTCATCCACGTTTTTATTAACCAAAGAAACTTAGAAATGTCATAACTTTTACCTTAGAACTCCAATTTATCTCCCTTTTTTTAAAAGAACCATATCGAAGTTAACTTTCCAAATATATATTTTAATAAGCCAAATTCTTTCTGTAACTTTCTGTAAAATTATTTGAATGTCAGCTGTACGAAAGACGAATGTGTTTTGGTATTTTTGCAATTTCGGGAGCTTCCGGACACAAAAATGCGATCCGTTTAAAGTTTCGGAAAGCTAACACAAAGGGATATGACATACTTTAATTCTAGAATTTAGTAAATGCCCAATTGGTACAGTATTGGTTTTAAGTAGAAGAGTGACTATACGATATATGTATTTTGTGTAACCTATGAGCCTATGTAGTATGGATATTAAATGAATATAGAGTATGTAATACATAATATATTAGATGAATAAAATGATATATATATATATATATATATATATATATATATATATATTATATATATTCACTTTACATTAATGTATATATATGGTTGAATGCAAGCATGTAGGAATGCAATTAATATAATTCATATAAGCAATGCATGAATGAAAGAATGATATACAATGCATGCATGAAAGTATATAATGAATGCTAGATATGATTGTAAGATATATATGTAATGATAGATATGAATGCATAATGTATAAATATTGTAATACAATATATAATGATAACATGTATGGTAATGTCGAGTATATGAATGCAAGTATGCAAGATAATGTATTGTATCCAAATATGATGTATTCAACTTAAAGATAATATAATATATGAAAGAAATGAATGATAATATATAACATGATATGTAAAGTAATACAAGGTATGAAATATATGATGTGTGCATGTTTGTATGTCTCTATGTTAATGTATGAAATGATATGAATATACAATGTATGCATATGTATAAAACATGTAGGTAATGCATAGATACATGAATGAAATGAATGTTTGCAATATGTTAATATAAATATAAGTATCTAATATGCATGAATGTAAGTATAATATAATACAAGTATACATGTATGTATCATGTAAATGTAACATACATGATATGTATGTATGCATGTATACAAGGTAAGTATGTATGTATGTATTTCTATAAACTGAGTTAACCTATAACCTTTTACACACATGCATTAATACACCCCTTTGACATCATGTATCCCATATCACATAAACCTACATATCACTAAATTTTAGAACATTAACACATATCCTTTCACACACATGCCAAACACACACATACTCACTTACTCTTTTACCTCTCTTTCTCTCTCTATATGTACATGTATGTGCCTATATATATAGCTTTCCTATATATATCTATGTATATGAATATATGAATAGTGATGCATTTATATATATATGGGATGTACATATAGGTAGCCTATATGTTATGGGTGTACTACAATATATTAGATATATATATTGTTATGTCTATATGTGTTTGTGGTTTGGCTTAGGCATGATATAGCCTATAGCCTAGGGCTCTTAGCCTATGGTGTGTCTGTTTGCCTAGTGAGAGTTTAGTTAGACCTGTTTAGTCTTGATTAGGCCTAGAATAGACTAGTTAGACTTGTTTGGTTTAGGTTTGACCTAGTTGACCTAGTTTGACTAGTCTAGTTGATTAGAGTTGACCAAAGGTTGACTTTAGCCTAGATTGATCCCAAACTTCATGTAGATGCATTGTAGCAGTCTATTTCCTTATTTTAGACTTGTTGTGACTTATTCTGTTCTATAGGAGACAGACACCACTCCTCGGATAGTATATTCTCTTCGGACATTCAGGATACCAGGCGAGTACATTCTCTGATCATTTTATATCCTGCTTAGAATTATTTTTCTGCTTTAAATTACTTTACTTCTTACTGTCACGTTGGTCACACTGATTGGTACTATATGGATCCCTTCTTGAGATGTTATCCTTATGGAGCATCGGGTACTACATGTTCTGTGTGTTTCACTTACATGGCATATCACTATGCTTCGTTGGTTAATTGATCACTTGTGACATATACTCTTATGATCACAGAGTCTCCTTGAATCCTTATCCCATTTACTGGATATCCTAGAATCTTCTAGAATCCCTATTTATGGGACATCCATGTATCACCCTTCGGGGGCCTTTGCATGGAATCATAACATAACCTGGTTGGATCCTTGTGTATTGATTGGGGGTACGGGGTTGTAGAAGTAGACATGTGAATAATACCCAAGTAGTATCTCATCAGAAACTTTCCATAGTGTCTCATCAGAATCTCATATGCCATTTACATGTCTATATTGTACTCTGACTCACTAGCCACTGTTAGTTCTCTATTGTATAGTAGATATTTCTATTACAGTTCTCTCTCTCTGTTTACATACTGTATTTCCTTCAGTACCTGTATCTTACTTTACTGCATGATTATATTTTCTAACCTGCTATGAACTGTTGAGATGTATTGTGCTCGCTCCTGTCCTGACTAGACCTGTTGATAAATTTTACAGATAGCCTGGAGGTTGCTTGCTAGCCTAGAGAAGACACATTAGAGGTTGTTTAGATAGCTATTTCAGTTGTCTGGAGTTGTATTTACTTTATAGATTACCGTATTTGAATTTTGAGATGTTTTCTGGGTTTGTGTATCTTAGACACTTAGACTTCTATCTGCGGTATCTCTTTGTGGATTTCATATTTTATCTATCTTTTATCATGCTCTACCTTAGATATGATTGAGACTGTATTTGCTATGTCACCTCCATTCGGAGTGTATATACTGTACAGGTACCTTTATATTGTTAGATGTTTAACCTAGGACAGCGCTCTACCGCCGATACTGCGGCGTAGGCTGGGCGTTGTTACGTACTCGTACCCTCTCAGGGGTGTGGGTCATGACACGTATAACACCCAGTTTCTAAAATAAGGGTAATTTCAAAATTTTGTGTTTTAATTTATTTAATTATGATATTTAAATAATAATATGATTTTTGGTGATTTTTAATCATTTTAAAACTAATTAAATATCATGACTTGTGATTTTGATGTGTAGCTAGTAAAGCCGTAGAGACTGTCTGCCCTAGAGCCTAACCATGTGGGTAGAGATTTTTTTTAGTACATTTAGCTTGAGGGTATTTTGGTTATCTTGAATTTATTTGAATTTATTATAATTATTTGGAATTTAATATATATTATTTTGAATGGTGTGATTTAATATTATTTAATTAATTGCCATGTGATTGTTATTAGCCCTAACCTTGATGGGACCTAACCTAGATTAGACATAGCTAGTCTTCGTTAGCCTTGGTTAGTATTAGTTAGTATTGGTTAGTTGGTTAAGTCATGACTAGTTAGAATAACTAGGTTGCAACTTGATTAAAGGGGGACCTAGATTTTGACCATTGAATATACTAGATGGAATGAGAGAGATTGATTCCCCAAACCCCTAACCATAGCATTTATGACTAGCCTAGGGATTCCCCCATCACTATTTAATCCCTCTCAAATTTAGTTGCCTCTTTTATCCATCCCTTCATTTTCTAGAGAACAAGGTTAGCCTCCATTGAAACTTCTTCATATTTTATTCAATATTAATCCTTTTTCATCCAAACTTCTTCCATGGTGACCTAAATCCTATTTTCCTACTGTTCATAGAGGCCAATCCCAGTTGGAGAGCAATTTGGAGGAGCTAGCTAGCAAGAAGGACCACCCCATTTTGAAGCTTTTTTATGCAAATTATACATATAGGTAACTTCCTATTCCTTTAATAGATTTTTGATTTCTTTACATGAATAGGAAGCCCTATGTGTTCCCTAGCCGTAGGTATTGGATTTGTGTCGAGTCGTGTTCATTTCGTGTCAGTATCGGACACATATCAGTCCTAGAATCTAGGTGTTTGATGAAATACTTGAATGGATTAAATCTTAGTATTTTCTAAAATAAATTGCATATTTGGGAAGCCCTTGATATGTGTTTTTGAAACCCCACTGACTGAGTTCGATTTCGTGTCGTGTCCGTGTCCAAAATGGACACGAACTCACTGCACGACACCCCCGTGCACTGCCCTGCTACCTGACCCTAAAATCTCTCTATGTAGGACACGTGGACACGTGCAATTTGACACAGAGGTGGGGGCCATCACTGACAGACCCCCCTCGAGTTTTAGGACACTTTGTGTCGTATCGGACACGAAAACACGCGCACACTGATTTTACACACACCGTGCACGCACGGGAAAACTGCACTAACACGCACTTCGTGTCCAGTCCTGACACGACGAGGACACGAATCAGGGTGTCGACCCTCTAGACATATGTCCCGCCTAACCATAGACACGAGCACGAGGTTTGATTCGTGTCGTGTCCTAGACTTGCACGAACACGTGCACGACACTATACTGTTTGTCTTAGTTCTGTGTACCCGATTGGGTTTTATGGTTGTTTGGACACTTCGTGTCCAGTTTTCTGGACATGAATAGACCCCCTGACACGTACTAATGTAGGGAACATTTGTGTACACCTGATTTAAAATTTTTGTTTAATTTTAATTGATTAACAGGTTCGAGAATAGGATTCCTGATACTGTGCACTGTTCATCCCATTCCGAGTTTAATTAGGTTTGTATTTGATAATTAATGATTAATTAGTTGATTTTAATATGTGAGCATGTGTGGGATGATAGTTTACACATCTGAGAATTGGCCTACATGCTCAGGTTCACATGGCATGGGTTTTGGCCTTCGAAAATTCTTTTTTTTGTGTTAACTGAATACATTGTTTCCCTGTTTTCCTGATTTTCCCATTCCGAGTTTTTTTGAAGAATTGATCTTGATTATCCAATTTTTCTGAGATCTATATATGTATGCTAATGTTGGTTTCATGTTTGGGTGATTGGGCAAAGGCTGGTGTATTGGTTCCATGATTAGGATCGATGTTAACAAAGAATTGATTTTCACTATGGGTTGAATTGATGTGTAAACTGCTATGTGAACTGTTAGATTAATATTCCACAGGTTTGATCACTCACACACATCCTATTTTTCCTCACATAGATTATCCCTAGGCCTCCACTTCATAAACACTGTTTTGGGTTCCTGGGTATGTCTCCACCTGCACACTCTCACATGCCCACACCTTGATTAGGTTCCCTATCAAAGTGTGGTTGACACTGTCACAAATTCTAAGAATGATATACCCATATATGCAAAAACACATTTACACACAAATCTAAGAACAGGTTTCCCATACTACTGTTGAAACCTGGGAAATGTTTCGCACTTTGAACTGTTAAATTGCCATGATATTCCTGATGACACTGAGATGATTCCCTACTTAATGTCCACTGGTTTGTTAAAAATATGAGAATAGATTAGGAATTGGTTTTGATTTATTTTGCACACTTGAATACCTGTGACACATTACTCACACCCTCATCCACAATAACACTCATACATTGACACTCTTGTACATGACTAAATGTGCTAAAATAGAGCCATGATGGCTGTCCTATATAGCCTATGTGGCAGTCCCAAATCTGTCCATATAACAGTCCTGACATGCCCCTATATGGCTGTCCCAACCCCTGGATTCAGCCCTCCAAGTTCAGCCCTTCAGTCCACTTGTTGGCTGCCATATACAGTCCAGATTTCACCCTACATACTGTCCAGATTTTAGCACCTAATGGCTGTCCCTGAACACCTATTTGTGGCTGTCCTAAGCCCCTGAAATTCAGTCCACACAAGCCTATATGGCTGTTCATATTCAGTCCAATATTAGCCTACATGGCAGCCCCACAAATCAGCCCTTTGTATGCCCTATTTAGTCCCTCAAACATAGCCCCATAGCAGTCCATATTTTAGTCTATGTTTCCCTTAACATCAACTTAGTTAGCCACCCCAATGGCAACCATTTGAGCCTCAAATGATAGCCCATAACAGCCCCCAAGAACCTGTTTAATAGATGCCCTTATCAGTCTAGAATTTCAGTCCTAAACCATATCAAAACATGTCCTTAAACACTCTACTCACACACCCTTGCATCACACTACCATATCACCCTCTATTGACACTACCACACACACATGCTATTATATTACACTCTCATGACACATGCCACATGCTAACACATGTACACTATCATATGCCTTTTTTCTATCCTCTATGTATATGTGTATATACTCATGTGTATATATATATATATATATATATATATATATATATATATATATATATATATATATTTTATATATATATATATATATATATATATATATAAATATATATATATATATATATATGTAAAAAAAAAATATATATGTATATATATATATATATATATATATATATATATATATATATATATATATATTTTATATATATATATATATATATATATATATATATATATATATATATATATATATAAATATATATATATATATATATATATATATATATATATATAGATGATGCATATATTATCATGTATAATATATATATATATATATATATATTATATATATATATATTTTATATATATATATATTATATATATATATATATATATATATATATATATATATATATATATATATATATATATATATGTATATATATTATACATATATATATATATGTATAATATATTATACATGATAATATATGCATCACCTATATATATATATATATATATATATATATATATATATATATATATATATATATATAATATATATTATACATAGGTGATGCATATATAAAATATATATATATATATATATATAGGTGATGCATATATTATCATGTATAATATATATATATATATAAAAAAAAAATATATATATATATATATATATATATATATATATATATATATATATATAGGTTATGCATATATAAAAAAAAATATATATATATATAGGTGATGCATATATTATCATGTATCATATATATTATAATGTGTGTGTTATATTATTTTAGGTAGATATATTAATATATGGGTATGTGTAAATATGTGGATTGGTATATAGGTAACATTGCCTATGGGTGTATACCTATGGCTCATAGCCTAGGTATGTGGTTTGAATGCCAGTAAATGTCTGGTTGGTTTGTATAGCCTAGATTTGATGTGTGCTTGCTAGGATAGCCTTGGTTAGGCTTAGTAAGACTTGTATGGGTTAGTTTGACCTAGTTTGACTAGTGTGGTTGACTAGAGTTGACCAAGTGTTGACTTTAGTCTAGTTTGACCTAGACAGCATACAGATGCATTGTAGATTACTATTATCACCCTCTGTATACATCTTGACTTGTGTTGCTCTAAATAGGAGTCAGGTACCTCATCTCGGATAGTACATTTACTTCAGACATTCAGATACCAGGCGAGTACATTCTCTGATCATTTCATATCCTGCTTAGAATTATTTTCCTGCTTTAAATTACTTTACTTGATACTGTCACGTTGGTCACACTGATTAGTACTATATTGATCCTTTCTTGAGATGTTATCCCTTCAGGGAGCATCAGGTACTACATGTTCTGTGCGTTTTACTTACATGGCGTATCACTATGCTTCGTTGGTTCTTTGATCACTTGTGACATATACTCTTATGATCACATAGTCTTCTTTGAATCCTTATCCTATTTATTGGGTTTCCTAGAATCCCTATTTATGAGACTACTATGTACCACCCTTCGGGGGCTTACTACCCTTCGGAGGCTGTTACATGGAATCATAACATAACCTGGTTGGATCCTTGTGTATTGATTGGGGGTACGGGGGAGTATAAATAGTCATGTGAACAATTCCAAAGTAGAATAGACATGTACGCCTCTTTAGTATAGCCATGTGCAAATCAAGCCGTTCACATGTCGACTTTGTACTCTAAATCACTAGTCACTCGTAGCTCTTTACTTATAGTAGATATTTCTATTACAGTTCTTTCTCTCTGTTTACATACGACATTTCTTCAGTATCTATATCTTACTTTACTGCTTGATTATATTTTCTAACCTGCTATGAACTGTTGAGATGTACTGTGCTCGCTTCCGTCCTGACTGGACCTATTAAATTTTTTACAGAAGATGATGAGGAACCCTGCACCCCTTACTTTGGAGCTTGCCTAGATGACACTCGCGACCTGGACCCCTGGGGAGGTTCAGGCAGCTGTTGAGGATGATACCTTGCATAATGTAGATAGATAGCTTAGACTGTTCTTTCTTTTCATGTTTAGATGTTGTTTTTATTTTCAGTATTGTATATTTTAGAGATGTCGAGACTTTGTTATTTCTTTCTGCTGTACCTCAGTTGAGGATTTCTTATCTATTTCCATCGTGCTATATTCTACCTCAGATTATGATTGAGTTGTACCTCTGTGTTAGCCTCCAATTTGGAAAGTATATTCATGTTAGTTAGTCATAGTTCATGACCTAGAATAGCGTTCTACCGTCGATACTGCGGCGTAGGCTGGGCGCTGTTACGTACTCGTACCCTCACGATGGGTGCGGGTCGTGACAACACATTTTTAGTGGTGGCCCATGCAGGTCGAGTTTGTGTAGTAGTATTCGAACTAGAGTACCACTACAGCCAACAGTAGGATTATGATATATTTTGAAGGTACTCAATCACAGTTAGGATCCCTTGAGAGATTCTTGGGACGACCCTTGAGAATCTTATTTTAACTTCGATTTGAAAACTCTCTTCCCTTGATTTGATTTATCTTTACTTTCTGTTGTTGAATTTAATTTTGATGGATTATTGTTGAATTTAAGTTTGTATTTATTGATTTTGATGGAAGATTGTTGAATTTTGAATCTTGATGTTAGTGGTTGAATTTGAGTCTGTATTTATATGGTTTTTGACGGATTATTGTTAAATTTTGAATTTTGAGGTTAGTGGTTGAATTTGAGTCTGTATTTTTATGATTTTTGATGGATTATTGTTGAATTTTGAATCTTGATGTTAGTTGTTGAATTTGAGTTTGTATTTATATGTATATGTACATTTTTTAGGAATTAAGGTATAACCTGATAACATACTTAATAAGGACAGCGAGAAAGATAAAAGTCTACTTTATTATGGAATTTAGAATTTATTGCAGTCATATTTGCTAGTATGACAAGGATGTAGAGCCTGATATAGCCACACTTATCTTAGTTATGAAATCTAGATTTTATTGCAGCCATGCCTGGTGGCGTGGTAAGAATTCTAGATAACATGATTATAGAGTGTATGCCCTATTATGGACTCTATCGTTTATTGTAGCTATGCTTATTGGCGTGGCAGAATTCTGACAACATAATTTCAGGAAGACGCATATGATTATCAGATTGTACCTTAAATATTTTTGAACATATTTTCTCTACTTTTGTTTCAGTCCTTCAAAAAAAAAGAATTGTTATTTGTTTGTTTTATTTTATTTCTCATTATTTAACTTAGGAGTAGCTTTAGCTTCTTTTTTTATAAACTTTGTGTAACTTCTTACTATGAATTTCTTCTTAATACAATGAATCGACGATTTTGCTAGACCTTATCCTGGATTTGATATTATAGCTATGGTTTCAAAGTGGTTCTTTCTTTAAATAGATAAGCAGAATAGATTTCATTGTTATTTCTTCTTGCTATTATTATTGTATTAAATAATGATAATAATAATAAAACTGTCTTGATTTCACCAATCACCTACTTTGCAATCTTGGTAGGAATCTAAATGTTAGTCTTAACGCAGAATTAATTTTTATATTAGGACATGAGAATATATGAGTATATATATATAGCAGGCACTTGCCTGATACGTATGCATGCTACACTTTGAATTCCAACCTATCTAAATACATATTAATATGTTGTTGATGTTTAAATTGTCAAAACCCTAATATTTCTGGTTTTCTTCTTTTCTAATTTAAATTCGTAATTTAAATATAAATTTCATGTTATTAGTTATGTTTATATCACTGCACATGTACGTTATACATAGGGTTTCAATTCAAAAAAAATTTAGTTGAGTTTTGTGTTTGAAATTGTCAAATCTAAGACTGTGTGTATATTAACCCTTAATATTGGATTTTAAATATTAGTTCAAATTGTTGTTTTAAATGTAATGTTTTGAGCTATATACATTGTGGTATGTAGGGATATAAATTTAGGTTTCGTATTCTTACATGTTAGGTTGTGATAAACGTTGGGTTGGTTTGATGTTCAAATTTCTCCAAAATCCTAAAACTGAATACATGTTAACATTTTTACATTGATTTCCATGTTTAGTTCACTTTCAGATTTAATATGTAATATTGAACTGTATGCATAGATAAATGTATGGATAGTATGTTAGGGTTTTATTTCCATCATGTTAGGTTCTGTTAGGAGCATTAAGTTGGTTGTGATGTTCAAGCCCCTAGATTCTGAAATTATATTATGTTAATATTGCACTGGTTTAAATATTAGCTCATTTTCAGATTTGTTGTAAATGCTGAACTAAAATCGGGTTTAACCTTTCAATACTAATTTATACCCTGTACAAGGACACACACACCCTAACTTAGTATACACTGCCATATAAACCTATCCCTTCCTCTCTATGTTATGTTCATATGTCTATATAGATATATATAGAGTTTATGCATACATGTTATAATGTATATATATACATAACTAAATCTCTACCTCTTTATATATATATATATATATATATATATATATAAAATATATATATATATATATATATATATATATATATATATGTATATGGTTAGCCATGTATGTTGAGTAAATAGGTTGTGCATTGTAGATTGTTTAACCAATATGCCATGAGTAGTGTAACTTGATAGCTATTGTTTTGAAACCCAAATCCACCTATACTTTCATGTACATTTCACAATACACACATGCCTACTATCTAACCATATGAACATGTCCACATACCCCCATACACACACGAACCACAAGACCTTTACATAATGCTAGCTTTTCCCTCTCTAACGCTCTTTGTATATATTGTGATTGGATTTCAATGCAATTGACTTTCATTATTTAACTTGTGATTTTGATTTTTCCTTGTATAGTACCCCTTTATAGATAATTGGTAGTTATCTTTTTTTATTTTTTGATAAGTACTAGTTTTCACACAGGATGGTAGACTGTCTTACAGTTTTGATGATTTGTTATTTCTTTGTCTTTTTCGATTTAACACCCTAGATTGCTTGTGTGTTTTGATACCCTATGACCGTTTTGGTTTAGCATGACTAGTATACCTAGATGAGACTTTCATTACCACCGTATGCCATGACCTAGTATGTCGTCCTTTTAAATCGTATGATTTGTTTAAGTTCTAAGACTTTGATTGTGGGGATTTAACCTAGAAGGAGTATGAACATTTTAATTTCGAGGACAAAATTTTTCTAAGGGGGGTAGGATTGTAACACCCACTTTTCTAAATGAGGGTAATTTTGAACTTTTATAATTTTAATTAATCGATAATAAGATTTAACTCATATTATGATTTTTGGTAATTTTTTTATCAATTTAAAACTATTTAAAATATTGAATTGTGATTTTGATGGTTAACTAGTTAATCCCTAGTTTTGCTAAGCTTAGAGACTAACCATGGGGACCTAACCATGTGATTAGAATGACTATTTACAACTTTTTAGGCTAAGGGTATTTTGGTTATTTTATGACTTTTGAATTATTTAGGATTTTGATTAATTGGTGAATTTTAGATTATTTTAATAATATTTAAATTGATGTATTATGATTTTGGTCATTTTTTATATTTTAATATTTGGGGAAAATTTTATATTTTTAATATTGTTTTTATTGGATTTGTTTAGTCGGGTTTGAGTTTCGTCTCGTTCCGACTTGTATTGTGACCCGGGTAGCTTGAACTCTAGATGGGACCCAATATTAAGTTAAGCATGGCTCATAAGACCCAACATTAAGTTAGTTAATTAAACTAATTTTTATCATGTTAGAATGGTTAAGTTAGAGACTCAAAACTAGATCATTTTGACCCCAAACTTGAACCTAGTCTAGACTTAACCATATGAGACTAGAGAGGGGCAATTAGGACATTTCCCATTAGCCCTAATGGACTCTTTATGGCAGCCACCTTTAGGAGAGAATGATTCATTTCATTCATTACAATCTTGCCTCTTTTATTTTCCTTTTGTTCTTTCCCAATTTTAGAGAGTCTTCCCATTGATCTGATCTCCAAATCAAATCATTCCTTCACCAAACCTTCCCTCAATCATTCCCATTCTCCAAGGGAAGGGTGCTACCAAGGATTGGAAGAGGAGTGCAAGGAGGAGTGTCCACTTTAAGGGATCTTCGTATCGGAGCCGTGTCCTAAAGGATTTCATTGGGATTCCACTCCCAATAGGTAAAATCCATCCTCTAAATCGATTTTCTTTGCATATAAATTAGTTTTGAATCCGTAGGATCCATCCTCATGCATGTGTCCCATTTAGATTCAAATTTGAGGCCATTTGGAGCTCTCTTGAAGATTTTAGATATGTGTCTTGTGTCCTACTTGATAGATCCCAAATTAGGACACCCCATGTGTATGTATGATAATAGTTTAAATAGATATTTAAATTTAGTTTTATAATGGTTAAAGAGTGGATTGATCTTTGTTAGGATGGTTAGAATGATTTTCATTTGGATACCTATGTTTGTATGCAAGTATCTTGGCCTATATGTGTTCTTTTGTCAAATCCGTCATAATTTTTATCCACATTTTTATTAACCAAAGCAACTTAGAAATGTCATAAGTTTTAGCTTAGAACTCCAATTTATCTTTCGTTTTTTTTAAAAGAATCGTATCGAAGTTAGCTTTCCAAATATATATTTTAATAAGCCAAATTCTTTTTGTAACTTTCTGTAGAATTATTTGAGTGTCAGCTGTACGAAAGACAAACGTGTTTCGATATTTTCGCAATTTTGGGAGCTTTCGGACACGAAAATGCGATCCGTTTAAAGTTTCGGAAAGCTAACACAAAGGGCTACGACATACTTTAATCCTAGAATTTAGTGAATGCACAATTGGTACAGTATTGGTTTTAAGTAGAAGAGTGACTATACGATATATGCATTTTGTGTAACATATGAGCCTATGTAGTATGGATATTAAATGAATATAGAGTATGTAATGCATGATATATTTGATGAATAAAATGATATATATATGATATATATTCTCTTTACTTTAATGTATATATATGGTTGAATGCAAGCATGTAGGAATGCAATTAATATAATGCATATAAACAATGCATGAATGAAAGAATGATATACAATGTATGTATGAAAGTATATAATGAATGCTAGATATGAATGTAAGATATATATGTAACGATAGATATGAATGCATAATGTATAAATATTGTAATACAATATATAATAATAACATGTATGGTAATGTAGAGTATATGAATGCAAGCATGCAAGATAATGTATTGTATCCATATATGATGTATTCAACTTAAAGATAATATAATATATGAAAGAAATAAATGATAATATATAACATGATATGTAAGGTAATGCAAGGTATGAAATATATGATGTGTGCATGTTTGTATGTCTCTATATTAATGTATGAAATGATATGAATATACAATGTATGCATATGTATAAAACATGTAGGTAATGCATAGATGCATGAATGAAAAGAATGTTTGCAATATGTTAATATAAATACAAGTATCTAATATGCATGAATGTAAGTATAATACAATATAAGTATACATGTATGTATCATGTAAATATAATATACATGATATGTATGTATGCATGTATACAAGGTAAGTATGTATGTATATATTTCTATAAACTGAGTTAACCTATAACCTTTTACACACATGCATTCATACACCCCTTTGACATCATGTATCCCATGTCACATACACCTACCTATCACTAAATTTTATAACATTAACACATATCCTTTCACACACATGCCAAACACACACATACTCACTTACTCTTTTACCTCTCTTTCTCTTTCTATATATATGTATGTGCCTATATATATAGCTTTCCTATATATATCTATGTATATGAATATGTGAATAGTGATGCACATATATATATATATATATATATATATATATATATATATATGTATGTGTGTGTGTGGGATGTACATATAGGTAGCCTATATATTATGAGTGTACTACAATATATTAGATATATATGTTGTTATGTGTATATGTGTTTGTGGTTTGGCTTAGGCATGATATAGCCTATAGCCTAGGGCTCTTAGCCTATGGTGTGTCTGTTTGCCTAGTGAGAGTTTAGTTAGACTTGTTTAGTCTTGATTAGGCCTAGAATAGACTAGTTAGACTTGTTTGGTTTAGATTTGACCTAGTTGACCTAGTTTGACTAGTCTAGTTGATTAGAGTTGACCAAAGGTTGACTTTAGCCTAGATTGACCCCAAACTTCATGTAGATGCATTGTAGCAGTCTATTTCCTTATTTTAGACTTGTTGTGACTTGTACTGTTCTAAAGGAGACAGACACCACTCCTCGGATAGTATATTCTCGTCGGACATTCAGGACACCAGGCGAGTACATTCTCTGATCATTTCATATCCTGCTTAGAATTATTTTCCTGCTTTAAATTACTTTACTTGTTACTGTCACGTTGGTCACACGGATTGGTACTATATGGATCCTTTCTTGAGATGTTATCCTTAGGGAGCATCGGGTACTACATGTTCTGTGCGTTTTAATTACATGGCGTATCACTATGCTTCGTTGGTTCATTAATCACTTGTGACATATACTCTTATAATCACAGAGTCTCCTCGAATCCTTATCCTATTTATTGGGTATCCTAGAATCTCCTAGAATCCCCATTTATGGGACATCCATGTATCACCCTTCGGGGGCCTTTGCATGGAATCATGACATAACCTGGTTGGATCCTTGTGTATTGATTGGGGGTACGGGGGAGTAGAAGTAGACATATGAATAATATCCAAGTAGTATCTCATCAGAATCTTTCCATAGTGTCTCATCAGAATCTTCTATGCCATTTACATGTCTATATTGTACTCTGACTCACTAGCCACTGTTAGTTCTCTATTGTATAGTAGATATTTCTATTACAGTTCTCTCTCTGTTTACATACTGTATTTCCTTCAGTACCCGTATCTTACTTTACTGCATGATTATATTTTCTAACCTGCTATAAACTGTTGAGATGTATTGTGCTTGCCCCTGTCCTGACTAGACATGTTGATAAATTTTATAGATAGCCTGGAGGTTGCCTGCTAGCCTAGAGGAGACACATTATAGGTTGTTTAGATAGCTATTTCAGTTGTCTGGAGTTGTATTTACTTTATGGATTACTGTATTTGAATTTTGAGATGTTTTTTGGGTTTGTGTATCTTAGACACTTAGACTTCTATCTGCGGTATCTCTTTGTGGATTTCATATTTTATATATCTTTTATCATGCTCTACCTTAGATGTGATTGAGACTGTATTTGCTATGTCACCTCCATTCGGAGTGTATATACTGTACAGGTACCTTTATATTGTTAGATATTTAACCTAGGACAGCGTTCTACCGTCGACACTGCGGTGTAGGTGATGGAACTGGGGATTCCCAGGATCCTTCCTTTGGTATGTGTATTGATCGATAGAAAGTTAAACAGATATAATACGTGTTCTAACCCTTCATAGGCGAAAACTAGGGTTCACGAATTATACCTGGGGCGGAAAGGAGACAAGTAATTTTTGGCAATCTCGAGCGGACGACCCCAAGATCTTCTGCACGTATTCCTTCCTCGAGTTGGACGACGTGTGGGCGACGATCTCCCAACCTTTTCTTCTCCTTGGCAGCCCTCTCTTTCTCTCCTTACGTGAATCACGAATTTAGAGAAAATTTCAGATTTCTGATGAGTAATCTGGCGGCCAGAGAATAGAGGATATATATAGGCGACGACAGGAACCATGAGAAGAAATTAGGGTTAGGCCTCCTAACGGATCTGGATATCCCGTGTTCAGCCCGAACACACAATCCAGGCCCATTAACAATAGCTCGGTCCACTAATGAGCTATTATTGTACTACCTCCCTAATCCCAAATTATGTTTGTGGGCTCCTTTTATTATATGCTCGTTTGCCTCCCCGTGTTAAGATATCGTATGTCCGTCGATCAAATTAAGTTACTGACAACTATATTGATTCGACATCTTTTATCCTTAAGTAGTACCGCTCAACTTTATTTGTCATGTCGGATATAATCTACCTGCAGGGTTTACATGACAATCCTTATGCGCTCCTTAAGAGGACATCATCAACCCGATGTATCGGGACATGGATTATATTTATAATCAACAGCCCATCATACATACAATGTTATTACCCAATTCATAGAGGTTGTTGATCCATAATGAATCTCACTCTTTTATGAGTCAGAGTAATGCACACTGCATATACATGTCCGTTATTATATCCGGATTAAGAGCACAAGCATCCATAATAACAGAGGTGTTTGTTCTCTTATGTAGTTAGTACAAAGAGAACAACCTCAAGTGGTCCTGTTCAATACACACAAAGTGTACTAGTGTAAACCTATAGTCAAGATAGACTAATACTAGATTACACTACAACCTTTCCAATAGATTGTCTAAGTCCATCTAGGTTGTGAACTATTTATATACTCTATAGGAAACTGATAATATGATCTTCTGTGTGACACCACACACCATATTATCTACAATATAGAATATCAGACATTTGCATTAACACTTGCAACAAATACAATATGCAAACATTTGCCTATATGATTTTCATTCAAAATTTAAGGAAATAAGGTTACTACAAAAGTGATGCTTTTAGTATATAACCCTAACAATCTCCCACTTATACTCAAAGCATTGCTTTTCAGTATACTGTTACAAATCACCCACTTATACTTAAAGCCATGCTGCTACGCATCTGACTTCCATTCCCTCAACATGACTGTCAAAAGCCATAGCTGGTATGCTCTTTGTAAAGGGATCAGCTAGGTTGTCGGCTGATGCTATCTTGATCACAGCAACTTTTCCTTTCTTTACAAAATCTTGTATCAGGTGGTACTTGCGCTCGTGGTTCCTTCGAGTTTGCAACTGCACCACTATTATCACAATAAAGTGTAAAAGACTTAGGCAAACTAGGTACCACATCCAAGTCCAACAGAAAGTTTCTGAGCCAAACCGCTTCTTTGGCTACCTCAGAGGCTGCCACATACTAGGCTTCCATGGTGGAATCAACAATACATTTTTGCTTGATACTCCTCCACACAATGGCTCCACCTCACAAAGTAAATACATAACCTGAGGTAGATTTCCTGGAATCCCTATCTGACTGAAAATCTGAGTCTGTATACCCCAAGGGAACTAAACTATCTGTCTGATAAACTAGCATATACTCTTTAGTCCTTTTCAGGTACTTCAAAATATGCTTTACGGCAGTCCAGTGCTCTTGTCCTGGGTTAGACTGATATCTGCTGACCATGCCTACGGCAAAGCAGATGTCTGGTCTCGTACATAGCATTGCATACATTAAGCTTCCTACTGCTGAAGCAAAAGGAACTGCCTTCATGTTCTCTATCTCTTTAGGTGTCCTCGGACACTGCTCCTTTGATAGAGCAATTCTATGTCTAAAAGGTAAGAAACATTTCTTACAATTTTGCATACTAAAACGAGTTAGTACAGTATCGATATATGAAGCTTGGGATAAGCCCAACATCTTTTTCTTGCGATCTCGTAGAACTTTAATCCCAAGGATGTGACCTACTTCTCCCAAGTCCTTCATATCAAACTGTTTGGATAACCATACCCTTACATCAGATAATACCTTCACATTGTTTCCAATGAGCAAGATGTCATCCACATAAAGTACTAGGAACACCACCACGTTTCCGTCACACTTTCTGTATACACATGATTCATCTTGACATTGATCAAATCCATAGGATTTTATCACCTGATCAAAACATATGTTCCAAGATCTAGAAGCTTGCTTAAGTCCATAAATGGACTTCTTGGGCTTACAAACAAGATGCTCCTAGCCCTTTTCAGTGAACCCGTCTGGTTGCTTCATATAGATGTCTTCCTCAAGACTTCCATTAAGAAAAGCTGTTTTGACATCCATTTTCCAAATCTTATAATCGAGATGAGCTGCAATAGATAAAAGAATCCGAATAGACTTAAGCATGGCTATAGGAGAAAAGGTTTCCTCATAATCGATACCCTCTCTTTGAGTAAAACCTTTTGCTACAAGCCGAGCTGTAAAGGTTTCAACCTTACCGTCTGGTCCTCTTTTTCTCTTATAGATCCACTTGCATCCAATGGCTTTTACACCAACGGGTGGTTCTACAAACTCCCAGACCTGATTAGAATCCATAGATTCTATTTCAGATACCATTGCTTTTTGCCAAGACTCTGTATCTTTATCTTGGAGTGCTTCATTGTAGGTACAGGGATCATAATCTTATTCCTCAGGGACAAAGTCTGACGACTCTCCCAAGAACATATATCTATCAGGTTGTATCACAATCCTCCCACTACGACGAGGCACTATCGGTTGTGGTGCAACATTTGTGACATGTTGTACAGTTATTTGTGGTTCATCCTCTTGTACTGTTGGTACTGAAGTACTTGGTGTCTCACGTCTCAGTTCTTCTAGAATAACTCTACTTGTGGGTTTATAGTTTATCACAAAGTCTTCCTCTAAGAATCGGACATTGGTGCTAACAATGACCTTCTGATCCTTAGGACTATAAAATAAACCTCCTTTCGTTCCTCTTGGATAGCCTACAAATAAGCGTACTTCTGTACGAGATTCTAACTTATCTGCTTTCCCATTCAGCACATGTGCTGGACTACCCCAAATGCGAACATGTTTCAGACTAGGCTTACGCCCAATCCACAGCTCTGTAGGAGTAAGAGGTACTGACTTAGAAGGAACCAAGTTCAAAATATTAGTTGCAGTCTCTAAGGCATATCCCTAAAACGAATCTGGCAAATCCGAGTAACTCATCATTGATCTAACCATCTCCATAAGATTTCTATTCCTTCTTTCAGCTACACCATTCTGTTGGGGCGTTCTAAATGCAGTCAATTGGGATACAATCCCAGCCTCTGATAAATAATCCCTAAACTCTCCAAAGAGGTACTCGCCACCATGATCTGATCGTAACGACTTGATACATTTTCCATGACGTTTCTCCGTTTCAGCCTTGTACTCTTTGAATTTCTCAAAGCACAAAGACTTACGGTGCATCAAATAAATGTATCCATACCTTGAATAATCGTCAATAAATGTGACAAAATATTCAAAGCCACCTCTAGCTTGGATAGTCATGGGTCCACACAGATCAGAATGAACCAATTCCAACACATCTTTGGCCCTATACCCCTTTGCCGTAAAAGGCCTTTTGGTTATTTTACCTTCCAAGCAGGATTTACAGACTGGTAGTGCCTCCACTTCAAATGAACTCAAAGGTCCATCTTCAACCAGTCTTTGAATCCTTCTTAGGTTAATATGCCCCAATCGTAAGTGCCAATGATATGTTTGGTTCATACAGGAAGGTTTTTTTCTCTTATTTAAGTTAGATGACATGTTATTCATTTCCATAAGTTGCATTGTGGGCGAAATAGGATTAATGACATATAAATTATCAACCAATGCACCAGAACAGATAAAATATTTATTCTTTCTAATAACAATATTGTCATTAAAATAAACTGAATATCCATCCTTAACTAACATAGAAACAGAAACTAAATTCCTTGTAAGTGAAGGTGCATAAAGACAATCTCTCAATGTCAAAGACTTATTTCTACCAAAAGATAAAGTAACATCTCCTAATGCAACGACCGATACTTTTATAGCATCACCCATGAACAAGCATATCTCTCCATCACTGAGCCATCTGGTTTCCTGGAACCCCTACAATGTATTGCAGACATGATTAGTGGCTCCTGTATCTACACACCAGGTGCTGGTAGATAACACCGCTAAACATGTTTCAACTACTAGTAAATGAGATATACCTTCTTTGTTCCCTTGTTTGAGAAGTAGACAATCAGTCTTCCAATGTCCTGACCCTTTGCACTTGAAACATTTGTCTTTAGGCTTTTTCACTGCGCCTTGAGGTCCCATGTCCTTCTTTGCTGAGTTTGCCTGCTTCTGAATGTTATTTTTCTTCTTACCGCCTTTTGGCTTAGAAGTAGAAGCCTTTTCAGAAACAAAAACATAACCACTCTGCCTAAACAGAGATTCAACATCCTGTAGCTCTTTTGCAAGTTCTGCCAAACTATACAACCTTTTGTTCATGTTGTAATTAAGTCAAAAATTGTCAAAACTTTTAGGCAGAGTCCCGAGAATGATATCAACCTAGGATTCCCCATCGATTTCAGCTCCAAGGATCTCCATCTCATTCAGATGACCCATCATCTTGAGAACATGATCCCTTACTGGTGTACCCTCAGCCATTTTTGTATTCATCAAACATTTCATAGCAAACTTCCTAACTGCTCTACTCTGATGTCTGAAGAGTTCCTTGAGGTTATACATCATGTCATAAGCTGTGGCCATGGCCTGATGCTGATGTTGCAGTACATTTGACATAGATGCCAGATTGTAACACCGCGCCATCTCATCTGCCTTTTTCCACTTCTTATAAGCCTCTTTGACCTCTTCATCCGAGTTAGCATCAGGCTTAGGTGGGCATTCCTCAACATGTACATATTTGTACTCCTTAGCAGTCAGAACAATATCCAAATTACGTTTTCAGTCAATATAATTAGGTCCAGTAAGTTGGTTTTCTTTAAGAATCACCATAAGTGGACTGAAAGAACCCATTTTTGAAATCCTGAGAATCACATAAATAAAATTATGTAGGGCAAAAAAAACTTTTTGAATTAACTAAATATTGATTCCCTCAGAACAATAATAAGAAATTCACCAACACCTTGAACACCATGAATTTAGCATGCCACGATATTGTGGACGTATACAAATTCAACTTTGTTCAAATAGATTTTTCTTATTAATTTTACTATTATGTCAATATAACTTTATGACAAATAAAATTAATATGCTAGTCTTGCTCTGGTCATAAAAATAATAGCAGTGACTCCGATGGAGAGTATACCATTATTTGTATCTAAGTGTATACCATTACTTAATACTAAGTCCATTACCTTGTAATAAGTTCCTTCAGATGGAGAAGTGAACACATACTAGGTAACTTTCTACAATTATCCCTAAGGAAGTTTGTACTGGTGATCTATAATTATACTCATCCGATATGGAGGAAAGCACTAAAGCCAACACGCAAGTATAATTACATCACCTACAAACCAGTAATAGAGACCATAGGATTTATACTAAATAAAAATCCTCTCCCACTTAGTTATTTAACAATAAGGGTTTTTCTACTAGTTGATATTATGTCCATGTTGTCCATTATTAATGTAGGCTTGGTTTTTCAAAAAAAACAACCACACAATAACAAACATGCATAATCAGAAAAAGCAAAATAACAAAAATAAGAGAAAATATCCAACTATTATGGTCATCTTTGCTGCTCCGTCCTCAACTATCCGATTCCTTCATCGAAAATCATATGTCTGCCTCTGGACTGCTTAAAACTAGCATCTCGTCCGGCATCAGAAATAGCCACCACCGCCATCACGATTTATCAAAAATAATTAAAATTACATCAATCCTATGCCTCCCGAAGGAGTTCACACATAATCTAGATTGAAAAATTAAAATAATAAGCACGATCAACCCTCGTGATTTTAATTACATCCACATTAACAACAACATCCACGATATGTCCGTGGTTTATAACAACACAATCAAAAAACATGCATTGGACCATAATAGTTGGATCTAAGATGCCTGCAAAATCGAGTTAGAACAGATCTACATCTACCGACTATTACACAATGCAGGGTTTATTGGACAACATGGACGTATCAATCAATACGTAGATCCAATGTGGCTCTGATACCAATTGATGGAACTGGGAATTCCCAGGATCCTTTCTTTGGTGTGTGTATTGATCGATAGAAAGTTAAACAGATCTAGTACGTGTTCTAACCCTTCATAGGCGGAAGCTAGGGTTCACGAATTATACCTGCGACAGAAAGGAGAGAAGTAATTCCTGGCAATCTCGAGCGGACGACCCCAAGATCTTCTGCACGTATTCCTTCCTCGAGTTGGACGACGTGTGGGCGACGATCTCCCAACCTTTTCTTCTCCTTGGCAGCCCTCTCTTTCTCTTCTTACGTGAATCACGAATTTAGAGAAAATTTTAGATTTCTGATGAGTAATTTGGCGGCCAGAGAATAGAGGATATATATAGGCTACGGCAGGGACCATGAGGAGAAATTAGGGTTAGGCCTCCTAACGGATCTGGATATCCCGTGTTCTGCCCGAATACACAATCCAGGCCTATTAACAATAGCTCGGTCCACTAATGAGCTATTGTTGCACTACCTCCCTAATTCCAAATTATGTTTGTGGGCTTCTTTTATTATATGCTCGTTTGGCTCCCCATGTTAAGATATCGTATGTCCGTCGATCAAATTAAGTTACTGACAACTATATTGATTCGACATCTTTTATCCTTAAGTAGTACCGCTCAACTTTATTTGTCATGTCGGATATAATCCACCTGCAGGGTTCACATGACAATCCTTATGAGATTCTTAAGAGGACATCATCAACCCGATGTATCGGGACATGGATTCCATTTATAATCAACAGCCCATCATACATACAATGTTATTACCCAATTCATAGAGGTTGTTGATCCATAATGAATCTCACTCTTTTATGAGTCAAAGTAATGCACACTCCATATACATGTCCGTTATTATATCCGGATTAAAGCACAAGCATCTATAATAACAGAGGTGTTTGTTCTCTTATGTAGTCACTACCAAGAGAACAACCTCAAGTGGTCCTGTTCAATACACACAAAGTGTACTAGTGTAAACCTATAGTCAAGATAGACTAATACCAGATTACACTACAACCTTTCTAATAGATTATCCAAGTCCATCTAGGTTGTGAACTATTTATATACTCTATAGGAAACTGATAATATGATCTTCTGTGTGACACCACACACCATATTATCTACAATATAGAATATCAGACATTTGCATTAACACTTGCAACAAATACAATATGCAAACATTTGCCCATATGATTCTCATTCAAAATTTAAGGAAATAAGGTTACTACAAAAATGATGCTTTTAGTATATAACCCTAACAATCTCCCACTTATACTCAAGATCTTTTGCACGTATTCCTTCCTCGAGTTGGACGACGTGTGGGCGACGATCTCCCAACCTTTTCTTCTCCTTGCAGCCCTCTCTTTCTCTCCTTACGTGAATCACGAATTTAGAGAAAATTTCAGATTTCTGATGAGTAATCTGGCGGCCAGAGAATAGAGGATATATATAGGCTACGACAGGGACCATGAGGAAAAATTAGGGTTAGGGCTCCTAACGGATCTGGATATCCCGTGTTCAGCCCGAACAATACCCAAGTAGTATCTCATCAGAATCTTTCTATAGTGTCTCATCAGAATCTCCTATGCCATTTACATGTCTATATTGTACTTTGACTCACTAGCCACTGTTAGTTCTCTATTGTATAGTAGATATTTCTATTACAGTTCTATCTTTCTGTTTACATACTGTATTTCCTTCAGTACCTGTATCTTATTTTACTGCATGATTATATTTTCTAACCTGCTATGAACTGTTGAGATGTATTGTGCTCGCTCCTGTCCTGACTGGACCTGTTGATAAATTTTACAGATAGCCTGGAGGTTGCCTGCTAGCCTAGAGGAGACACATTAGAGGTTGTTTAGATAGCTATTTCAGTTGTCTGGAGTTGTATTTACTTTATGGATTACTGTATTTGAATTTTGAGATGTTTTTTGAGTTTGTGTATCTTAGACACTTAGACTTCTGTCTGCGGTATCTCTTTGTAGATTTTATATTTTATCTATCTTTTATCATGCTCTACCTTAGATGTGATTGAGACTGTATTTGCTATGTCACCTCCATTCGGAGTGTATATACTGTACAGGTACCTTTATATTATTAGATGTTTGACCTAGGACAGCGTTCTACCGCCGACACTGCGGCGTAGGCTGGGCATTGTTAGGTACTCGTACCCTCTCAGTGGGTGCGGGTCGTGACATGACGACACCATCCTTACGTGGCTGTTCATCGGAGCATTGGAGGGAGTCGCCTTCGACTGGTACCGAAACTTGTCGGACAATTGCATCCACTCCTTCATCGGCTTCAAACGTATGTTCCTGGAGAGGTTCTACGAAGTAGGACAAGATGTAACAATGTCCACCCTCATGGATGTTCACAAAGAAAAGGAGCTGACAAGAAACTATATCGAGCGATTTTGCCAAACCGCGATGAAGCTGCCTTCCGATAACCCTGATTCCTCCTTGATTGAAATTTGTCAAAAGAGACTGCTTTCCACAATCAGCCTCTGGATGGGCGAAAGTTAATTCAAGGATTGGAAGACGTTCATCATCAGTGCTACTAGCGCATAAGACAAGGAGAAGAAAGCCCACAAACTAGGATTGCATATCTCGAAAGGGGAAGACAAGGGCAAATGCCCTAACTTCAACAACAACAACGGTGGTAACTCCTCCAGCAACCGAGACAACAAGGGCAAGTAGGCTATGGTGGCCGACACAGCCCCAAAGCCCGAATCAAAGCCAGCAGAAAAGCAGTGGCCTCAGATGACCTACTCCTTCGAGGATGGCCATGTTAAACCCATCTTAGACATGCTCATCCAAGGAGGACAAATTCAGCTCCCTCCTTCAAGGCGTGAGCCTCGTCCTGCAGACTTGGAGAACCCCAAATACTGCCACTATCATCGATATGTCCACCATGCCACACATGATTGCTACCAACGAAAGCGATACATCCAGCATCTCATCGATTCTAAGGTCCTGGCCATTGATTTCGAAGAGGTGACCGTAGCAGCCAACATGGTGTCAGTACAATTCGGCAACTTCTCTCGGACAAAGACTCAAGACGGAGTAGTACCTGTCCTTCGAGAAAGGATGGAGTTCGCGAACCTTCCACCTCCCCGAGACCAAGCTGCTGGTCTAGTGCCCCTTACCACGTCACGGGGGGAGATCATGTGGGTCCATCCGGACTTGGTACCTGAGGTGACTCAGTCCGCACCTCCCTCTACCAGCAAGAAGAAGAATGGGAAAGTCAAATCATGCCGCACAATCTCGACAGAGGTCGAGGAAGCTACTGTTGATGTTACCCGCTCCGGCGTACAAACCCAACCTCCACCGGGTAACTCAGCTGAGGACCATCAGCCGACAGCCTCTGATGCTTCCCGACCTTCGCAGCCTTCGACGACCGACAAGCCTAGGTCGAAGGAGACCTGTTTCGACAAACCACTCCGAAGGGAGACACCTCATGGGCTGGAGAGGCCGTACAACTTTGACATCTTGGCACAATTTGCCAACATACCGGCCAAACTATCGCTATATGAACTCCTGAGACTCTCCAAGGATGTTCGCGTCGCACTAAGTGAGGCACTTCAGAATGCCGACGCATATCTAGCTCAGTCCAACCTCACCGGGGAAAGCTCGCCTGCCGATCTCCAGGACAGCGCTTGCACAGGGTCAATGTCGAACATTGTCTTCACTCCGCAAGATATGCTCATCAAGACCAACCTGCACGATCGCCCTCTGTACTATACTGGGTACATTGGCGATATCAAGGTAGATCGGACGTATATTGATCCCGGTTCTTTCATAAGCATCATCCCGAAAAGCTTACTACACCATCTGTGCATCCCAATGCATCGCCTGACGCCAACAAGCACCGCCATCAGCGGTTTCAATTCGTGCAGGAGCTACCCGATCGGGAAGATTCGCCTAAAGTGCCAAATCGACAACCTTTAGTCAGAAGTAACCTGTTATGTCATAGATGTGAACACTTCCTACAATATTCTCCTGGGGCGTCCTTGGATACACGATTACATGATCGTGCCCTCCACACTGCACCAGTGCTTCAAGTACGTCGACAAGCACGGCTTCGTGAGAACAGAATTTGCTGACATCGATCCCTTCAAAGGGGTCAATTCCTACTACTCAGACTCATGCTTGTATGAGAAGTCGAAGAAGCATCTCGCCGAAGGAGATACACAAGCTCAAACTGAAGCAACATCTGGATCAGAAGAACCTCTGACGATCCACTTCCAAGCCCGCAAGCCTGGCATAACTGCGCCCCTTACACACTCTGTGTAAGGACGCAATTAGCCTCTCTGTACAGGAGGAACACATGGTAATCCAACTACCAAGGTCTGGCCAAGTGCCAAGACCCACGACAGAGCCACTGACAATCAGGCTGTCTAAAGCTAGCCAGCAACAAGCAGAGGAGCTCAATACCTCTGTCAAGCCAATGATGATCCGTCTTCCCAGGATGAATCGGCAGCCGAGCGCTAAGCCAGGGACTGCTAACCAGCCAACAAATCCTCGTCCAGCACCGACCACCAAGCTGGGGGTGGCTAGTACACCAACGACTCCACGTTCTGCTCCACCCATGGAGCCTCTGATGATTAAGCTGCCTAAGTCATCCTCTCAGTCCTTATTTACACAGGGGTAGCTGAAGAAGAGTCGGAACTGGCTAAGTATGTGGCTGCTTACACTGATGCACGATCCGCAGATGATATAATCCCATTGGAAAAGATATCTTACTTCATGCTATGGAATATGGTATAGGCACTCACCTATACATGCAGGTGACAAACGTCTATACTGCAAACCTACGTACTCCAGTGGAAGACGCTTACCGCATAGTCGAGGGAGAAGACCATCCAATCATCTTCGATCGGAAGAATGATCCACAACCCTTCAGGGTAGAAGAAGTTGATCTTGAACCCGACACCGAAAGATTACCCCTTTATCTGTATAGTCCCCGATCCAAGTACCTTATGCAAAAACAAGGGTATGATCTGGAAACTCACCAGGCTTGAACTACGGTACTGGACGGCGATTACCCTTACAATCGCCGGCCCCGGCTAGGAAACTACGAGACTACTAAAACAAAACCAGATGTGGGCTAGGTTATGTGACACCGGCAACAACCCCTGAAAGCTCAGACGAGGAATGCGACTGGCATTCACACTCAGCTGGATCACCCACTTCCGATTCAGATGTCAGCATTGGGGACATGCTCAGGCAAGTCTGGTCCGTCAATATGGCATTTGTCGACGCCTACGAAGAAGATGAAGACATCCCTAAACTTCTTATGCTAGAGCCATGGGCACAACAACTAGATGCGAGTGGAAGAAGCGGTTCGAACAAAGAGAGCCTCCCACCGAGGATGAGGTTGTACAAGTCGATCACGGTGATGAGTCCTCTCCAAAGCCCATCTTCGTCAGCAAAAATCTGACAGACGAAGAGCGGGAATCGCTACTACAACTCGTCAGAGAATACATTGACGTGTTCGCTTGGAGCAACAAAGATATGCCAGGACTAAACCCCGAGATTGCACTTTACAAACTCAGCATCCGTCCGGACGTAAAATCGGTCAAGCAACAGCAACGACGGTTTTGCCCCGACGTCATGAACGCCATTGAAGCTGAGGTCAATAAACTGATAGCCAGAGGATACATCCGTGAGGAACAGCATCATGACTGGGTTGCCAATATAGTACCGGTCCTCAAGAAAAGTAGAAAGATTCGAATCTGCATCGACTTTCGCAACCTGAACGAGGCGTGTCCTAAAGATGAGTTCCCTCTCCCTATCACGGACATTATGATTGACAACACCTGCGGCTTCTTGCGTATGTCATTCATGGATGGTTTTTCGGGATACAACCAAATCAAGATGTCTTCCGACGATGAGAAGCACACATCATTCCAAACACCGATTGGCACATACTGTTACACAGTCATGCCATTCGGTTTAAAGAACACTGACACCACCTATCAAAGAGCTATGAGCAACATCTTTAGAGACCACTTGTACAAGACAGTAGAATGCTACGTCTACGACATCGCCGTTAAAAGCCGCTCTAAGGAAGATCATCTGTATGATCTGAGGACAGTGTTCGACCTGATGCAAGTGCACAATTTGAAGATGAATCCCACAAAATCCTTTTTGGGCGTATCCAGCGGAAAGTTCTTAGGATTTATCATTACCCTCCAGGGTATCCTCGTAGACCCTGAGAAGATGAAGGCAATCATGGAGATGGGTCCCCCGAGAAATCTTCGTGAACTCCGAGGCCTTCAAGGGAGACTAGCCTACATTAGGAGGTTTATCTCTAACCTCTCCGGACGATGTCAACCATTCACCCACCTTATGAAGAAAGGCATTTCATTCGTATGGGATGAAGAATGTCAGCGTGCCTTCGACAGCATCAAAGAATGCCTGACGAACCCTCCAGTCCTGGTAGCCCCGGTTGCTGGAAAACCATTTCTGCTCTATGTGCGAGCTATGAAGCATTCTCTCGGTGCCCTACTAGCACAAAAAACAATAATGCAGGCCATGAGCAAGCTATCTATTACCTCAGCCGAATGATGATGGGGTCGGAGCATCGATACACTGCCGTAGAGAAAGAGTGCCTTGCTCTGGTTTTCGCCATTCAGAAGACGTGACACTACGTCACGGGACAAACCATCCATGTTATATCAAGAGTCAACCCCCTCACAGTCCTCATGACTAAGTCGGGCGTACTCAGCTCTCGCCTCGCTACCTGGGCGATATTACTGTCTCCCTACCACATGATCTTCGTCCCACAGAAGGCTGTTAAAGGTCAAGCTCTGGCAAACTTTTTAGCGGCTCATCCAAGTTCGGAGTCAACCAAAATAGACGAAGAGATTCCAGACGAGGTCGCTAATTCAAATATGGCCTCCCATGGTACCATATGGCGAATGTTCTTCGACGGCGCTTCTAGAACTGGGCCCAAGGGCAACATCGTCGCTGGAGTCAGAATAGTGCTAATTTCTCCCACCGGGTTGGTGATCAATCGAGCTTGTTCTCTCACGGAGCCCTGTTCCAATAACGTGGCTGAGTACAACGCTTTGGTCATTGGCCTCCAACTTGTAAAAAAGATGGGGGTAGAGTACCTTGAAGTATATGACGATTCGCAGCTAATCGTCCATCAGATCCGAGGTTCATATGAAGTTCGTCATGAACATATGATCCCCTATCACCAAATAGCAGTTGACATCATCTCGTCCCTGGAGGGGTTCTTCATAGAGCATGTTTCCAGGCTCCAGAACATTGAAGCCGATGCCCTAACAGGCATTGCCGCTTCCTTAGCAGATTCAAATCATGCTCATCATCTGGTTGACATCATAGGTCGTGAGTTGGTCTGTCCCAGGAATAATGTTCAATGTGTTAAGAGTTACTCCACGTGGACAGTTGACGAAGCACCAGACTAGAGACAACCATTCATCGATTCCGCAGTCTACGACATCCTGCCAGAGAATTCGAAGGAAGCCACTTCTATCAGAAGACTTTTCCTCAGATTCTTCTATGATACAGAGAAAAAAATGTTGTATCGGCGATCATATGATGGATTACTGCTTCGATGTCTGTCGAATATAGAAGCAAAAGAAGCCGTGCATGAAGCTCACGATGGCATCTGTGGGGCCCATCAGCCTGGCCTGAAACTACAAGATCGCCTTCGTCGAATGGGTTACTACTGGCCCACAATGGTTGCAGACGCAATAGACTATGCACAAAAATGCAAAGCCTGTCAAGTCCACGCAGAGTTCATCCACCAGCCATCCGAGTTTCTACATCCGACGGTGGCATCCTGGCCCTTCGAAGCATGGGGAATGGACATCATTGGTCTGATCACTCCACCTTCGTCCAGAGGACATCGTTTTATACTCGTAATCACAGATTACTTCTCCAAATGGGCAGAGGATGTTCCGCTCGCAGAAGTAAAGACTTCAAACGTGATCAGCTTCCTCAAGCATCACGTCGTTTATCGCTTTGGACTGCCCCGAAAGATCATCCATGATAATGGTCCGCAGTTCGCAAGCCACGCCTTCTATCGGTTTTGCGATAAACACCAAATCCAGAATATTGTTTCAACACCATACAACCCAGCAGCTAATGGTTTGGCTGAAGCATTCAACAAAACAATCATCAAGCTTCTCAAAAAGTTCGTGTCATCAAACAAACGCGACTGGAATGAAAAGCTCGACGAATGCTTGTGGGCATACCGTACTACAGTACGGACGGCCACTGGGAACACGCCATTCTCTCTAGTATATGGAAGTAAGGAAGTTCTTCCACTAAAGACTCAAATCCCCTCGCTCCGCGTCGCCCTCACCTATCGATTGACAACAGATGATAATCACCATCGCTGACTGCAAGAGTTGGAGGCCTTGGATGAGAAGCACCTATTAGCTCAACAACGAATCGAGCTGTACCAGGCACTCATCTCCGGAGCCTTCAACAAGAAGGTTAAAATCAGAACATTCCAAGTGGGCTACCTCGTTCTGGCGGTTCGGAGGCCGATGGCTATGACTCACAAAATCGTCGGCAAGTTCCAGCCAAAGTGGGAAGGCCCGTTTATCATCGATGCTGTATTCTCCAATAGAGCTTACCGCTTCACAAAACAAAATGGAGACTTGCTCATGTTGCCCATAAACGGCAAGTTCCTAAAGAAGTATTATGTCTGAAACAACATCTGCTAGGGTGACGAGTTACGTACCCCCTGGTACCGCTGAACTCACATCCCGCCTACAAATCTGCCACAGCAATGAGTTACGTACCCCCGGTACCGCTGACCTCACACCTCGAAAATAAATCTTCCGAAGCAATAAGTTACGTACCTGCTGGTACCGCTGAACTCACATTCCGCCTACAAATCTGCCACGATAATGAGTTACGTACCCTCTGGTACCGATGAACTCACATCCCGCCTACAAATCTGCCACAGCAATGAGTTACGTACCCCCTGGTACCTCTGACCTCACATGTCGAAAATGAATCTTTCGAAGCAATGAGTTACGTACCCCCCTGGTACCGCTGAACTCACATTCTGACTATAAATCTTCCAGAATGATGAGTCATGTACCCGCTCGTACCGCTGAACTCACATGCTGACTCCAAATCCCCCAGATTGTCGAGTTATGTACCTGTAGGTACCGCTGAACTTACAGTCTGATCACTACAGATGAATCTATACTGCGTCTTTTAGGTAGTAAGTCATGTATGATTATACCTCTGAACTTTCTTCCCGAAAAGAGCTCCCCCCTTATGATCCAATACCCGCACTTTTAGTGCACAAAAAGGGTAACAGATCCACAGATTTTCCGAAACAACCACGTCGATGCCACCTCTGAGTTGTTTCCCTTCCATCAAAAACAAACCGCCCCTCACATAGAACCTTCATGTCCTCATTACCTCTGAGTTGTTTTATATTTACTTCATGGAGCCCACTCTTGCCATGTCCTCATTACCTCTGAGCGGGAAGGCTCCATCGAAGAAACCCTCATATTTGCCATGTCCTCATTACCTCTGAGTAAGTATGTTGGTTCTCTCTCGACTTATTATCTGTACCAAAAAAAACCTAGGATACGCCAAGGATAATAGGTCCACAAAAGTCTTTCATTGAGGCAACTACGACAAGCAAAGAATAGAGCGAATATATTCCGGTCTTTCGAAATCGGTTACATTCACATGACTACATCTCATAAGCAAGCCAGAAAAGTTCTCTATCATTTCATTTAGACAAAAAGGAAGAAGATTACATTGATGACCAAAAGAAGCAAAAGACAGACAGAAATATCATGACAAAAGACGGACATTTATGGGAGCCCACGAATCCTAGTTGCGGGGGCGCATATACCAATCCCTCAACCATTTCGCATATGAAGGATCTACCTGAGTAAAATCCTCATCCGGAGTAGAAAGGTCAGAACACCCAGTACTACAGCCATCAGACTGGGGCTCCTCCTTTACAGCAATGGGCGCCAGCTCTCTTTTCTATTCCTCTATCTTTGGTATCACCTCCTCCTTAACAAATGATGACTTTTGTTCGAGAGGAGGCATCAGCTCTTCCTTCACAATGATCTCAGCCTTCGACAAGGATGCTGCAAGAATCAAAAAATAAAAAGAAATAAAGTTAGATGGTTAGAGCCTTATGCGGCCCAATCCAGACGAACTCATGCGGCCCTGTTTGAGAGGGCTTCATGCGGCTCGCTTCATAGGAACTTATGCAGCTCTATTCGAAGGGTCATTATGCGGTTCAGTTTAGCACAGCCTTATACGGTAGACGAGCTTATGCGGCTCAGTTCAGTACATCCTTAAACGGCACAATCTAAAACGGGGCTTATGCGGTCTTGTTTGAGAAGGCTTCATGCGGTTCGATTCAGAAAGTCCTTATGCAGTTCAATCCAGGAAGTACTTATGCAACCCTCATACGGCCCAGACATAGGGTATACCCCCATGCGGTTCGAAAGGCACACGCAGCACAGTAGGCGAAGATGAAGAAGGCCCGCGCTTAAATATGCGGCATAGCCCTAGTTCTGAGTTCATCCTTACTAGCAATGGTGGGATGGACGTCAGAGTGCACTTCAGGCACTGTGGCCGACGAGGAAGCAGCTTTCTTGCCCTTTGCCGCAGCAGAGGCAGCCTTGGAAGACTTAGGAGCCATTGTTGATCGAAGAAAGAAGAAGAAGAGGATGACAGTTAGGACAAGAAGCGCTTAAATTGGGAAGGAGAGTAAAGAGTTTCTCTCTCTGAATTACTTTTATTTATAGGAGGCCAAGGGGGAGACACGTGGATTGATGAACGCTCCGAGTCTCGTGCTGCAGGCAAAACCGACTCCTAGGATTTCGTCCCCTCTCATAAAGGAGATTCATCAAAGCACGAAATCCAAATATTTAATGAACCGACTGATTCCCCCTAAAGACGGCTCCAAATCATAACGAATCAAGAGCAATTAATGCCGCCTACATGGCAGAGAGAACAGTATGCGGCCAGAAGCGATCCATGCGGCCAGAGCAGTTCATGCGGTTAGAAAGGCCATGCGGTCAGAATATCCTCCGCTGCTAGAAGAGCTTATACACAGCCATGCTTCTTATTCAAAGTATTTCAATTTTGTAAATTGAAAACTTTGAAGGGGGTCTTGTAGAAGCATGAAAAAAAAAACAAGAGAAGCCCATGCGGCTCCAAACAGAAGGAGCCTTATGCGGCTCAGGAACCCTTCAGAACTTTATGTGGCTCGAAACTCCCCAACAGCTCCATGCGGCTCAGGCGAAGACACGTGGCCATACGCTGTCCGCTTCTACAGCTGGCTATAAAGCAGTCTCCCAATTAATTGCTCTGATGACAGCTCTGATACAATGAATGACAGCTCCGACATAAAAGCTTAAATTATGATGGCATGCGCCTTAGGAAAAGAAGAAAATCCTTCTGGAAGGATCCGTCAAGTCCCAAGAACCCCTATGCGGCTGCTCGCTCCATGCGGCTCCCATCCCTATGCGGCTGTCAATCTTCATACGGCTGCCCGCTTCATGCGGCTGCTCGCTTCATGCGGCTGCCCACTTCACGCGGCTGCATCATTCATGCGGTTGCGTCATTCATGCGGCTGCGTCATTCATGCGGCTGCCCACTTCATGCGGTTGTATCCTTCATGCGGCTGTCCACTTCATGCGGCTGCCTCCTTCATGCGACCGTCTCCTTCATGAAGCTGCTGTCCCTATGCGGCGGTTACCTTCATGCGGCTAGGACTTGGGGGTCACCCGTATGCGGTTCACTTAGACCGCACTCATGCGGCTCTGCCAGACGCCCCGCTCATGACGGTTGAGACACGTAGCGATCCTCATGACAAGTTGAAACACGTGGTTATCTTATCCCCTCGGAGTTATGGCTGCTCGCAAATCCTGACAACCAGATTTAGTGCAATCACCATTATTACTCAAATCAAATCAGATTTGTTGTGATTAGGTAAATGGGATACGTGGCGGGAGATCCGAGCTTGTCATAACAAATTATGAGGATTCATTGCAATCAACATTAATTGCCCATACAGATTTGGTATAATCAAGAATCAATTGCCCAGATGTAATGTAATCAAGATTAATGGCCCAGATGATTGGCCGTCGACTTTTCAAGGAGGGAATCATTGCAAACCCTAATGATCACACCCCACTCCTATAAATAGCAAGGTGCCATTCCCTTGCAGAAGGATCGGATCCAGAGAAACAAAAAAAAAATAGCAAGGTGTCATTCCCTTGCAAAAGAGATCCTCTCCACCCGGCTGGACACACAGAGAAACAAAAAAGGCGCGCGCAGAAGTGTCTTCCCATCCAGAGAGCATTTCTTCGTCTGAGCCAAGGCTACGTCTGATCGTCCAAGGACTAAGGCAGAGCGGCCGTCGCTTTCCCGAGCCTCTACCGTCACCCCCCAGAATCAAAACTAAACAATCGTACTTAGACTGCTGTACCTAGATTTTAGTCCCTAGGCTTTCTTTGTACGAGCGAGTTTGTATTGTGAAGTAAAAGTCCAGTCCTCCCATATAAATTGTTCTGTTCTTTTATAATCAATAGCATACAATATATACATATTAATAACATATATAAATATATATACGTATATACACATATATATATATAAGGAAATATATATAAATATATATATAAACAGTATATATATACAATTAAATAGTATATATAAAATATACTTAATACTATAATACATAATATATATATATATATATATATATATATATATATATATATATATAAACTCAGCCCAAAACCCATTGGGCCCGACCCAAACCTGTTTTAAACAGTAAACCCAGTTAATAAAAACCCGTTACTGTGCGGGTTTAAACCCGTTACTGTTCAACCCAAACCCGTTTACCCATTTATTATTAACTCGTGTTCGGACAGTTAGGGACACGAGTATTTGAATCTGACAGCGAGTCCTGTGTCCGTGGCTAGCACGACATACACGACACGAATTCGTCATGTCCGAACACACTCACGAACTCCTCGTGTTTAGGCGAGTCTAGGGTTGTAATTTCAAGACACAGAGCGACACGAGGAACGAAGTGACACCTACGTGTCCGATCGAGCGGGCTATCGAGGATGCTGCACGGCGGAGGAGGCATCGTGGTCGGCGGCGAAGGGTGGCGCTGGGTTCGTCTCGTTGCGGCGAACGAGATGGTGGTGGTCGATTGCGACGGCGATGGCTGGAACGGCGATGACAGCAAAGCTCTAACTCCGACGAGCTCGTCGGCGAAGAATAGGGCTAGGGCGGTGGCTAAGGTCGTCGGGGCGGTAATTAGGGTTAGGGTTTTGGTCGGGGGCCCTATTTATAGGGCTGGGCTTGGTTTGATTAGGGTTTCGATTAGGGTTTAGGCCTAGATTTTAGGAATTATGGTTAGGGTTACGGTGAGGCGGTCGGGGAAGACGACAAGCCCCCCGACGGTGGTCAGTAGGGTTTTGCAGAAAACCCTCCCCATATTTCATAAATTGCATAAAACCCCCACCGCCCTACTATTTGCAAATCTAAATTTGTAAACTGAATATAAAATAATTTAAATAATTGCAAACTATTTTAAAACATTTAAAATAATTGCAAAAGGCTATTAAAATAATTTAATAAATTGTAAAATGATAATTTAAGCTTTAAAAACCATTTAAAATTATTTAAAAATCCTAGAAAATTCTTAATAATTATAATAATTTATTTTAAGGACAAAAATGTCATTTGTGACTAAAAACCCTTATTTAAAAATAATTAAAATATTTAGGGGCTTACAAATTTTCCCTCCTTAAAAAATTTCGTCCTCGACATTCACAAGGATAGAAGACTCTACAAATATTCTAACATCGCAAGCAATTAAAACAATGACGAAGGCTATTTATTAAGACTAACCTCTAAGGTATCAAGCGGGAACGGATGGTTCCCTCGCGGCTGGTGGGTCGAACAAGTAAGGATATCTCTCCCTCATGTCCGACTCCCTCTCCCAAGTTGATTCCCCCGAAGAGTGACGGCTCCAAGCTACTCGGACCAAGGGTATGAATTTGTTCCTCAGCCTCTTCTTCCTCCGGTCCAATATCTCCATTGGCTGCTCAGTAACTACAAGACTCGGTCCGATCTCCAACTCTGAATGATCTAGCACATGGTTGGGGTCTGGAACGTATCTCCTCAGCTGAGACACATGAAAGACATCGTGAACTCTTGCTAGGTTGGTTGGAAGTACAATCCTATAAGCTACCTCTCCGATCCTGTCGAGTATCTCGAACGGCCCAATGTATCTAGGGCTCAACTTGCCGCCTCGTCCGAATCGGATCGTCCCTCTAGTAGGTGATATCTTCACTAATACCATATCTCCGTCAGTGAACTACATCGATCTGCGACTAGCATCGGCCCAGTGTTTTTGCCTGTCTTGAGAAACTCTGAGTCTGTCTCTGATCATCCTGACCTTCTCTGTTGCCTCAGCGATCATCTCTGGCCCAAGCATAACTCTATCCCCAACATCATCCCAAAAGAGCGATGTACGGCATCGTCGTCCATAAAGTGCCTCGAATGGAGACATACCGATGCTGGCTTGGTAGCTGTTGTTGTATGAAAACTCTATCAACTGAAGATGGCTCTCCCATGATCCGCCAAAGTCCAGCACACAAGTCCTTAATATATCCTCGAGCGTCTGAATCGTCCTCTCGGACTGTTCATCGGTCTGTGGGTGGTATTAAGCCGATTGCCCAACTCCTCCTGCAAGCTTCTCAAGTAATGGGACGTGAATCTGCTATCCCGGTCCGACACGATGCTCACTGGTACTCGTACAAGCGAACTATCTACTATATGTATAGCTCTGCCAACTTCTCGGTAGAGAGCCCCACCTTGAAGGGTATGAAGTGAGCACACTTCGTCAGCCTGTCAACGATGACCCATATGGCACCCTTTCCTCCTTGGGAACGAGGAAGCCCTGAGACGAAGTCCATCGTAATATGTTTCCACTTCCACTCGAAAATGAATAACGGCTGCAATAGACCAGCTGGCCTCTAACGGTCCGCCTTGACCTGCTGGCAAACTAGGCATCTCAAAATGAAGCGTGATACATCTCTCTTCATACCGTGCCACCAAAGATGTTCTCGCAAGTCACGGTACAACTTGTTGGCACCGGGGTGAATAGAATATCGCGATCGGTGAGCCTCCTGTAAGGCCGCCTCTATCAGCTCTTCCTTCGGCACGCATAACCGGCTGTCATGCCTCAATGATCCATCCTCTGCTATGGTGAAGTCATCAAGCAGTCCAGCTAAGGCCTGGACTCTAAGTCTGCAAAGGCTCTCATCTGTAGACTGAGTCTCCTTGATCTGTTCTATCAAACCTGACAGAATGTCTAGCGCCATCATCTGAATCACTGATCCTGGCCGAACTATCTCGATACCACGCTTCTCCAGATCTTCCCGCAAATGTCGATCTATCATCAGATACCATGCCATCTGATGCCTGCTCAGCGCATCCGCCACCATATTTGCCTTTCCGGGGTGATGTAATGCCTGTGGTTCGTATTACGTATTCTGAAATACGTGTACGTATTTATTCTTGTATTGCCTGATTTCCTTGCTTAGCTTTCCTTCATGGCTTGGTTATTCTTGGTTTGGGTTGGCTTGGTTCGGTTTGGGATTGCTATTTGGTTCATCATGAACCAAGGGGTGAACCCCCTACCTACCACCACCACTACCATTTATTAACCCTTCTCCTTTCTCTCTCTTCATTTATCATCTTCTCCATCATTACTCCTTCACCTACCAAGAGAGAGAGAGAGTGAGCTTTAGGCAAGTGCAACTTGCTTCATGGAGGAACTCAAATTTTATTATTTCATTCTCTTCCTTACAGCATTTTAACTTACTTTAGAACTTGGCATTTTTACTTTCCATGGCTAGATTCTTGTAGATCTATATTTATATTATTTTTGGATCTCTTGGGTTTTGATCTACTTAAGCTTGTTATTTTCGAGTTTTGATGGTTCCATGTTGTAGAGAATTTCGTTCTACCCTATTTTGACCTGTGGAAGTTCGAATTTAGGCTTCGGATGATGGAGTTATGGAGCTTGAAGACTTGGCTCTCATGGTGTTCTCTTCTCTGAAATTTTGGAGAAGATGAACAGTGCTTGACTTGACCGCATGAATACTTCATGCGGTAAGTGTTCTATTTCAGCCGCATGACTGGAAGTTCTTGAGCCGCATGAGAGTCGAACCTATTTCAGCCGTATAATTCGCTCAATTTTCAGCCGCATAAGTTCTGAACTCCCTTAGCCGCATGCAGCCCCTTCATTTCCTGGCCGCATAGGCCCGTGACCAGTCTGGCCGCATAGGCATTGCTCCCCGAGCCGCATATGCGCCCATCTTTTTGAGCCGCATGAACTTGTATTTCTTCCTAGCCGCATGAGCTTGCCTCCCCCCCAGCCGCATGAAGCCACTCTTCCGCTAGCCGCATGAGGCCCAACATCTTGGAGCCGCATGCGCCATCACCTCCCTGGCCGCATGCGCCCCATTTCTTCATGGCCGCATGGGGATTAGTTTTCTGGCCGCATGTGCCCTTGCACTTCAAGCCGCATGGACTTTTCCTAGCCTAGCCGCATAGACTTTTCCTAGCCTAGCCGTATTGGTTGTTCACCTTCCAGCTGTATGAGACCCATTTCTTTTGGAACCGCATGTGCCCTCCTGAACTTGGCCGCATGAGATCCAGCGGCCCTGGCCGCATGCGCTCTCATATTTGAACCGCATATGCCTTAGCCGTATGGCTCTTCTATGCGCTCTCATGAACTTGATTTTTACTTATTATGTTTGGAATGACTATTGTACATGACATGGTATGACAAGGAACTAGCATAACACGATGGTGACCCATAGTGGTGCACTCCTGATAAGTGACCTGGCATGACATGATAGTGGTCCGTCGTGGCGCACTCCTGACAAGTACACCTGACATGATATATCTTGATAAGCTGTTGCGACGGCTACCTGACATGGCATGACTTGTATAAATTACCTGGACACCGTGGGCGATTGTGCTTGTACAAATAAACCAGTCATGTCTTGCATCATGTCTAGGACAGGGACTCCTGAGTACCACGGTCAGGAGTACCTATAGAAATGGACTAAGGTTAATAACTAGATTAACACATTAGTCATGAAGAGATTCCCCAGCTACAGGCAATCCCGTTACTTGGGCGCGCCTGGGATCTGTAGCCTGCCGTCGAGTAGGACACATTTCCAGCACACTGTCATGTGTTGCACCCTTCAAGCTACTTAAGGGTACATGCGTTTCCTGGACGATGAACCCACCTGTATTCAACCCCTAATTTCGACCTGGGTAACCTGGATGGTCTGCAGGGCTTGTGGCTGTGGAATAATCTCACTGCATCTTGTTAGTAACTAGGCCTGTGATAACCCTAGTTAGTTAAAGTATCAAGCCGTAGGTCTTGTTTGGCCGTGAAATAATTGGATGGAGTTTAACCAGTCTAGTCTTGCCCTGATCCTGCTCCAGATTGCTATATGACCTGAATGCCTGTATTTATTTTACCGATAAATGGTGAGAATTCCAAGTTCTGTTCAGACGAAGGGTTATAACCCTGGTCCTTGTTTGGTTTACGGATTGTAACCTGGTTATCTGAATAGTTCCATGGTTATCTCGTCGTATATCATCCTGATGTATTTTTTTTTATTTCCAGTTTTTACCTTATTTATACTCTTGTGATGATTGCTGGTTTTAGTTCCTAAGTGAAGCCTCCTTTGTGGCACTTGTTCTTTCTGGGATCTGACCCAGCTGGTTTTATATGGCCAGATTTCAGAGCAGCTCCAGAGGATCTACCGGCCTTCCAGCCAGATGATGACCACTAGACGGAACCCTGGCAACGAGTGGGTTTATTTTTGATCTCCCACTTATTGTAAAATTATTCTTTTGAGGCGTTTAGCCGACGAGCACCTGTTTAGCTCGGTTGCACTTTACTTACTGTCTGCCTACGGGCTGTAACATGATTAACAGATCCTAGGGTTGATCATGTATGACTAAACTCTTGCTAGTCCTAACATTTTGTAACGACTAGCTTCATGATCAGCTGAATATGTAATGTTTGGGACGCCTTACTATTGTATAATTAATGATCATACATCTTATAACTTTTACTTACTTGCTTGTGATTGAGACACTAGGCTTGTTCATGACCATAGGAGACTGTTGGCTTGTAGATAAACCCTCATGTACCTAGACAGCCGTGACCGTATAGCGAGATGGATTCTATTTCATATACGTAGCTGGCTATGTCTGCCCCGCTCTCCAGTATTTTGGTTCTGGGGCGTGACATGGTTTAAGTGGTGGCCCATGTAGGTCCTTGTAAATCAAGATATGTGAGGGTTTACCGGATAGATGTCTCAATCAGTATTCGTCCTTGATCTCTGCTCGTATCTTCTGAATCCCTGGATTCTTGTCCTGATCACATTTGCTTGTAATCATTGGTCTATCCTGGTCCTTCCTTATTGTTCTCCATGTCGTCTTCTTCAGCGGTATTGTTCGTGGTCCTGCCGATCAGCAAGACGGAGCACCTCCCGCGGACCAGCAGCAACCTGGGGATCAAGCCCAGCATTCCGGAGTAGCCTCCAGAGTCGTGCCTTCTGGCGGAGAGCCACCAGTCCAGCCAGTCCAGCCTGCCGAGCCTGATGATGGCACTTTGGTAGGACTCATCAGGACCTTGATAGCTTCCCAAGATCGCAGAGGAGATGCCTTGCACCATGCAGTGACAGATGCTTTGACCCGGGGCGGTCATCAGGGTAACAGCGCGGCCAACAGCTTCAAGCGCTTGAACCCTCCATTCTTCGTCGGTAGTAAAGATGCTATCGCAGCAGATGCTTGGCTTCAGGACACTGAGGTGATTCTCGAAGCAGCTAGGACTCCAGAGAACGAGAAGGTGGCAGTTGTGCGCCTGCAGTTGTTAGATCTTGCCCGCAGCTGGTGGGCGGCGCAGGCCGTTGGGTTAACAGCACCCATTCCATGGGCAGTATTCAGAGAGAGATTCCAGACCAAGTATTTCGATGATGTAGCTCGGTACGATCTACAGACGAGATTCACCAATCTGAAGCAAGGAGGCAGGACGGTCGACGGATATGCGGCCGAGTTTTCCAGACTCAGTCGGTTTGCTCCCACCTTGGTGGCAACCGAGTATGATCGAGCCCAGCGGTTCCAGCAGGGACTTCACCTGGTGTCACGTCCCAGAACCAGAATACTGGAGAGCGGGGGCAGACATAGCCAGCTACGTATATTGAAATAGAATACATCTCAACTATACGGTCACGGCAGTCTAGATATGAGGGTTTACTACAAGCCAACAGTCTCTTAAGGTCAAGCCTATTGTCTCAATCTCAAGCAAGTAACATAATTACAAGATGTATGATCATTGAATATACAATAAAAGGCATCCCAAATATTACATATCAGCTGATCATGAAGCTAGTCGTACAAAATGTTAGGACTAGCAAAAGTTTAAGTCATACATGATCAATCTTAGGATTTGTTAATCATGTTTACAGTCCGTAGGCAGACAGTAAGTAAAAGTGCATCTAGCTAACAGGTGCTCGTCGGCTAAACGCCTCAAAAGAATAAATTTACAATAGAGTGAGCGAAACAAAATAGAAAACCCACTCGTAGCCCGGGTTCCTTCTAGTCGCCACCATCGGGCTGGAAGCTTGGTAGATCTTCGGGAGCTGCTCCGAAATCTGGCCACACAAAACCAGCTGGGTCAACCCCAGAAAGAGCAAGTGCCACAAGGGGGCCACGAAATAAGAACAAAAGCCAGCAATCAGCACAAGAAAATCTAATATTAAAACTACAATTATGAAAACATGCCAGGATGATATACGACGAGATAACCATGGAACTATTCCGATAGCCAGGTTACAACCCGTAAACCAAACAAGAACCGGGGTTGTAACACTTCATCTGAACAGAGCTTGGTTTTCTACCATTTATCGGCAAGATAATAATGCAAGAAATCGAGACAAGGAGCAATCTTGTACTGGATCAAGACATGGCTAAACTGGTTATACCTTATTCAATCAATCACGGCCAAGCAGATACTACGGCTTACTACTTTAACTAACTAGGGTTATCACATGCCTAATTACTAACAAGATGCAGTGAGATTGTTCCACAGCCACAAGCCCTGCAGACCATCCAGGCTACCCAGGACGAAAGATTAGGGTTGAATTCAGGTGGATACGTCGTCCAGGAGACACATGTACCCTTAGGTGACTTAGAGGGTGCAACACTCGACGGTGCGCTGGAAATGTGCCCTACTCGACGGCAGGCTACAGATCCCAAGAGCGCCCAGGTAACGGGATTGCCTGTAGCTGTATCATCTCTTCATGACTACTGAGTTATTCTAGTTATTAACCTTAATCCCTTTTAGTAGGTACTCCTGACCGTGGTACTCAGGAGTCCCCTCCTAGACATGATACAAGACAGGACAAATGGATTTAACAAGCAAGCAAGAAGAACCACCCACGGTGTCAAGGCAGGTCAAGTTAAATTATCAAGATAAATCATGTCAGGGTACTTGTCGGGAGTACGCCACGACGGGCCACTATCATGTCAGGTTGGTCATGTCAGGAGTGCACCACTATGGGTCACTGTCATGTTATGCTAGTTCTTTGTCATGCCATGCCATGCACAATAGTCATTCCAAACATATTTAGTAAAATCAAGTTCATGACAAAAGGAAGCAGCTGCGTGAAAAGTCACGCACGCTCAAGGAAGCAGCTGCGTGAAAAGTCACGCACGCTCAAGGAAGCAGCTGCGTGAAAAGTCACGCACGCTACAGGAAGGAGCTGCATGAAAAGTCACGCACACTCAAGGAAGCAGCTGCGTGAAAAGTCATGCACGCTACAGGGAGCAGCTGCGTGAAAAGTCACGCACGCTCAAGGAAGCAGTTGCGTGAAAAGTCACGCACGCTACAGGGAGCAGCTGCGTGAAAAGTCACGCACGCTCAAGGAAGCAGCTGCGTGAAAAGTCAAGCACGCTCAAGGAAGCAGCTGCGTGAAAAGTCACACACGCTACAGGGAGCAGTTGCGTGAAAAGTCACGCACGCTCAAGGAAGCTGCTGCGTGAAAAGTCACGCACGCTACAGGGAGCAGCTGCGTGAAAAGTCACGCACGCTACAGCGAAGCAGCTGCATAAAAAGTCACACACGCTACAGGGAGCAGCGTACGGGCAAAAGCACGCAAGCAGAGAGCTGCGTACGAGTAAAAACACGCACGCAGGGTCTGGGTCTTCTTCTCCATGGCTGAGAAGAAGCTCCAATGGCTCCAAAACCTCATAACTTGGCTATCCGAACTCCAAATCCAGATTTCCAAAGTTCCAACCAGGGTGGAATTGAATGCTCTTCTACAAGAAAACATCAAAAACCCATAAAATCCAACTTAAGTAGCTCAACCATGCAAAATCTGAAAATGGATATAACTTAGATCTACAACAATGGAGGCTCCAAATCACAAAAACCTAAGTTCTAATGTTGATCACCATGTCCTAATCTATCAAATGGACAAGGAAAAAAGGGTTCTCATGTAGTGGCAAGATGCACTTGCCTAGGGTTGGGAGAGTTGTGTAGAGGAAGGAGAAGAAGAAGAAGAAGAAAATTAATGGTGGTGGTAATGAAAAGCGAGAGTGGTAGGTGGGGGATATAAAGAGGTGGAGTTGCGGTGGAGATGAGGGGTAGCATAGGTTAAGGTGCTCCATGCATAAACCGAACCAGACCAACCCAATAAAACCGAGCCATGAGAAAACCCAAAATACGAGAAATACCAAAATTCCCCAAGCTGAAAAAAATAAAAATACATGCCAAAATTCCAGATACGAGTATAAATACGAAATACGAGAAATACGGGAAATGAGGGTGACAACTCTACCCACCTTAAAAGAATTTTGTCCTCGGAATTTAATCAAGGAGCTAGAGATTGCCACGACAAGCTACACTAAGCACATGCAAGCTACACTAAGCAGTCCAATCATACAATCATACAATGCAAGCAAGGAAGGGAAAATATAAGGCATAAGAAAGACATTATACCTCATGAGTCAAACAGGTAGGGATATCGCGATCGGATGTCGTCCTCACGCTCCCACGTTGACTCACCTAGAGAGTGATGACCCCAAGCAACACGGACTAATTTAATAGTCTTGTTCTTGAGTATCTTTTCCCTCCGGTCCAAAATAGACACGGGCCTCTCCTCATACGAAAGGTTGGTACCAACAACCAATTTCGAATGGTCTAGGATGTGGCTTGGGTCCGGAATATACCGTCGTAATTGGGACACATGGAATACATCATGCACCTCACTTAGCGACGGCGGAAGAGCGAGACGATATGATACATCTCCTACTCGCTCTAGAATATCGAACGGCCCTATATACCTAGGACTAAGCTTTCCCCGCACGCCAAAGCGAATGACGCCGCGGTTAGGCGAGATCCTAAGGAATACATGGTCGCCGACTGTAAATTCTAAGGGACGCCGACGAGCATCGGCCCAAAGGCGCTGGCGGTCCTCGGCAACTCGGAGGTGATCTCTGACCTTCCTGACCACTTCAACCGTCTGGGAAATCAATTCGGGTCCGAGCATCTGCCTCTCTCCGACATCGTCCCATGCTAGCGAGGATCTGCACTTCCTGCCATAGAGAGCCTCGAAGGGTGCCATCTGGATACTGGCCTGATAACTGTTGTTGTACGAAAATTCCACCAGGTGCAGGTGATTCTCCCATGAACCACCGAAGTCAAGGATACAAGATCTCAACATAACTTCAAGAGTCTGGATTGTGCGCTCTGCTTGACCATCCGTCTGTGGGTGATAAGCTGAGCTGAATTGAAGGCGAGTCCCCAAACTCTTCTGCAAGCTCCGCCAAAAGTGTGATGTGAATCTGGAATCCCTGTCCGAGGTGATACTGACTGGCACACCGTGAAGCCTGACGATCTGCCTGAGATATATCTCTGCTGACTGTGCCGTCGACTGTCCAACTCTGAATGGGAGAAAGTGTGCCACCTTGGTAAGCCTGTCCACAATTACCCAAATAGCATCTCTGCCGGCCGGAGATCTGGGCAATCCGGTCACGAAATCCATGGTTATATGCTCCCATTTCCATTCTGGGATCGGTAAGGGTTGAAAAAGTCCAGCGAGCCTCTGATGTTCAACTTTAACCTGTTGGCAAACCAAATACCGAGAGACAAACCGGGCTATCTCCCTCTTCATGCCATTCTACCAAAAATACTGACGAATATCACGGTACATCTTCGTACCACCCGGATGAATAGAATATTGCGAACTGTGGGCTTCTGCCATGACTTCCTGTCTGATATCTCCACTAGGTACACAAAGACGAGTGCCGTGCCGAAGTATACCGTCTTCATTTATACAAAACTCTGGCCTTCTTCCTGCTTTACACTCTGCTCTGAGTCGCTGGATCTTGGAATCTGTTGACTGCGCCACCCGGATTCTCTCAACTATGCTGGACTGAACCTGTAGGCCGGCCATCAATGCCACGCTGGTTGGAAGAACCACTTCAATTCCCATCTTTTGAAGATCTGCCAATAATTCTGGTTGCGCCGTCAGGAGATAAACTCCGGCTCTCCTGCTCAATGCATCTGCTACAACGTTGGCCTTCCCGGGATGATACTGCAAATCCATATCTTAATCTACTAGTAGCTCGAGCCATCTTCTTTGCCGCATATTAAGGTCCTTCTGGGTGAAAACATACTTCAGGCTCTTATGATCAGTAAAGATCTCCACTCTATCTCCGTACAAGTAGTGTCTCCACAACTTCAAAGCAAATACTACCGCCGCCAATTCCAAGTCGTGGGTCGGATAATTCTTCTCATGATCACGAAGTTGGCGTGACGCATAAGATATTACCTTCCCATGCTGCATCAAGACACACCCCAATCCTCTGCCTGAAGCGTCGCAATAAACTGTGAATCCTTCGGTCCCATCTGGAAGGGTGAGAATTGGAGCCGTTATCAAACCTCTCTTCAACTTCTCAAATGATTCCTGACACTCTGCTGTCCAAACAAACGGCACATCCTTGCGGGTCAACTGGGTCATCGGCGCTGAAATCCTTGCGAAATCTAAAACGAACCGCCGGTAGTAGCCGGCCAATCCAAGGAAGCTGCGAACCTCTGCCATTGAGCTGGGTACCGGCCATGACTCGATAGCCACAATCTTCTGGGGATCCACTTCCATCCCTCCTCGGGTAATGATGTGACCCAAGTATGAAATACGATCGAGCCAGAACTCGTATTTACTGAACTTGGCGTACAACTGATGCTCCCGAAGCGTCTGAAGGACAACTCTGAGATGCTGCTCATGCTCTGCTTCACTCTTGCTGTAGACCAGGATGTCATCTAGGAACACGATCACAAATTGGTCCAAGTAAGGCATGAAAATGCGATTCATGAGGTCCATGAATACGGCCGACGCATTGGTCGCTCCAAAGGGCATAACAAGAAACTCCCAATGCCCATACCTCGATCTGAATGCTGTCTTTGGGATGTCCTGCTCTCTGACTCTGATCTGGTGGTATCCTAACCGCAAGTCGATCTTCGAGAACACTGAAGCCCCTCTGAGCTGATCAAACAAGTCATCAATCCTCGGAAGAGGGTATCTGTTCTTGATTGTCATCGAATTCAAGGTACGATAATCAACACATAGCCTGGACGTACCATCCTTCTTTTTCACAAGAAGCATCGGGGCTCCCCAAGGCGATCCACTTGCACGGATGAATCCCTTGGTCCTCAGTTCTTCAATCATCTTGTATAAAATTTCTAACTCTGAAGGCGCCATCCTGTAGACTCGCTCTGATACTGGTGCTGTCCTGGGAATCAAGTCTATAGTGAACTCAATCTTCCGTTTCGGCGGCATCCCTGGAAGCTCCTATGGAAAGACATCTGGAAACTCTTCAACTATCCGGGGTAACTGCACTGCTGCTACTGCCATCCGCAATGCTGGGGAAGATGGCTCCACTGCGCCTCTGGAAAACGAAAACTTTGGCTCGTCGGGGATACTAAAAATAACTCTGCCAATATGGCAGTCTATCCTAGCATACTGGTTCCTCAACCAATCCATGCCTAGGACTACATCATAGTCTGCCATAGGAAACTCTATGAATCTAGCGGGGAACTCCCTATCGCTAACTACGATCCGACACGAGAAAAACACTCGATCTACTCCCACAAGACCATTACCAGTAAGTATATTAAGCCTCACTGATAATGACTCGGGCTCCAATCCTATCCGTGTCGCGAACCGTGCAGACATGAATGAATGCGATGCACCAGAATCAAACAATACCGAAGCTGGAAAGGAGTTGACGAGAATAGTACCTGCCACAACCTCACCTGGTGCAACTTCTTCTTCCATAGCCATCATCATGGCCTGACCTTGTCCTCTGGCTGCTGGTCCCCTCTGCTGGAAATCTCTTTGCCTATTCTGGGTCTGAGCTTAGGCTTGTGCATACTGCTGGGGGTGTTGTTGCTGGAATGCCTGAGACTGAGGCGGCAAGGGCCTCGAAGACTGATACTGCTGCTGCTGAACTGGTGCTGGGGTAGGTCCTCTCACCGAAGAGCTAGAAGGGTTGGATGCTGATGAACCACCCCTATTCGGGTAAGCCCCAACCCTATGATCTGCTGCTCCACAAGCCAGACACAATCCCTGTGCCCTGCGATAGTCTGCCACCACATGTACTGGCTTCCCGCAATGAGAACATCCCATCGCGGAAGTCTGCTTCTGCTTCTGCTGCTGCGGGTACGTCGGGGTCGAATGCTGAACCGACGTTACTGAGGCCGCCCGCCTCGGAGTTCCAATGGTCAATCCCCTAGCTGCCGGGGCTGGAGCTGATGATTGGTGCATCTGACTGTGGGACTGCTTCCTACTTCCGGTCCTATCCACGATCCTCTGGGAGGTGTACTCATTCCTCCTAGCTGCTCTCAAGACTGCAACGAACGTCTGGTGCTCAAACTGCTCAACCGCCAACAAGATCTCCAAATATAGTCCCTGCTGGAACCGCTGGGCCCTATCAAACTCGGTCGCCACCAAGGTGGGGGCAAACCTACTGAGTCTAGAAAACTCCGATGCATAACTGTCAACTGTTCTGCCTCTTTGCTTCAAGTTGGTAAATCTGGTCTGCAGGTCGTACCGAGCCACAGCATCGAAATACTTCGTCTGGAATCTCTCTCTAAATACTGCCCAAGCAATGGGTGCCACTAATCCCATGGCTTGCGCTGCCCACCAACTGCGAGCCAAGTCTAACAACTGCAGGCATACCACAGCCACCTTCTCATTCTCGGGTGTCCTAGCTGCTTCTAGAATCACCTCGGTATCCTGAAGCCATGCATCCGCGGCAATCGCATCCTCGGTGCCGTCGAAGAAAGGAGGGTTCAATCGCTTGAAGCTGTTCGCCGCCTGGTTCCCTGGATGTCCGCCTCGGGTCAAAGAATCTTGAACAGTCTGGTGCAGGGCGTCACTTCGACGATCCTGGGAAGCTATCAAGGTTTTGATGAGGCCTACTAAGGTACCATCATCCGGCTCTGCGGGCTGGACGGGCCGAACAGGTGACTCTCCTCCAGTAGGTATCACTCTGGAGGCGACTCCGGAATGCTGGACTTGATCTCCAGGTTGCTGCTGGCCCACGGGAGGTGCTTCTCCTTGCTGATCGGCAGGGTCACGTACAGTGTCGCTGAGGAAAATGATAGAAGAAAACAATAAGGAAGGACCAGGACAGATCAACGATACAAGCATGTAATCAGGGCAAGAATTTCAGAGATTTGAAGATATGGGCGAAGATCAAGGGTGAATACTGATTGAGACATCTATTCGGTAAACCCTCACATTTCTTGATTGACAAGACCTGCATGGGCCACCACTTAAACCATATCACGCCCCAGAACCAGAATACTGGAGAGCGGGGGCAGACATAGCCAGCTACGTATATTGAAATAGAATACATCTCAACTATACGGTCACGGCTGTCGAGATATGAGGGTTTACTACAAGCCAACAGTCTCTTAAGGTCAAGCCTATTGTCTCAATCTCAAGCAAGTAATATAATTACAAGATGTACGATCATTGAATATACAATAAAAGGCGTCCCAAATATTATATATCAGCTGATCATGAAGCTAGTCGTACAAAATGTTAGGACTAGCAAGAGTTTAAGTCATACATGATCAACCCTAGGATTTGTTAATCATGTTTACAGCCCGTAGGCAGACAGTAAGTAAAAGTGCATCGAGCTAACAGGTGCTCGTCGGCTAAACGCCTCAAAAGAATAAATTTATAATAGAGTGAGCGAAACAAAATAGAAAATCCACTCGTAGCCCGGGTTCCTTCTAGTCGCCACCATCGGGCTGGAAGCTTGGTAGATCCTCGGGAGCTGCTCCGAAATCTGGCCACACAAAACCAGCTGGGTCAACCCGAGAAAGAGCAAGTGCCACAAGGGGGCCACAAAATAAGAACAAAAGCCAGCAATCAGCACAAGAAAATCTAATATTAAAACTACAATTATGAAAACATGCCAGGATGATATACGACGAGATAACCATGGAACTATTCCGATAGCCAGGTTACAACCCGTAAACCAAACAAGGACCGGGGTTGTAACCCTTCATCTGAACAGAGCTTGGTTTCCCACCATTTATCGGCAAGATAATAATGCAAGAAATCAAGACAAGGAGCAATCTTGTACTAGATCAAGACATGGCTAAACTGGTTATACCTTATTCAATCAATCACGGCCAAGCAGATACTACGGCTTACTACTTTAACTAACTAGGGTTATCACATGCCTAATTACTAACAAGATGCAGTGAGATTGTTCCACAGCCACAAGCCCTGCAGACCATCCAGGCTACCCAGGACGAAAGATTAGGGTTAAATTCAGGTGGGTACGTCGTCCAGGAGACACATGTACCCTTAGGTGACTTAGAGGGTGCAACACTCGACGGTGCGCTGGAAATGTGCCCTACTCGACGGCAGGCTACAGATCCCAAGAGCGCCCAGGTAACGGGATTGCCTGTAGCTGTGTCATCTCTTCATGACTACTGAGTTATTCTAGTTATTAACCTTAATCCATTTTAGTAGGTACTCCTGACCGTGGTACTCAGGAGTCCCCTCCTAGACATGATGCAAGACAGGACAAGTGGATTTAACAAGCAAGCAAGAAGAACCACCCACGGTGTCAAGGTAGGTCAAGTTAAATTATCAAGATAAATTATGTCAGGGTACTTGTCGGGAGTGCGCCACGACGGGCCACTATCATGTCAGGTTGGTCATGTCAGGAGTGCACCACTACGGGTCACTGTCATGTTATGCTAGTTCTTTGTCATACCATGCCATGCACAATAGTCATTCCAAACATATTTAGTAAAATCAAGTTCATGACAAAAGGGCTTAAAATATCTAATAAAATATCAATATATAGGGCTATAGAAGAGCCAAGCTTAAAGAAATAAGACCAAAACTCTAAGAGCTAATGGGTTAAGCAAGGGGTCAGGGAAGCAGCGTACGAAAAGTGACGCACGCTGAGAGAGCAGCATAGGTAAAAGTCACGCACGCTACAGGGAGCAGCTGCGTGAAAAGTCACGCACGCTCAAGGAAGCAGCTGCGTGAAAAGTCACGCACGCTAAAGGAAGCAGCTGCATGAAAAGTCACGTACGCTACAGGGAGCAGCTGCGTGAAAAGTCACGCACGCTCAAGGAAGCAGCTGCGTGAAAAGTTACGCACGCTACAGGGAGCAGCTGCGTGAAAAGTCACACACGCTACAGGAAAGCAGCTGCGTGAAAAGTCACGCACGCTACAGGGAGCAGCGTACGTGCAAAAGCACACAAGTAGAGAGCTGCGTACGCATAAAAACACGCACGCAGGGTCTGGGTCTTCTTCTCCATGGCTGAGAAAAAGCTCCAATGGCTCCAAAACTTCAAAACCTCATAACTTGGCTATCCGAACTCCAAATCCAGATTTCCAAAGTTCTAACCACGGTGGAATTGAATGCTCTTCCATAAGGAAACATCAAAAACCCATAAAATCCAACTTAAGTAGCTCAACCATGCAAAATCCGAAAATGGATATAACTTAGATCTACAACAATGGAGGCTCCAAATCACAAAAACCCAAGTTCTAATATTGATCACCATGTCCTAATCTATCAAATGGACAAGGAAAAGTGGGTTCTCATGTAGTGGCAAGATGCACTTGCCTAGGGTTGGAAGAGTTGTGTAGAGGAAGGAGAAGAAGAAGAAGAAGGAAATTAATGATGGTGGTAATGAAGAGAGAGAGTGGTAGGTAGGGGATATAAAGAGGGGGAGTTGCGGTGGAGATGAGGGGTAGCATAGGTTAAGGTGCTCCATGCATAAACCGAACCAGACCAACCTAATAAAACCGAGCCATGAGAAAACCCAAAATACGAGAAATACCAAAATTCCCCAAGCTGAGAAAAATAAAAATATATGCCAAAATTCCAGATACGAGTATAAATACGAAATATGGGAAATACGGGAAATGAGGGTGACACCTGGAGATCTTGTTAGCAGTTGAGCAGTTTGATCATCAGACTTTTGATGCAGTCTTGAGAGCAGCCCGGAGGCATGAGTATACCTCCCAAAGGATCGTGGACAGGACCGGAGGTCGAAAGAGATCTCACGGCCAGATGAATCAGTCTTCAGCACCAGCCCGGCAGCCAGGGCTTTGACTATTGGAGCTCCGAGGCGAGCACCCTCAGTGATGTCGGTTCAGTATTCCACCCCGACGTACCCTCAGCAGCAGCAGAAGCAGAAGCAGTCTTCCGCAGTGGGATGTTCTCATTGTGGGAAGCCAGGCCATGTAGTGGCAGAGTGTCGTAGGGCACAGGGAGTGTGTCTGGTTTGTGGAGCACCAGACCATAGGGTTGGATCCTGCCCGAACAGGGGTGGTTCATCATCATCCAACCTTTCTAGCTCTTCGGTGAGAGGACCAGCACCGGTCCAGCAGCAGCAGTATCCATTGCCGAGGCCCTTGTCGCCTCAGTCCCATGTATTCCAGCAGCAACAACCCCAGCAGTATGCTCAAGCCCAGGCCTTGAGTCAGAATAGGCAGCAAGGATTTCAGCAGAGGGGACCAGCACCCCGAGGGTATGGTCAGGCTATGGTATTGACCATGGAGGAAGGATTAGCAACAGGTGCGGTAGTGGCAGGTACTATTCTCGTCAACTCCTTTTCAGCTTCAGCTTTTATTTGATTCTGGTGCATCCCATTCATTTATGTCTGCACGTACTACACCAAAAAAGGCCTTTAGGAACAATTATTGTATGTTCCTAATATTTTTAGGAACATATCATAACCGTTCCTAAAAGTGGCGTTACAATATTTGGAACAGTTAGACTACGTTCCTAAATTTGGTTTGGAACAGTTATACAGCGTTCCAAATGTCGATTTTGGAACATATGTGATGTGTTTCTAAATTATTTTTGAAACATCTTTGAAATGTTTCTAAATATCAATTAGGAACACGTTCTACTCGTTTCTAAATATAAATTGTAACACTTTTTCATCATTCTTGTGGCAAATTTTGTAACATTTTGTAAGCGTTCCTATTTATTTGTTAATTTTATTTTGTAAGCGTACCTATTATTCTATTCTAAATCATACAAAAATAATAGCTTAAACACAAATGAATGAGTAAGCATTTGAGCAATTTGAACATTTGATCCATTGTACATCACATTACTAGGTTCGAGAAGCTCCTTGGCTTACAGTGTACATAATAGAGGCAGTCAAACACACACAAGAGAAAAGCCACATTGAATGCCAAAACGAGGAAGAGCAAAACACGGACACTATCTCATACACTATTATGATAGGAAAAGAAACTACAAGTAATTTTATAACTTTAAAAAAATTTGCCACTAATGCTCAAGTAAACAAAAGTTAAACAGATACCAAGAAGAACAACCAAGTTTTCGAGCATCAACTATAGTCACTAACAGCTCCTCAAAAAATGTTTGTTTCCTTCAGTTGAATCCATTTGAAATTATTTGAAACATGGCCTAATGCTTGCCTTTCTAAAAATCAACAGCAATCTTCCTTCGTGCGCACAAAAAGTCGAGGCAAATCTTCAGTGAAAAGTTTTCTCAGGAACCTATTCAGAACAAAAGAAAATAATTCAATAAAATTTATAGAACTAAGACAAGTATGTCAAGGACTAATCAAATTATATCGCAGTAATAAAAGAATGAAGCGGATTATTGTACTAGCAAAATTATAATGAAGAGAAATAGGACTTACTATGGCTCCATATATTTGACGAATGACTTGTTCCACACAAGAAAATTGCCGAGGGCAACTTCTCCAATTTTTTTCGATTCTGGATTTTTATCAGCCTTGTAAATCTTTGCAGAGAACATCTTTCGTGTAACCATGCTCACCTTTAATTCATCAGGTTCCAAGACATAGCCATGACATATACCCCGATGGATTGGATCTACTACCTCCTTCGCAATTGCAAGACAGTTTCCATCCCAGTCAAGCAGCTCGCACAATCTTGCAACTTCAGTAGATTGATTGCATGCCACTTTAGTAGGTTGATTGCATGCCACTTTAGTAGGTTGATTGCATGCCACTTCAGTAGGTTGATTGCATGCCACTTCAGTAGGCTCATTGTCTGCCACTTCAACAGCATTGCGTGCAGATGCCATCGAGCCTCCTTCAGCTAAGGAATGTCTTTTTCTTGTCAGATTCATGTTCATCATCATTGCAGGCGGCGAAGACCCAACAATTGCTTCTGCTTCTGTTTGTGAGAAGTTTTTCTAGAGTACATAACAATAATTAATTAATGCACAAATATGATTTTACACAATCAAGTTTATTTTTTAGGGCTTTGATAAAGTAATGTTAGGTACTCACCGAACACATGTTCAAACATAAATCAACTTTTGACTCCAACCTTTCAAAATTCTTTTCTGTAATCTTTCTTTCCGCTCGTTCATTCAATAGCATTATATGGCAAGGAAGACAATCCTCATACCGTCTCCTAGAAACATGGCTACCAACACCCGGAAGACTGCCATTTGAGTTCTTACCTAGAACTTGAGTCAAAGGATCAGAATCAATTGATAACGGGTGAATGTCGCTATTGTTTTCACTATTTTTAGCTTCCTCGACCTTTTCCTTAATTTTCTCCTGTAATGTGATATTGAACATAACTAAATAAATAGAAAAATATTTATGTATATGCATTAAACTTTACTAATGTCATTTATCTCACCATCAGCTCCACAGCGCTCGGCAATATGCTTTTATCCTTTCTAGTATGAGTTTCTATCCACACTGCAGTTCGTGAAATTGGAATAGTAGGATCTGCTTGTTTTTGAATCTGTACCATAAATGGTTATTATTATATTATTTTAACCATTGAACTATAACAAAGGTGGACCAGAATACATACCATTTCCTCCTCAACCATTGCAGCACTCTTACGTCCTCCAGTATGGCCACATCTACTAAGCTTCTTGTTTTCAGCATTTTTCACTCTACGTTCTTTTGATTTTTCCCCACACTCATTTTCACAGAATTGCTCCCAATCCTCTTTTTTTGTTCTAGGAGGAATATTCAATTTTTGTGCCTCTATATTTGGATACTTGTCCAAAAAATTCTTCCGCAAAGTATTTTTATGCTTCCTAAACACACTCGCCATTGAACCCTGAAGATGTCTTTTGATGTAGGTTGGTACTTCAAATTCTTTCTGCAATAAACATATGTTAAGAGGAATAAAACATATATTAATGTACTATTTTCTAAATAAAAAACCCCTTAAAATTTAATGAAGAAATGTTGAAAATGTCTATCTCACCAATATGCCATTCCAAATTTCATCTTTCTGGTGATCAGGAACCAACCTCCAGTCAGTATACTTGATGGACGCATGTGACTTCACAATCTCGCCAACACGGTGCATAAAGTGAGGCGCTCCCTTTCCAATTGCTTTTCCATGTCGGTTGAAGTCAATTTTCTTCCGAGGTTTGTTGCTATCTTGTGATACTAGATTTTCTTGAGTGAAGTTGCTGCCCATATGTTCTGACATTGTGCTTATCAAGAAAACCTTCAGTATCAACAAAAAATGAAATGATTATTATGATGCAAACCAAACAGTCTAAAGGACAAGAATATTTATTATGATGCAAACAAGTCATTTACTTTGTGTCGAATGTTTATTTTGATGCAAACAAGTGAACATTTACTGATACTCTCTGTATGTTCATTGTCATCAGGGAAGTTGAAAATACCATTACCTGTATGTTCATTGTCATCAGGGAAGTTGATAATCTGCGTCGCCAACTTGAGCATTACATGGACATTGGAAAAAACATGGTTCATATGGTAAGGTCTGTCTAGAATAGATTCACTACCGAAAATTATTTCTTCTAACAGATTATTTATGTTGCTATTGTTCAGGAAGAAGACTGCTAAAGGGACAGTTACAGGGTCCCAAACTCAGACAAGTGAACATTTACTTTGTGTTGAATGATTATTATGATGCAAACAAGTGAACATTTACTGATACTCTCTGTAACCAGTAATATTTTCCAGTAATACTCTCTGTAACCAGTACTGATACTCTCTGTAACCAGTACTGATACTCTCTATAACCAGTAATATTTTCCAGTAATATTATGCTGATACTCACTGTAACCAGTAATATTTTCCTGAAACTAACAAGTGGTGGTATCAACTATTTGTAGAATTCACAACAGCAAGCAGAAATGGTGGCTGGTCCTACCTCAAATATCTGAGAGGATAAAAGGCATTGCCCCAGGTTCCATTTATACTTGTTATAGTGGAAAAGGCATTGCCCCAGGTTCCATTTATACTTGTTATAGTGGAAAAGGCATTGCCCCAGGTGGTTCCATCTGTAACAGTTGCCGAAGCAAGGAAACTCTTTCATGAATCAAGGCAAAATGGTGTTGCAGTTGTCATAGTCACTGTAAAGGTTTCAACCCAAATGCTTTTATCTCTATGGCTGAGCAGGAATTACATTGATACTCAAAAAGTGCTTCAAGCAAAGTTTTAGGGGCCTACTAGTAATCTGTATCAAAATGTTATTTAGTACATGGAAAATTATCTATAAGAGTAAATATATCCCTATACCACATACACGTCTAAATGCATGAATATAGAAGCATTGTCTACTTAATGTATATCCATATGAATTATACAAATTTATGCTTAAAGAGATGTGAGCTTTCCTTTCAGCTCTAATTGATGAAATTGAGATTTCGTAATAAATGTGGGAATTGTTTGTTATATGATTGGTCATACAGAGGTAGCCAGAAGACAACTGTAGCGAGAGAAGCCAGCTAAGCTAGCTGTATCCTGAAAAGAAGACATCTTCTAAGCAAGAGAGGAGGAGACGCCTGCCAGCCACTTGCCGGACTCTTTGTATATCATGTTAATAAAATGTATACGTGTCTCTTTATCAGATGTATATCCTGAAAAGAAGACATCTTCCAAGTTATCTTGCCACTTCTTGATTATGTGCTGTTTTGGTCATGAAGCTTTTGATAGCGTGCCCTGTATCAGTTACATATTTTAGTCCTTAAGAACCATTTAAAGGATAATACTTGTATTGCTGAAATATTTGTGCAAGATCTGAACGAAAGAGATGGACAACCAGAACAAAGTGTATCTTGTGTTAAACTTTACTATTGACACCCATTATTATGCACATTTCACCATTTGGTAACCATTTAAAGGACGTATCTTGTGTTAAATATAACAGGTTTACATGTTCGAATTTGGAGAAGACTCGGCACCATTTGGTAGAATTATGATAGGGTATTACATGTTTGCAGTTTTTGTACTCCGTTGGGTTTAAAAGAGCACATTATTCTTTGAATCGCTGAACAAATATTGAGCTTCTCACATGCAGCTTTGGTTAGCCATACTCAACCCTGGCAGAAAAAGTCCTAGATTGTAAGCCAAAGTCTAGATTTCTGGAGTACCTCGAGTAAACTTTAAATCTCTTGCAAATATTAACATAGAGTGACAGGTGGTGTAAATTCCCCATCCCACCTGAAGCATATTCCAAACACAAACACACGCCCCTAATTTCATAAGTAAATCTTACTAATAGACTTTGCAGCTATAGCTCTACAAATTTCCAATAATAGTCTACATGCATACTTACTCAGGGTATAGATAATATCAGAATGCAGTTAGCACAGTTCAAAAGGAGTTGACAGATGCTAAATTCTTAACTCAGCATATGGAAGCACGGCAAGCCCAGTTAGTTACAAAAAATAGATTAAGCAAGAAAGAGGATACCTGAAAGTCTCAAGGGGGACATCTGCGGGGACAGACCTCATGGAACATCTTGATATTTGTGATCATAATATAGGACGCAGGGATGCCAAACAGACTGAATGCAGGGGCACTGCAGGATTAGGTTTGTATGCAACACATGAAAGAAATGATGTAAATTTCAAGGAGACGGAAATTTTGAGTAGGATTGATCGAGGTGGTTATACATCACAAGTGACGTGCAATCATGAGATGAAACTTGCTCATAAGAAGGTTGAGACTGCAGATTTTGCTAACAAAATAACTTCCACAGACAGCATTTTGGAAAGAGGATTCAGAAAACAGAACCACATCTTTGGAGCATGCTGATAGGGTTCCACAAACAGTGACTGATCAGGGTATAGATAATATCAGAATGCAGTTTAGCACAGTTCAAAAGGAGTTGACAGATGCTAAATTCCTAATTCAGCATATTGATTATTAGTTTATCAACAATTTTTTTACTGTTGGGCAACAATCAATGGATAATTAGTTCAAAAGGAGTTGACAGATAATTAGTTTATCAACAATCAATGGATACGGGCAGAACGGATAAGGGCTGCCAATGCCTGGACTCCAAAGGGAACAAAAAGCATGGCAAAAAGTTAATTGGGATGGCTGTTACTGTGCCAAACGTATCATATGCGTATCATATGCAATGAAGACACTGCTTTAGATTTGAGTTCCAATAAACAGTACAAATATTGTAGTTGTTATCAATAAACCAATTGAGTATCCTTGACCTTCAATCCAGAGAGAGAAAAGTTCAATCAAATAAATAAATAAAAATGAGTAAGGTGAATAACAATTTATGATAAGATGATGGACAGATACAACCTTTTGGAGTACAAACTAAAGAATTCTATAGAAAGTAAGACCATACAATTTTCCAATGAAGCAATGCACTATAATATGTTCATTCATCAAAATTGAACAAATTTTGAAGGTTAGGGTTGTCATTCAAAATGGATTGATAGTCGGTAGGGATGCTTATCATGTCAACTTGTTTAGTTAGCCTCTTGGGCGTATGTAAAACCACGTGCCATCCATCTTCCTTTTGATCTTTTGAATAGAATACTCCACTGGCTTCTCGAGCTAAAATGAATGGATCCTCCTCCACTTTTTCTTTGTTCTTGAGCTTCTTCAAATTTACCATCACAAGGTTCCAAATAGGATCAACCTTACATCCATTTTTTGAATCCTCCACCTTGACCCAATCACAATAAAATACAGTCTCCTTAAAATCTATGTAGTCCAACTCCAATATATCTCTAATTATTCCATAGTAAGTCATCATTCCTTCCTTTGGATTTTTGTCTTTTCGACCAGCAACAAAAGTAGTATAAGCCTTCATAGATACACCACTATCCTGAGTCACAAAATTTGTATCGGAAGAACTTGACGAAAAGACAAAACCATTGACACAATATTTATTGTATCTTGTTGCCTTATACATTGGACCATTGGCTAATCTCCATAAGGTTGTATTAGTTTCCCCGGTCTTCTGTAACTGTATTGCAAAAGATTTTACTAGTCAAAAAACTTGAAAAGTGACACAAACTATTAAGAAAATGCTACTTAGCTTAGGTAAATTACCTCATCACACAACCAAGGAATGAATTCCTTGATTGATGTGCTCGTCTTAGTAGCCCAATCTTTTCGAATCTGGACAGTCGTCCTTCAGAAATATTCTGCATACTTACTGCATAAATTCACAACAATCAAAATAACTCATACCCTTAACAAATATAATAGTCACTTAACTAAATATATGGATAAAACCTACTCTTTCCAATCGTCCAAGTCTTCAAGTCGGTTGAGTACCCACTTTCGTGCTTGTTCAAATTGTACATTGTTTAGCTCAATGACTTTTCCAACATCTAAAGGTTTCTCATCTGTAAAGTCAACATCCTCATCCAACAAATCTTTTCGAGTCGACTTATGAGTACCAATGCTTGTATTTGGCATATATTCCATGCAATACATCACAGATTCATCTGCAAGATAAGACTCTGCTATAGAGCCTTCTATGTATCTTTTATTAAGGGTATACTCTTTATACCGCTTCATTAATCTGCCATGACATAATTAAAAAGTTATATTAAATAGAATAAGTGAAATTGCATTAAATACAAAACATATTTTCTTAAAAAAGTAAGATAGTATACCTTTCAAATGGGTACATCCATCTGAATCTAACTGGGCCACATGCCAAAGCCTCATCTGCCAAATGAATCATGCAATGCACACTTATGACAAAAAAGGAGGGAGGAAGTTCCTTTTCAAGAATACACATTGCTTCCACCAATGCCCTCTTTGCTTTACGGAGTTCCTCCTTATTTACCACTTTAGCACATAAGATATTAAAGAATAAACTGATTCTGTGAATAGCAATTCTCAAGTCCTTCTCCTTTTTAAAAGCATGTTTAAGCAAAACTGGAAGCAAGTGTTGCATAAACACGTGATAGTCATGTGATTTAAGCCCCCTTAGTTCTGGAGGTTGGATAGTCACCAAATTACTTAAGTTGGAGGAAAATCCCGTAGGTAATTTTAAATCTTTCAAGCAACGACAAAATTCTTCCTTCTCCTCCTTAGTTAAGGTGTATGACGCCTTTGGCATTGAAGTTTTTCCGGTGTCTTTTTCTTCTACCAACCACAATTTCTTATTGATGCCCAGTTTCTTCAAATCTTTTCGTGCCTTGAACCCATCTTTTGTTTTTCTGGTGACATTCATCAACATGCTTAATAAGTGATCAGTGACATTCTTTTCTGTATGCATGACGTCGATGTTATGACGAACCTCAAGAAACTTCCAGTATGGCAAATCAAACAAAATTGACCTTCTCGACCATGGAGGTGCAATAGTGGAATTAACATCCATATTGACATCTTCATCTACCACAACCTTGCATTTTTTACCAATGTTCTTACTCTTTCTTCTTTTGCCGGTAGCTCTACTAACCCCTTGCCTATCATTACTATTAAGAATTTCAGAAATTCGTTGTTCCACTTCGTCACCAGATAATCGTCGTGGAGTTGGTCGATGATCTACAGTCTTGTTGAATCTTTTATTATTTCTGAACTTGTGGTCGGGCCTTAAAAATCGATGATAGCCTCGATAACATATTTTATTTGAGTCTTCAAGATGCTCAGAGTCAACATCATCGGCGCATACTGGACAAGCATTATAGCCATGAATATTGCAACCAGATAGTGTTCCATATGCAGGTAAATCATGGACCCCCCATATCAACATTGCTTTCATTGTAAAAGAGGTTTTAGTAAATGCGTCCCACGTCGGCACACCATTTACCCATAGCTCTTTCAATTCATCTACAAGTGGTTCTAGAAACACATCGATGTGTTTGCCTGGTGATTTGGGCCCTGATATTAATAAAGTCAACAATGAGAACTCCTTTTTCATGCACAAAGATGGTGGAAGATTTAAAGGTGCTAGAATCACTGGCCAACAACTATAAGTGCTGCTTTGAGTTCCATGTGGGTTAAAGCCATCAATTGATATTGCAAGTCGTAAATTTCTAGCCTCAGCGGCAAAATTTGGCCAATTGACATTAATTGAATCCCATTGACCTGAGTCGCATGGATGTCTCATTAGATTTCCATCAGTTTTTGCCTTCTTATGCCAAGTCACTGCATCTGCGATCCAAGGAATGCTAAAGAATCTCTTTAGCCTTGGAATCAATGGAAAATATTTCACAAATTTTGCTGGCTCTTTTTTGACACCTTTTTTTACCTCAGAGTCATGCTCAAAGACAAGCTTATACCTGCTGACTCCACATTTGGGACACATATGATGTTGGTTGTATTCCTTCCAATATAGGATGCAACCATTTCTGCATGCATGTATGGTTTCACATTCCATTCCCAAGTCCTTAATCATGTTCTTCATTTGTGGATAATTTTTTGGAAGATTGCAGTTTTCTACAAATAAAGACTTTACCCAATCCAATATAGCAGTCACGCTATTCCCAGTCAAACTGTATCGTGTTTTTAAATTCTGTAGCTCGATAATGGTAGACAACATTGTCTTACCCTTAGGACAACCATTGTACAGAGGTTGTGTTGCCATCTCCCTGTATTTTTTGTATTTTCTACTCTCATTCATCTCGGTCTGAGAACCAATAGTTTGATCGCCTCCTACTCCACCTTCAAGTGTAATATTCATGTCTTCTAACTCGTGCTCATTCCCCCAATTATTCACATTGAAAACATCATCAACAAGTTCTTCCATCATAGGTTGATCAGCTTCTTTGATTGGGTCGAGTTGTATTGTTGTAGACTTATGGCCCATCGATTTTTCTCCATGTTGATCCCATAGCACATAGCTCTGATCAATACCATTTGACAACAAATGAAAGCTGATTAAATCAAGCTCTATGTGTCCCTTCGAGTTTCTGCATCGAACACATGGGCATAAAAAACGGTCTTCTCCGTTAGCATTCTCCTTGACAAAATTCACAAATTGTTTGACACCTTCAATATATTCTAAGTCCCCCCGTTTACTCATCCATGACTTGTCCAAAGGCATTTTCTATACCAAAAAAAATTCTTTTTACAAGATAGATCTGTAGAAAATAAAAACAAATAAAGTAAATACTCAATAAACTCATAGGAATACATTACAATTATATTAAGGATCTCCAAGATGTATGACATGTGTTAAATAAATTAAACTTGTAGGGTTAAACTTGTAACTAAACTATCTGTAGAATTACATATAGAAGTATTGTTGATTGGTAATAAACTTTTGATTTGAATCACAAGATAATCACCAAAAAGAATTACATTGCCTTGTTTAGGCTTGGAAAACCGTTGATTCTTGGGTGAGGTTTTTGTTCCAGTTGGAATATCGTCCGAGTCTAGTCAATTTGGCTAAGTGTACTACACTAGTACTACTTGCCAAACTTACAATAGGAAGCCAAAATAATATCCTAAACCTATTAAATGTCAAGTATAAATGTCATAGTAAACAGGAACAGGAACTTTTGGTGTTCACTGATTCTGTTACTGATTCTGAAAATATTTATTTACTGATTCGGTTACTTTGCTAAACTAATCTGTAGAATTACATATAGAAGTATTGTTGATTGGTAATAAACTTTTGATTTGAATCACAAGATAATCACCAAAAAGAATTACATTGCCTTGTTTAGGCTTGGAAAACCGTTGATTCTTGGGTGAGGTTTTGGTTCCAGTTGGAATATCGTCCGAGTCTAGTCAATTTGGCTAAGTGTACTACACTAGTACTACTTGCCAAACTTACAATAGGAAGCCAAAATAGTATCCTAAACCTATTAAATGTCAAGTATAAATGTCATAGTAAACAGGAACAGGAACTTTTGGTGTTCACTGATTCTGTTACTGATTCTGAAAATATTTATTTACTGATTCGGTTACTTTGCTAAACTAATCTGTAGAATTACATATAGAAGTATTGTTGATTGGTAATAAACTTTTGATTTGAATCACAAGATAATCACCAAAAAGAATTACATTGCCTTGTTTAGGCTTGGAAAACCGTTGATTCTTGGGTGAGGTTTTGGTTCCAGTTGGAATATCGTCCGAGTCTAGTCAATTTGGCTAAGTGTACTACACTAGTACTACTTGCCAAACTTACAATAGGAAGCCAAAATAATATCCTAAACCTATTAAATGTCAAGTATAAATGTCATAGTAAACAGGAACAGGAACTTTTGGTGTTCACTGATTCTGTTACTGATTCTGAAAATATTTATTTACTGATTCTGAAAATAATACCAACACAAATATGGAGCAAAAACATTTATTTACTGATTCTGTTACTTTGCTCATGTGTAGAGCTGTTATTGTAGTCATGATTTCTGTGTATACTTTATTTGCTTAACTTTGAAGTGAGTCAAAGTTGCTAGATATAATTTTTTTTAGAAATATAGGGGGGTATTTTAGAAATAAGGAAAAATTCCAGCTAAATAACTATTCCAAGTATTTTCTAGCAAACAAAAATATATTCCTGTTGATGAAAATAGGTTTCAGGTCCTAAATAACACCAAAAGATCAGAAAATATGTAGGATTTGAGCTACTTCATTGAATTGTAGGGTTAAACTTGTTACTAAACTACCTGTTGAATTACATATAGAAGTATTGTTGATTGGTAATGAACTTTTGATTTGAATCACAAGATAATCACCAAAAAGTATGGTATGGATTGGAAGATTTGAAAGAAGAGGATCTGGAAGAAATATTGGACTTCCCATTATAACCCGAAGTACTAAAACATGAGGAGAGCCAGAAGAAATTGGTATTTCATATAGAGGAGATCAGAGCAGACAGTAACTGAAAACATAAATTGCAAATTATCTCAAAGATCTTGATTTTTTCAGATTACTTGAAGAATTAAAACAGTTTAAAATGCTCCTCATCTAAAAAACAGTTGATTACATACAGTTGTTTTTTCATACAGTTGATTACATACAAAATACGGTTTAAGACTGAAAACATGGTGCAAAAAGAAAAAATACGGTTTCTTAAAAACAAAATGAAAAGGTCCATAAAACATCATGAAATACTTATCAATTGTGTATCCCAGTATCTTCTATGCAAACAAGTTAGACTACCCCACTACAAAAAAATTAAGACTTCTAGAGTTATATTTTAGGCTCCGCATACAAAATTTTTCCCATCAACATGTCATAAGATGAGCTGGAAAAAATCATCTCAATTACTAAAAGGACTCTTCTTGTTCGTCAATCCTTATTCCAGGACAATCCGTCAAATTTTACCGATCTGGGCGGGGGTATATTGGGATGCAGGGGGTCCATTCTAGTTTTAGAATATCCCATGGCGTCTTATCATTAAATATTGGTACTACTACTCAAACGTTTCTTTGTAGTAGTTTTTTCTATTTAAATTCCTTGTTTTCGTTGTGTTAGATGTATGTACCTTGCTACCAAAGCTAGTCCTTGCACTTGGAAACGGGCATGCTTGCTCTTCAATTATGTATGCAAGGGGTCCTATAAGAAATAAACCTGCATCAGTTGCTTCCATTGGTCTCTAATGTCATATTTCAGGTACTTTCATGGTCTCTAATGTTATATTTTCTTGACTACTATGTATCATGGAAAAAAACGTCTCTAGAAGACTTTCCTGTAACATGTGCACATTAACTTGTTTCTTAGATTTTGTAGACTGCCTTTGCAAATTATTCAAGGATAGAACATAATGAAATATATGAATAACATATGCTTTTCCCTGTAAGACGCGTTAACTAGGGACTTGGAGACATGGTGCAAGTGGCCTAAAAGAAAATGAATATCGACATTTTCTCATTGGGCTCCTTCCTAGGAGCAAGCTGGAAGATATGTTTTTGGTGAAATACACCAAAAAGCTGAGGAAAAATGTAGGCAAGGAAGAAACTTTAGATGCAACCTGCAACAACTTGGTGAGTTGCATAACATAATTTACTCTGAAGACAGTTTATCTACTGTTACTGTTATGCGGGTTCTAGCTACAGCATTCCACTGTTAGATAGTTTAATCCCCATCCCAGTCCCGGTCCCAATTTTTAAATCCCCAAATTCGCTCCCGTCCGGAAATAAATCGAGTCCCGTAGGGTCCGAAGAAAATTGACATCCATATCCATAAGGAGTTATTATTCCTTTTGCTTATGAGAAAATTTTCCTTTGGTGTATAATTTTCTAGGATCTGTGCACATAGAGAGAATCAAAGTAACTTGTGTAATTGGGGAAATAAGAAAACAAAAATACAGTACTTAAATACGTGGAAAAAATATGCTTACGAACATACGGAGAGAGAGAGAGGCATGGTGAAATCGAAAAATTAAAGAAAAAAATAGAGGAAATAGAAAGAATAAACCTTCCTCGATGGATGATGGCAAGCCCTTCAAACCCTTTTCTCCTGAGATGCAACTCTTCCTCGACGGCAATCGTACGCGTATGGCGAACCCTTCCTCCGAGATAGCGATCAGTTCGAAGATCTTACGTGGGTTCGAAGGTCTTGAAACCTTCCTCTGGCGATCTCGAAGATCTCGAAACCTTCCTCTGGCGATCTCGAAACCTTCCTCTGGTGATCTCGAAGGTCTTGAAACCTTCCTCTGTCGATCTCGAAACCTTCCTCGATCTCGAAACCTTCCTCTGGCGATCTCGAAGGTCGTGAAACCTTCCCGATCGGACAAGAAAATAGAGGGAGGTGCAAATTTGGAGGGAGATTTAGATGTTCTGGAGGGAGAAGAAAATTTTAAGAGAGAAAAAAAAAGGATTGGTAGGATTAGGATTTGGAACGTATAGGTTTTACTCTACATATAGGAGAAAAATATTCCTTTGTTTTGGACGTATGCTTTATTTGGTAACTACTTAATATGCACATGGTATTATTTTAATTTGGAACATATTAAGAACACTAAAAAAGCGTATCTAAATAAATATTTTTTCTAAAAAATAAAATAAAATATATTAGGAACGTTTTTTTGCTCCGGAACATATTTAATATGTTCCAAAACCTAGGAACAAAAAATAAGTGTTTCAGATTAAAAAGTACCTAGCGTTTCTAATTTGCCAATTTGGTGTAGTGACGATTCGCGACACGGGTAGGATTGGAGCCCGAGTCCTTATCAGTAAGGCTCAATATACTTACTGGTAACGGACTTGTGGGAGTCGATAGAGTGTTTTCCTCGTGTCGGATCGTAGTTAGCGGTAGAGAGTTCCCCGCTAGATTGATAGAGTTCCCGATGACCGACTATGATGTGGTCTTAGGGATAGATTGGTTGAGGAACCAGTATGCTAGAATAGATTGCTATGTTGGTAGAGTTATTTTTAGCATTCCAGGTGATCCAGAGTTTTCCTTCTCTCGAGGCGAAGTTGAGCCTTCTTCTCCAGTATTGCGGATGGCAGTAGCAGCAGTTCAGTTGCCCAGGGTAGTCGATGAGTTCCCCGATGTTTTCCCAGAAGAGCTTCCTGGTATGCCTCCGGAGTGGGAGATCGAGTTCACCATAGACTTGATTCCCGGGACAGCCCAGTGTCAGAGAGAGTCTACCGGATGGCGCCGTCAGAATTGGAGATATTGTACAAGATGATTGAGGAACTCAGAATCACGGGATTCATTCGTGCTAGTGGATCGCCTTGGGGAGCCCCGATGCTTCTTGTGAAAAAGAAGGATGGTACGTCCCGGTTATGTGTTGATTATCGTACCTTGAACTCAGTGACAATCAAGAACAGATACCCTCTCCCGAGGATAGATGACTTGTTTGATCAACTCAAAGGGACATCAGTATTTTCAAAGATCGACTTGCGCTCAAGATATCATCAGATCAGAGTCAGAGAGAAGGATATCCCGAAGACAGCTTTTAGATCGAGGTATGGGCATTGGGAGTTCCTTGTTATGCCCTATGGAGCAACGAATGCGTCGACAGTATTCATGGACCTCATGAATCGCATCTTTATGCCATACTTGGATTAGTTTGTGATCGTGTTCTTGGATGACATCCTGGTCTACAGCAAGAGTGAAGCCGAGCATGAGCAGCATCTCTGTGTGGTTCTTCAGACTCTCAGGGAGCACCAGTTGTATGCCAAGTTTAGTAAATACGAGTTCTGGCTTGATCGTATTTCGTACTTGGGTCATATCATCACCAGAAGAGGAGTAGAAGTCGATCCCTAGAAGATTGTGGCTATTGAGTCGTGGCCGGTGCCCAACACAGTTGCAGAAGTTCACAGTTTCTTTGGATTGGCCGGCTATTACCGACGGTTTATATCAGATTTTGCTCGGATATCAGCGCCATTGACCCAGTTGACTCGCAAGGATGCACAGTTTGCTTGGACAGCGGAGTATCAGAGTTCTTTTGAGCAGTTGAAGCGAAGCCTGATAACGGCACCCATTCTCACGCTTCCAGATGGGACCGGAGGATTCTCAGTGTATTGTGATGCTTCGGGCAGGGGTTTAGAATGTGTTCTGATGTAGCATGGGAAGGTAATAGTTTATACGTCACGACAACTTCGTGATCATAAGAGAAATTATCCAACCCATGACTTGGAGCTAGCAGCAGTAGTGTTTGCACTTAAGTTATGGAGGCACTATTTGTACGGAGATAGGGTGGAGATTTTCACCGACCACAAGAGCCTGAAGTATGTTTTCACCCAGAAAGATCTTAACATGCGTCAGAGAAGGTGGCTGGAGCTTCTTGTGGATTATGATATCAACTTACAGTATCATCCTGGGAAGGCTAATGTTGTTGCGGATGCATTGAGCAGGAGAGCGGGAGTTTATTTTCTAATAGCGCAACCAGAGCTGTTAGCCGATCTTCAGAAGATGGATATAGAAGTTGTTCTCCCTTCCAGTGGGGCGTTGATGACCAGTATGCAAGTTCAGTCCACTACAGTCGAGAGGATCCGGATGGCACAGTCAACAGATTCCAAGCTTCAGCGACTCAGAGCAGAGTGTGAGGCAGGACGAAGACTAGAGTTATGCATTCATGAGGACGGTACACTTCGACATGGTAAGCATCTTTGTGTACCCAGTAGAGATATCAGACATGAGATCATGTCGAAAGTGCACAGTTCTCAGTATTCTATCCATCCTGGCGGTACGAAGATGTACCGTGATATCCGTCAGCACTTCTGGTGGAATGGCATGAAGCGGGAGATAGCTCGGTTTGTCTCTCGGTGTTTGGTTTGCCAACAAGTCAAGGTCGAACATCAGAGACCAGCAGGACTTCTTCAGTCCTTGCCGATTTCGAAATGGAAGTGGGAGCATGTGACCATGGATTTCATGACTGGATTGCCTAGATCCCCAGCTAGTCGAGATGCTATTTGGGTTATAGTTGATCGGCTCACGAAGGTGGCTCACTTTCTTCTATTCATAGTTAGTCAATCGACGGCTCAATTAGCAAAGATGTACCTCAGGCAGATTGTCAGGTTGCACGGAGTGCCCGTCAGTATCACCTCGGACCAAGATTCCAGATTTACATCACACTTTTGGGGTAGCTTGCAAGAGAGTTTGGGGACTCATCTCCAGTTTAGTTCAGCATATCACCCACAGACAGATGGCCAGTCGAAGCGAACGATCCAGACCCTTGAAAACATATTGAGATCTTACACACTTGACGTCGATGGTTCATGGGAAGATCACTTGTACCTGGTGGAATTCTCGTACAACAACAGTTTTCAGGCCAGTATCCAGATGGCACCGTTCGAGGCACTTTATGGCAGGAAGTGCAGATCCCCGCTAGCCTGGGATAATGTTGGAGAGAGACAGATGCTCGGTCCAGAAATGATTTCCCAGACAGTTGAGGTGGTCAGGAGGGTTAGAGATCATCTTCGAGTTGCCCAAGATCGCCAACATTATTGGACCGATTCTCATCGGCGCCCTCTCGAGTTTTCGGTCGGCGATCATGTATTCCTGAGGATTTCGCCTAACCGTGGCGTCATTCGTTTCGACGTACGGGGCAAGCTTAGTCCTAGGTATATAGGACCGTTTGACATTCTGGAGCGAGTAGGAGATGTATCCTATCGTCTCGCTCTTCCACCGTCGCTAAGCGAGGTGCATGACGTGTTCCATGTATCCCAATTACGACGGTATATCCCAGACCCGAGCCACATCCTGGATCATTCAGAATTGGTTGTTGGTACCAACCTTTCGTATGAGGAGAGGCCCGTGTCTATATTAGACCGGAGAGAGAAGATCCTCAAGAATAAGACTATCAAGTTAGTCCGAGTTGCTTGGGGTTATTACTCTTTGGGTGAGTCAACGTGGAAGCGTGAGGGTGATATCCGATCACGATATCCTGACTTGTTTGACTCGTGAGGTATAATATCTTCCTTATGCCGCATGCCTTCGATTCCTTGCTTGCATGATTGATTGATTGCCTAGTATAACTCGCTCGTTATTAGTATAGCTTGTCATTGCCCCTCTAGCCTCTTGATTAAATTTTGAGGACGAAATTCTTTTAAGGTGGGTAGAGTTATAATGCCTGTGGTTCGTATTACGTATTCTGGAATACGTGTACGTATTTATTCTTGTATTGCCTGATTTCCTTGCTTAGCTTTCCTTCATGGCTTGGTTATTCTTGGTTCGGGTTGGCTTTGTTTGGTTTGGGATTGCTATTTGATTCATCATGAACCAAGGGGTGAACCCCCTACCTACCACCACCACTACCATTTATTAACCCTTCTCCTTTCTCTCTCTTCATTTATCATCTTCTCCACCATTACTCCTTCACCTACCAAGAGAGAGAGAGAGAGAGTGAGCTCTAGGCAAGTGCAACTTGCTTCATGGAGGAACTGAAATTTTATTGTTTCATTCTCTTCCTTACAGCATTTTAACTTACTTTAGAACTTGGCATTTTTACTTTCTATGGCTAGATTCTTGTAGATCTATATTTACATTATTTTTGGATCTCTTGGGTTTTGATCTACTTAAGCTTGTTATTTTCGAGTTTTGATGGTTCCATGTTGTAGAGAATTTCGTTCTACCCCATTTTGACATGTGGAAGTTCGGATTTAGGCTCCGGATGATGGAGTTATGGAGCTTGAGGACTTGGCTCTCATGGTGTTCTCTTCTCTGAAATTTTGGAGAAGATGAACAGTGCTTGACTTGACCGCATGAATACTTCATGCGGCAAGTGTTCTATTTCAGCCGCATGACTGGAAGTTCTTGAGCCGCATGAGAGTCGAACCTATTTCAGCCGCATAATTCGCTCAATTCCCAGCCGCATAAGTTCTGAACTCCCTTAGCCGCATGCAGCCCCTTCATTTCCTGGCCGCATAGGCCCGTGACCAGTCTGGCCGCATAGGCATTGCTCCCCGAGCCGCATATGCGCCCATCTTCTTGAGCCGCTTGAACTTGCATTTCTTCCTAGCCGTATGAGCTTGCCTCCCCCCCAGCCGCATGAAGCCACTCTTCCGCTGGCCGCATGAGGCCCAACATCTTGGAGCCGCATGCGCCATCACCTCCCTGGCCGCATGCGCCCCATTTCTTCATGGCCGCATGGGGATTAGTTTTCTGGCCGCATGTGCCCTTGCACTTCCAGTCGTATGGACTTTTCCTAGCCTAGCCGCATGGACTTTTCCTAGCCTAGCCGCATTGGTTGTTCACCTTCCAGCTGTATGAGACCCATTTCTTTTGGAACCGCATGCGCCCTCCTGAACTTGGCCGCATGAGATCCAGCGGCCCTGGCCGCATGCGCTCTCATATTTGAGCCGCATGTGTCTTATTCTCTCCTGGCCGCATATGCCTTAGCCGTATGGCTCTTCTATGGCCCTGTATATTGATATTTCATTAGATATTTTATGCCCATTTGATATCCTTACGCCTTTTGTCATGAACTTGATTTTTACTTATTATGTTTGGAATGACTGTTGTACATGACATGGTATGACAAGGAACTAGCATAATACGATGGTGACCCGTAGTGGTGCACTCCTGATAAGTGACCTGGCATGACATGATAGTGGTCCATCGTGGCGCACTCCTGACAAGTACACCTGACATGATATATCTTGATAAGCTGTTGCGACGGCTACCTGACATGGCATGACTTGTATAAATTACCTGGACACCGTGGGCGATTGTGCTTGTACAAATAAACCAGTTCTGTCTTGCATCATGTCTAGGACAGGGACTCCTGAGTACCACGGTCAGGAGTACCTATTGAAATGGATTAAGGTTAATAACTAGATTAACACATTAGTCATGAAGAGATTCCCCAGCTACAGGCAATCCCGTTACCTGGGCGTGCCTGGGATCTGTAGCCTACCGTCGAGTAGGGCACATTTCCAGCACACTGTCATGTGTTGCACCCTTCAAGCTACTTAAGGGTACATGTGTTTCCTGGACGATGAAACCACCTGTATTCAACCCCTAATTTCGACATGGGTAACCTGGATGGTCTGCAGGGCTTGTGGCTGTGGAATAATCTCACTGCATATTGTTAGTAACTAGGCCTGTGATAACCCTAGTTAGTTAAAGTATCAAGCCGTAGGTCTTGTTTGGCCGTGAAATGATTGGATGGAGTTTAACCAGTCTAGTCTTGCCCTGATCCTGCTCCAGATTGCTATATGACCTGAATGCCTGTATTTATTTTACCGATAAATGGTGAGAATTCCAAGTTCTGTTCAGACGAAGGGTTACAACCCCGGTCCTTGTTTGGTTTACGGGTTGTAACCTGGTTATCTGAATAGTTCCATGGTTATCTCGTCGTATATCATCCTGATGTATTTTCTTTATTTCCAGTTTTTACCTTATTTATACTCTTGTGATGATTGCTGGTTTTAGTTCCTAAGTGAAGCCTCCTTTGTGGCACTTGCTCTTTCTGGGATCTGACCCAGCTGGTTTTGTATGGCCAGATTTTGGAGCAGCTCCAGAGGATCTACCGGCCTTCCAGCCAGATAGTGACCACTAGACGGAACCCTGGCAACAAGTAGGTTTATTTTTGATCTCCCACTTATTGTAAAAATATTCTTTTGAGACATTTAGCCGACGAGCACCTGTTTAGCTCGGTTGCACTTTACTTACTGTCTGTCTACGGGCTGTAACATGATTAACAGATCCTAGGGTTGATCATGTATGACTAAACTCTTGCTAGTCCTAACATTTTGTAACGACTAGCTTCATGATCAGCTGAATATGTAATGTTTGGGACGCCTTACTATTGTATATTTAATGATCATACATCTTATAACTTTTACTTACTTGCTTGTGATTGAGACACTAGGCTTGTTCATGACCATAGGAGACTGTTGGCTTGTAGATAAACCCTCATGTACCTAGACAGCCGTGACCGTATAGCGAGATAGATTCCATTTCATATACGTAGCTGGCTATGTCTGCCCCGCTCTCCAGTATTCTGGTTCTGGGGCGTGACATGGTTTAAGTGGTGGCCCATGCAGGTCCTTCGCCCCACTCAACTGATCGTACAAACCATCTATCCGAGGCAGAGGATATTTGTTCTTAATAGTGATGGTATTTAATGCCGGTAATCAATACACAACCGGACTGTACCATCCTTTTTCGACACAAAGAGTACTGGCGCTCCCCATGGAGAAGCACTAGATCGATTGAAACCCTTTTTCAATAGGTCATCGATCTGCTCCTTCATCTCTACGGCCTTCTTGGGGTTCACTCTATAGCAAGCCCGGGATACTGGTGATGACCTGGTACTAAATCTATAGTGAACTCTACATCTCTGTCAGGCAAAAGTCCTGGAAGATCCTCTGGGAATACATCCATAAACTCCCTAATGATAGGGTGTGGCGGTTCTAACTCCCCAATTATCGCACAACAGTTCAGCTCTAGGCTGATCTCCGGCCCTGTCCTCCTGACACTGAATGGTGTCGTGCCTGGGGGACTGAACAAAATAGTACCCTCATGACAGTCTATAGCTGCGTGAGCATAGATAAGCCAATCCATTCCTAATATGATATCATACCCGGGAAGTGGTATCACAAAGAATCATCCCCCAAACTCTCTCCCAGCTATAGTAATAGAGTATCTATAGATAGCCCTAATAGGTACTGGTCTGCCTCCCATCATTACCCTACTCATCTCCTCGGTGGGTGTAGCTACTAAGTGGTGTTTATGCAAAAACTCTAATGACAGGAAGCTATGCGATGCACCGGAATCAAACAAGTATAGAGCTAGAAAAGTATGTAAATAAACATGACCTATGATGACGTCGGCCAAATAATCTGGCTCCAAGACCTGCTCCGGCTCTACCTCAAGAGCTAGACTATAAGCCTTCCCCTGGGGTCTCTTCTGCTGCTGCAGATGTTCCCTAAACCTCTGCTGCTGGGTCGGGAGCAGCGGTCCTCTAGATGGTGGTCCAGCACCTGGTACCCTCGCTACAGGGCAGTCCCGAAGCTGGTGGGTGGTAGACCCACAAGCTAAGTACTGCCTCAACCTCTTCCTGCAGATAGAGTAATCATGTCCTAGCGTCCTACAGAATGCACACATAGCTCACTTTTATGGCTGTGGTCCTGGGGCTTTAACTGGTGGGGTTGGGTGATGTGGTATGGGAGGACGGTATTTCTGCTGGTGCGGCAATGGTGGTCTCGACTGGAAAGCCTGGCGCTTGGAAGGTCCCTCGTGGTGTACGAAAGCCGGCCTCCTGCAAGACAAAAGACGCTCCTCTAAGCTCTGGGCCAACTCTAGGCTCTGGTAGTAGTCGGTCGTCCCGTTCGCCACTAGGAGAATACCAATGTCTTGGACTAGACTATGGCAAAGCCTACGCATCATCTCATCTGGGTCTGCAACCAGACTACGAGCAAAATGACTCAAACGACTAAACTCTACTGCGTACTCGTCAACAGAACAGCTCTCCTGCTGGATGTTCTGGAATTGTAGCCCCATGGCTACTCTAGCGGTGGTCGAGAAGAATTTTTTCTTGAACTGGATCTTAAAATGATCCCATGTGGCCCTCCCTCTCGCGAATAGTGGCTCATTCTTGTACCAAACTCCTGCCAAGTCTGCCAGCAGAAATCCTGCTGCCTCGACCTGAAGGTCACCCGACAACCTAGCTCCGAGGAGCTTCCTCTCTACCGAGTCTAGCCAATCATCTGCTACTATGATGCCTTCAGTCCCCATGAACTCCCTGGGGTTCAAACCCATGAAGTCCTTGATATTCCTCGCTCTCGGTCGTGGCTCTACCGGTGGTGGGACCATGGTACGCTCCTCAGAATGCTCCATGCTCTGGCGGAGTAAGGTGGTCTGCTCCTGATGGGTCGTTAGGAACCCCTGGTTCAGAGTGAGCAGTTGGTTCCCATCGAGAGTGACGGAAGCCTGGGCAAGTATACTAATAGGTAGTGGTAGGAGTATCGGGTCCTGGTGGGACTGTGATATGGGAGGTGGTGGAGGCATCTGGGTTGGTAGATTTATGGAGTGGTGGAGTATGGTTGGTGGAGGTGGATCGATCAACTGGTCAACTGGCTGGATAGGAAGTATGTCATTGTCAGGTGTAGTATGATGGGACGAGCGTGTGAGCACCATCTAATAAATAAAATAACTTGTAAAAACTCCTTTAAGTAGACAATCATAAACAACAAGAAAGTCTAGTTTGTAATAACGAGCAAATGCTGCAATAAGATTTCCTATGTTGTAATCCCAGTAATCCTCTAGGTGTTCTAAATGTTATTCTTAGTATTATCTAGTTATCTTAAGTTCCTAATAGCAGGCATGCTTGGTACAATAACGTAACCAAACAACTTTAGTCTGGACCTGCATGGACCACTACTAAAAATATGTGATGATCCACTACACAAATAGTTGGGTCGAGCCGAGTCATGTCCAGCCTACGCTTGAGATAAAGCGTAGTAAGCTGTTCTAAAGACAAACAATATATGATCAAAGTGTGCTAACAGTTCTATATGTCATATTGAGTCAAAATACATCTCAAACACATAATCATCTCGTATATAAATATGTTCCAAATACATAGCCAAGACGTAAAACTGGATACAGGTCCAGTATCAAAATACATAGTCTAAAATATGAGTGCTCTCAAAAGTCCCAAGCAACTAAACAAATTAGACGAGTTTCCCCACAGGTACATCCTTGTAAGGTAAAGTCTGATCCTCGATGGCAACCCCATAATAGGAATCACATAGCAACTCCTCTTCGGTATGTATACCTACAACGTTATTCTGTCAGGACGGAAGCAAGTACTGATTCTAACAAACTAATTATATGAAGCATAAAATAAACTGAAGTGTAATAAACAGGAATCATGGCATATCATAATCTATCATGGCAAGGATACGTATGCCATTGCGACAGATGTATATGTAGTATTTAAAACTGGAGCAGGTACGTGATCGTCAATAGGTGTACTATGTGCGGGAGGCACGTGTAAATGAAATATACTTTCGTACAAGTGATAAGGCGATAGATGTACATACGTACAGATACAGATTTGAGAAAAGGCCTACGGCGCGGTAACATATAAAATAAAACTTTGCTCGAGTACGGTAGAGGGGACATGATCACGTACTCAACTATCAGTTTCCCCATAACTCAGATTCTAACATGTGAGAGATAAGAGAACAGTATAAAACATGGTGGATACTCAGAGTAGTATAAAGCATGAGAAACATGTAGAGATATGACTTGCAGTTTAGGTATAGGTATTCAACATGGTTTATACACAATTCATTATATGCAGTAAATAAAGTTTGTAGAGGTACTTGCCTCGAGTAAAGCAAAGGTATGTATATGAAGCTATAGATATCCTGGTGTCTCATTACTGTAAAAATGATACATAAATTTAGTTTTTGTACTAAGCTAAAAACTAGGACACTAGTGGTGTGACGCGACTTTCTAACTGGACACCTAGCCAAATGACGACTTTAGCATAGGAGACCAATGTGGGGTGACACAATACCTAAACCAACTTTCTAGGGCCTTTATACGATGATAGGGTAAGGTCCAACACTAAAATATCCCAAAATCACACAATACATCATAAGCCGTAATTATTCAATAAATAAATCAGACTGTACACTATGTTCCAACAATTATTAAGATAGGCAAAAAGCTCAAATATATATAAAATAAAGTACCATGATGATCCTTGTTAATTATAGAAATTTATACTAATTTTTCTGAAATTTAAAATCCCACATAGTTATTTATTAAAAATCAGTAAACATAAGTACCCTGAAAATGAGTTCTATTTTCCTATTTTTATAAAATGACAAAGTCACTATTTAAATCCGGGAAAAATAATATTAAATTAGCTAAATTAACATAGTATTTAAATGGAATTTTTCCCAAATTTTTACAGCAATTATATTATATATAAAATCCAAATACAGCAAGTTACAATTTCTAGAAAATAAATAAATAATTATTTAATATTTTATCCACGTATACGAAATTGAACCGGAGTCCACATACGGGCCCTAAAGCCATGAACCAAGTCCGATATGACTTGTACATGCCTTGAATGTATTTAGGCTCATTTAAGTCCACAGCACCCATGCTAGGTCTGGACTCAAATGCCCGTAATCAATCAAAATACAAAAATACATCTATTAAAATATATATACAAATGAATATTAAATTATTTTAATAATATATATGTTCATGTAGTGAAATATGCAAGTCATAAAATTTAATAATAAAATAACTTGTAAATTTATACATAATAACATATAGCACAAAATTATATCTATATACATAGAAGTATAAACATATAATTTAGTATATAAAAATGCATATATGTATATATACATAATAATAACATATATAAATATATATACATATATACACATATATATAAGGAAATATATATAAGGAAATATATATATATATATATATATATATATATATATATATATATAAATAGTATATATATGTATTTAAATAGTATATATAAAATATACTTAATAGTATAATACATAATATATATATATACACATATACATATATACATATATATATATATATATATATATATATATATATATATAAAATATATATATATATATATATATATATATATATATATATATATATATATATATATATATATATATATATATATTTTATATACATATATATATAAAAAGAAAAAAAAAGAAATATATATATATATATATATATATATATATATATATATATATATATATATATATATATATATATATATATATATATATATATATATGTATATATGTATATATGTGTATATATATATATTATGTATTATACTATTAAGTATATTTTATATATACTATTTAATATATATATATATATATATATATATATATATATATATATATATATATATATATATATACATATATATACATATATATATATATATATATATATACATATATATACATATATATATAAATAAATAAATAAAAATATATATATATATAAATAAACTCAGCCCAAAACCCATTGTGCCCGACCTAAACCCGTTTTAAACAGTAAACCCAATTAAAAAAACCCGTTACTGTGCTGGTTTAAACCCGTTACTGTTCAACCCAAACCCGTTAACCCATTTATTATTAACTCGTGTCCGGACAGTTAGGGACACGAGTATTTGAATCTGACACCGAGTCCTGTGTCCGTGGCTAGCACGACACGAATTTGCCGTGTCCGAACACACTCACGAACTCCTCGTGTTTAGGCGAGTCTAGGGTTGCAATTTCAAGACACAGAGCGACACGAGGAACGAAGTGACACCTACGTATCCGGTCAAGCGGGCTGTCGAGGCTGCTGCACGATGGAGGAGGCGTCGTGGTCGGCGACGAAGGATGGCGCTGGGTTTGTCTCGTTGCGGCGAACGAGATGGTGGTGGTCGATTGTGACGGCGACGGCTGGAACGGCAGCGACAATAAAGCTCTAACTCCGGCGAGCTCATCGAAGAAGAATAGGGCTAGGGCGGTGGCTAAGGCGGTCGGGGTGGTGAATAGGGTTAGGGTTTTGGTCGGGGGCCCTATTTATAGGGCTGGGCTTGGTTTGATTAGGGTTTCGATTAGGGTTAGGCCTAGATTTTAGGAATTAGGGTTACGGTTACGGTGAGGCGGTCGGAGAAGATGATAAGCCCCCCGGCGGTGGTCAGTGGGGTTTTGCAGAAACCCCCCATATTTCATAAATTATATAAAACCCCACCGCCCTACTATTTGCAAATCTAAATTTGTAAACTGAATATAAAACAATTTGAATAATTGCAAACTGTTTTAAAACATTTGAAATAATTGCAAAAGGCTATTAAAACAATTTAATAAAGTGTAAAATAATAATTTAAGCTTTAAAAACCATTTAAAAATTATTTAAAAATCCTAGAAAATTTCTAATAATTATAATAATTTATTTTAAGGACAAAAATGCCATTTGTGACTAAAAATCCTTATTTAAAAATAATTAAAATACTTAGTGGCTTACAGAAGCGCACACAAGTCGTGAAGTGGCACAAACGGCGCATTGGTCAAAGGCATATGGTGCAAGGTGTAAGACGGGCTTGGTACAAGGTGCGCACGAGGTGCAAGGTACGCGAGGGGTGCGAGGTGTGCGAGGTGCAGGAGGTGTGCGAGGTATACGAGGTGCACGGACCAAAAGGTGTGCGAGGTGCAAGAACCGCGGACCAAAAGGTGTGCACGAGGTGCGCGGACAAAAATGTGCGCGAGGTACGCACGAGGTGCATAAGGTGTAAGGTGCACGGACCAAAAGGTGCGCACGAGGTGCTACTACAAAAATTTGCCAGATTAGCGACGTTCCAAAACGTCGCTAAACTCAGTAAAAATGTCGCTAAGTGAAATTAGCAATGTTTTGGGTGACATTTTGGAAATGACGGAGAAAAACGTGTCGCTAAACGAGAAAATGCCGCAAAACATCGCTATGGCAACGTTATTTACCGACGTTATTAACGTCGCTAATTAGCGACATATAACACCTAGTTACTGGAATGAGGGTATTTTTAAAATTTTGTAATTATAATTATTAATTATTGATATTTATTTAACATTATGATTTTTTGGTGATTTTTAATTATTTTTAAATTATTTAAAAACTGTTTTAAGTCATGACTTGTGATTTTGGTGTGCAGCTAGTAAAACCCTAGAGACTACATGACCTAGAGCCTAACCATGTCATTAGGATGTTTTAATTATCATTTTTAGTCTAGGGGTATTTTGGTCATTTTGACTTATTTGAATTAGTTGATAATTTATTGAATTGGTGAATTCTAGGTTGACTTGACTTGTTGAGACCTAGTGAACAAGCCTAGAAGCTAACCCTAGCTATGGTGACCCTAGTCTAACTTAGGTTAACCTACTTTTAGTCATTAGAAACAATTTTAGAATGAGGGAATTTGGTTTAGTAAATTTAAGTCATGGTTTATGGTTTCATGAAATGGTTTATGACTTCATGACTTGATTAATCATAACTTAAGCCCATGGGCCAATTTAGGAAACCCTAACCCTAATTTTTACAACTTATGACTAGCCACTAGGTCTCCCCCTTCCCTATAAATATTCTCCTCCATGTTCTTGCCTCTTTTATTAAATTTTTACAAGTTTGAAGAAAGAGGTAAGAGCCTTCTTTCCCAATCCATAACTTCCTTATTTCAATTCCTTTTTGGCTCAAATCTTTTGCATTGAGTTCTAATTGATCCCTACTTTATGTTCATGGAGAGAAATCTCAGGTTTGAATCAATTTGGAGATATTGGCTAGCAATGAGGAATCCCCCATTTGAAGCTTTTCTATGCAATTTGCACCTATAGGTAAAACCCTTTAAATTGATTCAAATTTTGGTTTTCTTTGCATGTAAGGCTAGATCTAGGAGTCCCCTAGGTGTTCCTGAAATTCGGGTGAATTTCGTGTCCGTTTGGTGTCCGTATCGGACGCGTGTTGTAGTGTTGTGTAGGTGTTTGTTGAAATGCCTCTATGGATTGAATGTTATTATTTTTCGAAACAAATTATATATTTGGGTAGTTCTTCATGTGTAGATTAATAATGTGTATGACTGAGCACGTTTCTATGGGAGATTCGTGTCCAAATCAGACACGTATCGCCGCACGATACTGCGCACTAGCCTCGTGTTGTGCCCTGCTGCTCGACCCTGATTGCGGACACGACACGCAATGGTTTGACACCAAATTTTGTGGACACGTTCCCCTAGTGACTGACACGACACTTATAAAATTTCATGCGACCTTAATGTGTGTGCACGAAGAAAATGCACGCATACTAATTTTTTACGCACTGTACACGCAGGAAATTGTTCACTGATACGCACTATTTTCTTTGGACACGACTCACATGGACACAAGACAGACATGTGTACACGAACACCTAGACCTACCCTAACTATGGATACGTGCACCACACTCGTAGATGTGTGTGTCGTGTCCTTTGTGGCTCGACACATGTCCACGAGACAGTGCATTACACTGTCTCTGACACAGTGTTCACTGGCTCTTGGATACTTCGTGTCCTAATTTCTGGACACGGGGGACTCTCCCTGGACACGTTGGACATGTTCCAATGTCTGTACACCCTCTGACACGTGTTGTATGTTGACTTTGAATGTTTTGGTTTCGAATGTGCATAGTGTATGCACTGATTTCATTTTTCAGTTTTTGATAGTTTCAAATTGTGTTTTCCTTATAATTGAAATTATATTGGGGAAATTGATTGTTTCTGAGGTTCAACATGATTTGAAGTTGTGTTTTAATTGTATTTTTAGTAGGATATGTTTGGTATTCGAACTTAAGGGAGTGGAAGGCATTTTCTGTTTTCAATACATGGCATGTTCTGATACTCCCTTTTCAGAGTTGAATGCTGTGATTAAATTGATTCATTTGTCAATTCAATGTTAAACATGTTAGTAGGATGTTGTGTATGTTAGTTAGACTAGGATTCATGGATTTCAATTGTTTAGGACTGTTAGCACAACCTCTGTCATTTCCCGAGATTTACCCTACACACACACAAAACTGTCACATTCATTTGCTATTTTTCTGAGAATTCACACACACACATCCTATTTAACACACTGTTTTCATATTGGCCATTGGCTTGGCATATGGCCCTTGCTATGGCACTGTCACACTGTGGGATGATTTTGTATTTTTATTTTGGATTAGATATGAGGACTGAACACTGTGGGATGATTTTATGTATGTAATGACACTTGTTTGGTTATTGAAAAATCTCGGAACATATGTATGTGCATTGTTAGACACACAACTCTAACCCTTTCACCCATATAGCTCTTGTACACACACACATGTCTAGCACTAAAACACCAATTTACATACCAGCACACACAAGCTGAGATGAGATTTAATTTAAGTTCCAGATTTCCTTTTTCCTTATTTTTAGTTACTTTCATTTCCTTTACATTGGTTGTACTGCCATAGGAAGGGTGATTTGGGGTTAGTAGTATCAGTTTTGGCCTGCCCTGCCCTGGTTTACATTGCATTGCATTGCATTACATTGCATTGCATTGCATTGCATTATATTGCATTGTATTGCATTGCATTGCATTGTATTGCATTGCATTATATTGCAGCAGCAGAACAGGGTGAGCCAGGGAGTTCAGGGTGAGGGTGTGAGTGTAGTGCATGGCTGCAGTAGCCATGTTACCTGTAGGTAACAAATGACCTTGGACCAGGGGAAATTGGTAGTAGATTAGCCTAAGTTTCAGTTATGATAGGGTATAGGGTTTTGGTTTTATAGATGGGTTACTGTTTTCGAATTCCTTTAAGGCTGTGTATAGAGGTTGTAAGAATGAGGCCTTGTCCCAGTTGTTGATTGAATGAATATATTCACTGATATTCCTGAGATTGATATTCCTGGGATTATGGCTTGGATGAAAGCTGAGATGGGTTAACTGTCATGTGGTTCCCCATTTCCTGTGTGTTGAAGTCTGAAATTCAGCTGGTGTGTGGGACTAGAGAAGGTTGAGAGAGTTGATAAGTTGGGGAGTTAGTATATTGCAGATTTCATAAAGTGTAGTGAGTAGGGGTGGGTAGTTAGATGTGGTGTTTTGTATTGCTGAAATGTCAATAACAGTGGTAGTAGCAGGAATCATAGGGAGTAGGTTTTGGACTTGAGTCCTATGTCCTTGGTTCATGTTGGGATCCTTCCCTTTTGCCCTCTCTCTTTGGGTTCAGTTATCTTCTAGTAGATGCACTTGTACACATATATGTTGATCATGTAATGTGTGGCAAATGCATACATTATATGGGGTAGTGTGGGTTAATGTTGATATTGGGTATTCATGTGGGTATATGGTATATGGTCTAAGTAAGGATACTGAGTTATAATATGTATTGTATTTCTAGGCTATAGGACATGAGTCAGGGTAGAGGTGGTAGTGTAATACATTATGTCTATGTTTATGTGTAATGCTCTATATAGGTATATATGTAATATACCTTAGATGTGTGATATGGTATAGGTAGAGTTTGATTAGATAGTTAACTATTGACTGAGTTAACCTATAGATAACCCTAAATAGACCATTGACCAGTTTGACCAAGTTGACCTAGATGTTGACTTGGTTTGACCCAGTGTTGACCAAGTTTGACTTGGACCTAGTTTGACCTAGACAGTTGACCAGGTTTGACTTAGAGTTGACTTGACCTAGAATTGACTTAGAATCATGTAGATTGCATCATAAATATTATTTATCATATTTTAAACATATTATAACCTGTATTACTCTGTTTAGGACACTGTGACTCCGGTGCAGACATCTGATATTTTACTACTCTTTTCAGAGTATCAGGCGAGTACATTCTCTGATAGTTCTCTCATTTACTTGTCAATTACAGTACTTCAGTTCTAGTTGGTTGTATGCGATTCTCTGTTACAACACATACGGATATTTTTGGATTCATGTATACGACACACTCTTATTTTCTGGCCTCTATTACTCGTATCATCATTCCTGCCTCCTATTACTGGAATCACCTACTAGAATCATTTACTGGAATCATTTACTGGTATCATTATATTGTGGCTGGACTCATCTTGAATCATTGTGTCGTAATTCTGGATTCACTTGCTGGAAGGGGAAATACTAGAGTAAGACATGTAGACATACCCCAATCTAGAATCTCCCAACCGGAATCTACTGGAATGATAGCTATCTCACACCCGGCCAGGTGTGTGATGTGCCGTATTACCTACAGCCATTTACATGTCGAACTCGGTATTTTAAAACACACTACTAGAGTATAGGCTGGACTCATCCTGGAATCATTGATCACTATAACTGGAATCGTCCCTTACTGGATTAATCTTGTATTAGATTCATCTTGTACTGGACTTACATTGGAGTTACACTGGTCTACATTGCTGTCTGGACATTATATCATATTACCCTGGTTCAGCTAGTTCTATTTTTACAGTCTTCATTGCTATGATTCTTCTCTTGTTTAGTATTTACTTACCTTGCACTTTATTTGTCTTTCTTTCCATCACCTGAATATAAAATACCATTTTCATCAATATAACTGTCTATAACTGCTTTATAGTTCTCTGTCATTTACTTGGGTTTTCTAGATGAGATATGCTCGTTCCTGTCCTGACTGGACCTGTTGTAAATTTTATAGATGATTGCCCTGAGGACACATACCCTACATGTTACAGACCAGGAGATGGTTTAGCTACCTTTGGCCCTGACACTCAGAAGTGATTGGGAGTTTAGCTAGTCTGTCTTGTTTTAGTTTTCCTATTTAGAACTGGAGTTTTATATAGAGATTTGAGACTTGAGATGTATTTGAGATTGTTTGAGTTTGTTGTTATTTTATTAGTAGTTTGTTGTCTTCAATTTCTTAGTTATATTTCGGTGTTATCTTATCGTGCTTAGACTGTGATTGAGTTACACCATATCTTATACTTGTCTTCCGTTCGGAGTTGATCATGATGAGTACACTATATACAGCATGAGTTGATGGTTAGTTAGAGACTTAGAACAGCGTTCTACCGCCGACACTGTGGCGTAGGCTGGGCGCTGTTACGTACTCGTGCCCTCACAGTGGGTGCGGGTCGTGACACATTTTTAATGGTAGCCCATGCAGGTCGAGAGTCGCATTAGTGCGATATCGTGGTAGTACGACGACTTAGTTGTACTGCTGCGAGCCTGCGATAGGATTGAGAGATAGGCTTTACCGGAGAGATACTCAATCACAGTTAGGACTACTTGAGAAGATTCCTGGGATGACCCTTGAGAATCTTATTATAAACTATCTCGAAATTTGATTCTGACAGTATCTGTCTATCTTCCTTGTTCATCGTTGAATTTGATTCTTGGTATTCATTATTGACTTGATTTTCTACCAAGATAACATTATGGGCTAGGTTGCCTCAGTCATGGAATCTAGAGTCTTCTACAGCCATATCAGCTGGTTGGGCGATGAGATAGTCTGATTTTGGATATATTTCTCGGGTGTGGGAATTTAAGGTTTTCGTAGCCAAGCTAGCGGCAATACAAAAATTTTAAATACCATGATTCTAGAGGTATGTACATTAGTTGTGGACTCTGTGGATTATCGCAGCCATACATATTGGTGTGACGAGGATTCTGGTAACATGGTTCTGAATAGACGGGTATGATTATCAAATTGCAGGATAGATACCATATAGATGGTGCCCTAGAGGATTTGAGTGGAATATCAGGGTGGATATTACTTGAGAGGGAACTAGACCACCTGTAGCGCAACACCGTGCCCCGCACCAACAGAGGGACACACCCCAGAGGGGCAGGGCTTCTGTGCTGACAGTCGAGTAGACCGACGCTACGGGTGACGGGTTAGCAGGTCTGTCTTCCTGTTCTTCTTTCCATCTTATTGTGTGATTCCATTAGTACCTGCCAGGCTATTGCTTGTGATTGCCTAGATAGTGTAGCTACCCTGCTCGAGACTGTGGAATCACGACCAGTAGGATTGTATTGCTTCGACTTTGATTGATTGGGGGTTTGACCTAGGAAAGGTGCGATCATCTTAATTTCGAGGACGAAATTTTTCTAAGGGAGGTAGGATTGTAACACCCAGTTTCTGGAATGATGGTATTTTTGAAATTTTGTAATTATAATTATTAATTATTGATATTTATTTCACATTATGATTTTTTGGTGATTTTTAATTATTTTTAAACTATTTAAAAACTGTATTAAGTCATGACTTGTGATTTTGGTGTGCAGCTAGTGAAACCCTAGAGACTGCATGACCTAGAGCCTAACCATGTCATTAGGATGTTTTAATTATCATTTTTAGCCTAGGAGTATTTTGGTCATTTTGACTTATTTGAATTATTTGATGATTTATTGAATTGGTGAATTCTAGGTTGACTTGACTTGTTGAGACCTAGTGAACTAGCCTAGAAGCTAACCCTAGCCATGGTGACCCTAGTTTAACTTAGGTTAACCTACTTTTAGTCATTAGAAACAATTTTAGAATGAGGGGATTTGGTTTAGTGAATTTAAGTCATGGTTTATGGTTTCATGAAATGGTTTATGACTTCAAGACTTGATTAATCATAACTTAAGCCCATGGGCCAATTTAGGAAACCCTAACCCTAATTTTTACAACTTATGACGAGCCACTAAGGCTCCCCCTTCCCTATAAATATTCTCCTCCATGTTCTTGCCTCTTTTATTAAATTTTTACAAGTTTGAAGAAAGAGGTAAGAGCCTTCTTCCCCAATGCATAACTTCCTCATTTCAATTCCTTTTTGGCTCAAATCTTTTTCATTGGGTTCTAATTGATCCCTACTTTATGTTCATGGAGAGAAATCTCAGGTTTGAATCAATTTGGAGATATTGGCTAGCAAGGAGGAATCCCCCATTTGAAACTTTTCCATACAATTTGCACCTATAGGTAAAATCCTTTAAATTGATTCAAATTTCGGTTTTCTTTGCATGTAGGGCTAGATCTAGGAGTCCCTGAAATTCGGGTGAATATCGTGTCCGTTTGGTGTCCGTATCGGACACGTGTCGTAGTGTTGTATAGGTGTTTGTTGAAATGCCTCTATGGATTGAATGTTATTATTTTTCGAAACAAATTATATATTTGGGTAGCTCTTCATGTGTAGATTAATAATGTGTATGACTAAGCACGTTTCTGTGGGAGATTCGTGTCCAAATCGGACACGCATCGCCGTACGACACTGCGCACTAGCCACGTGCTGTGCCCTGCTGCTCGACCCTGATTGCGGACACGACACGCAAAGGTTTGACACCAAATTTTATGGACATGTTCCCCTAGTGACTGACACGACACTTATAAAATTTCATATGACCTTGATGTGTGTGCACGAAGAAAACGCACGCGCACTAATTTTTCACACACTGTACACGAAGGAAATTATTCACTGATACGCACAGTTTTCTTTGGACATGACTCACGTGGACACAAGAAAGACATGTGTACACGAACACCTAGACCTACCCTAACTATGGACACGTGCACGACACTCTTAGATGTGTGTGTCGTGTCCTTTGTGGCTCGACACATGTGCACGAGACAGTGCATTGCACTGTCTCCGACACAATATTTACTGGCTCTTGGACACTTCGTGTCCCAATTTCTGGGCACGGGGGACTCTCCCTGGACACGTAGGACATGTCCCAATGTCTGTACCCCCTCTGACATGTGTTGTATATTGACTTTGAATGTTTTGGTTTCGAATGTGCATAGTGTATGCACTGATTTCATTTCACAGTTTTTGACAGTTTCAAATTGGGTTTTCCTTATAATTGAAATTGTATTGGGGAAATAGATTGTTTTTGAGGTTCAACATGATTTGAAGTTGTGTTTCAATTGTATTTTCTCTAGGATATGTTTGGTATTCGAAATTAAGGGAGTGGAAGGCATTTTCTGTTTTAAATAGATGGCATGTTCAGATACTCCCTTATCAGAGTTGAATGCTGTGATTAAATTGATTCATTTGTCAATTCAATGTTAAACATGGTAGTAGGATATTGTGTATGTTAGTTAGACTAGAATTCATGTTGACTAGGATTCATGGATTTCAATTGTTAAGGACTGTTAGCACAACCTCTGTCATTTCCTGAGATTCACCCTATACACACACAAAACTGTCACATTCATTTGCTATTTTTCTGAGAATTCACACACACACACATCCTATTTAACACACTATTTTCACATTGGCCATTGGCTTGGCATATGGCCCTTGCTATGGTACTGTCACACTGTGGGATGATTTTGTATTTTCAATTTGGATTAGATATGAGGACTGAACACTGTGGGATGATTTTATGTATGTAATGACACTTGTTTGGTTATTGAAAAATCTGGGAACATATGTATGTGCATTGTTAGACACACAACTCTAACCCTTTCACCCACATAGCTCTTGTACACACACACATGTCTAGCACTAAAATACCAATTTACACACCAGCACACACAAGCTGAGATAAGATTTAATTTAAGTTCCAGATTTCCTTTTTCCTCATTTTTAGTTACTTTCATTTCCTTTACATTGGTTGTACTGCCATAGGTAGGGTGATTTGGGGTTAGTAGTATCAGTTTTGGCCTGCCCTGCCCTGGTTTACATTGCATTGCATTGCATTGCATTACATTGCATTGCATTGCATTGTATTGCATTACAGCAGCAGAACAGGGTGAGCCAGGGAGTTCAGGGTGAGGGTGTGAGTGTAGTGCATGGCTGCAGTAGCCATGTTACCTGTAGGTAACAAATGACCTTAGACCAGGGGGAAATTGGTAGTAGATTAGCCTAAGTTTCAGTTATGATAGGGTATAGGGTTTTGGTTTTATAGATGGGTTACTGTTTTCGAATTCCTTCAAGGCTGTGTATAGAGGTTGTAAGAATGAGGCCTTGTCCCAGTTGTTGATTGACTGAATACATTCACTGATATTCCTGAGATTGATATTCCTGGGATTATGGCTTGGATGAAAGCTGAGATGGGTTAACTGTCATGTTGTTCCCCATTTCCTGTGTGTTGAAGTATGAAATTCAGTTGGTGTGTGGGACTAGAGAAGGCTGAGAGAGTTGATAAGTTGGGGAGTTAGTATATTGCAGATTTCATAAAGTGTAGTGAGTAGGGGTGGGTAGTTAGATGTGGTGTTTTGTATTGCTGAAATGTCAATAACAGTAGTAGTAGCAGAAATCATAGGGAGTAGGTTTTGGACTTGAGTCCCATGTCCTTGGTTCATGTTGGGATCCTTCCCTTTTGCCCTCTCTCTTTGGGTTCAGTTATCTTCTAGTAGATGCACTTGTACACATATATGTTGATCATGTAATGTGTGGCAAATGCATACATTATATGGGGTAGTGTGGGTTAATGTTGATATTGGGTATTCATGTGGGTATATGGTATATGGTCTGAGTAAGGATACTGAGTTATGATATGTATTGTATTCCTAGGCTATAGGACATGAGTCAGAGTAGAGGTGGTAGTGTAATACATTATGTCTATGTTTATGTGTAATGCTCTATATAGGTATATATGTAATATACCTTAGATGTGTGATATGGTATAGGTAGAGTTTGATTAGATAGTTAACCATTGACTGAATTAACCTATAGATAACCATAAAAAGACCATTGACCAGTTTGACCAAGTTGACCTAGATGTTGACTTGGTTTGACCCAGTATTGACCAAGTTTGACTTGGACCTAGTTTGACCTAGACAGTTGACCAGGTTTGACTTAGAGTTGACTTGACCTAGAATTGACTTAGAATCATGTAGATTGCATCATAAACATCATTTGTCGTATTTTAAACATATTATAACATGTATTACTCTGTTTAGGACACTGTGACTCCGGTGCAGACATCTGATATTTTACTCCTCTTTTCAGAGTATCAGGCGAGTACATTCTCTGATAGTTCTCTCATTTACTTGTCAATTACTGTACTTCAGTTCTAGTTAGTTGTATGTGATTCTCTGTTACAACACATGTGGATATTTTTGGATTCATGTATATGACATACTCTTATTTTCTGGCCTCTATTACTGGTATCATCATTCCTGGCTCCTATTACTGGAATCACCTACTGGAATTATTTACTGGAATCATTTACTAGAATCATTTACTGGTATCATTATATTTTGGCTGGACTCATCTTGAATCATTGTGTCAGAATTCTGGATTCACTTGCTGGGAGGGGAAATACTAGAGTAAGACATGTAGACATACCCCAATCTGGAATCTCCCAACTGGAATCTACTGGAATGATAGCCATCTCACACCCGGCCAGGTGTGTGATGTGTCGTATTACCTACAGCCGTTTATATGTCGAACTCGATATTTTAAAACACACTGCTAGAGTATAGGCTGGACTCACCTTGGGATCATTGATCATTATAACTGGAATCGTCCCTTACTGGATTCATCTTGTATTAGATTCATCTTGTACAGGACTTACATTGGAGTTACACTGGTCTACATTGCTATCTGGACTTTATATCATATTACCCTGGTTCAGCTAGTTCTATTTTTACAGTCTTCATTGCTATGATTGTAACACCCAGTTTTCCAGATGAGGGTATTTTTGAAATTTTGTGATTATAATAACTATTATTGATATTTAATTCACATTAAGATTTTTGGTGATTTTTAATAATTTTTAAACTATTTAAAAACTGCTTTGAGTCATGACTTATGATTTTGATGTGCTGTCAGTGAAACCCTATTGACTGCATGACATAGAGCCTAACCATGTCATTAGTATGTTTTAATTATGATTTTTAGCCTAGGAGAATTTGATCATTTGGCTTATTTGATTTTTAATTAATTTAATGAATTGGTGAATTCTAGTTGACTTTGACTTGTTGAGACCTAGTGGACTAGCCTAGAACCTAACCCTAGCTATGGTAACCCTAGTCTAACTTAGGGTAACCTACTTTTAGTCATTAGAGACTAATTTTGGAATAGGAGGATTAGTTTGAGTGAAATCATTTCATGATTTATGGTTTAGTGAAATGACTTATTATTTCATGACTCAATGACTTAGGACTTAGCCCATGGCCCATAACTAGAAGCCCTAACCCTAACTAAACCCTAAATGACCAGCCACATAGGGATCCCCACCCTATTTAAACACTTATTCATTAGGGTTGCCTCTTTTTATCATTCCAACACTTGGAGAAAAGAGAGGTATTCTTTCCCTTTTCCAAAAATTCCCATTTATTCATTTGATCTCTTTTTTCATCCTAGTCTCTTGCATTAGATTCTAATTTCTGTATATTTTATAATTCTGGAGGTTAATCTCACCTTTGGGCTCATTTGGAGCATTTGGCCATCAAGAGGAACACCCCCCATTTGGAGCTTTTCCATACAATTTGCACCTATAGGTAAAACTCCTCAAATTGATTTAAATTGCTGTTTTATTTGCATTTAGGACTAGATCTAGGAGTCCCCTAGCTGTCCCTGGAATTTGGGCACAATTCGTGTCAGTTTCGTGTCCGTATCGGACACGTATCCATTTGATAGACTAGGTGTTCGATAGAATGCCCCTTAGGAATTTATTTTCGATTTTTGAGAATGTAATTACATGGATTGATAGATCTTGGTATGTACATTAAATTTTGTGAAGGGTGTTAGGTATTTTTGTGTCGTTTCGTGTCTGTTTTTCGTGTTGGACACGCTGTGCACACACGTACACAATGTCCTGCTACTCGGGGTCAATAACTCCCGACACAGGACACGTGGACACGCCATTTTTGGCGAGGAGCTTGTGGCATCGACTGCCACCATCCTCCTAAAAAATAGGAGCACGTGGTTGCGTGTGCGAGGAGAAATCTCCTCGCACTGGCCGCACTGGCCGCGCGCGTGCGTTGTGCAGGCTTGGGTTTTCGACACTGACACGCACTTTTATTTCAGACACGGGGACACGGGGACGCGATACAGGGTGGCACGTATGTAGCCCTACTCTGGGCGAACACAGGGATACGTGCATGAGGACACTGGTGTCGTGTGTCGTGTCCTGGGTCGACCGACACCCTTGCACGATGATTGTTCTGTGTGCACAGTTTTTGTGCACTGTTTTGTATTTTAACTCGTATGGACACGTTGTGTCCACTTTGTGGACACAAACCACTTGTGTAACATGTACACATCATGTAAATGGTTTACCAACCAATTAAATTTCATTTTATCATGTTTTGATACACGAATGTGGATTTCCCCATTTTCAACTGATACATACTTTCAGTTTTGAATTTTCGGAAATTAGGTTCCTTCAAATTGTTTTTAAATGATGTTTTAAATCCCTAAATTGTTTCCTACATATGTATTAGTTACTGTTAAATCGGATTTTCATGATTAGATTGGGTTTGCAATAGTGAATTGGAATTTGAACTTTTGAAATGGGTTCGATGTGGTTGGACTGATTTATGAATAACTGATACCATACACTATTTTAAATTCCTGAACTCTGATTTCCTTTTTAAACTGAACATGATGTCTAAATTGCCATGATTAGGTTCAGTTATATGTGTATTGCAATACCTAAATGTTAGATTAGGATATGCTATCAAGTGATGAATTTTCGAGTTATGATTGAAACTGTTTTCCTGAGTATACAATGATTTCCTGAGAATTGAAATGTAAACCTGATATTACAATTAAAGAATTCCTGAGATTAAGTTGGTTTTAAGATTGTGATGCATGATTAGTTTTGTTAAGTATTAAACTGAAATGTAGAATGATGGAATGATATGTATATCACTGTCATGTTTGACTGAGATTCTAATCTCTGAAACATGAGATTGGATTTGGGTGTTAACATGTCTTTGTCTCAGGAATTTCCTGAGATTAGGTTGGTTTCCAGAAGTTTAGTCCTATTGTTATGATACCTATCCCTTTTGGATTTCAGTTTATAGTTATATAGATATGTAAAGGGTCTATTCATTTTCAGTTTATGGTTTAAGAACAAACTGAACTTAAGTATTCTTGAGACTGAGAACTAATACCACACTCACACACACAAAAAACTGAATATTGACACTATGACACTTTGTTCTACAACACACACTTATCTACACCATGCCACATTCCCAAATTCGATTTCTGAAACTTCACTTCTACATAACTATCTTTTATTCTCAGAAATTTCTGAGAATTGTCACTGATTTCAGTGACCAAACAACTGATTTGAGCACATGTTCCTCTACTCATGCATTGACACATCCCCTTGACACTTGGGCTCACACTTGCCATGACACTCGACCACCCCCCTTTTCTCCAAAGCCTGTGATGTTAGATATATATTCAGGTTGCTTGTGTAGGCCTATATATATATTCAGGTTGCATGTATTATAGATATGTAGGTGGATTCATTTCGGTGTTGTGGGCAGTAGAGTGTGACAGTAAATATCAGGTATTTCGAATGTGGGAGGTCTGCTATAGGCAATTGTCATATACCTGGACTGTGTTTCAATTTGGGTTTTAGTATCAGAGGTGGGTATTGGAATGTGGATAGCCTTGCACAGTAGCAGTAGAAGGAGCAGTGGGCAGGGTTAGTCTTGGGTTGTTGGCTTGCATTGTACATTAATTTCAGTAGCAGCAGCTGATAGCATTACAGTAGAAGCAATAGCAGAGCATGAGAACTGTAGGGGAGGCAGCATTGGCCATTGGCCATGGCGATTATAGGTTAGGATGTTGCCAGTGGGTTAGTGTATCAGAGGTTGGGGTTCATGTGTGTTTCAGTTGGGAAGGAGGCTTAGGATGCTAGTTTATGGGTTAAAGTTAGTATCCTAGTGTCTAGGATGTTAGAGTATTACTGTTAGCAAGTTAGGATTAGTTAGTGTTAGGATATGTTAGTGCACAGGAGGGGTGACTGATATATATCGTATGTGTTCATGTATATATTTGTGTGAGTTAGAATAGGGGATAATGAGAAGGGGAAAGGATAACTTGTAGGCTATAGCTATTGTGGTATTTTATTGTATATGGTTGTATATGTGAATTATACATGGGTTATCCTAATAGCTAGATTTGAGTGTTGTAATGGGGTTTTGATACCCCAATAGCCTAGCCCACATACTATATTTTTTCTGTCACTCACACACATGTACAAGTATTTCTCTATCACTCTATATGTATACAACTGCCTTTGCATCTTGTATGAATGTATGCATCTATGTATATATATATGAGGATAAATACAATATTTGATATATAGGTTAGTTGCCTTACATATATATATTTATACACCATATGTATTTATGTCAAGTGATTTGGTAGCTTAGTAATCATTAGCCTATGGGCTTATGTGTAGCCTATAGAGGACCTAGAAATTGACCAAGTTTAACCAATTGACCCTTACTAGCCTAAGTTTGACCAATATTGACTTGTTGACTTAGTTAACTAGGTAGTTGACGATAGAGACTTGACTTGGACCTAGTTTGACCTAGACAGTTGACCAGGTTTGACTTAGAGTTGACTTTGACCTAAATCGACCTAGAAATCATGTAAATTGCATTGTATGTACTTATTTACCATTCTGGACATGTTATAACCTGTACTGCTCTATTTAGGACATTGTGACTCTGGTGCAGGCATCTGATATTATACTACTCTTTTCAGAGTGTCAGGCGAGTACATTCTCTGATAGTTCTTCCATTTACTTGTCAATTACTATACTTCAGTTCTAGATAGTTTTATGTGATTCTTACAACACGTATGGATATTTCTGGATTCATGTATACGACACACATACCATTAGTCTGGCCTCTTTTTCTGGAATCACTACTGGCATCATCTTCTGGAACCACTACTGGCATCACCAACTGGAATCACCCTGGAATCTTTTGCTGGTATCATTATGTTTGGCTGGACTCATCTCGATTTCTCGTGTCATTTTCTGGATTCACTTTTACTTACTGGGCGGGGAAATATTGGAATAGGCATGTGAACATACCCAAATACCGGAACTACTCCCTTGGAATTATACTGGAATGATAGCCATCTCACACCCGGCCAGGTGTGCGATGTGCCGTATTACCTACAGTCGTTCACAGGTCGATCCCGACATTTTAAAACACACTGCTAGAGTATAGGCTGTACTCACCCTGGAATCATTGATCACTATAACTGGAATCGTCCCTTACTGGATTCATCTTGTATTAGATTCATCCTGTACTGGACTTACATTGGAGTTACACTGGTCTATATTTTCTGTCTGGACTTTATATCATATTACCCTGGTTCAGCTAGTTCTATTTTTACAGTCTTCATTGCTATGATTCTTCTCTTGTTTAGTATTTACTTTTCTTACACTTTATCTCTCTTTCTTACCATCACCTGAATATAAACTGTCATATTTCATCAATAAAACTGTTTATAACTGCTTTATAGTTCTCTGTCATTTAATTGGGATTTCTTGATGAGTTGTACTCGTTCCTGTCCTGACTGGACCTGTTGAAATTTTACAGATGATTGCCCTGAGGATACATGCCCTACATATTATGGACCCGGAGACGGGATGACTACCTTTGGCCCCGACTCTCAGGAGTGATCGGGATTTAGTTTAGTAGACTAGTATCTGTTTTCATGTTGATCTTGTTATAGAAGTTTTGAGACTTGTGTAGTACTTGAGATTTGTTGAGAGTTGTTATTATTTTAGTAGTTGTTCTTCTATTCTTAGTTTAATTCTTCTGTGTTTATCTTATCATGCTTAGACTGTGATTGAGTTCAATATCTTATACTTGTCCTCCGTTCGGAGTTGATCATGATGAGTACATTATACATTGCGTGAGTTGCTGGTTAGATAGTAACCTAGGACAGCGCTCTACCGCCGACACTGCGGCGTAGGCTGGGCGTCGTTACGTACTTGTACCCTCACAGTGGGTGCGGGTCGTGATACGTTTTTAGTGGTGGCCCATGCAGGTCGAGAGTCACATTAGTGCGATATCGTGGTAGTACGATGACTTAGTTGTACTACTGCGAGCCTGCGATAGGATTGAGAGATAGGCTTTAACGGAGAGGTACTCAATCACAGTTAGGAAAATTTTTGCTTCAATTCATGCCATCTACATATCTTACTGACTTGTCTTCTTTGCAATAAACTGTCCTCCTTTGATTATCGATTCCTGCTCAGTATTGACTTCCTTTTCGATCTGTCTTCAGGATTGTGGAGACACGATCACATCGCTCTGGTACAGTAGTCGCTGGAGAGGGGTCTGCCACCTCTCGTCCATTGCAGCAGGCTGTTGAGACTGTAGCACCTTCTGTTCATGATCTGACAGGAGTTGCTGTAGCCATTGGGGGTATGCCTTCACTTGTTCAGAGGACGACCCCAGTCATTCCTGAGATGTTTCGGCAGCAGCATCAGCAGCCACCTGCAGGGACAGTTGATGCCGTTCAGCTGTTGGCTTTCTTCAGGCAGTACATGGAGGGTCAACAGACCCAGCAGTAGAGGCACACGGTAGAGCTCAGCAGAGGCATTGAGCTGGCAGTGACGGCAGTGGAGAGAGTCGTAGCTCAGCCAGCGGCAGCCCCGCAGCCGTACCAGCCACGGGAGAAGGGCATCCAGGACTTCCAGAAGATGCACCCGAGAGACTTCAGAGGGACAGAGGGCATCCTGTATGCCGATGAGTAGATCGAGCATATGGAGGAGATCTTCAAGCTGGCTGAGATCCCGACGAGGCTCCAGATAAAGGCAGCGGCCAGTATGATGCAGGATCTGGCCCGTACATGGTACCAGACCGACCCGAGGATTGGCACAGCAGGACAGACTTGGGCAGCATTCAAGAAGCTGTTCAAGGAGAAGTTCTTTCCAGACGCAGTACTGGGAGCCCTCGAGACCCAGTTCGAGGCCCTAGTTCAGGGGACCCAGTCCGTGGAGGAGTACGCAGGAGAGTTCTGCCGCCTGAGCAGATTTATGGAGGACTTGTCGGAGACGACGAAGGCCCGGAGGTTCCGAAAGGGCTTGGTAAAGGAGGCCAAGTCCTACACCAAGAACGCCCGCAGCGCTACATTTGAGGAGATCCTGGTGGACGCACTAGCTGCAGAGGATGATCTTGAGCTTAGGCTCAAGAGGGGACGAGACTCCCAGGGTGGTAGCAGCAGCGGGGGTCAGGCTAAGAGGCCCCATGTGCAGGCTAAGCAGGCACAAGCACCAGTAAGAGTGCAGCAGGCACAGCATCAGCATGGAGGACAGGACCGCGAGGTGCTGACTTGTGCCTACTACAGGAAGGCAGGGCATGTTTGGGAGTCTTGTAGGAGAAGGCTGAAGGTTTGTCTATTTTGTGGGTCTGGTGCTCACAAGATGATAGATTGTCCCGCTGCACCTCCTTATGAGGGAGCTAGGCCACCTGTAGCTCAGCACCAGAGGGGTAGAGCTTTTGCGATGGCGGTCGAGGAGACCTACGCTGCAGGTGATGGGTTAGCAGGTTTGTCCTTTTCATTCTTCCTCTCCACTTTCCTGTGTGATTCCATTAGTACCTGCCAGGATATTGTTTGTGATTGTTAGATAGTGTAGCTACCCTGTTCGAGACCGTGAAATCACGACCAGTAAGATTTTGTTTGCATGATTATCTCTTGACCCTGATTGTTTGGGTTTGACCTAGAAGGGTGCGATCATCTTAATTTCGAGGACGAAATTTTTCTAAGGTGGGTAGGATTGTAACACCCAGTTTTCCAAATGAGGGTATTTTTGAAATTTTGTGATTATAATAACTATTTTTGATATTTAATTCACATTAAGATTTTTGGTGATTTTTAATAATTTTAAACTATTTAAAAACTGCTTTGAGTCATGACTTATGATTTTGATATGCTGTCAGTGAAACCCTAGTGACTGCATGACCTAGAGCCTAACCATCTCATTAGTATGTTTTAATTATGAATTTTAGCCTAGGAGAATTTGATCATTTTGGCTTATTTGATTTTTAATTAATTTAATGAATTGGTGAATTCTAGTTGACTTTGACTTGTTGAGACCTAGTGGACTAGCCTAGAACCTAACCCTAGCTATGGTAACCCTAGTCTAACTTAGGTTAACCTACTTTTAGTCATTAGAGACTAATTTAGGAATAGGAGGATTAGTTTGAGTGAAATCATTTCATGATTTATGGTTTAGTGAAATGACTTATGATTTCATGACTCAATGACTTAGGACTTGGCCCATGGCCCATAACTAGAAGCCCTAACCCTAACTAAACCCTAAATAACCAGCCACATAGGGATCCCCACCCTATTTAAACACTTATTCATTAGGGTTGCCTATTTTTATCATTCTAACACTTGGAGAAAAGAGAGGTATTCTTTCCCCTTCCAAAAATTCCTATTTATTCATTTGATCTCCTTTTTCATCCTAGTCTCTTGCATTAGGTTCTAATTTCTATATATTTTATAATTCGGGAGGTTAATCTCAGCTTTGGGCTCATTTGGAGCATTTGGCCATCAAGAGGAACACCCCCCATTTGGAGCTTTTCCATACAATTTGCACCTATAGGTAAAACTCCTCAAATTGATTTAAATTGCTATTTTCTTAACATTTAGGGCTAGATCTAGGAGTCCCCTAGCTGTCCCTGGAATTTGGGCACAATTCGTGTCAGTTTCGTGTCTGTATCGGACACGTATCCATTTGATAGGCTAGGTGTTCGATAGAATGCCCCTTAGGAATTTATTTTCGATTTTTGAGAATGTAATTACATGGATTGATAGATCTTGGTATGTACATTAAATTTTGTGAAGGGTGTTAGGTATTTTTGTGTCGTTTCGTGTCTGTTTTTCGTGTTGGACACGCTGTGCACACACGTACACTGTGTCCTGCTACTCGGGGTCAATAACTCCCGACACAGGACATGTGGACACGCCATTTTTGGCGAGGAGCTTGGGGCATCGACTGCCAACATCCTCCCAAAAAATAGGAGCACGTGGTTGCATGTGCGAGGAGAAATCCTCCTCGCATTGGCCGCACTGGCCGCGCGCGCTGTGCAGGCTTGGGTTTTCGACACTGACACGCACTTTTATTTCAGACACGGGGACACGGGGACGCGGTCCAGGGTGACACGTGTGTATCCCTACTCTGGGCGAACACAGAGACACGTGCACGAGGACACTGGGGTCGTGTGTCGTGTCCTGGGTCGACCGACACCCGTGCACGATGATTGTTCTGTGTGCACAGTTTTTGTGCACTGTTTTGTATTTTAACTCGTATGGACACGTTGTGTCCACTTTGTGGACACAAACCACTTGTGTAACATGTACACATCATGTAAATGGTTTACCAACCAATTAAATTTCATTTTATCATGTTTTGATACACGAATGTGGATTTTCCCATTTTCAACTGATACATACTTTCAGTTTTAAATTTCTTGAGATTAGGTTCCTTCAAATTGTTTTTAAATGATGTTTTAAATCCCTAAATTGTTTCCTACATATGTATTAGTTACTATTAAATCGGATTTTCATGATTAGATTGGGTTTGTAATAGTGAATTGGAATTTGAACTTTTGAAATGGGTTCGATGTGGTTGGACTGATTTATGAATAACTGATACCATACACTATTTTAAATTCCTGAACTCTGATTTCCTTTTTAAACTGAACATGATGTCTAAATTGCCATGATTAGGTTCAGTTATATGTGTATTGCAATACCTAAATGTTAGATTAGGATATGCTATCAAGTGATGAATTTTCGAGTTATGATTGAAACTGTTTTCCTGAGTATACAATGATTTCCTGAGAATTGAAATGTAAACCTGATATTACAATTAAAGAATTCCTGAGATTAAGTTGGTTTTAAGATTGTGATGCATGATTAGTTTTGTTAAGTATTAAACTGAAATATGGAATGATGGAATGATATGTATATCACTGTCATGTTTGACTGAGATTCTAATCTCTGAAACATGAGATTGGATTTGGGTGTTAACATGTCTTTGTCTCAGGAATTTCCTGAGATTAGGTTGGTTTCCAGAAGTTTAGTCCTATTATTATGATACCTATCCCTTTTGGATTTCAGTTTATAGTTATATAGATATGTAAAGGGTCTATTCATTTTCAGTTTATGGTTTAAGAACAAACTGAACTTAAGTATTCTTGAGACTGAGAACTAATACCACACACACAATCACAAAACTGAATATTGACACTATGATACTTTGTTCTACAACACACACTTATCTACACCATGCCACATTCCCGAATTCGATTTCTGAAACTTCACTTCTACATAACTGTCTTTTATTCTCAGAAATTTCTGAGAATTGTCACTGATTTCAGTGACCACACAACTGATTTGAGCACATGTTCCTCTACTCATGCATTGACACATCCCCTTGACACTTGGGCTCACACTTGCCATGACACTCGACCACCCCCCTTTTCTCCAAAGCCTGTGATGTTAGATATATATTCAGGTTGCTTGTGTAGGCCTATATATATATAATCAGGTTGCATGTATTATAGATATGTAGGTGGATTCATTTGGGTGTTGTGGGCAGTAGAGTGTGACAGTAAATATCAGGTATTTTGAATGTGGGAGGTCTGCTATAGGCAATTGTCATATACCTGGACTGTGTTTTAATTTGGGTTTTAGTATCAGAGGTGGGTATTGGATTGTGGATAGCCTTGCACAGTAGCAGTAGAAGGAGCAGTGGACAGGGTTAGTCTTGGGTTGTTGGCTTGCATTGCACATTAATTTCAGTAGCAGCAGTAGATAGCATTGCAGTAGAAGCAATAGCAGAGCATGAGAACTGTAGGGGAGGCAGCATTGGCCATTGGCCATGGCAATTATAGGTTAGGATGTTGCCAGTGGGTTAGTGTATCAGAGGTTGGGGTTCATGTGTGTTTCAGTTGGGAAGGATGCTTAGGATGCTAGTTTATGGGTTAGAGTTAGTATCCTAGTGTCTAGGATGTTAGAGTATTACTGTTAGCAAGTTAGGATTAGTTAGTGTTAGGATATGTTAGTGCACAGGAGGGGTGACTGATATATATTGTATGTGTTCATGTATATATTTGTGTGAGTTAGAATAGGGGATAATGAGAAGGGGAAAGGATAACTTGTAGGCTATAGCTATTGTGGTATTTTGTTGTATATGATTGTATATGTGAATTATATATGGGTTATCCTAATAGCTAGATTGGATTGTTGTAATGGGGTTTTGATACCCCAATAGCCTAGCCCACATACTACATTTTTCCTGTCACTCACACGCATGTACATGTATTTCTCTATCACTCTATATGTATACAACTGCCTTTGCATCTTGTATGAATGTATGCATCTATGTATATATATGAGGATAAATGCATTGTTTGATATATAGGTTCGTTGCCTTACATATATATATATATATACACCATATGTATTTATGTCAAGTGATTTGGTAGCTTAGTAATCATTAGCCTATGGGCTTATGTGTAGCCTATAGAGGACCTAGAAATTGACCAAGTTTAACCAATTGACCCTTACTAGCCTAAGTTTGACCAATATTGACTTGTTGACTTAGTTAACTAGGTAGTTGACCATAGAGACTTGACTTGGACCTAGTTTGACCTAGACAGTTGACCAGGTTTGACTTAGAGTTGACTTTGACCTAAATCGACCTAGAAATCATGTAAATTGCATTGTATGTACTTATTTACCATTCTGGACATGTTATAACCTGTACTGCTCTATTTAGGACATTGTGACTCTGGTGCAGGCATCTGATATTATACTACTCTTTTCAGAGTGTTAAGCGAGTACATTCTCTGATAGTTCTTCCATTTACTTGTCAATTACTATACTTCAGTTCTAGATAGTTTTATGTGATTCTTACAACACGTATGGATATTTCTGGATTTATGTATGCGACACACATACCATTAGTCTGGCCTCTATTTCTGGAATCACTACTGGCATCATCTTCTGGAACCACTACTGGCATCACCTACTGGAATCACCCTAGAATCTTTTGTTGGTATCATTATGTTTGGCTGGACTCATCCCGATTTCTCGTTTCGTTTTCTGGATTCACTTTTACTTGCTAGGCGGGGAAATATTGGAATAGGCATGTGAACATACCCAAATACTGGAACCACTCCCTTGGAATTATACTGGAATGATAGCCATCTCACACCCGGCCAGGTGTGCGATGTGCCGTATTACCTACAGCCGTTCACAGGTCGATCCCGATATTTTAAAACACACTGCTAGAGTATAGGCTGGACTCACCCTGGAATCATTGATCACTATAACTGGAATCGTCCCTTACTGGATTCATCTTGTATTAGATTCATCCTGTACTGGACTTACATTGGAGTTACACTGGTCTACATTTTCTGTCTGGATTTTATATCATATTACCCTGGTTCAGCTAGTTCTATTTTTACAGTCTTCATTGCTATGATTCTTCTCTTGTTTAGTATTTACTTTCTTTGCACTTTATCTCTCTTTCTTACCATCACCTGAATATAAACTGTCATATTTCATCAATAAAACTGTTTATAACTGCTTTATAGTTCTCTGTCATTTAATTGGGATTTCTTGATGAGTTGTACTCGTTTCTGTCCTGACTGGACCTGTTGAAATTTTACAGATGATTGCCCTGAGGATACATGCCCGACATATTATGGACCCGGAGACGGGATGACTACCTTTGGCCCCGACTCTTAGGAGTGATCGGGATTTAGTTTAGTAGACTAGTATCTGTTTTCATGTTGATCTTGTTATAGAAGTTTTGAGACTTGTGTAGTACTTGAGATTTGTTGAGAGTTGTTATTATTTTAGTAGTTGTTCTTCTATTCTTAGTTTAATTCTTCTGTGTTTATCTTATCGTGCTTAGACTGTGATTGAGTTCAATATCTTATACTTGTCCTCCGTTCGGAGTTGATCATGATGAGTACATTATACATTGCGTGAGTTGCTGGTTAGATAGTAACCTAGGACAGCGCTCTACCGCCGACACTGCGGTGTAGGTTGGGCGTCATTATGTACTTGTACCCTCACAGTGGGTGCGGGTCGTGACAATGATTCTTCTCTTGTTTAGTATTTACTTTCCTTGCACTTTATCTGTCTTTCTTACCATCACCTGAATATAAACTACCATTTTTATCAATATAACTGTCTATAACTGCTTTATAGTTCTATGTCATTTACTTGGGTTTTCTAGATGAGATGTGCTCGTTCATGTCCTGACTGGACCTGTTGTAAATTTTACAGATGATTGCCCTGAGGACACATGCCCTACATGTTACAGACCAGGAGATGGTTTAGCTACCTTTGGCCCTGACACTCAGGAGTGATTGGAAGTTTAGCTAGTCTGTCTTGTTTTAGTTTTCCTGTTTAGAACTGGAGTTTTATATAGAGATTTGAGACTTGAGATGTATTTGAGATTGTTTGAGTTTGTTATTATTTTATTAGTAGTTTGTTGTCTTCAATTTTTTAGTTATATTTCGGTGTTATCTTATCGTGCTTAGACTGTGATTGAGTTACACCATATCCTATACTTGTCCTCCGTTCGGAGTTGATCATGATGAGTACACTATATACTGCATGAGTTGATGGTTAGTTAGAGACTTAGAACAGCGTTCTACCGCCGACACTGCAGCGTAGGCTGGGCGCTGTTACGTACTCGTACCCTCACAGTGGGTGCGGGTCGTGACATGACGTTATTTGCGACGTTTTAACGTTGACGCTAATTAGCGACGCAAATGGCGACGTTATCGTGTGGTCGCCATTTAGCGACACTTTTGAGATATTTTGGCGACGACGTACGGACATCAGATTTGTTGCCACATGTTGCCACGTCAGAATTTTAGCGACGCTTTTAGCGACATTTATTAACATCGCTAATATTTAGCGACGAAGAGTAACGTCGCTAAAAATGTCGCTAAGTTAAAAAATATAAAAAAAACAGGTTCCAGAATGCAAATGGAGCTGGAGCCTCAGCCAAAATATAGAATACAAAATACAAAATACATAATCCAATCCCTGGGTTCCCCGACCCCCTCGGTGGGACACTCAACACCGGCACGCACAATACATTCCAGAATATACAAAAAATATAAAGAAAAATACTATCCGCAATGATCAATGTCAGTATATAATATCCTCAACGAACAAAGTCAATATCCGCAAATACGTACAAAGTCAATATCCTCAACGAACAAAGTAAATATCTCCAAATACGTATAAATTAAAAAATATAGTACAGTCCGAAAATGCAAAAAAGAAACTACTGATCGCTTGGAGCTGGACCCGATGCTAGAGCTGGACCAGGTGCTGGAGCCTGAGCTGGAGGAGGAGTGCCAGCAGATGACTGTCGTTGTAACGACATGTTCGTCTGATACTCCTCCGATAACAACAGGGGGACGAGCATGTCCTCTAGTGCACCGCCGGATGTAGACGATGCACCCGACGTACCAGGAGACGGTCGCTCCGTAGCCATCTCCTGGAACTGCTGCATCTGCTCAACTAAATGCTGCGTAGCCTCCTGCGTAGCACGGGTCATCTGTCGCAGCGCCTCAGTAGTCTCCTCAAGCCTCTCGAAGTGTGACATGAGCGCAGAATCATCTGTATGCGACCCTCTATCATCTGCAGAATCTTGTCATGCAGAGCTGCGATCTGCGTATGAACACTCTACTGGTGGCGGAGCGACTCCTCAATCTGTGCAGCCCGTACCATAGTACGTACCCCTATGCATGCCACCAACGACCCTCATCCACAGCTCGTCATCTGTCTGAGCTGCGGCAGCCGGGGGCTGCTAGAAAGTGCTAGCACCAGCTCCCTCTGACCGTGTCGGCCCGGCCTCCCTAAGCCTTAAAAACTCGGCCTAGAGATAACATCTACATGAGTTCTCACGTGGTCACTAAAAATTAATATTAATGAACTAGCATTAAGTAAAACTTCTAAAATTCGGCCTAGAAATAACATCTATATGAATTTTCTACGTAACTAAAAATTAATATTAATGAACTAGCATTAAGTAAAACTTACGTAGGTGTCCCGGGCCTAGTCGTCTACGAACCGCTCCCCCTTCGTGTGCATGGCGAGGAACAAGGTCACCATATTCAGGTCTTCTCCCGATTCAACCTGTTACGAAATTATTATATGATTTGTCAGTTAAGTTGAAAGAAATTTATTACTATAAAGTATTAATTATGGGTATACGGCGAGATACGTACCATATGGGTAAAGAAATCCATGATGGACCATGATCCACCACACCACTGCGACCCCGCCTGTCGTGTTCTTTTAGACTTCGCGGACTTCTCCTTGTAGGCTTCCTTCTCGAATCTCCTCTTCATTACCGCCCAATCGGCGGCAGAGTTCCAACCCTGAATAGGCTCTCCCCGGCGGTCGCTATCCTTTTGGTCGAGGATCGCGTCCCTAATGAGCTTGCTGGCGACACTGGAAAAAATAGCCTCGATAACAACGGCGCGGTAGGGAGGGAAGAAGTAAGTCCGCTGAAAAAATCATAGAAGTACGTAAGTTATAACATAACATACTAAATGTTAAAAGGAAATTGTAACACCCAGTTTTCCAAATTAGGGTAAGTTTGAACTTTTGTGTTTTAAATCATTAAAATATTAGATTTTAGTCATGATATGATTTTTGGTGATTTTTAGTTATTTTAAAACTATTTAAAATGGTGAAATGTGAATTTGGTATTTTGCTAGTGTAACCTTAGTCATGCATGACCTAGAAGACTAATCATGACCAAGAAGACCTAATCGTGTGTTTAGGATTTCAAATTTCTACTTTTAAGCCTAGGGGTATTTTGGTCATTTTGACACTTTTGTGAAATTTGTAATTTATATTAATTAAATATTTTGCTAGTCTTTTAGAGAAGCCTTAACCTAGAAGTTAACCTAGCCTAGATTAGTCATGAGGTTATAATTAAGGTTAGAACATTCCTACTAAGTGCCAAGGTTAGTAATATCTAGATATTATTAAGGTAAGATATTTTCTTTTGAGATATTTGTGAAAAGAAGCCTTAACCAATAGGAAGCCTTGGAAATTGTTGGAGAAACCTTAGCCACTCATCCTAAACCCTAACCCTAATGTTTTCAACAGCCATCACACATCCCCACCCTCTATAAATGCAACACATTAATCATTTGTACCATTTTTAATTCATTTTAATTGCCTCTTTTGTGTTCTTCCCTAAACTTCTCCCCAAATATCCAAATCAACTCCAATTTGAGCCAAATTTCTTGCATTGGAATCCCCTACTGTTGAGGATGCTAAGGGAAGCTAGCTAGCAAGGTTACACAAGCATTTGGCACCCCCAAGTGAAGAGCACACCCACCCCTATTCTAGGATTTTCATTGAGTTTTCACTCAATAGGTAAAATGCCTCTAAACCTACTAATATTGTGATTTCTCTTCATGGTTGCATGCATCTAGGTACCAGGGACCTATAGACTAAGTTTGGTAGGAAATAGATTGGGTTTGGTGTCCGTATCGGACACGTATCTAGGTTTTAAATCAAGTGTTTGATGATTTGCCACTGTCAATTAAATGTTAATATTTTTGAAAACAAATTACACAATCTTCTAGCCCTATAGGTGTAGATCACAGAACCATGACACTGAGCACGAGACCGTGTCGTGTTCGTGTCCAAATTGGACACGAATACGCTGTACACTGCACTGTACACTGTCCTGCTACCTCGTATCCAGTTCTCACTGGACACGACACGAGACCCGACCAATTTTGGTCAGCTCTTAGGGGCAATAACTGACATTGTGCCCATAAAATTTGGGGAGGTATCGTTGAGTGGTTCGAGAGAAAACTCCCTCGCACTGGTCGAGCACAGCCTGTGCACGAGTGCACAGACCTCTCTGACACGACCTTGTAACTTAGACATGACACAACTTGGACACTAGACCATGACACTGACACGTAGCCCTACTCCTAACCTAACTCTAAACATGAGCACGAGGCTCGAGGTTGGACACACGAGCCCCTAGGTTGGTCGACACCACCGCACGAGGCCTATTCTGTCCACATTCTCTGATACTTCTGTTTTTTCAAATTTGTGACACTTGTGTCCTATTTTTGGACACGGTAGGGACCACTTGGACATATGGGGTTGTCCCAACCTCCTGTGCACTTAGTTCTAACTATTGACTTCTAGCTTCCTTTTTAATTTTGATTTCGAATTCACATGTTTACATGTGAATTTCTGATACTCTAAGTGCAGTGCACATTTTAGGATTTTGGCTGAGTTTTGGTTTTAAATGATAGGTTATATATATATATATATATATATATATATATATATATATATATATATATAAATGTTAGAATGTCTGTAATGTGTGTGCATTTGATAAAGATCAATGGTGTTAGGGTTTTATGTATGGTTGATGTTTTCGAATCCATGTGATACTTGCACTGCATAATTTCTCACTGCCTACACACTACTTTGATACACACACACTGTTTAGGACTGTCACATTAGACACACAGATGACTGAACATAGGTATACATGTATGTTCATGAGATTCATTTTGTCAGATAACTGAGATTAGTGAAGTTCATTCATGAGTTGATTGTTTGGAATACCTGAGAGATTGGGCCCTTGTCAATGATAAACTGAGATGTTGTGTAAGCTGAGATATTAGTTAGGAAGAACACAGAGATTCAAATCTCTGAATCTGTGTGAATCCTGAATTCATGTTAAGTTTCCTGAGAGTGCATATGTGTCCTGAGTTTCACATTGACAGTGAACCTGAGATTTTCCTGAGAATTTATACACACTCACACATCTCTAATCTGAGATTAGGTTGTAATAAAAAACTGAGATTTGGGAATTAAAATTCAAAACAGGAAACCTGATATTGGTATCTTTCAAATGCAAACATGTTAACTGTTATTGGAATATTGAAATTAGTTTGAGTTTTTCAACTGGTTGTTATATGTACATAGAATCTGAGAATTAGCACTGTCAACTAATACTTTTCATATTGCACTCTGTTTTTAAAATGTCTTTCCTAAAAACGGATTTCCTTGATGTTTAGCACTAGGCTAGACTCTATTACATTGATACTTTACTGCATGCGGGTGAGTGTTCAGTTTTGAACATTGTAGAAGGATATGGGGTTTAGTTGAGGAAGGAAATAGGTTGTGCTTCATCTGATACCACTCTACCCGCACACACTGGTTTTTGCACTGTCATTGACACACAAAACTGTTTTTAAAGCCACTGTTCACCACAACTTCTCTCATGTAGGGTCACAGCCCATCAATTCACATTCACCCACATACATTTCACTCATACACACACACATAAATTTTCATGGCACATGTACACACACTGTCAACCAAACCTGTAGAAGCATGGAATTTTACAACCAGAAAGACCATGCGCCAGACACTACAGGCACCAGAACTAGAACAGAACACTTCACAGCAAGATCAATAACCATAGACATTTGAAGAAGAACTTTTTATTTATATATAAAAGTCTATTACATGTCTAGAAAAGGTGGTACAAAGGAAAATTTCTACAAAAGAAGGATCCTAAGTCTACAGCCAGCAGCCACCTTGTGCCTCCAGATAGGCGCAGCAGCCACCATGCGCCTCCAAATAGGCGCAGTAGTCACCATGCGCCACCAGTTAGGCGCAGCAGATATCATGCACCTCCAACCAGGCGCATCCCGCCATCTCTTCGGCAGCTCAGTTATGTGCATCCCTTCAGCAGCCCAGTTATGTGCCGCTCTTCCAGCCATGCTCACCTGATAAGTGCTTCGATTACACAAAGCATTTAACCCTCTGGCTGGAACCAAGGAAGAGAAGAGCACCACAAATCTGTGGCCAGGGGAGGCTTCGAAAGAGCCTCCAAAGGCCAAGGAAGACCGTGATCGAAATACGGCTAAAGGAGCAGCTTTCAGAGTGAGCGACACCCACTTTGAAGGAAGAGAGAGCCTAGCACCGCCATTCCGATCTACGGCTCTTCCGGAACAATGGAGACGAGGCCCGAGCATCCCTATCTTTGGATGCAACAGGCACCTTTCGCCTGCCTCAGAAGCCCTCGACTCCGTCTTTTGGATGTAACAGTCACCTTCAAGAGCATCAATGACGACATGGTGTCTCATCTTCACCCTCAAGAGCACTTCGTCAACAGAATGCACCCGAGAACCCGAGTTCATATTGGAAAGACGTGAGAGAATGAGAGGCCAACCTTCTCTCCATGCCACTATTTATAGGCCGGACAGATCAAACCCATGCGCCAAGTGGATGGCTCTCCGAATTCCGTGCAATGAACTCACATTAAATGGATGAACCGGACGCCTCGACTTCAGCCAAACGACCATTTAAAGCACTCAAGAAGCAAAACAGCCGCATCATTAAAGATGTGTCGGATGCGCCGGCTGGACAGCGCATCACACCCCTTCAAACATCAAGCGCCTCCAACAGATGCGCCCTATACCGAGCGCATCACAGGGGATGCGCCCCCATACGTCCCCATACGCTTAGTGGAACGTCAACCGACGCGCCCACTCAGCTGTCCATCGAATGTCACCAACATTAAATGCTGAACTGACAGAGTTGGCAGCACGCCTCCCCAAGCCTGAATGGTTGACAGCTTTTACAGAAAACGAAGCATCCACAACGTCAGCATCATCATGACTTTATCCTGAAGGCTACTGCCACGTAGCCACTCAACCACCCGCATGCGCCTCAAAGGCCATGCGCCCAAACCCGCATGCGCCTCAAAAGCCATGCGCCTCAGACCCTTCACTGATCCCTAAAGACAGAAGAAGAGTCTCCAGTTGAAGATTTGCATGTCCCTCAAAAGTCGTGCGCCCCAGACTGATCTCTGATCCCGAAAGACAGAAGGAAAGTCGCTCGCATGCGCCCCAAAAGCCATGTGCCCAGAACGGCTCATGACTCCTAAAGGTCACGAGCCAAAATCTCATCATGCACCCAATCCAAGGCACATCCCACCAAATCATCCCCCCACCAAATCCGAGATCTCCGAGCTATGAGTCGACGACACGTGTCCTTTGACTCAACTCATCCAAGATTTCAGCAACAGAAGATCTTCTCCTCTGCTACGTGCCGGCTCACAACAGCAGTATGAAGAATTCAACCCCGTGAGTAGGGCATATCATCCATGCGCCTTCATCAGTAATCTCCACGTGGCGTCCCCACGTACCAGCACATCCTATATATGCGCGCATGAGAAGTCAACCTGCCCTGCTATAAATGGATGGACCATTTCCTTCCTACACACACAGAAAGACAGATACACAGATACAAACAAATATACCACCAAAGAGGCAGATACAGACACTCAACGTCTTCCTTCTCTCAACAAGCTCCAGCACCCAGAGCAATCTACACCTTCAGAGAATCAATAACCGTCGTTAGCCCGTCAACGGAGTCAACGCATTACCACTCGCTCCATTGGCACTTAGGACCCAGATTAAACAAAAGTGTACTCCTAGGACTACATCTAAGTCCTATATTGTAACACTGTTCTGTTTGTATTAAGATTTGCAATCAAACGATTTTAATGGCAAACAAGCTGGCGACTCTGCTGGGGACTTCTTTCTCCTCTTTCGAGAAAGTCGTGTCACAGGCCGACGACGTGAAGGTGGGCTCCTCCCACAAGACGCTGGTTGTGCGCCTCAATCAACAGGCGTACGAGGAGTTCATTTCTGAAGGAAGCGCGAGTCCTTCGAAGCGGCTGTCGAAGCCGAAGAAGACCCGCCGTGTCTGGGTGCGCAAGGTCGACGCCTCGGGCACCACTACTGAAGGGGATGTGCCAATCCAGCCCTCCCTTCCTGCTGACGTTCTCAGCAACCAAGGTGCGCCCGCTGATGTAGCGCATCTCTCGGGGAAGCGTTCGGCTGACCACGTTCCCCAGCCATCTCCTTCTCAGGCGAAGAAGATGCATCGACGGAGCAGGGGCGCAGCCAATGCCCCGCACATCACCTCTGATGCGCCACAAAAAGTCTCTGTCTTTGACAGACTTACTCGCTGTAATGGCGAGGAGAATTTGGACGCTGAGTACTATGCGCCCCAGCGGGCTAGTACAAAGAAATCTAAAGCGGCACGGGCCATGCGCCACAAACGTGCTATGTCAGCAGCAGGCCAGAGGCACGTGCTCTGAATCACGCGCGCTGCCGATGGCAAGCTGTACAAGATCGGCTCAGGTGCTTCGGCACCAAAAACGAGTCGATCTTCAAAGTCCTTATCTCACTTGGGCGCATCTACTGCGTGCATAACCAAGTCAAGTGCGGCAAATTCAGTGGTCTTGAACTCCCGCGCCTCCTCTGGTTGTGCGTTTGAGGTCCGTTCAAGTCACTTCAAATGTTGTTGTTCCCCCACTACTGATCATGATGCCTGCTTGGTATTAGATCAGGGGGCGTAGCACTCACCTGTCCGCCCCGGCGTTTGGCCTTGCCATGCGCCTGAAGGGGGTGTGAAGGTAGCACTCTCCTCCAACGACCTGCGTAATGTGATCACTCACAAGCGCCGGTCAGGAGAGTCGACCAACAAGCACGATGAGCCTCCCACGGGGCATACTTGTGCGGTGGTCACTATCAACTGCTGTGGCAAGACGATAGTACCACCAAGGCAGTCAGTCTTCCAGCAGCTGCAGTCATCGACACCCCTTCGACATCGCCTTGGGAAGAAGGTGTCAACAGAAGAGGAGCCAAGAGTTGCTTCATGCAATGTGGTCTCCAATGCCTCATCTCTCCGGAAGACGATCGACAATTCCTCGTCCAAAAGCCAATCAAGGAGAACCAAGGCAGCAGTCTCGACCTCTGGGGTGTTCGAAGGCACTCGGTCGAAGAAGAAGTTCTTGGAGGAAGCTGGGGGTAGTCAGACCCTTGTTGAGCTTCCTTCCGAAGACGAAGATGTCCAAAGCACAGCTGCGGCGGATCTTCATCCTCGAGGCAAAGTCAGCCTCCCAGAAGCACCTCGAAACGAGGATGTCCCCCAGGACACATTTGGAGATAGAGACGAAGAGGCCCTTCAAGACGGAGCTGAGGACAATCAGGCCCTGGCAGATGCGCCCGTCGAGAATGACCTCCAGAATGTGGCTGGGGGTGGCCAAGGAGAGGTGACTCCCCCACATGAATGTGAGGCCGAGAGCGAAGCCTCAACCAATCCATCCACTCCTGGTCGTGTCAGGACAGTATACATGGCTGGGGATGATGCCGAGTCTGATGCGCCATCGCAGGACATTGTTCAGCGCATAGACTCATTAGAAGGAGGACTCAAAACCCTTTCCGCCTCTATGCAAGCACTGACTCAAGCAGTGTTTGATATTCGGTCGGCCTTGACCAGAACACCTTCAACCGGTCCCGACCCAGGAGTTAATGGGGAGTCGAGTGTACCCCTTCAACGGGCACCTTCCGACACAGAAGCACCTCGGACGTCAGAACCCTCAAACGCTCCGCTCCAGATAGTGCCACCTTCTCCGACTCCTAGCTCCACGGAGGATGTGGTCGAAATGATCAAGGACCTGCAGGAGCGCTTTGAGTCCAAAAATAGGCAAGAGGAGCGCCAAAAGATGGGCATTCCCCAGCCTTATCCCCTCGAGTGGAACAAGGTGGTTTATCCTCCAAAATATAAACCACAAACACTCACACCATACGATGGGAAGGACTCTCCGCGTCGATACCTGACATATTTCCAGTCACAAACGGGGCATCTTCCAAAGGAGGACGTGCTCCTCACCAGCATCTTTGTTGGGGCCCTAAAAGGGGTGGCGTATGACTGGTACTGCAGCCTCCCCGACAATTCTATATCGTCCTTCGACGACTTGACGCGCCTCTTCCGTGATCGCTTCTACGACGACGGAAAGGACATGACGATGGCATCTCTCATAGAGATACGCCAGAAGGAGAAAAAAATGGTTCGGGTGTTCATCGAACGCTTCCGACAAGCCTGCTTTAGGCTACCTCCAGGCATGCCAGAATATGCGCTCCTCTCCTCTTGCGGCATGAACATGCTGCCCGCAGTGAAGCTCTGGCTCAACTCTACTCCCCCTCCCGACTGGAGCTCCCTGATCATCGAAGCTGAAGCCGCAGAAAAGAAGGCGGCCAATGCACGCCTTCTGGGTGTCAGCTTCCCCGCCTTTGATGATAAGGGGAAAAGGTCAGCTGCCAACAACTCCGGGCGAGAAGCAAAGGGAAAACAGGCATTGACTGTTAATGCCTCGAAGGGCGCATCTGCGTCTACTCAGAAACCTCCACTGGCGCCGAGACCCAAGGAGGTGTATTCATTCAATGACGAAGACACCCTGCAACTCTTTGAAATACTGAAGCAGGGTGACAAAATCAAACTTTCGAACCCAAAGCGGCCCGATGAAGTCGGGAAAGTGGACAACCCGAGGTACTGTCACTACCATCGGTTTGTCGGACACCCGACCAAGGACTGCTACGTCCTCAAGAATTACATCCAGCGCATGATCAATGCGGATGTAATCTCCGTCGACTACGAAGAGAAGACGGTGTCAGCCAATGTGGTGTCACTCCAATTCGGTACCTTGCCGCCGACTACCACACAAGATGGCGTCGTCCCCATCCCTAAGGCGACCATGGAGGTGGTAAACTTGCCACCTACCCATGACAATGCGAGTGGACTCGTTCCACTCACCACACCCCGAGGAGAGGTCCTCTGGGTTCATCCCGACCTCGTCTCCGAGGTGACTCAACCGGAGGTACGCTCTACCTCCAAATCAAAAGGCAGAAAGATCAAGTCTTGCCGCACGGTCTCTTCTTCAACGAAAGAGGCACTTCTAGTGCAGACACGTGCACAACAGAACGCTCAGCCCGGCGAAGCTGCCGCCGAGGTGGTGCTTCCTGGCACCATCCCTGAGGAGGGCCCGTCTAAACCCTCAGCAGCCAATAAGCAGAAGCAGGTGGAGGCTCGTTTCGACATACCTCTATGAAAGGAGAATGCTTCGGGGCTAGCCAAGCCCCATAACTTTGACATACTGGCACAACTGGTCAGTACGCCTGCACGCCTGTCTTTGTTTGAGCTTCTGCGTCTTTCCAAAGACTCCCGAAAAGCTCTCTGCGAATCTCTGAAGGACGCTGAATCCTTCCTCAGTCAGGTCAAGCAGCCTGAAGACCTCCCAACTACTTGTGCGCACTGTCATTGTGCGGATGAAGTTATCCCAAACATAACTTTTACCCAACAAGACATGCTGCTCAAGCACCACCGACATAACCGACCGCTGTGTTACATAGGGTACATCGGTTCAGTCAAGGTGAGCCGAATTCAGATCGATCCGGGGTCTTCCCTCAGCATTATCTCGAAGGCGCTGCTATCAAAACTGGGGATCCCAATGTATCGGCTGGCGCCCTCCAACACAACCATCAGTGGCTTCAACGCTAGCAAAAATGAGCCACTTCGCAAAATCCGACTGAAGTGTCACATCGGCAACCTCAAAACTGAGGTGACTTGTTATGTGGTGGATGCCGAGGTCAACTACAACATCCTGCTCGGCCGACCATGGTTACATGAGTACATGGTGGTGCCTTCCATGCTCCACCAATACATGAAATATGTATCCACTAACGGCGTCATCCGGACGGAGTTCGCAGACATCGATCCTTTCAAAGGGATTGAAGCTTACTTCACCGATTCCGACTTGTACAAGCCACTTGACGAGGAGGAAGCCAACGATGCTGATGATGAGGCAGAGACGGCAACTGAGCCGGACACGGAGCCAGAGATGAATCCAGATGCCCCACTGAAGATCCGACTGAAGGGCAAACCACCCCAGAAGGTGCCTCCAATGAGCATCAAGCTATCAGGGAAAGCACCAACTCCTGAGGCTCCCCTGAAGATATGCCTCAAGGGAAAGCCGCCTCAAACATCGGCTCCCCTGGTGGCGAAATTACAGGGGAAGGCACCACTCACAGGAGGCGCAGTTGAGGCACCTTTGAAGGTGCGTCTTAAGGGCAAGCCCCCGCAGTCATCCAAGATGCTAGAAAGGGCTCACATCGCCCTCTCAGACCCCAAAATCAAAGCTGTGGTGGATTCTCCTGATCCGACCCCAGTGCTTACAGATGAGGAGCTTGGCGAATATATCTCTGCTGATGTAGTTGCACCCTCCTTAGACAATGTAATCCCGCAGGATAAAATCTCGTACTTTATCAATAATAGAGTGTCTTTTAATTATTCTTGTCTTCCACATTGGAATGCCATGTATACATTAGATCACGTTCTACGGTCGTTGCAAACACAAATAACGACCGTCCATAATGTAAACCGAGTAGTCCCGTCTCAAGGAGTCTGTTTCATAAACCCTCCACGAAGCCGAGACGAAGGATCCGTCATTTTTGGCAAAGTCGAGCGTCATCAAGACCTCCCGCCACTCGAGCCTGAACCTGATACCGGCAGAGTACAAGTCTATCGGTATACGGATACGGCAAAGCACATCATCCAGAAGATGGGCTACGACCTAAACAGCAACAAAGGCCTAAACTTCGACAAGGGTCGACCTCTCTCTCTTCGGCTTCCAACACCTAAAGGAAAGCCACAGGACTACTACAACAAGACTCGACGGGGGGTAGGCTATGTCACGCCGCCATCAACTCTGGAGAATTCAGATGCAGAAGACATAGAACATTCCCACTCGTCTGAAGCATCGACTTGGGATTCCGATACCAGTATCGGATCAGTCTTCAGGAAGGTGCTGTCAGCTAACATGACGTCAGCACAACCTCAAAAAGGTGAAGGTGAAGACCAAACGCCGGAATCCTTCGAAGAAGAACCCTGGGCTCAACGCCTAGGAGAGCAATGGGAGTCTCGTTTTGAGTTACGTGAACCTCCCACCGAAGACGAAGTCGAGCAGATCGACCTTGGGGACGGATCTTCTTCCAAACCCATCTTCATCAGCAAAAGCCTAAAAGGAGAAGACCGAGAGGCTATAATCCAGCTAGCTAAAGAGTATATTGACGTCATTGCCTGGAGCTACGAAGACATGCCAGGACTCGATCCACAGATCGTAATGCATAGGTTGAACATCTTACCTGATGCCAAACCTATCAAACAACAACAACGATGTTTCTGTCCGGACATCATGAATGCCATCGATCAGAAGGTGGATAAACTCTTGACTAGCGGCTTCATCCGTGAGGAATAACACCCAGATTGGGTAGCCAACGTCGTACCTGTCACCAAGAAGAACGGAAAGATACGAGTCTGTATCGACTTCAGGGACCTCAATTCTGCTTGCCCGAAGGACGAATTCCCGCTTCCGATCACCGATGTGATGATCGATAACACATGTGGCTTTGAACGCATATCCTTCATGGATGGATATTCAGGCTACAATCAAATCAAGATGTTCCCCGATGACGCGAAACACACGTTATTCAGGACTTCGAATGGTATTTTCTGCTACACAGTGATGCCTTTCGGCTGGAAGAACGCCGGTGCGACATACCAACGAGCTATGAGCACCATCTTCCGTCAACATCTTCGCAAGACAGTCGAATGCTATGTTGACGACATCGCAGTCAAGAGCCGCCTCAAAGGAGATCACCTACAGGATCTGAAGACAGTCTTCGATCTTATGCGGGCACATCAACTCAAAATGAACCCCGCTAAATCCTTCCTGGGGGTTTCTAGCGACAAATTCTTGGGCTTTGTCATCACGACGAAAGGCATTCATGTTGATCCCGAGAAGACCAAAGCCATCCTCAACATGGACCCTTCGAAGAATCTTCGAGAACTTCGGGGCTTACAGGGACGTCTGGCATACATCCGGAGGTTCATAGCAAACCTCTCCGGAAAATGTCAACCCTTTACTCAGCTCATGAAAAAGGGAGTTTCTTATGTCTGGACAGAGGAGTGCCAAAAGGCTTTCGACGACATTAAAACCTACTTGACGAGCCCACCAGTCCTGGTGGCACCTGTCGCCGGCAAACCATTTCTCCTCTACGTCCGTGCCATGGATCATTCCCTTGGCGCTCTGCTGGCTCAAAATAGCGATACAGGCTATGAGCAAGCAATCTACTACCTCAGTCGAACGCTCATCGGGACCGAACACCGGTACAACCCCGTCGAAAAGGAGTGCTTGGCTTTGGTGTTTGCCATCCAGAAGACCCGTCATTATGTCTCGGGCCAGACAATTCTTGTCATTTCCCGAGTCAATCCACTCAGAGTCCTCATGACGAAGCCAGGATCATTGAACTCCCGGCTAGCCACATGGGCGATTTTGCTAACACCATATAATATGGTGTTTGTCCCGCAATGGCTGTTAAAGGTCAAGCTTTGGCTGACTTTTTAGCTGCACACCCCATCCCAGAATCCTCAAAACTCTATGAAGACATCCCGGATGAGGTCCAAGAATCCAACATCACCGAAGGAAGCTCCGTTTGGCAGATGTTCTTCGATGGCGCTTCAAGAACAGGCCCCAAAGGCCAAATCATCGCAGGAGTGGGGGTAGTCTTAGTCTCCCCTGATCAGCTGGTCATCCAGCGTACTTACTCCCTTTCGAAGCCGTGCTCCAACAATGTTGTCGAGTACAACGCACTCGTCATGGGACTCCAACTCGCACAACAGCTGGGGGTGGACCATCTGGAAGCCTACGGTGACTCAAAACTCGTCGTGAACCAGATTCGAGGGCAGTACGAGGTTTGCCATGAAGATCTGATCCCTTACCATGAAGTTGCATTGAACATCATTTCAACCTTCACCGGGTTCTTCATCGAACACGTACCTCGTCTACAAAACTTGGAGGCTGACGCTCTGGCTGGCCTCGCAGCCTCATTGGCAGCGCCCTTTGGGACTCAACACTATGTCACGGTAACAGGTCGAGACTTGATTTGTCCTAGAAATAACCTGTGCTTACGAGTGGCTCACGCCATGCCAACGAACACTGGTGTTAATATTCGAGACTGGAGGTTCCCGTTCATCGACTTTGCTGTCTATAGAATCCTTCCAGAGGACCCAAAGGAAGCCGTCTCAGTCAGGAGACGCTCTCTTCGATTTTACTACGATATAGCTACTAAAATGCTGTACCGACGCTCCTTCGATGGGCTCCTCCTTCGATGCCTGTCCAACGAAGAAGCAGCCGAAGCTCTTCAAGAAGCTCATGACGGAACTTGTGGAGCTCATCAACCCGGCCCTAAGTTGCAGGATCGACTGCGACGTATGGGCTACTACTGGCCAACCATGGCCATCGACGCTGTTGAATATGCTAAGAAGTGTCACGCATGCCAACTCCATGCAGACTTCATACATACACCGTCCGAACCACTACATCCTACAGTCGCCTCCTGGCCCTTCGAAGCCTGGGGCATGGATATTGTGGGACCTATCACCCCTCCTTCATCAAGAGGACACCGCTTCATCCTGGCCATCATCGATTACTTCTCTAAATGGGCAGAAGCAGTCCCACTGGCGGAAGTAAAGAGCTCCAGGGTGGTCAGCTTTATCAAACACCATGTCATTTACCGTTTCGGAGTACCCCGGTGGATCATTTATGACAACGGTCCTCAGTTTATCAGCCATATTTTTAGCAGGTTCTGTGACAAGAATCGCATTCAAAATGTGGCCTCCACCGCCTATAATTCGGCAGCAAACGGGTTAGTAGAGGCGTTCAACAAAACCATCGTCAGGCTGCTCAAAAAGGTCGTATCATCTAATAAACACGACTGGGACGAAAAGCTTGGCGAATGCCTTTAGGCCTACCGCACAACGGTACGGACCCCAACAGGCAACACACCATTCTCCCTGGTTTACGGGAGCGAAGCGGTACTGCCTCTCGAGATCCAGATACCCTCACTCCGCGTAGCAATAACAAACAAACTCACAGAAGAAGATAATCAACGTCGTCGTCTGCGAGAACTGGAGGCACTCGATGAGAAGCGTCTCCTGGCTCAACAACGCATCGAACTCTACCAAGCCCGTATATCACAGGTTTTCAACAAGAAGGTCAAACAGAGGACTTTCCAAGTTGGCGACCTGGTTCTAGCAGTCAGAAGGCCAATGGTGTTAACTCACAAGACACCAGGAAAGTTCAAACCCAAGTGGAAAGGACCTTTCATCATAGAGACGGTATACTCAAACGGTGCTTACCGCCTCGCCAAACCCAATGGAGACTTGTCTATGATGCCCATCAACGGCAAGTTCCTAAAGGAGTACTATTCTTGACATCCTTCAGACATGTACTTCCCCAAAGGGGATCTGTGGGCCCAATCATCGGGACTCACAAACAATCTCCTTCCACAAACTCATCCGCTTCTGGAACCCAGCTGTTCCGTGGCTTCCTTCAGTAGAAAGACAACCACGTCCATATTACCTCTGAGTTGTTCCTCTACACCTTATAAAGCGGAATCTTACACTACGTAAGCCGACGCTACCCTTCATGTTTACCACGTCTACATTACCTCTGAGTAAACATCTCGTACAAACAACCCCTGTATTGTCGTACATTGATCGCAGAACTTCCACGTCCATATCACCTCTGAGTTGTTCAGCGTATCCCCCAGGATCATTCCTACCACGTCCATAATACCTCTGAGTAGGAAGATTCTATCATTTTGAACCCAATGATTGCCATGTCCACATCACCTCTGAGCAAACATGTTGGTTTCTTTAAACTTATTATCTGTGCCTAAAAACCAAAGTGCGCAAAAGATAATAGGTCCATACAAATCATCAAGTTTATAATAACAAAAATGAACACATCACAAAAAGTTGCGTACTTCTTTATTTTTCTGAAAGAGAGAGTACAAAAACTATACTTTCCCTCAGCAAAGGGTTGCAAAAGAACAAAAAAAAGGGAAAAACTACAGTCCCTGAACCTCCCCAGGGTGGGCTGAGAGCTCCCTGACTCGAAGTCTTAGGTCGACTGTACGGGCCTCCACAGTCGCCAGGACTCGTCGCTCAGCCTCTTGACGCATCAATTTAACAGCCCCAGTGGAAGTATCGCTCTCATGCTTCTCATCAAGCTGTTGTCGCTGCTACGCCAAGGCAAGAGTCCGCTGAGTAAAAGTCGCTTCTTCCTTCTTGAATGCTGCGTGTTCAGCCCGGACACGCTCGACATCTAACTGGAGTCGGGCCCATTGGTCCTCAAGGCGGCGCATCTGGGTATCGATCTCCGCGATATCAGCATCCAATACAGCTCGAGTTTCCACTGTCGTCTTTATGGACTGAGACAACTGCTCTACCGCAGCCTCAGTCTCAGCCACCTCGTGCTCCCAAAGGCCCACAGTGGCCTGGTATGAAGACTCGATCTCGGCAATCAGCTTCCCCTTCTCCGTATCTATCAGGACGGAGAGGTCATTTTGCTGGATGTGCTGAAGTTCCGCGAGCCGCTCATCCAGCTCGATCACCGAAGCCTCCAGAATTTTGGCCATATGGTCGTGGCCTTGGTGAATGCGGATCAGCTCGATACAGGGCATTGCCAGAGATCTTGCCGTCGCAAAGCTCCCGTTGGCATCTATCATAGCAGATACACCCTTCTGCAGTATTTTGTACACCAACCCTCGACTCTAAAGCCACATGTCGGGTACATGACCTTCGCTGTCAACATCCGATTTACAAAGGTCGGGGCATTGAAGGGAAATGTGTCATTTGGAACTTCACTGTAGACGCTCCCTAGACGCAAGGCTCGGTAACTGAACGAGGAACCGGCTCGTGAAGCAGCCAAAGTATCTCGCTGGTTCGAGGTGGCATCGATTGAAAGGGTACCTCCCAAGGCCCCTCCTTGAGAAGGAGTAAGTTTCCAACCCATCCTTCTCTTCGAAGCTAAACGATAAAAGGCCGTCAGCGGCAACTGGCAGTCAACCTGCCTCATGTATAGAACCATGCCTTTGGCAGTGAAGAACCAGTCTTCTTTGATCTTCAGTATCTTCGCTTCAAAAGAGACTAGTCGGTCGCCAAACAGAAAGGCAGGTTTTAAGAAAGTCACATCTTCAGATTCAGCAGACCTCAGTTTGCCACTCTCCATCATACTCTGGAGGAAAAGTGGCAACTGGTTCTGGATTTGCAGTATTCTCTCCCGGGGTTGGTTCTGTAAGATAGCATCCTTTGCAGGATTGATCACCGCTTCATCAAAATCAACCCCCATTTGGCAAATAGAAGCATCCAAGAGGACTTCGTTCAACAGAGGGATCGTCATCGACACTGGCACAACAAAAGTAGAAGTCAGGCAAAAAGACAAAAGTAGATTGACGCAGCGTTAGGGCATAAATCCATGCGCGTCAGCTTCAGCGCATCACCCATGCGCGTCGACATTAGAGCTTCGGCGCATCAGCAGGGCATAAACCCATGTGCGTCAGTATTGGAGCTTCGGCGCATCATCAGGGCGTGAGCCCATACGCGTCAGCGAAAGCTTCGGTGCATCATCAGGGTCTAAAACCTATGCGCGTCAGCAAACTAAACCTCGGTGCATTATAAAGGCCTGAGCCTATATACGTCGGCAGGATAAAACCTCAGCATATCAAGGAAAGAGGCCCATACGCATCGGCAGCAGAAAGTTAGAGCACATTAGACAGCAAAAGTCGACACCCACCCGTCACCCCGGGGCGAACATCGGCCGGAGTCGCAATGGTAGCAGGAGCATCCTCGTCAACGAACTCTGCCGGCTCTTTTCCCTTAGCACCGCCGCGAGGAGTCTTGGGAGCCATTCTAACAGAGAGGAAGAAATTAGGGTTTTCAGAAGAACTCTAAAGGAGGCAAAAGACCAGAGCAGGAGAGCTCTCTCTCTCTCCACCACTCACCTATTTATAGGCCGTGGTCGCACGCGTGAACCGATGACGAGTGATCTCAGTCGTCGCCTCGGGTCTTGTGAAGATAACAGCAGATAAAACCAAAAGATCATCATTAATCTTTTCGGTTACCGAGGCATTATCAAATTCATTAACTGAGAAGAGCATGCGGCTAAACAGGCATGCGCCCCAACAGTCATGCGCCCTGATCGCCATGCTTCTTATTCAAAGTATTCCAAAACTTATTCAAAAGTTTTGAAAACTTTGAAGGGTTCTTGTAGAAGCATAGAATTTCACAACAAGAAAGACCATGCGCCAGACACTACAGGCACCAGAACTCGAACAGAACACTTCACAGCAAGATCAATAACCATAGACATTTGAAGAAGAACTTTTTATTTATATATAAAAGTCTATTACATGTCTAGAAAAGGTGGTACATAGGAGAATTTCTACAAAGGAAGGATCCTAAGTCTACAGCCAGCAGCCACCTTGTGCCTCCAGATAGGCGCAGCAGCCACCATGCGCCTCCAGATAGGCACAGTAGTCACCATGCGCCACCAGTTAGGCGCAGCAGATATCATGCGCCTCCAACCAGGCGCATCACGCCATCTCTTCGACAGCTCAGTTATGTGCATCCCTTCAGCAGCCCAGTTATGTGCCGCTCTTCCAGCCAGGCTCACCTGATAAGTGCTTCGATTACACAAAGCATTTAACCCTCTGGCTGGAACCAAGGAAGAGAAGAGCACCGCAAATCTGTGGCCAGGGGAGGCTTCGAAAGAGCCTCCAAAGGCCAAGGAAGACCGTGATCGAAATACGACTAAAGGAGCAGCTTTCAGAGTGGGCGACACCCACTTTGAAGGAAGAGAGAGCCTAGCACCGCCATTCCGATCTACGGCTCTTTCGGAACAACGAAGACGAGGCCCGAGCATCCCTATCTTTGGATGCAACAGGCACCTTCCGCATGCCTCAGAAGCCCTTGACTCCGTCTTTTGGATGTAACAGTCACCTTCAAGAGCATCAATGACGATGTGGTGTCTCATCTTCACCCTCGGGAGCACTTCGTCAACAAAATACACCCGAGAACCCGAGTTCATATTAGAAAGACGTGAGAGAATGAGAGGCCAACCTTCTCTCTATGCCACTATTTATAGGCCGGGCAGATCAAACCCATGCGCCAAGTGGATGGCTCTCTGAATTTCGTGCAATGAACTCACATTAAATGGATGAACCGGATGCCTCGACTTCAGCCAAACGACCATTTAAAGTACTCGAGAAGCGAAACAGCCGCATCATTAAAGATGTGTCGGATGCGCCGGTTGGACAGCGCATCACACCCCTTCAAACATCAAGCGCCTCCAACAGATGCGCCCAGTACCGAGCGCATCACAGGGGATGCGCCCCCATACGTCCCTATACGCTTAGTGGAACGTCAACCGACGTGCCCACTCAGCTGTCCATCGAATGTCACCAACATTAAATGCTGAACTGACAGAGTTGGCAGCACGCCTCCCCAAGCCTGAACGGTTGACAGCTTTTGCAGAAAATGAAGCGTCCACAATGTCAGCATCATCATGACTTTATCCTGACGGCTACTGCCATGTAGCCACTCAACCACCCGCATACGCCTCAAAGGCCATGCGCCCAAACCCGCATGTACCTCAAAAGCCATACGCCTCAGACCCTTCACTGATCCCTAAAGACAGAAGAAGAGTCTCCAGTTGAAGCTTTGCATGCGCCTCAAAAGCCGTGCGCCCCAGACTGATCTCTGATCCCGAAAGACAGGAGGAAAGTCGCTCGCATGCGCCCCAAAAGCCATGCACCCAGAACGGCTCGTGACTCCTAACGGTCACGAGCCAAAATCTCATCATGCGCCCAATCCAAGGTGCATCCCACCAAATCAACCCCCCACCAAATCCGAGATCTCCGAGCCATGAGTCGACAACACGTGTCCTTTGACTCAACTCATCCAAGATTTCAGCAACAGAAAGATCTTCTCCTTTGCTACGTGCCGGCTCACAACAGCAGTATGAAGAATTCAACCCCGCGAGTAGGGCGCATCATCCATGCGCCTTCATCAGCAATCTCCATGTGGCGTCCCCACGCACCGGCGCATCCTACATATGCGCGCATGAGCAGTCAACCGGCCCTGCTATAAATGGAGGGACCATTTCCTTCCTATACACACAGAAAGACAGACAGATAGATACGAACAAATATACCACCAGAGAGGCAGATACAGACACTCAACATCTTCCTCCTCTCAACAAACTCCAGCACCTAGAGCAATCTACACCTTCAGATAACCGATAACCGTCGTCAGCCCGTCAACGGAGTCAACGCATTACCACTCGCTCCATTGGCACTTAGGACCCAGATTAAACAAAAGTGTACTCCTAGGACTACATCTAAGTCCTATATTGTAACACTGTTCTGTTTGTATTAAGATTTGCAATCAAACGATTTTAATGGCAAACAAAACCTTCTACTATTTTCATGTACCCATGATACTCTCTACATACATATTAGTTTTAGTCATACATACACAGCCCCCTTTCCCTTCTATATGTATGCAACATGTATAATATATATATAAATAAATGTAGATATGCATGTATATGCCTTAGCCTCATTATGTACCTATGTACACATGTATGTATATAGATTGTATGTGTAAAGAGTGTTTTGGTATTTGTAGTTGAGAGCTTGCCTTAGCTCATTTGCTTCTTGGTTCATTATAACCATACACATGGTATATATATGTGGAACTATGTACATGTTATTGGGTATATGTGTGAGGTATATGGGATGAGGTTGGGGTTATAAACAATATATGATGTGATATATCTTAGGGTATGATATGGTATAGGATAGAATTTAGGAGTTTAGTTTTAATATAGAGTTGACTAGATAGTTGACCCTTGACTATATTGACTAGATAGAAGCCCAAACCCTAAATGTTGACTTGGGTTGACCCAGAGTTGACCAAGTTTGACTGGGACCTAGTTTGACCTAGACAGTTGACCAAGTTTGACTTAGAGTTGACTTTGACCTAGAATTGACTTAGAATCATGTAGATTGCATCGTAGACTTCATTTACCTTATTTTAAACATGTCATAACCCATACTGCTCTATTTAGGACATTGTGACTCCGGTGCAGACATCTGATATTATATTACTTTTTTCAGAGTAACAGGCGAGTACATTCTCTGATAGTTCTTTCATTTACTTGTCAATTACTGTACTTCAGTTCTAGTTAGTTGTATGTGATTCTCTGTTACAAACATGTATTATTATTTCTAAATCCATGTATACGACACACATACTTACTCGTCTTACCTCTATTATTCGAATCATCATACGAATCATCATACGAATCACCATACGAATCACTATTCGAATCACCCTATTCGTACCTTCATATGTTGGTTGGACTTGTATTCGTCTTATGTATTGGATTGTGGATTCATTTGTATTAAACTAGGCGGGGAAATACTGATTAGACATGTAGACATATCCCCCTATTCGAATCACCCTTCCGTGAATTATATTCAAACGATAGCCATCCCTTATCTGATCAGTGAGTGGTGTGCCGTATTACCTACAACCGTTTACATGTCGAACTCGGTATTTTAAAACACACTTGGAGAATTTATTTGAATCATTGTTTGACTACTATTCGAATCACTATTCGTATCACCTTATTCGAATCACTATTTGCATCACCTTATTCGAATCACCTTATTAGAACAATGATTAGAATCGCATTCGACTCATCTTTTATTAGACTCACTTTGGGATTACACTCGACTTATATTGTATCATCTGAACTCATTATGTTACTCTAGTTCAGCTAGATCTTATTTTACAGTCTTCTTTGCTATTATTCTTCTTTTGTTTAGTTATTTACTTTTCTTGCACTTTATCTGTCTTTCTTACCATCACCTGAACATAAACTGCCATATTCATCAATACAACTGTCTATAACTGCTTTATAGTTCTCTGACATTTACTTAGAATTTCTTGATAATTTGTACTCGTTTCTGTCCTGACTGGACCTGTTGAAAATATTACAGATGATTGCCCTAAGGACATTTGCCCTACTTGCCTTGGAGCAGGAGATGGCTTAGCTACCTATGGCCCCGACACTCAGGAGTGATCGAGAGACTAGCTAGTAGACTTGGTTTAGTTTTCATGTTTTAGAACTTGAATTGTAATAACTTGTGATACGAGTTTGTATTTGACTTTGTTTGAGATATTATTATTTAGTAGTTTATAAATTTTGTTATTTAGTTTTTAGTTATAAACTTCTGTGTTATCTTATCGTGCTTAGACTGTGATTGAGATTTCATTATATCTATACTTGTCCTCCGTTCGGAGTTGAGATTTAACAAGTACATTATATAATTGCGTGAGTTGTTGATTAGATAGTAACCTAGGACAGCGTTCTACCGCCGACACTGCGGCGTAGGCTGGACGTACCCACTTCTCGTGCCCTTACTCTAGGGTGCGGGTCGTGACACGTTTTTAGTGGTAGCCCATGCAGGTCGAGTTTATGTAGTGGTATTCGAACTAGAGTATCACTACAGCCTGCGATAGGATTTGAGAGATAGGTTTAAACGGAGAGGTACTCAATCACAGTTAGAAAAATTCTGCTTTAAATCATGCCATCTACATATCGTACTGATTTGCCTTCTTTGAAATAAACTGTCCTCCTTTGATATATCGATTCCTGCTCAGTATTGACTTCCTTGTTCGATCTGTCTTCAGGATGGTGGAGACACGATCACATCGCTCTGGTGCAACAGTTGTTATAGAGGGGACTGCCACCTCTCAGCCAGATCAGCAGGGTCAGGAGGCTGCAGCTCCTGCCACCTCTATTCATATTGGGACATCAGAAGCAGCAGCAAGGGGTATGCCTCCACCAACTCGGGGGCAGGACCCAGTCATCCTAGAGATGCAGTTCCAGTAGCCGCCGCCTACAGGACACGTAGATGCGGCACAGATGTTTGCCTACTTCCAGCAGTTTATGGACCGGCAGCAGGCCCGACAGGACAGGGGCATGGAGTTGGTCCTTACGACAGTCGCAGCTCGACCAGTGATCCAGCAGCCGAGGACACCGGGGATAGAGCAGTTCCAGAAGATGAGCCCCAGAGACTTCCTGGGGACAGAGGGGATTTTATATGCCGACGAGTGGATCGAGCATATTGAGGAGATCTTTCGCCTGGCCCGGATACCGGCAGATCTCCAGATAGAGGCAGCAGCTAGCCGGATGCGAGATCTTGCTCACACCTGGTATCAGTCAGACCCCAGGGTGGGGGTAGCTGGACAGACCTGGAAGGAGTTCAAGGGCTTCTTCAAGAAGAGGTTCTTCCCAGATTCAGCGCTCCGAGCCTTGGAGTCGCAGTTCGAGAGCTTAGTTCAGGAGAGCCTGTCAGTGGAGGAGTATGCTGGGGAGTTCGGCCGCCTCGGTAGATTCGTAGAGGGCTTGAACGAGACGGCGAAGGCGCAGAGGTTTCGGAAGGGTCTGGTCAAGGAAGTCAAGTCCTTGACCAAGGGCAACAGGGATGCCCCTTTTGAGGAGATTTCGACGGAAGCCTTATTGGCTGAGGATCACCTTGAGCTTAGGCTCAAGAGAGGGCGAGACCCAGTTGGGGGCAGCAGCAGCGGAGGCCAGGCCAAGAGGCCTCACGTACAGTTTCAGCAGGCGCAGCATCAGCCTAGAGGACAGGACCGCAAGGTACAGACTTGTGCTTACTGTAAGAGGGCAGGGCACGTTTGGGAGACTTGTTATAGGAGGCAGAAGGTTTGTCTGTTCTATGGATCCGCTGCTCATCAGGTCAGGGATTGCCCTACTGTACCCGTATTTGATGGAGCACCGGGTCAGAGAGAGAGAGCTAGGCCACCTGTAGCGCAGCACCATGTCCAAAGGGGTGGAGCTTTTGCTATGGCAGTCGAGGAGACTGACGCTGCAGGTGACGGATTAGCAGGTTTGACCTTCTTGTTCTTCCTCCCCACTTTCATGTGTGATTTCCATTAGTACCTGCCAGGATATGATTGTGATATGCTAGATAGCGTAGTTACCCTGTTCGAGACTGTGGAATCACGACCAGTAGGACAGAGTTTTGTATATTATCTTGACCTTGTTTGATTTGGGGGTTTAACCTAGCAGGAGTACGATCATCTTAATTTCGAGGACAAAATTCTTCTAAGGGGGGTAGACTTGTAACACCCAATTTTCCAAATGAGGGTAATTTTGAACTTTTGTGTTTTAAATCATTAAAATATTAGATATTAGTCATGATATGATTTTTGGTGATTTTTAGTTATTTTAAAACTATTTAAAATGGTGAAATGTGAATTTGGTGTTTTGCTAGTGTAACCTTAGTCATGCATGACCTAGAAGACTAATCATGACCAAGGAGACCTAATCATGTGTTTAGGATTTCAAATTTCTACTTTTAAGCCTAGGGGTATTTTGGTCATTTTGACACTTTTGTGAAATTTGTAATTTATATTAATTAAATATTGTGCTAGTCTTTTAGAGAAGCCTTAACCTAGAAGTTAACCTAGCCTAGATTAGTCATGAGGTTATAATTAAGGTTAGAACATTCCTACTATGTGCCAAGGTTAGTAATATCTAGATATTATTAAGGTAAGATATTTTCTTTTGAGATATTTGTGAAAAGAAGCCTTAACCAATAGGAAGCCTTGGAAATTGTTGGAGAAACCTTAGCCACTCATCCTAAACCCTAACCCTAATTTTTTCAACAGCCATCACACATCCCCACCCTCTATAAATGCAACACATTAATCATTTGCACCATTTTTAATTCATTTTAATTGCCTCTTTTGTGTTCTTCCCTAAACTTCTTCCCAAATATCCAAATTAACTCCAATTTGAGCCAAATTTCTTGTATTGGAATCCTCTACTGTTGAGGATGCTAAGGGAAGCTAGCTAGCAAGGTTACACAAGCATTTGGCACCCCCAAGTGAAGAGCACACCTACCCCTATTCTAGGCTTTTCATTGAGTTTTCACTCAATAGGTAAAATGCATCTAAACCTACTAATATTGTGATTTCTCTTCATGGTTGCATGCATCTAGGTACCATGGACCTATAGACTAAGTTTGGTAGGAAATAGATTGGGTTTGTTGTCCGTATCGGACACGTATCTAGGTTTTAAATCAAGTATTTGATGATTTGCCACTGTCAATTAAATGTTAATATTTTTGAAAACAAATTGCACAATATTCTAGCCCTATAGGTATAGATCACAGAACTATGACACTGAGCACGAGATCGTGTCGTGTCCGTGTCCAAATTGGACACGAACACGCTGTACACTACACTGTACACTGTCCTGCTACCTCGTGTCCAGTTCTCACTGGACACGACACGAGACCCGACCAATTTTGGTCAGCTCTTAGGGGCAATGACTGACATTGTGCCCATAAAATTTGGGGAGGTATCGTTGAGTGGTTCGAGAGAAAACTCCCTCGCACTGGTCGAGCACAGCCTGTGCACGAGTGAACAGACCTCACTAACACGACCTTGTAACTTAGACACGACACAACTTGGACACTGGACCATGACACTGATACGTAGCCCTACTCCTAACCTAACTCTAGACATGAGCACGAGGCTCGAGGTTGGACACACGAGCCCCTAGGTTGGTCGACACCACCGTACGAGGCCTATTCTGTCCACATTCTCTGATACTTCTATTTTTTCAAATTTGTGACACTTGTGTCCTGTTTTTGGACACGGTAGGGACCACTTGGACATATGGGGTTGTCCCAACCTCCTGTGCACTTAGTTCTTCCTATTGACTTCTAGCTTCCTTTTTAATTTTGATTTCGAATTCACATGTTTACATGTGAATTTCTGATACTCTGAGTGCAGTGCACATTTTAGGATTTTAGCTGAGTTTTGGTTTTAAATGATAGGTTATATATATATATATATATATATATATATATATATATATATATATATATATATATATATTTTTAATGTGTGTGCATTTGATAAAGATCAATGGTGTATATATATATATATATATATATATATATATAAATGTTAGAATATCTGTAATGTGTGTGCATTTGATAAAGATCAATGGTGTTAGGGTTTTATGTATGGTTGATGTTTTCGAATCCATGTGATACTTGCACTGCACAATTTCTTACTGCCTGCACACTACTTCGACACACACACACACACTGTTTAGGACTGTCACATTAGACACACAGATGACTGAACATAGGTATACATATATGTTCTTGAGATTCATTTTGTCAGATAACTGAGATTAGTGAAGTTCATTCATGAGTTGATTGTTTGGAATACCTGAGAGATTGGGCCCTTGTCAATGATAAACTGAGATGTTGTGTAAGCTGAGATATTAGTTAGGAAGAACACAGAGATTCAAATCTCTGAATCTGTGTGAATCCTGAATTCATGTTAAGTTTCCTGAGAGTGCATATGTGTCCTGAGTTTCACATTGACAGTGAACCTGAGATTTTCCTGAGAATTTATACACACACACACATCTCAAATCTGAGATTAGGTTGTAATAGAAAACTAAGATTTGGGAATTGAAATTCAAAACAGGAAACCTGATATTGGTATCTTTCAAATGCAAACATGTTAACTGTTATTGGAATATTGAAATTAGTTTGAGTTTTTCAACTGGTTGTTATATGTACATAGAATCTGAGAATTAGCACTGTCAACTTATACTTTTCATATTGTACTCTATTTTTAAAATGTCTTTCCTAAAAACTGATTTCCTTGATGTTTAGCACTAGGCTAGACTCTATTACATTGATACTTTACTGCATGCAGGTGAGTGTTCAGTTTTGAACATTGTAGAAGGATATGGGGTTTAGTTGAGGAAGGAAATAGGTTGTGCTTCATCTGATACCACTCTACCCACACACACTGGTTTTTGCACTGTCATTGACACACAAAACTGTTTTTAAAGCCACTGTTCACCACAACTTCTCTTATGTAGGGTCACAGCCCATCAATTCACATTCACCCACATACATTTCACTCATACACACACACACAAATTGTCATGGCACATGTACACACTGTCAACCAAACCTTCTACTGTTTTCATGTACCCATGATACTCTCTACACACATGTTAGTTTTAGTCATACACACACAGCCCCCTTTTTCCTTCTATATGTATGTAACATGTATAATATATATATAAATAAATGTAGATATGCATGTATATGCCTTAGCCTCACTATGTACCTATGTACACATGTATGTATATAGATGGTATGTGTAAAGAGTGTTTTGGTATTTGTAGTTGAGAGCTTGCCTTAGCTCATTTACTTCTTGGTTCATTATAACCATACACATGGTATATGTAAAACCCCTAAATTTCTACTATTTTTTTATTATTTTTATTTATTAATATTTGCGGATTTAAAATTTCGTATTGTACATCGCGTACTCGTATTGTACGTCGCGCACGAAATTATTTTTCTTGCTCGTCGAGTGCGAATATGGACGAACGTATATATTTTTGAAATAACATTATTTTATTATTAATGTAGATAAAAACTATTTCTAGCTAATACTTTCAAGTTTATGACTTTTATGAAAAGCCTTTCATTTATATAATAAATAAATTTTTTTCTATAAAATGGTAAATTGGAAAAGTATATCTATGTAAATATTATTTGTACAAACATCTATTTTTCGTGATTATTTATTAGTTATTTTAAATAAATAGTGTATTTTCGAAATTAATATTATGGTATTTTTGGAAACCATATTTTGAAAGTTTCATGACAGTTTAAACCGTGATTTAAATTTATGTACTTATTTAAATAGTTAAATAATTGATATTTGAATTATTGATTTGATTTTAAACTAGGAGAATTAAATTAAATTTAATTGGATTTGATTTGAGATTTGATTTATTAAATTGATTTAAACTAGTAATGGAATTATCTATTTTGGGTTCCTAATCCTATCCAAAGTGGGAATTCCCACATCCTATAAATATAGGCAGGTACTCCTCCACATTATTCATCTTCCATGAATTCCTCCACAAAATTCCACAACCCAATGGTGAGTGCCTCGTGTCTGTGTTCCATCGTCCCAAATTCTTATTCCATAGATTACAATTACATTATCTTTTCCGTGTCAGACACATCCCGACACCAACAAAAATCCTAACCCTATCTCTATCCCTCTAACCCGTCCACCTTCACCCGCTGCCGACGTTGCCACCACAGCCATGGACTGTCCCGGCTAGCAAACCCAAGAACCACACGACGTCGCCAACACCAGTACCGAGCCCCAATGCCATCACCACCGTCCGTGGCGGCACGCCAACACAGCCCGTCCCCGCTCCCTACACCACCGGCCACAAACCCAGCCACCTCGCCAGGCCGTCCCGACACACTCGACCCCGCTCCTGCCATCACCACCACCCTCGACCAAATGTACACAGCCGAAAAACACCATAAAGAGAAGCATGAAGTAAAACCCAAATAAAGAAACTGACCCACCACCATCACCGGCGAACAACGCCGGCGTTCCCGACAACCCCGTCCCCTCGGCAACCACCGATCACCACCATTAATACCCGACCACCACCGTGGTCACCATCCGAAAAACCACCGTCACCGGCGCCAACGCCGGTGACCAGAGTAAAACTCAACATAAAATTAAAACCTAGCCTCGACTCACCTGTCGAGCGCCGACCCATCTCCTCCGACAAACTGCGCAGCCTCGATCGCCTCCGTCTTCTTCCCACCTCCTCCGCGGCCAGATCAGCCGCCGCCGGACCACCGAAACCCTTTTCCCCGTTCCCTCTTTGCTCCTCCGCGAGTGGCACGCCACCGCAGTGCCACTCTCCGCCTCCCAGCGCCTCCAGCCACCGGGAAAACCCCCGTCCCCTCCTCTTCATCCACCGCCGATCGTGGTCCCCCGTTCTCCGCGCGAGCCCCGTACCTCCGCCGCATCTGCCGACCGCCTCTACCTTTTCCTTCCGGCGAACCACCGCGCCCGACCGCCTGGAAACGTCGCCCGAACCCCTCTCTCGCCCCCGTCCATCTCCAACTCTCCTCCGCTCTCTAACTCCCTTCATCCTCTCCCTCACCCATTCGACGACCCATCCGCCTCCCTCTCCCGCTTCTTCCTTGCTCTCTCTCTCCCTCCGCTGTTCTCCTTTCTCTGTGTTTTAATGTTCTCCTCGAGAACATGATTGCTGTCTTTTGATTTTTGCTACTCCTTACTGGGAGAACCACACCAGCTTTTTTTTTGACTTTGATTTCTGTGTTTTGTGTTGTGTTTTCGTTTAAGTTATGTTTATTAGTTAATATCTATTATTATTATTAATATTAACGCAGGTATGTACTGAATTTTTGCATTATTATTATTATTATTACAATTATTATTACTAGTTTTTTTCTTTAATTTTAGTATACAGATTTCATTATTATTATCATTATTATTATTGTTACTATTATTATTTTCTATTACTATTATTATTAGGAGCAGCAGTCAGCTGTTCTCCATTATTAGAGCTGTAGTGCTACACTACTTTAATTTGTACCTTTTTTTCTTTTGTTATTAATTGTTTCCTTCACCTATATTTTTAAGAGTCTGTTGTTTTACATATTATTGTTATTATTATTATTATCATTATTATTGTATGAGAAAAAGGATATTAATTGGCGTTATTATTTCTTTGGATCTACCACGACCTATATTTTGTTCTCATAATATTGAGATATTACGAATATATTTTATGTTACTTTATAGTGCCTAATTACAGTTTTGCCCTACAAAGAGTTTCTAGTATTTTTCAAATGTTTATAAATAATCAAATATAGATTTTTAGCTAAAAAATCCTACTTTGACAAACTTAGGGTATTTTTGCCTGAAATGATTTATATTTTTCAAGTATTTGACTAAAAACTATTTTACTACCAAAATATTTTTAGTATTATAAATATTTTCTAAAAACTCGTATATATATAATATATACCCATTATTTCTTTGATTTTCCTCTTGTCCGTATCCAGCCCATTATTCCTATTTCCTCGCCAATTCAAGCCTACCTTATGTCCACCCTAACCAAATTGACCGTCCTGGACCCAATGGAACCGACCGTGTCACCATCTGTGGTCACCTTGTACAGTTGTTGCACCAAAGTTGCAGATCGTGCCACCTTGATCATCGTAGCACACCAGGCGTCTTACCAGGCAAGACACATTGCCATTAGCTGTTTAATTATTTTTAGCTCATATTTTATGCATGTCTATTATTTTCTTTATAAACTGTTATACTTGGCATAACTGTTCTTTTATATTTCCTGCTGTGTATTATTTTTCTTACAAATTTAACCTAGATTTAAGGGACCACCTTGTGTCGCATTCATTGGCCTTGACACATTGTAAACACGAGTTGTGTGTCGCATGTAGAACACGGAAGTGCGTGATTGGCTGGCCACCAGTACGTACAAGCCGTGCGATAGGAATAACCGCTAATAGAGGTTGTATGCTAGATTGACTTAGCGGTTATAGTGGTTTGTGTTGTGGATACGACACAGTAGGCATTGGGCGGGAAGGACAATTCCTTAGCGTATGGGCTTCGATGCACTTCCCTTGTGACCCGGACTCTCCGCTGGAGATACGGGGTTGATGACCCATACTCTTCCTGCTGGGGCCTCTAGTGCCCAAGAGGGGACTACGCCGATCCTATTCAGCCAGGGCTCATGCGCAGGAAGGATTGTTCTTAACTACATATCACATAGAATGGTAGGCTACCCTATCCGTTAGGTACGAGTACTTTTGGTTTAGGTACTTGTATCTGACTGTGACTTGGAACAATAACTTGTCGCGGATTAGTTCGTCACATCTTGTGCTTGTTTGGTTGTAGGTGTGACTTACTACTTCGATGAGAAGGTATTGAACCTTGTTGGGGTCCGGATACCATATCGGATTCTTAGCATGGGAAGATACGTCGCCGTGAATTAGTTTACCATCTTCTGTCCTTGTTTGGTTGGGAGGATGGTACGCTCGTTCAGTAGGTGCGTATTGGAACATGTTATAAATTTGATTTACTTATTTATTGAGCAATATTTATTCAGTTTATATGGCATGCTATGATGTGTCTTGTTACGTCCCTCTGAGGACCTGGTTGTCTTGCCAGGTGTGTGCTATTGTCTTTCGCAGGTGCTTTAGCTCTAGCCGTGTTCGTTGTTAATTCTCGAGGATGATTGCGTTTGGATCGTCTTCGCTTCGCTCGCCACTCATTTCATTTTCTATATACTTTTCCTTATTTTGTTGGTAGTGGATTTGTCTCCGCCCAACATATTGTATCAAGACAAATTTATTCTCATTATATGATCTTTTATTCATTTATTTTGTGTGGATGAGATTACTATTGGTTCTACTACATTTTACAGCTTATGTATTTATATGGGGCTTCCATATATTGGAGTATACTTCGTATGAATACAGCTGGCATGTCTACGTTCCTAGTCCTACGTATTTTGGGACTGGGGCGTTACAGTATATATATGTGGAACTATGTACATGTCATTGGGTATATGTGTGAGGTATATTGGATGAGGTTGGGGTTATAAACAATATATGATATGATATATCTTAGGGTATGATATGGTATGGAATAGAATTTAGGAGTTTAGTTTTAATATAGAGTTGACTAGATAGTTGACCCTTGACTATGTTGACTAGATAGAAGCCCAAACCCTAAATGTTGACTTGGGTTGACCCAGAGTTGACCAAGTTTGACTGGGACCTAGTTTGACCTAGACAGTTGACCAAGTTTGACTTAGAGTTGACTTTGACCTAGAATTGACTTAGAATCATGTAGATTGCATCGTAGACTTCATTTACCTTATTTTAAACATGTCATAACCCATACTGCTCTATTTAGGACATTGTGACTCCGGTGCAGACATCTGATATTACATTACTCTTTTCAGAGTAACAGGCGAGTACATTCTCTGATAGTTCTTTCATTTACTTGTCAATTACTGTACTTCAGTTCTAGTTAGCTGTATGTGATTCTCTGTTACAAACACGTATTATTATTTCTGAATCCATGTATGCGACACACATACTTACTCGTCTTACCTCTATTATTCGAATCATTATACGAATCATCATACGAATCACCATACGAATCACTATTCGAATCACCCTATTTGTACCTTCATATATTGGTTGGACTTGTATTCGTCTTATGTGTTGGATTGTGGATTCATTTGTATTAGACTGGGCGGGGAAATACTGATTAGACATGTAGACATATCCCCCTATTCGAATCACCCCTCTGTGAATTATATTCGAATGATAGCCATCCCTCATCTGATCAGTGAGTGGTGTGCCGTATTACCTACAGCCGTTTACATGTCGAACTCGGTATTTTAAAACACACTTGGAGAATTTATTCGAATCATTGTTTGACTACTATTCGAATCACTATTCGTATCACCTTATTCGAATCACTATTCGCATCACCTTATTCGAATCACCTTATTAGAACAATGATTAGAATCACATTCGACTCATCTTGTATTAGACTCACTTTGGGATTACACTCGACTTATATTGTACCATCTGAACTCATTATGTTACTCTAGTTCAGCTAGATCTTATTTTACAGTCTTCTTTGCTATGATTCTTCTCTTGTTTAGTTATTTACTTTCCTTGTACTTTATCTGTCTTTCTTACCATCACCTGAACATAAACTGCCATATTCATCAATACAACTGTCAATAACTGCTTTATAGTTCTCTGTCATTTACTTGGAATTTCTTGATGATTTGTACTCGTTCCTGTCCTGACTGGACATGTTGAAAATATTACAGATGATTGCCCTGAGGATATTTGCCCTACTTGCCTTGGAGCAGGAGATGGCTTAGCTACCTATGGCCCCGACACTTAGGAGTGATTGGGAGACTAGCTAGTAGACTTGGTTTAGTTTTTATGTTTTAGAACTTGAATTGTAATAACTTGTGATACGAGTTTGTATTTGACTTTGTTTGAGATATTATTATTTAGTAGTTAATAAATGTTGTTATTTAGTTTTTAGTTATAAACTTCTGTGTTATCTTATCGTGCTTAGACTGTGATTGAGATTTCATTATATCTATACTTGTCCTCCGTTCGGAGTTGAGATTTGACAAGTACATTATATAATTGCGGGAGTTGTTGATTAGATAGTAAACTAGGACAGCGTTCTATCGCCGACACTGCGGCGTAGGCTGGACATACCCACTTCTCGTGCCCTTACTCTAGGGTGCGGGTCGTGACAGAAATAAACTTTTACGTCCCGAAAAATGCTCAAACCAGAAGGCCTTCTTGTCGGCCGGGACATCCCTCCAGTTGATTCAGGCCCCCCCGTAGTTCTGTCGTAGGAATGTACCCAGCGACCGGTGTACGGAGGAGGGATGATACCTGTAAAATAGAAATTAAAATTTATTAAACATGTTTATAATAAATTTAAACAAATTAAATGCAATAATTTTACTTACCGCCTGGTCCGAGTACAGACCCGAATCTCCAACCTCAAATCCCCCTCCGACGATACGGAGGATTTATCTCAAATGGGAGCTGCACCATGCCCCTGCCTCGCCCCTACCCCTGTCCTGCCCGTAGCCTGCCCCTCGGCCTCGTCCTCGCCCTCGGCGTGGGCCTCGCCATCGCCCTCGACCTCGACGTGGGCCTCAGCCTCGACTTGCTCCTCAGTAGTGGGGTCGACCTCTGGAATACTCGACGGTACTGGCTGCGTAGAAGAAGAAGGCCCTAGCCTCGAACTGCTAGAGCAAGGTATGGAGACACTACCGGCGACTAGACCGCTAGTGTATACTGGAGTGCGGGAGATGAGTAGTCGGTAGGAGGAGTGGTAGATGGAGACCGTCGGGCTCGTCGACTCCCACCAGCACCGGAACCAAAGGATCCATGTCGAGCCATATCTGAAAAAATACAGAAGTATACCATACTACATCTGAAAAAAACAAAAGTATACCATACTACATCTGAAAATGTCGCTAAGTAAACCATACTACATCTGAAAAAAAATAAAAGTAAACCATACTAAATCTGAAAACGTCGCTTATTAACGTCGCTAAAACAAAAGTAAACCATACTACATCTGAAAAATAAAATAAAAGTAGACCATACTACATCTAAAAATTAAACATATTCAATCCTCTTCTGAAAATTCATCTTGTTTCGATTCCTCTTCCTCTTCCTCTTCATTTTCCTCTTCACTTCTATCAACTTTCTCTTCATCTTCTGATACTTCTACCTCTTCCAATTGATGAAACATGTCATGAGAAACTTTCGTTGAGTCCACATCGACAATATTTATAATAAGAGGTAGTTCGTCTTCCTGATAAGCTATCTCGTCGACATCGAAGGTATTCCGAGCTTTAGTCTTACAGACTGCCTACCAATCTGATCTCTCGGCTCCTCATTTTGGATAGCTTGTAAAGTAAACTAGCTGAACCTGGCTTCCTAGAAGAAACGGCTCATAAGCTTGATATCGACGGCAATAATTTATGTCAACAAGACCATGTTTGTCAACTCTCTAACCTCGACCTTGGATCGGATCGAACCAGTCACATCTGAACAAGACAATCTTACAAGGTTCTATAGTATAATTGTATGTCAGTTCCACAATCTCCCGTAAGACGCCAAAGAAGTCATTGCCTGGGTCGACGTCTTTGTAGTTTGAAGATTTTATGCATAAACAGCTATTCTTCGTAGAATCCAAATCCAAGAAGTCGTCTCTTATTCGAGCATTTGTTGACTTGAACCTGAAACCATTTATGCAGTAACATGGACAGGTTTTCACTTGATAAATTGGCCCCTTGGCTAGAGTTTTAATATACTCATTCTCAAGGATTGACTCCGGACGATCAACCTAAATACCATATAAACGATGCTAACTTAATTATTATGTGTAAGTATAAATATACAAAAAAGTAAATTGTGAAGATATCCGTACATATGCTCTCAACCAAAATGGAAAATGAAGTCTCATTTGTTGTTCTACTTCCTCCTCGGTTGCGTACGGATTGTTGGACGTTACCTCATCCTTAAACATGCTGAAAAGCAACGAAGCATAGGTATATTAGTTATATTCAGAAGCAACGAAGCACGCAAAATAATTTTACTTACCCCTCTAGCTTGTCCACTTCTTCCTCGTCGCAGTTGAGCAATACATATAACATTACAGCGCTAACCTCGTCGTCATTAAGATATCTTTTTTTTATTTTACCATATGGTTTTTTGTAGGCAGTAAATACTTTCAGCTTTGCCTCAATAACAACTTCATAGCCGTCGTCATTTCTGGGAGCCTTTGTTCTGTTTGTAGCAATATGAGGCTAAAAATATATGGAACAGAAGTTTGAAATCTCCTCAAGGACATATGCTTCACAAATAGAACCCTCCACCCGTGCCTTATTTTTCACCTTCCTCTTGAGGTGGCTCAACTGTCGCTCGAACGGGTACATCCAACAATAACCAACAGGTCCAACAATAAGAGCCTCATGGATAAGATGAATCGGTAAATGCTCAATTGAGTCGAAGAATGCAAGAGAAAAAACTCTCTCAAGTTTGCAAAGTGTTACCACAATGTCCTTCTATTGTTTCTCTAAATGATCGACAAGCAACTTGCAAGGACAAAGATCTCTGAAGAATATGCTAAGCTCTGTTAATGGATCCCAGACTACCAGTGGTAATAATTCCCGAAATGCAACAGGAATGAACCTCTCCATGAATACGTGGCAATCGTGGCTCTTCATTCCGGTCAGTTTACACTACTTTATGTTGACACATCTTCTTAGATTGGAGACGTATTCGTCCGGAAATTTTAAGTCCTGGATCCATCTATAAAGTCTCACTTTGAACTCCTTGTCCAGCGAGTAGATTGCCTTAGGCCGCAAAAGCTTTCCCTTCTCGTTGTCTATCATGTGCAATGTAGGGCGTCTGTATATTTCGGCTAAGTCCAATCTAGCCTTCTGATTGTCTTTTGTCTTTTCCTTGACGTCCATTACAGTATTAATTATGTTATCAAACACGTTCTTCTCGATATGCATGACGTCAAGGTTATGCCTAATCAGATTTGTGCTCTAATATGGCAGATCCCAGAATATACTTCTTTTGGTCCAGTTATAATCTTTGCCAAATCCCTCGCAACGGCTGCTCATTGTAGGATCTTCAATAGCACTTGGGATTTCTTTTACTTGCTTCCATGTGTCCTCTTCGGACCACATTGGCGGTGGATTGCCCATCTCCATAGCTCCGGTACGGAATGCAGTTCTGTTCCTACGGTACGGATGGTCTTTCGACAAGAACTGCCGGTGACAATCAAAGAAGCATGGCTTTCTTCCGTGTCTCAAACGAAAAGCCTTAGTGCGGTCCATGCAATACGGACATGAAAGCCGACCATGAGTGCTCCATCCAGATAATATTCCATAAGCCGAAAAGTCGTTGATTGTCCACATTAGTACTGCCCGCATCTGAAAATTCTATTTTTTTGAAGCATCATACGTGTATGCCCCTGTTTCCCATTGTCACTACCATATTTCTAGTTTGAGGGTATTTTTTCTATTTTAAATTTTTTTGAAATTAATATATTTATTGGAATGGTGTGGTTTAATAATTATTTAATTAGTTGTCATGTGTTGTGATTAGCCCTAACCTAGATTGGACCTAGCCTAGATTAGTCTTGGTTAGTCATGATTAGTCTTAGTTAGTCATGGTTAGTATTAGTTAGTCATGGTTTGTTAGAGCTAACTAGGATGCTTGACTTAGACTAGTGTGTAACCTAGAAATTACGGACCCTTGATTTGACTCGATAATAGGAGAGCCATTGATTGATTCCCCAAAACTCTAACCCTAGAAAATTGGGCCGGCCACCTAGGGATCCACCCCCTATTTAATGTCTCTCAAAATTTCTTGCCTCTTTTGCACATTCTTCCATTTTCAAGAGCAAAGGTTTGTTTCTTCCCTCAACCCTTCCTATTTTGATCATTCCTCATCCATTTTCATTCAAATCTTTTGCATTGTGATCTAATTATTGTTCTCCTACTGTTGGTGGAGGTGAATCTCAGTTTTGGTCTCTATTGGAGCTTTGAGCTAGCTAGGAAGGATCTTTATCTTTGGGTTTTTCTTGAGAAGGAACAAGCTATAGGTAACATTCCTTTAAACTATTAGTTTCCTGATTTTCTTGTATATTTGCATAGCCCTAGGTGTGCTCTAGCTGTAGGTATAGATTTCGTGTGGAGTCGTGCCCCATACATGTCCGTGTCGGACACGTATCAGCCTACGTACTATTGTGTTCGAAGTAATGCCACAGTGGGCTTTTCGTCACTATTTTCGAATTGTTTTTTAATAGGAAATTTCATTTTTGTGTGGCTTAACACTTTCCTTGTGACTGAGCTGGATTCGAGTCCTATTTGTGTCGTTTTTGAGTCATAGACACAGCCACGCACGTGAGGTCAGCAGTGCCCTACTGTTCGTGTGCTCGTATGCATTATGTAGGGCATGTAGACACGTGTGGTTGGACACAGAGGTAGGGGCAGTGTCTGACACGACACTCCCAAAGCCTCGTGTCCAATAGATTCGTGTCGAGTGAGCTAGGACTCGTGCATGGGTCACACTGTTCGTGTCTAGACTAGTGTTCTGTGTTCGTGAGTTCTTGGACACGTTTGTGTCCTATTTTTGGACACAATACTGCATATATAACAAGTGTATATGTTTGACGATAACTACTAACCATTAACCTAACTTATTAATTATTATTTCAATTTCAAAATGGAAAATCCCCATTTCCCTGATACTGTCGGGTATCAGAGAAGTTAGCACATTGTTTTCCATTTTTTTGATTTATAAATTGATGTTGGTATCGTGTAATTAGATATGTTTTAGTTGTCGTTACATATGGGAATCATGTTAGGAAAATCTGGGATTCATTTTGTGGTGTTTTGATGGAGTTGTGTTCGAATTTCCAGTTTTCCCGACCGAGTTTATGGTTTACATTTCCTATATCGAACTGAATGTATATTCGAACTGTTTTGATCTGAATCCTGAGAACATGGGACTGTCACCTAGCTGAAAATACTTATATGCTACTTATTTTCCTGTCATTTAATTTCTTGGGAATTAGATATCATGTTAGGGTTGATTTCAATGGGGATTGGTGTACCAATCTATTCCTGTCATTTTAATTTGGTTTGGGCTTTGGATTAAATTGCTACTGTCATACTCTTAGACTGAGATTATTATGCATAGACTACAAAACCTGGGAACAGAACACTCACACCTTAATCTCACATGGGTACACTAATACACAGTTTAGCCATACTGTTTTCCTAATATTGGTTCACACATCTACACTAATGCAACTGTGATACACTAATGCCTGTTTTGCTAATCTGAAATGTCCTTGCAACTACACACTGATTGTTCCCATATATCCCTATCACACTAACCTGAAAACTAAACCTGAGATTACACATGAACACACCCACCTATACTGAAACCTGGGGCTGAGATACCCTATTGACACTCACAGGTAGGACTAAAACCTAAAGCCTAATTTGGGATGGGAATACCCACAGGCCTATACTCTATTGGCCTACACACACATGTCTACACACAAATGCACATTGTATGTTACACCCAATCTGAAAATCCTGAGAACACAGGAGCTAACTAACCCCTTAGCTAATTTCTGATTTGTTAGCCTATGCACACACCCACTGCTATATTCACTCATTCACACACACATTTACATGTACACCCACATACATGCCCTCTCTATATCTCTATCTATGTTCACATGATATTTATGAACACACAAGTTTATCCCACATATGTACACATCAGGACACACACTCACATATGCAAGCTCTTTCCTCTCTAACTCTCTATGTGTGTGTGTGTGTGTGTGTGTGTGTGTATATATATATATATATATATATATATATATAACTTAATGTGATAATTGTAATACAATATAGGATTACCTATATGAATAGTATGTATGTATAAATGTATGGAAATTGTATGTGTATAGCCTATGGCATATAATCTATGTAACATAGTCTATGGTATCCATGTATAGCCTATGGTATATGGAATATACACATGTGTAGAGTCATATATACTTGTGTATGGTGTAGGGTAGACAAGGTTAGGCCTAGTGAGACTTGATTGGGTCTAGGTTGACCTAGTTGACCTAGTATTGACTAGTTAGTTGACTAAAGTTGACCAGAGTTGACTTTAGTCTAGATTTGACCCAACATCATGTAGAATGCATCATAGTAGCTTATTTTACTATTCTAGTCATGTTGTGACTTGTATTTTCTGATTAGGAGCCAGACACCACTCCTCATGCAGTATTTTTTTCCCGACATTCAGGATATCAGGCGAGTACATTCTCTGACCATTTCATATTTGCTAGGAGTATTTTCTTGCTGTAGATTATTTTACTTGATGCTGACACGATGGAAACACGAATTAGTACTATATGGATCATTTCATACGATGTTATCCCCCTCGTGAGCATCAGATACATCATGTCATGTGCGTTTCACTTTTATCATGTATTCTTATGCTTTCACTATTCATATGCACTCTCGTGATTCATGTACTCTCATGTTCATGGAGCCCCCATGTTTACATTCATGTGCACCCATTTATGGGCCCCCATGTGAATTTTATGTGCAATAACATAACTTGAACGGATCCTTGTGTATTGATTGGGGTACGGGGGAGTATAAATAGTCATGTGGACAATTTCCAAATCACATGTCTAGCTTGTACTCTAAATCACTAGTTCACTGTAGCTCTTTACTTATTGTAGATATTTTATTACAGTCTTCTCTTTTACTTCATGTATATTATTTAGCGTTTCATGTATCTTACTCTATTGCCTGTATTATATTCCTATCATGATATGAACTGCGTGAGATGTACTGTGCTTGCTCCAGTCTTGACTGGACGTGTTGAAATATTACAGATGATTTTGAGGAGCTGTGTCCCACCTATTACGGAGCAGGCTTAGACGATACATGTGAGCTGGACTCTCAGGAGGACCCAGCACTTGCTGATGATACTACCCCAGTAGACTAGGCTAGTTACCTAGACTAGTTTCCTTTATCTTCATATCTTATTAGATACACTTGTATTTATTTGTAGATTGTATTCTGGATTGTGGAGATGTTTATCTTAGATTTTCAGCTATCTCTCTATCTTTTATTTATCATCTGTGGATTCTGAGTTTCATCTATTCTATCTTATCGTACTTTCCTCCTTAGTTGTGATTGAGTCGTACTTATTTATGTTACCTCCATTCGGAGTGTATAAATTATACAGGTACCTTATAACTGTTAGATGTATGTAACCTAGGACAGCGTTCTACTGCCGACATTGTGGCATAGGCTGGACGTAACTACTTCTCGTACCCTTACACTGTATGCGGGTCGTGACACATTTTTAGTGGTGGCCCATACAGGTCGAGTTTATGTAGTGGTATTCGAACTAGAGTATCACTACAGCCTGCAGTAGGATTAGAATATATTTTGAAGGTACTCAATCACATGAGAAAAAACTCTTAATCGGATTCCTGTTACCTAAAATTGCTACATTATTGTCTTTTCTTAAAAATAAACCGTCCTTCCTTGATGTTGTCGCTTCGTTCTCAGTGATTGTCCTCTCGTTTGATCTGTCTTCAGGATGGTTACGGAGACGCGATCTCATCGTCTCGATCGAAAAGACACCACTAAGGGGTCTGCCACTCCTCGTCCTGATCAGTAGGGCCCCGAGACTGCAGCTCATGTTATGCCAGCTCAGGCTGGGATATCTGCAGCTTATAGGAGTGTACCTCTTCCTACTCCGAGACTTTCTCCAGTCATCCCGAACGTTCTTCAGCAGCAGTCGCCATCAGGATCAGAGGACGTGGCGTGGTTGTTCTTCTTCTTCCAACAGATAGTAGAAACTCAGCGGCAACAGTTGTTCAAGAGGGGACATGACATTTATGGAGTTAGCAGCAGTTGAGATCAGGCTAAGAGGCCTCATGTACAGATTCAGCATCAGCATCAGCAGGGGCCTATTCAGCAGCACCTTCAGGGTCAGGGACGTGCATATTTCCACTAGGTACCCAGACAGCAACAGGACGCTAGGTGAAACTTCTGCAAGAAGGCATGCCATGGGTGGAACGACTACAAGATGATGCTTGGCAGGTGTTTACTTTGTGGTTCAGCGGAGCATCGGTGTAGAGTGTGTCCCGAGAGCCAGACAGCAATGACTCAGGTAGAAGCAGGAGCTAGGGCTCCGACAGAACAGCCGAGGGGACCACCATTACAGACGTAGCAGACCCCTAGACAGCAGCATGTTACCAGTTGCCCTTCATGTAGGAAACCAGGGCACGATTGGAGTAAATGCCGAATGAGGTTAGGCAAGAGCCTACTTTGTGGGGCATCGTATCACCAGTTAAGAGAGTGTCCCAAGTTTCCTGGACGGACATCTTAGTAAGTAGGAGCGAGGGCTCCGGTGAGCCAGCAGAAGGGACTACCCTTACAAACTCAGCAGCAGAGATTTGCGTAGCATCATGTTGGAGAAGGCCAGCAGGAGCAAGCTTCTGCTATGGCAACTAAGGGTGCACAGGCAGTAGGAGTGCTTATCGCAGGTTCTGTTCATCTCAATTCCGTTTCTTGCCATATTTAACCATCTCGAAATTCAGTTCCAACAGATCTTGTTTATCGTTCTTGTTCGTAGATAAATCTGATTCTTGGTATTCATTGTCGATTTAATTTTTCTGCCAAGATAAATCATATGGACTAGGTCACCTCAGTTATGGGATCTAGAATCTTCGATAGTCATATTAGCTGGCATAGTGAGGACATATATTCAGATTTTGGATGTATTTCTTGGGTGTGAAAATTTAAGGTTTTCGCTGTCAAGCATACGGCAATACGAAAATTTTAAATACCATGATTCTAGAGGTATGTACCTTAGTCAAGGACTCTGTGATTATCGTAGCCTTGCTCACTAGCATGACGAAGACTCTGAGTAAAATAATTTTAGACAGACGCATATGATTATCAGATTATATCTTGAGAAGTTTTTTTACATATCATCTTTATCATACACTTCTTTTGTTATAAAATTGTATTCCATCATCAAATAACTTAGGAGTACGGATATTTTAGTTTTGTAGAACTTATTCATATGTAGTTCTTCATAGTGTAATGATATGACGACTTGTAGGGTGTCTGTACCCTAGAGATGGTAGTTAGTATTGGTATTAGAATAATAACCCATTATAGATGATTCCTCTGACCAACCAATTTTCCTATAGAATGTTAGTATGTCTTATAGCCTTGATGATTTATTATTATTTTCCCTTACCCTTTCCAGTAAGGCACCCATGACCTTCGTGTCCTACTCTGACACGCCATCTTGTGATTCATGATTATCACACGACTTTTCTGACACGTTAGACTCAGTTACACAATTCACACTTCACTCTTTTGTAATTGACACTTCATTCCCTAGCTACTTAGGTATATGACCTACAAATTTGATCATGTCCTGCAAGTAGATGAACTACTGTACTACCTTCGTATCCTGTATACCTGAAGTATCCACACAAATTGGCACTGCACTTATGTCCTGACCATATCCCATCATCCTTTATATTTTAACCCCTTTCATGATTTGCTGAGCCAATGTAGGGTCATGTCCCTATAGAGCAACCCACCATAGCTTCTTAGGTTCAACTTTTCCCCCAACCTATATGTAGTGTCAGACTTTATTTTAATATAAGTTCAGACCTTCACCACCTTTCATACCTGTATTGGATGTCTTGCATTCTCCACTACATGTAATGATTTGCATGCATCATCATACTGTACTGTCAAGCTTTATTTATTGCATCACTACATTCACTCTGATTTGTCTCACAAGGATATTAGTTGAGTATTAGTTCCAGTTTAGCCACTTAGGCATTGTTCTGCTTCAAGGGTTAGCCATATTACATGTCCTGCCCCTTGTTTTGGTTAAATTGCTGCTTGTGCTAGTAAACCTCCATGTTAGGCTAATGATATGCATTGTGTATATATTATAGGGATATATGTGATAAGTAATATGGGTTAAGGGGGTTCTGTATATATTATATAGATTAGGAATATAAGATGGTTAGTCTATATGTATTGATGATACACTTAGAATAGTATGGGTTCTATGGGTTACATCAGAGATATATGGGTACTAGATGGTAAGATATATGGGGTTATGTGAGGTATTTTAGAGTATGCGTTATGGTTAAGGGTTAGAAGTTATGAGTCTAGTTTAATGTAGGGTATACATGTGTATGTGTTGAACTTAGGATTTAGTTGGTCTTGATATGTTTTTTAACACTTTAGACTATTTTTGTCTAAACCCTAGATTAGCCATTGACCCAATAGTCCAAATTGACTAGCCGTTTACCGGTAGTTGACCATTGACTATGTTTGACTTAGTTGACTGGAGACAGGATTAGAAGTGGGTTGATTGTTTTATTGTTTGATCATGTTTGGTTATTTAGTAACATGAGACCTTGTTTGTGTTCAGATCGGAGACATGGTTTTTTTGCGGATATCTCCGACTCGTGGTACCATACGTTTTGGTGGAGGTGGGAAGCTTAGCCCGCGCTTCATCGGACCTTTCGTGAACAGTAGGAGAGTCGGTGATGTGGCGTACAGGCTAGACTTGCCACCTGTACTAGTGGGTGTCCATAATGTATTCCACGTATCACAGTTGAGACGGTACGTGGCTGACCCTAGCCATGTACTTGATCACTCGGAGATTGAAGGGGGACCTACTCTTAGTTATCCAGAACAGCCAGTGGAGATTCTGGATCGCCGAGAGAAGGTACGGAGAAACCAGGTGATACCCTTCGTTTGCGTCGCATGGAGGCATCATTCTCCAGGAGAGTCTACCTGGGAGCGGAAGGATGAGATGCGCGAGCGATACCCTTATCTTTTTGGACCTTGAGGTATAATTGTCTATCCTTCTCATCAGTTTTGTTTCGCTTTTCAATTTCGAGGACGAAATTCTTTTAAGGAGGGTAGATTTGTCACTACCACATTTCTAGTTTGAGGGTAGTTTTTCCATTTTAAATTTTTTTGAAATTAATATATTTATTGGAATTGTGTGGTTTAAAAATTATTTAATTAGTTGCCATGTTTTGTGGTTAGCCCTAACCTAGATTGGACGTAGCCTAGATTAGTCTTGGTTAGTCATGATTAGTCTTAGTTAGTCATGGTTAGTATTAGTTAGTCATGGTTAGTTAGAGCTAACTAGGATGCATGACTTAGACTAGTATGTAACCTAGAAATTATGGACCCTTGATTTGACTAGATGATAGGAGAGCCATTAATTGATCCCCCAAAACCCTAACCATAGAATATTGGGCCGGCCACCTAGGGATCCACACCCCCCTATTTAATGCCTCTCAAAATTTCTTGCCTCTTTTGCACATTCTTCCATTTTCAAGAGCAAAGGTTTGTTTTTTCCCTAAACCCTTCCTATTTTGATCATTCCTTATCCATTTTCATTCAAATCTTTTGCATTGTGACCTAATTATTGTTCTCCTACTGTTTGTGGAGGTGAATCTCAGTTTTGGTCTCTATTGGAGCTTTGAGCTAGCTAGGAAGGATCTTCATCTTTGGGTTTTTCTTGAAAAGGAACAAGCTATAGGTAACATTCCTTTAAACCATTAGTTTCCTGATTTCCTTGCATATTTGCATAGCCCTAGGTGTCCTCTAGCTGTAGGTATAGATTTCGTATGGAGTCGTGTCCATTATATGTCCTTATCGGACACGTATCAGCCTACGTGCTATTGTGTTCGACGTAATGCCACAGTGGGCTTTTCGTCACTATTTTTGAATTATTTTTAGTAGAAAATTTCATTTTTGTGTGGCTTAACACTTTCCTTTTGACTGAGCTGGATTCGAGTCCTATTTGTGTCATTTTTTAGTCGTGGACAGAGCCACGCGCATGCAGTCAGCAGTGTCCTGTTGTTCGTGTGCTCGTGTGCATTATGTAGGGCACGTGGACACGTGTGGTTGGACACGGAGGTAGGGGCAGTGTCTGACATGACACTCCCAAAGCCTCGTGTCCAATAGATTCGTGTCGATTGAGCTAGGACTCGTGCACGGGTCACACTGTTCGTATCCAGACTAGTGTTCTATGTTCGTGAGTTATTGGACATGTTCGTGTCCTATTTTTGGACACGATACTGCATGTATAACACGTGCATATGTTTGAAATTAACTACCAACCATTAACCTAACTTATTAATTGTTATTTCAATTTTGAAATGGGAAATCCCCATTTCCCTGATACTGTCGGGTATCAGAGAAGTTAGCACACTATTTTCCTTTTTTTTGATTTATAAATTGATGTTGGTATCATGTAATTAGATATGTTTTAGTTGCTGTTACATATGGAAATCATGTTAGGAAAATCTGGGATTTATTTTGTGGTGCTTTGATGAGTTGTGTTCGAATTTCAATTTTCTCGACCGAGTTTATGGTTTACATTTCCTATATCTAACTGAATGTATTTCGAACTGTTTTGATCTGAATCCTGAGAACATAGGACTGTCACCTAGCTGAGAATACTTATATGCTACTTATTTTCCTGTCATTTAATTTCTGGGGAATTAGATATCATGTTAGGGTTGATTTCAATGGGGATTGGTGTACCAATCTATTCCTGTCATTTCAATTTGGTTTAGGCTTTGGATTAAATTGCTACTGTCATACTCTTGGAATGAGATTAATGTATGCATGCACTGTAAAACCTGGGAACAGAACACTCATACCTTAATCTCACATGGGTACACTAATACACAGTTTAGCCACATTGTTTTACTAACATTGGTTCACACATCTACACTAATGCAACTGTGATACACTAATGCCTGTTTTACTAATCTGAAATGTCCTTGCAACTACACACTGATTGTTCCCATATATCCCTGTCACACTAGCCTAAAAACTAAACCTAAGATTACACATGAACACACCCACCTACACTGAAACCTGGGGCTGAGACACCCTATTGACACTCACAGGTAGGACTGAAACGTGAAGCCTAATCTGGGATGGGAATACCCACAGGCCTATACTCTATTGACCTACACACATGTATACACACAAATGCACATTGTATGTTATAATCAATCTGAAAATCCTGAGAACACAAGAGCTAACTAACCACTTAGCTAATTGCTGATTTGTTAGCCTATGCACACACCCACTGCCTATATTCACTCATTCACACACACATTTACATGTACACCCACATACATGCCCTCTCTATATCTGTATCTATGTTCACATGATATTTATGAACACACAAGTTTATCCCACATATGTACACATCAGGACACACACTCACATATACAAGCTCTTTCCTTTCTAACTCTCTATGTGTATATATATATATTTATATATATATATATATATATATATATATATTATATAACTTAATGTGATAATTGTAATACAATATAGGATTACCTATATGAATAGTGTGTGTGTATATAAACGTATGGAAATTGTATGTGTATATGTAATGTTTGTTGTTCGTATTACGTATTTTGGAATACGTATACGTATTTATCTTGTATTGCATGTCTTCTTGCTCGGTTTATTGGGTATTTCATTGTTGGTTTATCTTGGTTCGGTTCGGCTTGTGTTGGTTAGGCTTGGTTCGGTTTTGGTTGAGAACCAACCCACCTACCTACCACCACCAACCCTATTTATTAACCCACTCCCTTCTCTGTCCTCATTATTCTTCTTCATTTACTTCTTCGTCTCCACCATTAACTCCTCACCAACCTGTGAGAGTAAGAGAGAGCTAGGCAAGTGCATCTTGCTTCATGATGGAACTCAAGATTTTTTGTTCCATTTTCTTTCTTGCAACATTCTAAGACTCTTTAGTGCTTGGGATTTTCAATTTCCATGGCTAAATTCTTCTAGATCTAATTTTATAGTATTTTCAGATTTCTTGGGTTTTGATCTACTTAGCATTGTTATTTCTAAGTTTTGATGGTTCCATATTGTAGAGCATTTTGTTCTGCCCCATTTTGACATGTGGAAGTTCGGATTTGGACTCCGGATGAAGGGTTTATGGAGCTTGGAAGTTTGGATTCATGGTATTTTTCTTCTCGGATCAGTGAAGAAGAAGAATAGTACAGCCGTATAGCTGTCCTGGCCGCATGGCGATACGTGACCGCATGAGTCTTCATGCGGCAAGCTTTTCCAGCCGCATAAAGCCATGGGCAGCAACCCAGCCGCATGAGGCCTTGACTTGACTCAGTCGCATGGCGCATTAATCCTCAGCCGCATAAAGGCCTCCATTCTTTCTGGCCGCATAAGACCCGACCCCTTCTCGGCCGCATAAGACCAAGGCTACCCTTAGCCGCATAGACTTATTGATCCAGCCGCATGGGCCCACCTTACCTTTTCAGCCGCATGGCGCTTCTTCCGTTCTAGCCGCATATACTCACCTCCCACTTAGCTGCATAAGCGTGCAGTTCCAGCCGTATGGACTTATTGGTTCAGCCGCATGCGCCTGCGCTCCCCGCTGCCGCATAAGCCCTGCTTCATTTTCCAGCCGCATGACACTGACTCCCCACTACCGCATGAGGTTCTTCCCTTAGCCGCATGGCTCCATCCAGCCTGGTCCTTTCGTTATTATTATTATTATTAATTAAATGTCATCTTTATGCTTCTGCCATATAGGGGTCTGGTACATTCTATGAACACGATAGTGGCCCGTCATGGCGCTCTCTTGATAAGTAAACTGACATAAAATATCATGACTTGCTGTTACGACAGCTAGCTTGACATGACAAGTATGAATGACCTCGACACCGTGGGCGATTGCGCTTGTACAAATAAACCAGTACTGTCTTGCATCATGTCTAGGATAGGGTCCCTGAGTACCACGGTCAGGGATACATACAGTAATTGACTAAGGTTAAGAAGCTAGAATAATTCAGTAGACATGGAGAGATTCCCAGCTATAGGCAATCCCGTTATTTGGGCGCAATAAGTGGACTTGTAGCCTGTCGACGAGTAGGGCACATTTTCGGCACACAGTCATATGGTGCACCTTTCATAAACAAGACATTCGACCTGGATAATCGGATAGTCTACAGGGTTTGTAGCTGTTGGAATAATCTCATTGCATTTTTACTAGTAACTATGCCTGTGATAACCCTAGTTAGTTAAAGTATCAAGCCGTACTCTTGATTGGCCGTGATTAATTTTGTGGAGTTTATTCCAGCTTAGTCTTATCCTGATCATGTGCAAGATTGTGATATGACATGATTATTGATGCTTGCCTTAACAATAACGATCGGGGGTCCAGTACTGTTCAGGCGAAGGGTTACAACCCCGGTCCTTGTTTCGTTTAAGGGTTGTAACCTGGCTCCCGGAGCAGTTCTGTGTCCTCTCTTCGTTTATTGTCTTATTGCAACCCCATGCCATGTTCGTCATGTTTTACCTTACCTTCATACCATGATTATTTATACTAGCCTTAGCAATAAAGATCAGGGGTCCAGTTTTGTTCAAGCGAAGGGTTAGAACCCCGGTCCTTGTTTGGTTTAATGGTTGTAACCTGGCTCCCGGAGCATTTCTGTGTCCTCGCTTCGTTTACTGTCTTCACTGTACCAATAGTATTTAAGACGGGTTTTTATTCAGGTGAAGGGTTACAACCCCGGTCCTTGTTTGGTTTAAGGGTTATGACCTGGCTACTTGAATGATTTCCTCATACTCAGTTTACTGTTGTTATCTCTATTATTATCAATTCTTTATTTATTATCTTTAATATTCGATTGTGATATACTGGTTTTAGTTCCTAAGTGAAGCCTCCTTGTGGCACTTGCTCTTTCTGGAGTCTGACCCAGCTGGTTTTGTGTGGCCAGATATCGGAGCAGCACCAGAGGATCTACCTGTCTTCTAGCCAGATGGTGACCACAAGGCGTAACCTTGGCAACGAGTGGGTTTCTTTTTGTCCTCCCACTTATTTGTAAAATTATTCTTTTGAGGCGTTTAGCCGACGAGCACGTGTTAGCTCGTATTGTACCTTATTAACTGTCTGCCTACGGGCTGTAACACGATTGCCAAATCCTAGGGTTGATCATGTATGACTTAACTCTTGCTAGTCCTGACATTTTGTACGACTAGCTTTATGATCATCCGAATATGTAATGTATGGGATGCCTTGCTATTATATATTTGGTGCTATGACATCTTGTAACTATTATTGCTTGCTTGAGATTGAGACAATAGGCTTGTTCATGGCCATAGGAGACTATTGGCTTATAGTTGAACCCTCATGTATCTAGACAGCCGTGACCGTATAACGAGGTGGGTTACACTTTAATATACGTAGCTGGCTATGTCCACCCCCGCTCTCCAGTATTCTGGTTCTGGACGTGACATGGTTTAAGTGGTGGCCCATGCAGGTCTTGTAAATCAAGATATGTGAGGGTTTACCGAATAGATATCACAACCAGTATTCTTCTTGATCTCTGCTCGTATCTTCAAATTCCTGATAATCTTGACCTGATTACATGCTTGTATCGTTGATCTGTCCTGGTCCTTCCTTATTGTTCCCTATGTCGTCTGCTTCGGTGGTATTGTTCCTGGACCTGCCGATCAGCAAGAAGGAGTACCTCCCGTGGACCATCCTCAACCTGGAGATCAAGCCCAGCATTCAGGAGTATCCTCCAGAGTCGTACCTACCGGAGGAGAACCACCAATTCAGCTTGTCCAGCCTGCAGAGCCTGATGATGGCACTTTGGTGGGTCTCATCAGGTCCCTATTAGCCTCCCAGGATCGTCGCGAAGATGTCTTGTACCAGGCGGTGGCAGACGCTTTGGCTAGAGGAGGTCATCAGGGTAATAGCGCGGCCAACAGCATCAAGCGCTTGAACCCTCCCTTCTTCGACGGCAGTGAAGATGCGATCGCTGCAGATGCATGGCTTCAGGACACAGAGGTGATTCTAGAAGCAGCCATGTAATACCCAGTTTTCTGAAATTGGGGTATTTTTGAAAATTTATTATTTTTATTATTTATTAGTGGTATTTTAGTCATAATATGATTTTTTGGTGATTATTAGTGTAATTAAAACCATTTTCTAAGTCATGACTTATGACTTTGTGACTTACTATTATAACCCTAGTGTAAACCCTAGAGATTTCATAACCTAGAGACTAACCATGATCATGTGAGCCTAGCCATTGGTTTAGAACATCAAATTAGGGCTTTTTAGCCTAAAGGGTATTTTGGTAATTTTCTAGGATTTATTAGGAATTATTTGAATTTATGTGTTTTTATTATTATTTAATTATTGATTAGTGTCATGTTAGTCCCTAACCTAGTTTAGCACTAATCTAGAGGTTAGCTACTAACCTAGAGGCTTGAGGATAGATATTAGTCTTTGATTAAAGTAGGATAAATATCTAGATATTTCTACATGTGATATTTTGCATGAATTACTCAAAATATCCAAACCTAGGCAAGAAAGTCCTTGCCTTCACCATGAAGGAAAGGCCAAGACACCCCCCCTTGCCATGGCCGGCCAAGACACCCCCCTAGCAGCCACCATCCTATATTAACCCATTTTATTCATTCATGACCATTTTTACATGAATTAAATCCTACAAAATTCCCTTTTCTTCAAACCTTGATAACTTGATCATTTTTGATCCAAATCACCTCTAGTTTCTTGCATTGGACTCCCCTACACTAGAGGATACTAGTTAGGGCCTGCTATCAAGGATTTGTGGAGCTTTGGGCATCACCAAGAGAAGAGGACACCCCCCCTACTTGGTGTTTTCTTGAGTTTTCACTTAATTAGGTAAATACCCATAAACCTAGTTAATACCCTGATTTTTCTTCATAAATGCATGCATATAGGTATACCCCAACTGTAGGCTAAGTTTGGTGATAATTAGAGTTGGTTTGGTGTCCGTATCGGACACGTATCCTAGGCTATAAACCCTTGTTTGATGAAATGCCATAAAGGATTGGTTTTTGTGTTTTTCCAAAACAAATTATATTTTTGGGTAGCCCTAGACATGTAGGACACAACCCTAGTTGACTGAGCACACTTCGAGTCGTGTCCGTGTCCAAAATAGGACACGAACACACTGTTAACACCCCACTGAACACACTGTAAAACGATACTGTTTGACACTTCCTATCGCGTCCACACGTGTCGTGGACACGATACAGGAAACTTGGACACATGGCCAGACACCCCACCTATCCTAGGACACGACCACGACACCATAGGTTGCACACACGTGGCCCTAGACTGGCCGACACGCGCGCACGAGACTGTGAAGACTCCCCTGCTACTCGACACCTAGTGCGGACACTGTAGGACACGTGGACACGGAAAAATTGACACAGAGGAGGGGGCAACCTCTGTCATGTTCCCCCTCGAGTTTGAGACACTCTCGTGTCCTATCGAGGACACGAGGACACGTGCACTGGTCACTCACTGACACTGTAAACACGAACTCGAGGCTCTGATACGCCTCTCTTACTCGGACACGACACGACCCCGACTCGATTCAGGGTGTTGGACACTTAGAGTAACCCTAGGTGAATCTACCCACGTGATCACGAGACTTCTAGACCCTTGTGCCGTGTCCACGAGACACATGAACTCGTGCACGACACGGTGACTGAACTGTTTACCCGATTTGGTATTTTAATACCTGGACACGCCGTGTCGTGTCATGGTGCACTCCCATGGACACACACGACACGTACACATGTGGGGGCTCGATTACCAACCTTTATATTTGGGTATTAGTGAGGTTTTGTGTGTCGAAATTGGTTTTCCCCCCTTTACCTACACTGTTCAGTAATGAACAGTGTTCTGTTCTTCCCAGTTTTAAAAACCCAATTTCGAATTGATTTTTATGTATATATATATGTATATTTATGTGTATATATATTGTATATACATGTATATATGTATGTGAGTGTGTAGGTAGGATTTTAGGGTATATGCATGGTATACATGTGTATATATATATGTATATATGTAGGTGTGTGTGTGTATCTGTGTGGTGTGTGTGTGGTGTTTCTGTGTTCCAGAAATCTGGAACCATGCCCCCTCCTGTGTCCAGTTCCCTTCACTCCCTCTCACTCTATTACACTCTCTCTTTCACTCTCTCCCTTTCACTCTCTTTTTCCATCTCCCTATGTATATTATATATAGGTTATGTATATAGTTATTGGTATATAGATAGGCTATATGTATAGTTAGGCTATATATATATATTTAGCCTATATATTGATAATATATATAGATATGTTAAGTTGCATGAATATATATGTATCATATATAGTTGGGTATATATATGGTATTATATATAGATGTATATGTCAGTGCCCTAGATATGTTAGCCTATGGCCTTTGGCTGGTAAGTCTTGATTTGACCAATAAGCCTAGTAGACCTAGGTTGACTAGAGTGTTTGACCATATGTTGACCATTGGTCAAGATTAACCTAATTACCTTGTTGATTAGTCTATGATTGACCAAAACCCTAGTTAGACTAAGGCTTGACCCTATATGGACCCAAGTAACTAGAGTTGACTAGTTTGACCATATTAACTAGTATTTAACTACTAGACCTAGGTTGACCAAAATGTTGACCATAGTTGACCAAAGTCAACTATAGGTCAGACCTTGACCAAATTAACCTAGAAAGGACTTAGAAGGACTTAATGACTAAGGTTTGACTAAACCCTAGATTATTAACTAATTGGTTAGGTTTGACCTATATGTGAGTGCCCTAAGTATATAAGGTTATTTGTGTGACTTGGGTTATATGAATAGTTACCTGTCAATTAAGATATGTATGGGGTTAAGTGAGATACTTAGAGTTGAGTCATGACTTGAGATGGAATATAGGATTAGCTTGAATGTAGGATTAAGGTTGGTATTATATATATATATATATATGTATTTATATGTGGTATACTTGTATAGGTATTGGTTATACCTTAACCTTGTGGTGTAGTACCTTAGATAGTCTAGATTGACGTAGCTTGACCATGTTGACTAGTATTTGACTAGTCTGACCATTGATTGACTAAACCCTAGATAACTTAGCTAGTTTGACTAGAATGTTGACCAAGAGTTGACTTTAACCTAGATTTGACTAACCTTGACTTGTTTGACCTTGTTTGACTTTATTTGACTCAGTTTGATCCCCTGCGACCTAGTATGACTTCCTGTGACCCAGTTTGACTATTGAGTTGACCAAGAGTTAACTTTTGACCAGATTGACCTAGAATCATGTAGTATGCATTGTATACTTTATTTTTACCATTGTGGATACATTGTGACTTGTATTGCTCTGATTAGGAGCCATACACCTCTCCTCAGACAGTATATCCTCTTCAGACATTCAGTTATCAGGCGAGTACATTCTCTGACCGTTTCATACTTGTTCAGGCTTTACTTCTCGCTCTAGATTACTTTACTTGATGCTGTCACGTTGGTAACACGGATTGGTACTATATGGATCTTTACATGAGATGTTATCCTCCTCGGGAGCATCGGGTACTTCATGTTACGTGTGTTTCACTTTCATCATGTACTCCTGTGCTTCCATCATGCATGTATATTCATGTGATCATGTACTCTCATGTTCACAGAACCCTCATGTATACTATCATGTGCACCCTTTCATGGGCCCCATGTGATATCATGTATAATAACGTAACTTGTCTCGATCCTTGTGTATTGATTGGGATAACGGGGGAGTAGAAGTGGACATGTGAATAATTCCAAAGTACTGTAATCATGTGCAAACTCAGTAGTGTAATCATGTATAAATTCTAGCCATTCACATGCCTATCTTGTACTCTACATCACTAGTCACTTATAGTTCTCTATATACAGTAGATATTTCATTACAGCTATCTCTTTTACAGCGTATATTTCCTTTCAGCATTTCCTGTATCTTACTCTATTGCCTGTATCGTATTTCCTAACCTGTTATAAACTGTGTGAGATGTATTGTGCTCGTTCCTGTCCTGACTGGACCTATTGAAAATATTACAGAGGATGAGGATGAGGCCCTGGTGACTACCTATTATGGAGCAGGACTAGATGATACTTATGTTGTGGACCCTCAGCAGGATCCACCTGCAGCTGAGGATGTTGCCCCAGTAGTCGAGGCTAGTTTAGCCAGACAGTCTTTCGGTATTATCATTCTGTCTCACATCTGAGTTGTATTTTGAGATGTTGAGATATATAGACTCTTAGACTTATTGTATTATGAGTTGACATTCTGGTGTTATGTTATCCTAGACACTTGGACATTTTCATCTATTCTACTGTTCTCTTTGAGTTACTGTCTATCTATCTATCTTTTATTCTTCTACCCTAGATGTGATTGAGATGTATATTGTTATGTCACCTCCATTCGGAGAGTATAAACTGTACAGGTATTTTTATATTGTTAGATGATTGACCTAGGACAGTGTTCTACTGCCGACACTGCAGCGTAGGCTGGACGTACCCACTTCTCGTGCCCTAACTCTAGGGTACGGGTCGTGACAAGCCAGGACTCCAAAGAACGAGAAGGTGGCCGTAGTGTGCCTGCAGTTACTAGATCTTGCCCGCAGCTGGTGGGCAGCGCAGGCCGATGTATTAGTGACCCCTATTTTATGGGCAGTATTCAGGAAGAGATTCCAGACCAAGTATTTTGCTGATGTAGCTCGGTACGACCTACAGACGAGGTTCACCAATCTGAAGCAGATGGATAGGACGGTCGATGGATATGCGACCGAGTTCTCCAGGCTTAGTCGGGTTGCTCCCACCTTGGTAGCAACCGAGTTCGATAGAGCCCAGCGGTTCCAACCGGGGCTTTATCTGGAGATTCTATTGGCAGTGGAGCAGTTTAAGCATCAGACTTTTGATGCATTATTGAGAGCAGCTAGGAGGCATGAGTATACCTCCCAGAGGATCGTAGATAGGACCGGAGGTCGGAAGCGATCCCATAGCCAGATGAATCAGTCATCAGCACCAGCCCCGGCAGCCAGGGCTTTGACCATTGGAGCTCGGAGGCGGGCGACCTCAGTGACGTCGGTTCAGCATTCTACCCCGACGCACCCACAACAGCAGAAGTAGAAGCAGTCTTCCGCAGTGGGATGTTCACACTACAGGAAGCCAGGGCATGTGGTGTCTGAGTGTCGCAGAGCACAGGGTTTGTGCTTAGTTTGTGGTGTCCCGGACCACAGGGTTGGGAACTGCCCGAACAAGGGAAGTTCATCGGCCTTTTCTAGTCCTTCAGTTAGAGGACGACCACCAGTCCAGCAGCAGCTACAGTATCCGTTCCCGAGGCCATTGCCGACGCAAGCCCAGGCATTCCAGCAGCAGAGACCGCAGCAGTATGCTCAGGCCCAAGCCCTGATCCAGAGCAGGCAGATGAGTTTTCAGCAGAGGAGACCGCACCCAGAGGGCATGGTCAAGTGTTGGCTTTGAATATGGAAGAGGAAGGAATTGCACCAGGTGAGGTGGCGGCAGGTACTATTTTCGTCAACACCTTTCCAGCTTCAGTATTATTTGATTCTGGTGCCTCGCATTCATTTGTGTCTGCATGATTTGTGACACGGATAGGACTGGAGCCCAAGTCATTATCAGTAAGGCTCAGTATACTTACTGGTAATGGACTTGTGGGAGTAGATAGGGTGTTTTCCTCGTGTCGGATCGTAGTTAGCGGTAGAGAATTCTCCGCTAGATTGATAGAGTTTCCGATGGCCGATTATGATGTGGTCTTAGGGATGGATTGTTTGAGGGACCAGTATGCTAGGATAGACTGCCACATTGGCAGAGTTATTTTTAGCATTCCAGGCGAGCCGGAGTTTTCCTTCTTCCGATGTGAAGTTGAACCTTCTCCTCCAGTATTGCGGATGGCAATAGCAGCAATACAGTTACCCCGAATAGTTGAAGAGTTTCCAGATGTTTTCCCAGAAGAGCTTCCAGGGATATCGCCAAAGCGGGATATCGAGTTCACCATCAACTTGATTCCCGGGACAGCCCCAGTGTCAGATAGAGTCTACAGGATGGCACAGTCAGAGCTAGAGATATTGTACAAGATGATCGAAAAACTCAGAACCAAGGGATTCATTCGTGCTAGTAGATCGCCTTGGGAAGCCCCGATGCTTTTTGTGAAAAAGAAGAATGGTACGTCCAGATTATGTGTAGATTATCGTACCTTGAACTCAGTGACAATCAAGAACAGATACCCTCTCCCGAGGATAGATGACTTGTTTGATCAACTCAAGGGGGCATCAGTATTCTCGAAGATCGACTTGCGGTCAGGATACCATCAGATCAGAGTCAGAGAGCAGGACATCCCGAAGATAGCTTTCAGATCCAGGTATAGGCATTAGGAGTTCCTTGTGATGCCATTTGGAGCAACCAATGTGCCGGCTGTATTCATGGACCTCATGAATCGCATCTTTATGCCTTATTTGGATCAGTTCGTGATTGTGTTTCTAGATGATATCCTGGTCTACAGCAAGAGAGAAGCAGAGCATGAGCAGCATCTCCGAGTTATCCTCCAGATTCTTAGATAGCACCAGTTGTATGCCAAGTTTAGTAAACGCGAGTTCTGGCTCGATCGTATTTTGTACTTGGGTCATATCATCACCAGAGGAGGAGTAGAAGTAGATCCCCAGAAGATCGTGGCCATTGAAACGTAGCCGGTACCTAGCACAGTTGCAAAAGTCCTTAGTTTTCTTGGATTGGCCCGTTACTAGCGGCAATTTATTTCAGAATTTGCTCGAATCTCAGCGCCATTGATCCAGTTGCCCCGCAAGGATGTGTAGTTTGCTTGGACAGCAGAGTGCCAGGATTCTTTTGAGAAGTTGAAGCGAGGCTTGATGACGGCTCCCATTCTCACGCTTCCAGATAGAACCGGAGGATTCTTAGTGTATTGTGATGCTTCAGGCAGAGGTCTAGGGTGTGTTTTGATACAGCATGGGAAGGTAATAGGTTATGCGTCATGACAACTTCATGATCATGAGAGGAATTACCCAACCGATGACTTGGAGCTGGCAGCAGTAGTATTTGTACTTAAGCTTTGGAGGCACTACTTGTATGGAGATAGGGTGGAGATTTTCACCGACCACAAGAGTCTGAAGTATGTGTTCACCCAGAAGGATCTCAACATGCGTCAGAGGAGATGGCTAGAGCTGCTTGTGGATTATGACATCAACTTGCAGTATCATCCTGGGAAGGCTAACATTGTTGCAGATGCATTGAGCAAGAGAGCTGGAGTTTATTTCCTAACAGCGCAACCAGAGCTGTTAGCCGATCTTCAGAAGATAGGTATAGAAGTTGTTCTCCCTTCCAGTGTGGCATTGATGGCCAACATGCAAGTTCAGTCCACTATAGTCGAGAGGACCCGGATGGCGCAGTCAGTAGATTCCAAGCTTCAGCGACTCAGAGCAGAGTGTGAGGCAGGAAGAAGACCAGAGTTATGTATCCATGAAGACGGTACACTTCGACATAGAAAGCGTCTTTATGTACCCAGTAGAGATATCAGACATGAGATCATGACGGAGGCTCACAGTTCACAGTATTACATTCATCCCGGTAGTACGAAGATGTACCGTGATATCCGCCAGCACTTTTGGTGGAATGGCGTTAAGAGGGAGATAGCCCGGTTTGTCTCTCGTTGTTTAGTCTGCCAATAAGTTAAGGCTGAACATCAGAGACCAGCTGGACTACTTTAACCATTGCCAATTCCATAGTAGAAATGGAAGCATATAACCATGGATTTTGTGACTGGATTGCCTAGATCCCCGGCTGGCAGAGACGCTATTTGGGTTGTCATAGACAGGCTCACGAAGGTGGCTCACTTTCTCCCGTTTAGAGTTGGTCAGTCGACGGCTCAGCTAGCGGAGATGTATCTCTAGCAGATTGTCAGATTGCATGGTGTACCAGTCAGTATCACCTCGGATAGAGATTCCAGATTTACGTCGCACTTTTGGCATAGCCTGCAAGAGAGTTTGGGAAATCGTCTCCAGTTCAGCTCAGCTTATCAACCGCAGAGAGATGGCTAGTCGGAGCGCACGATCCAGACTCTTGAAGATATGTTGCGGTCATGTACACTCGACTTCGGTGGTTCGTGGGAAAATCACCTGCACCTGGTAGAGTTCTCGTACAATAATAGTTTCCAAGCTAGTATCCAGATGGCACCGTTCGAGGCACTGTATGGTATAAAGTGTAGATCCCCACTAGCCTGGGATGATGTCGGAGAAAGGCATATGCTCGGTCCAGAAATGATTGCTCAGACCGTTGAGGTGGTCAGGAGAGTCAGAGACCATCTTCGAGTTGCCCAAGATTGCCAGCATCATTGGGCCGATTCTCATCAGCGACCCCTTGAATTCTCGGTCGGTGACCATGTATTCCTGAGGATTTCGCCTAACCGTGGCGTCATTCGTTTCGGCGTACAGTGAAAGCTTAGTCCTAGGTATATATGACCGTTCGATATTCTGGAGCGAGTAGGAGATGTATCATATCGTCTTGCTCTTCCACCGTCGCTACGTGAGGTGCATAATGTGTTCCATGTATCCCAACTGCGACGGTATATCCCGGACCCGAGCCACATCCTGGATCATTCGGAATTGGTTGTTGGTACCAACCTTTCATATGAGGAGAGGCCCGTGTCTATATTGGACCGAAGAGAGAAGACACTCAAGAACAAGACTATCAAGTTAGTCCGAGTTGCTTGGGGTCATCACTCTTTGGGTCAGTCAACCTGGGAGCGTGAGGATGATATCCGATCGCGATATCCTGACCTGTTTGACTCGTGAGGTATAATGTCTTCCTTATGCCTCATGCCTTTGATTCCTTGCTTGCATGATTGATTGATTGATTGATTGATTGATTGATTGCCTAGTATAGCTTGCCTGTGATAGTATAGCTTGCCCTTGTCCCTCTAGCCTCTTAATTAAATTCCGAGGACGGAATTCTTTTAATGTGGGTAGAGTTATAATGCCTGTTGTTCGTATTACATATTTTAGAATACATATACGTATTTATCTTGTATTGCATGTCTCCTTGCCCGGTTTATTGGTTATTTCATTGTTGGTTCATCTTGGTTCGGTTCGGCTTGTGTTGGTTAGGCTTGGTTCGGTTTTGGTTGAGAACCAACCCACCTACCTACCACCACCAACCCTATTTATTAACCCACTCCCTTCTCTCTCCTCATTATTCTTCTTCATTTACTTCTTCTTCTCCACCATTAACTCCTCACCAACCTGTGAGAGTAAGAGAGACCTAGGCAAGTGTCACGACCCGCACCCTAGAATAAGGGCACGAGAAGTGGGTACGTCCAGCCTACACCGCAGTGTCGGCGGTAGAACGCTGTCCTAGGTCTCATGCATCTAACAGTATAAGGCTAAACAGTTTATACTCCCCGAATGGGGGTGACATAGCAGATACAGACTCAATCACATCTAAGGTAGAGCATGATAAGGATAGATAAAACATGAAATCCAAAAGAGGTACAACAGAGAGAAATCTAAGTGTCTAAGATACACAAATCCAGAAATACATCTCAAATCTCCAAACTCAGATACAGTAATCCATAAAGTAAATACAACTCCAGACAATTAAAATAACTACCTAAACAACCTCTAATGTGTCTCCTCTAGGCTAGCAGGCAACCTCCAAGCTATCTGTAAAATTTATCAACAGGTCCAATCAGGACGGGAACGAGCACATATCTCTAAAACAGTTCATAGCAGGTTAGGAGTATAAATCATGCAATAGAGTAAAATACAGGAAGTGTTGAATAGGAAGTACGAGTAAACAGAAGATATTTTGTAACTGAAAGTAAATACATGATAGTAGAGACTGTAAGAGGCTACGTGATTTAGAGCATAATGGTTATATAAACGGCTTGGGGGCACATGAATACAAATAAGGAGGCACATGAAGACAGCTACTGGGGATAGTGATCACATAACCAATTCTACTCACCCCGCCCCAATCAATACACAAGGATCCGTTCAAGTTATGTTATAAGCACGTGAATACAGCTAAGATACGTGAACTCATGTAATGAGTAGTACTTGAGGCACATGATAAGCACATGAAAGCACATGAAAGCATATGAAGCACATGAAGCACATGAGAACATGTAAAAACATGAACTAGTACGAGTACAAGGAGTACCTGATGCACATGATAAAGTACATGAACATGAAATACCCGATGCACCCATAGAGGTATAACATCTCAGAAAAGGATCCATATAGTACTAATCCGTTGTCACGCCCCAGAACCAGAATACTGGCAAGTTGGGACGGACAAGGCCAGCTACGTATACCAAAGTACTCCGGTACTCCGAAACAACGTATAAGCTGTATAGATGGGGGTTACTACTACAAACCAACAGTCAATCCTAGGTCACATAATCCTAGATATCTCAGTCTCAGACAAGAAGTAAAGTACAAGAATATGATCATCATGCATATAAGACAGTAAAGCATCCCAAACTATAATATATAGATGATCATGAAGCTAGTAATACAAAATGAAGAACTAGCAAAACTAAGTAATACATGATCAGCTCTAGCTGCAGTCTAGAAATATAACATCATGTCTAAGCCCGTAGGCCAAATGTCAAGTCCAAAACACGAGCTAAACACGTGCTCGGTGGCTAAACGCCTCAAAAGAATATGTACAGAAGATAGTGGGTAAGAGAAAGAACACCCACTCAAGTCCCCTGGTGCTCCGGGTGGTCACCATCGAGAGGAAGGTCCGGAAGATCCTCGGGCTCCTCAACTAGATCTGGTCAATGCAAAACCAGTGGGGTCAGAACCCCAATAGCAAGTACCACAAAGAAAGCCAAACTTATGAACTAAAACTAGCATACAATTCATAACATTTCTAAGATAAGCAGTAAACGAGACTAGAATAGTAAATTGGTACCACAGTGTTTACGAAGGAATCTGTAACATGCAAGTAGGATAGCAAGTAAATAAACTGGGCATGTGGGCATATGGTAAAGCCGAGCATGTAGTAGGAAGAATAGCATGTAAGAAAAGACAGGAAGCTAAGTACTACAATATGATAAACTGAAGCAAGACTAGACTAGACAAGAATGGACTCCATCCATCAATCACGGCCAAGCAATGAGTACGGCTTGATACTTTAGCTAACTAGGGTTGTCACATTCCTAGTTACTAACACATGCAAGTTTGAGAAATCCAAGTCCAGTTACCCGCCTGCTACTACCTGAATGATTCGGGCAAAAAGAAAAGAAGTATAGCAGACACACTGCAGTAAGATACATGTGTCCTAAAGAGGTGCCCCACTCGACGGTGTGCTGGAAGAGTGCTCATCATGACAGATAGCTCCAAATCCCAAGTATATATATATATAGGGCCAAGATCAAAAGGGATAGCAGGTAACCGGGAAAGTCTCCAATGATCTAGGTAATCAAGCTAGTAGTTTAGTCCTTAACATTTTTCTTGTTGGATTCTAGGTGTGGCAATCCGCAGAATCCATCCTAGACATGAGACATGCAAGACTGGACAAGATAAGCAAGATTGTGCACTACAACAAGCCACGACAAGACATGACAATATCAAGACAAGAGTGCGCTACTACGAGCCACTATCAAGGAGCTAGACATGTACTAGAATCAAGAGTGCGCCATGACAGGCCACTATCATGTAAGCAAGAAGGCATGGCAACAATTATCGTGACTTGTAAGAACGAGTCTATCAAAGGACAAATCATGGCATGGGGGAAACAATAATTAAAGCTAAGTACATTTCATAGAATGGTTGAAAATGTGCTAGTATAAAGTCTATATAGGGTGTACAATCATTATTTAACTGAGAAAGATCATATTATCATGTTAAGAAATCACTACAGTCGAAGAAAATATCAAAAACGGACAAAAACGGGCCAAAACGGGCAAAACCGGACAAAAACAGCATAAAACGGCATACCGGCGGTATACTGCGGCATACCGGCGATTTACCGGACTAAAGACAGTAAGTTTCTGGTGCCAAAAATGGCATACCGGCGGTATACTGCGGCATACCGGCGGTATACCGGTTTTTCAAATAGCAACGAAATTCAGAAAATTGTCAAAACTTGTTTCGGCCATAAAATCTTCATTTTAAATCAAAATTCGGACTTTCAAAAGTCAAAATTGCATAGAATTGAATTTCCTACAACATGGAACTATTAGATTTCACAAATTCAAAGATTTGATAGATCAATATCTCAAAATACTCCAAAACAGGGGTTCTCGGAACACCGAAACGAGTCCCGATTGCCACCAAACTCAAAATCCATGTATACTAGCTAGGTAAGGACCTCATACATGTATATGTGACCAAGATCCATGATGGTAACACTAGTATCACTCTTGATACCAAGTTTTTCTACTAAATTACTATAGGATTTTAACAGAAAATCAAATCTTGTTTAAATAAATTTTTGGAAACATGCACATATACGAGAATCATCATGAAAACACTTTTAACAAAATGAGTTTAGGAAAATTCTAAGCATTTAATACCAAGGAAAACAAAAATGACAATAGATTACTATTGTTCAAGAATTTGGCAAGATGTACTTGCCTAGGTTAAGCTCCAAGCCTAATCTTCTACTCCACCACCAAGAGGGGCACGAAACCACACTCTAGACCTCGAGGTCAAGCTCTTAGCAAGCTCCAAGGGAAGAGAAAGGAAGAAGGAATGAAGAGAGTGTGAAGAGAATAAAAAGAGAGAGGAGAGAGAAAGTGAAGTGGTTTATATATAAAGGGAGAATTAATCTTAGCCGTTGGATCATGATCCGTGTGAAAATCTAAGTCAATCATGGCCATTCAAACAAAACCAATTGTCCATTGGATAATAGAGTGCATCTACACTATTCACGAAAATATCCAAGCACTATTCACGAAAATATCTAAACACTATTCACGAAAATATCCGAAACACTATTCATGAAAATATCAAAAACCGAAAATATCTAAAGTGTAGAAAACATGTCCGGGCGGTATGCCGTCGGTATACTTCGGTATACCGGTGGTATGCCGATCAAGAAGAAAACCTATAGTTTTGGGAAAAATTTAAAGTATTCCGGAAACCATGAAAATATGAAAATGCTGCAAAATACGTATCCGTATATAAATACCGATAGTGTGAGACGAGTCTCACAACTCTTCCCTCCTTAGAAAAATTCCGTCCTCGGAATTTCCTAAAGGTAATCAAAAGCAAGCAAGAAATCCAAGAAAACATGCTATCAGGATCAAGATGGAAACTCATAAAACATGAAATCCAGCTAGAGTAATGTACAAGAATGTGAAAGCAATTTAAACATACGTAAGCAACAACATCATGTATTCCTACAATCATACTAAAAAGGTAGAACATAGATATACGAAATAAGTATACCTCACGAGCCAAACAGATACGGGTAACGAGCTCGGATATCATCCTCGCGCTCCCAAGTCGACTCGCCCGGTGAGTGATGATCCCAGGAAATATGAACTAATCGGATAGTCCGGTTCTTGAGAATCTTCTCCCTCCAGTCCAAAATGGATATGGGCCTCTCCTCATACGATAGGTCGGTACCAACGACCAGCTCGGAATGATCTAGGATATGGCTCGAATCCGGAACATATCGACGTAGCTGAGATACGTGAAACACGTCATGTACCTCACGCAACGACGGTGGAAGAGCAAGGCGATAAGATACATCCCCTACTCGCTCGAGAATATCGAATGGCCCAATAAATCTAGGGCTAAGCTTTCCCCGTACGCCAAACCTGATGACACCACGGGTAGGCGAAATCCGAAGAAATACGTGATCGCCGACAGAGAACTCAAGATGGCGTCGATGCTGATCTGCCCAATGACGCTGTCGATCCTGAGCTACTCTGAGATGCTCTCTGACCTGCCTGACTACTCCAACTGACTGAGCAATCATCTCTGGTCCAAGCAGCTGCCTCTCTCCAATGTCATCCCAAGCTAGGGGTGACCTACATCTCCTACCATACAAAGCCTCGAAAGGAGCCATCTGAATGCTCGCCTGGAAGCTATTGTTGTAAGAGAACTCCACCAAATGCAAGTGATCCTTCCAAAAACCACTAAAGTCAAGAATGCATGATCGAAGCATATCCTCCAAGGTCTGGATCGTACGCTCCGACTGACCATCTGTCTGAGGATGGTATGCTGAACTGAAACTCAAACGGGTACCCAGACTCTGTTGAAGACTCTGCCAGAAATGAGAAGTGAATCTGGAATCCCGATCTGAGACTATGCTAACTGGCACCCCATGCAATCTGATAATCTGCCTCATGTACAAGTCGGCCAACTGCTCTGTAGACTGACCAACCCTGAAAGGTAGGAAGTGGGCAACCTTCATGAGTCGATCCACTATAACCCAAATGGCATCTCTACCAGTCGGGGTTCTAGGAAGACCAGTCACGAAGTCCATGGTAATATGGTCCCACTTCCACTCCGGAATCGGTAAAGACTGAAGAAGTCCGGCCGATCTCTGGTGCTCAGCCTTGACCTGCTGGCAAACTAAGCATCGAGAGACAAACCGAGCTATCTCCCTCTTCATACCATTCCACCAGAAATACTGACGAATATCTCGGTACATCTTCGTCCCTCCAGGATGAACAGAGTACTGAGAACTGTGGGCCTCCGACATAATCTCATGTCGAATATCTCCACTAGGCACACAAAGACGACTCCCAAATCGGAGTGTCCTATCCTCATGGATGCACAACTCTGCTCTGTGCCCTTCCACACACTCTGCTCTGAGCTGCTGAAGTCTGGCATCCCCTGACTGAGCTGCTCTGATCCTATCCACAATGGTAGACTGAACCTGCAAGCCTGCCATCATAGCTGCCTCGCCAGGTAGCACTACCTCAATGCCCATCTCCTGAGGATCCTCCAGAATGTGATGCTGCTCCGTCAAGAAATAGACCCCGGGTCTCCTGCTCAAAGCGTCTGCAACGACGTTTGCCTTCCCGGGATGATACTGAAGATCAACATCATAATCCTTCAGTAACTCAAGCCACCGCCTCTGCCGCATGTTCAGATCCCTCTGGGTGAACACATACCTCAAGCTCTTATGGTCAGTGAAAATCTCCACTCGATCACCATACAGATAATGCCTCCAGAGCTTGAGGGAAAACACAACTGCGGCCAACTCAAGATCGTGCGTCGTATAGATCTTCTCATGGTCCCGAAGCTGCCGAGACGCATAAGCTATCACTCGACCGTGCTGCATAAGAACACAACCAAGTCCCCGGCCTGACGCATCACAATACACCGTGAACCCACCTGGTCCGACGGGTAATGTCAGAATAGGAGCTGAAATCAAACTCTGCTTGAGTTTCTCAAAAGAAACCTGACAAGCATCAGACCACTCAAAGCACACATCCTTACACGTCAACCGTGTCAAGGGTGCGGAGATCCTAGCAAAGTCTGCCACAAACCGTCTGTAGTAGCCTGCTAATCCCAGAAAGCTGCGTACATCTGAAGCTGTACGAGGTACTGGCCAACTCTCGATAGCCTCAACCTTCTTGGGGTCCACCTCAACACCACCTCCGGCAATAATGTGACCCAAGAAAGAGACTCGATCGAGCCAAAAATCGCACTTGCTGAACTTCGCGTAAAGCTGATGGTCCCGAAGAATCTGAAGAACCACGCGAAGATGATGCTCGTGCTCTGCCTCAGTCCGACTATAGACCAAGATATCATCAATAAACACTATCACAAACTTGTCTAAGTAGGGCATGAAGATGCGATTCATGAGATCCATGAAGATCGCTGGCGCATTGGTCGCTCCGAAAGGCATAACAAGGAACTCCCAATGGCCATATCGAGATCTAAACGCCGTCTTGGGTATATCCTGCTTTCTGACTCTGATCTGATGGTACCCAGACCGCAAATCGATCTTCGAAAACACAGCCGCTCCACTAAGCTGGTCGAACAAGTCATCTATCCTGGGCAAGGGATACTTGTTCTTCACGGTCACCGCGTTAAGCTGACGATAGTCAATAACCATACGCGATGAACCATCCTTCTTCTTCACAAGAAGGGCTGGAGCTCCCCAAGGCGATCCACTAGGATGAATGAATCCCTTGGTCCTAAGCTCCTCAATAGACTAATACAACACCAACAACTCTGAAGGAGACATCCTTTAGACTCTCGCTGACACTGGCTCTGCTCCCGGAACCAAATCAATATAATACTCAATCTCCTGAACTGGAGGCATACCCGAAAGCTCCTCGGGAAACACATCGGAAAACTCGCAAACTACTCTGGGCAACTGAACCTCCTCGGCTACTGCCATCCACATGATCGCTGGTGAAGACTCTACCTCGCCTCTAGAGAATGAGAACTCCTCCTCATTCGGAACACGAAAGATAACCTTGCCGGCATGGCAATCTATCGAAGCGTGTCGAGCACTCAACCAATCCATACCTAGGACGACATCATAATCGCCCATAGGAAACTCTATCAGCCTAGCGGAAAACTCTCTCCCACATACTATAACTCTACACGAGGCATAGACTCGGTCTACTCCTACTAGACCGTTACCAGTAAGTATATTCATCCTTACAGGTAAAGATTCTGGCTCTACACTAATATGTGTCGCAAATCGTACAGATATAAACGAATGCGAAGCACCAGAATCAAATAAAGCTGAAGCTGAATGAGAGTGAACAAGAATGGTACCTGTGACCACCTCCCCTGCTGCTAGCGCCTCCTCCATAGAAAGCGTGAAAGCCTGACCCTGAACTCTGGTCGCTGGACCCCTCTGCCTCTGAGCCTGAGCCTGAGCATACTGCTGAGGCCTCTGCTGGAACTGCTGAGATTGCGTCGGTAATGGCCTCTGGGCCTGCTGCTGCTGAACCGGCGCTGGTGCTCTAAACTGCTGAACTGCTGGCTGGAAGGATGCTGATCCAGCCGAACTCCTCCTGGGACAAGCCCCTATCCTCTGGTCCGGTGCTCCACAAGCTAGGCACAAGCCCTGTGCCCTACGGCACTCTGATAAGACATGTCCTCCCTTCCCGCAATGGGAACAAGCAACTGAAGAAGACTGCCTCTGCTGCTGAGGACGCGGCTGAGACGACTGCTGAAAGGAAGCCGCCGGAACCGGTCCCCTCGGAGATCCAATCGTCAAGGCTCGGACTGCTGGAGCTGGTGCTGACGACTGGGAAGAAGATCCCCTCTGAATGTGAGGCCTCTTCTGACCTCCGACTCTATCAACGATCCTCTGCGAGGTGTACTCATGCCTCCTCGCTGCCCTCATCACTGCATCAAAAGTCTGGAACTCATGCTGCTCAACTGCCAGTATGATCTCCAGATGAAGCCCCTGCTGGAACCTCCTCGCCCGGTCCAACTCGGTCGCCACTAAAGAAGGGGCAAACCGACTGAGCCGGCTAAACTCTGACGCATAGCCGTCGACGGTCCTGCTCATTTGCCGCAAGCCAATGAACCTCTGCTACAGATCATAACGCGACACCGCATCAAAATAGCGAGTCCGAAACCTCTCGCTAAAATCGGCCCAGGCTACTGGTGCCCTAAGAGACACCTCCTGAGCCGCCCACCAGTCGCGGGCCAAATCCAAGAGCTGCAACCTGACAACTGCCACACGCTCCCTAGCCGGAATCCCTGCCGCCTCCATAATGGCCTCAGTATCCTGAAGCCATGCATCAGACGCAATAGCATCCTCTGTACCATAGAAGTACGGGGGATGAAGACGCCTGAAGCTGCTCGCAGAATTGTAGACCTGAGCACCACCTCTGTCCAAAGCCGTCTGGATAGAATGGGTGAGAACATCACTCTGACGCTGGTGCGACGCCATGAAATCTCTCAGAACATCCACCAGTGCATGAACAACACCCTCTGGCTGCTCTGGCTGAACTGGTACTGCTGGCTGAACAGGAGGAACTGGCGACTCTGCCCTTCGGTCCACTCTAGACTCTGCTCCCGAATGCTGAGGATGCTCCTCCTGAACTGGCGAAACTAAGGGATGCTGATCTGCCATCGACAAAGCCCGAACAGGCCGATCAGAAGGACCAGGAACGGTGCCCCTGAAAGTTTAAGAAAACAAGGATTAGGTCGAGGGAACAGGAAAGATCAACGATCAAAGCAGATATCGGGACAAAAATCAGAGGTAAAGAGTAATATCGAGGATATCAATAGAGAAGAATTTATGACTGAGATAACTACCAGCAACCCCCACATATCTGATAAATCAGACCTGCATGGGCCACCACTAAAACCTATGTCACGCCCCAGAACCAGAATACTGGCAAGTTGGGATGGACAAGGCCAGCTACGTATACCAAAGTACTCCGGTACTCCGAAACAACGTATAAGCTGTATAGATGGGGGTTACTACTACAAACCAATAGTCAATCCTAGGTCACATAATCCTAGATATCTCAGTCTCAGACAAGAAGTAAAGTACAAGAATATGATCATCATGCATATAAGACAGTAAAGCGTCCCAAACTATAATATATAGATGATCATGAAGCTAGTAATACAAAATGAAGAACTAGCAAAACTAAGTAATACATGATCAGCTCTAGCTGCAGTCTAGAAATATAACATCATGTCTAAGCCCGTAGGCCAAATGTCAAGTCCAAAACACGAGCTAAACACGTGCTCGGTGGCTAAACGCCTCAAAAGAATATGTACAGAAGATAGTGGGTAAGAGAAAGAACACCCACTCAAGTCCCCTGGTGCTCCGGGTGGTCACCATCGAGAGGAAGGTCCGGAAGATCCTCGGGCTCCTCAACTAGATCTGGTCAATGCAAAACCAGTGGGGTCAGAACCCCAATAGCAAGTACCACAAAGGAAGCCAAACTTATGAACTAAAACCAGCATGCAATTCATAACATTTCTAAGATAAGCAGTAAACGAGACTAGAATAGTAAATTGGTACCACAGTGTTTACGAAGGAAACTGTAACATGCAACTAGGATAGCAAGTAAATAAACTGGGCATGTGAGCATATGGTAAAGCCGAGCATGTAGTAGGAAGAATAGCATGTAAGAAAAGACAGGAAGCTAAGTACTACAATAAGATAAACTGAAGCAAGACTAGACTAGACAAGAATGGACTCCATCCATCAATCACGGCCAAGCAATGAGTACGGCTTGATACTTTAGCTAACTAGGGTTGTCACATTCCTAGTTACTAACACATGCAAGTTTGAGAAATCCAAGTCCAGTTACCCGCCTGCTACTACCTGAATGATCCGGGCAAAAAGAAAAGAAGTATAGCAGACACACTACAGTAAGATACATGTGTCCTAAAGAGGTGCCCCACTCGACGGTGTGCTGGAAGAGTGCTCATCATGACAGATAGCTCCAAATCCCAAGTATATATATATATATATATATATATATATATATATATATATATATATATATATAGGGCCAAGATCAAAAGGGATAGCAGGTAACCGGGAAAGTCTCCAATGATCTAGGTAATCAAGCTAGTAGTTTAGTCCTTAACATTTTTCTTGTTGGATTCTAGGTGTGGCAATCCGTAGAATCCATCCTAGACATGAGACATACAAGACTGGACAAGATAAGCAAGATTGTGCACTACAACAAGCCACAACAAGACATGACAATATCAAGACAAGAGTACGCTACTACGAGCCACTATCAAGGAGCTAGACATGTACTAGAATCAAGAGTGCGCCATGACAGGCCACTATCATGTAAGCAAGAAGGCATGGCAACAATTATCGTGACTTGTAAGAACGAGTCTATCAAAGGACAAATCATGGCATAGGGGAAACAATAATTAAAGCTAAGTACATTTCATAGAATGGTTGAAAATGTGCTAGTATCAAGTCTATATAGGGTGTACAATCATTATTTAACTGAGAAAGATCATGTTATCATGTTAAGAAATCATTACAGTCGAAGAAAATATCAAAAACGGACAAAAACGGGCCAAAACGGGCAAAACCGGACAAAAACAACATAAAACGGCATACCGGCGGTATACTGCGGCATACCGGCGGTATACCGGACTAAAGACAGTAAGTTTCTGGTGCCAAAAATGGCATACCGGCGGTATACTGCGGCATACCGGCGGTATACCGATTTTTCAAACAGCAACGAAATTCAGAAAATTGTCAAAACTTGTTTCGGCCATAAAATCTTCATTTTAAATCGAAATTCGGACTTTCAAAAGTCAAAATTGCATAGACTTGAATTTCCTACAACATGGAACTATTAGATTTCACAAATTCAAAGATTTGATAGATCAATATCTCAAAATACTCCAAAACAGGGGTTCTCGGAACACCGAAACGAGTCCCGATTGCCACCAAACTCAAAATCCATGTATACTAGCTAGGTAACGACCTCATACATGTATATGTGACCAAGATCCATGATGGTAACACTAGTATCACTCTTGATACCAAGTTTTTCTACTAAATCACTTTAGGATTTTAACAGAAAATCAAATCTTGTTTAAATAAATTTTTGGAAGCATGCACATATACGAGAATCATCAGGAAAACACTTTTAACAAAATGAGTTTAGGAAAATTCTAAGCATTTAATACCAAGGAAAACAAAAATGACAATAGATTACTATTGTTCAAGAATTTGGCAAGATGTACTTGCCTAGGTTAAGCTCCAAGCCTAATCTTCTACTCCACCACCAAGAGGGGCACGAAACCACACTCTAGACCTCGAGGTCAAGCTCTTGGCAAGCTCCAAGGGAAGAGAAAGGAAGAAGGAATGAAGAGAGTGTGAAGAGAATGAAAAGAGAGAGGAGAGAGAAAGTGAAGTGGTTTATATATAAAGGGAGAATTAATCTTAGCCGTTGGATCATGATCCGTGTGAAAATCTAAGTCAATCATGGCCATTCAAACAAAACCAATTGTCCATTAGATAATAGAGTGCATCTACACTATTCACGAAAATATCCAAGCACTATTCACGAAAATATCTAAACACTATTCATGAAAATATCCGAAACACTATTCATGAAAATATCAAAAACCAAAAATATCTAAAGTGTAGAAAACATGTCCGGGCGGTATGCCGTCGGTATACTCCGGTATACCGGCGGTATGCCGATCAAGAAGAAAACCTATAGTTTTGGGAAAAATTTAAAGTATTCCGGAAACCATGAAAATATGAAATACGCTGCAAAATACGTATCCGTATATAAATACCGATACTGTGAGACGAGTCTCACATCCGTGAAGATACGTGTCAGTATCAAGTAGAGTAATCTAGAGCAAGAAAATAATCCAGGTAATTATGAAAAGATCAGAGAATGTACTCGCCTGATATCTGAATGTCCAAGGTAAAGATACTATCCGAGGAGAGGTATCTGGCTCCTAATTAGAACAGCACATATCACGCCCCAGAACCAGAATACTGGTGAGCGGGGGGCAGACATAGCCAGCTACGTATATTAAAATGGAAACCACCTCGATATACGGTCACGGCTGTCTAGATATATGAGGGTTTACTACAAGCCAACAGTCTCTTATGGTCATGAACAAGCCTAATGTCTCAATCACAAGCAAGTAAGTAAGGTCGCAAGATGTATGATCATTAAATATACAATAATAAGGCGTCCCAAATATCACATATTCAGCTGATCATGAAGCTAGTCATTACAAAATGTTAGGACTAGCAAGAGTTTAGTCAACATGATCAACCCTAAGATTTGTTAATCATGTTTACAGCCCGTAGGCAGACAGTAAGTAAAAGTGCATCGAGCTAACAGGTGCTCGTCGGCTAAACGCCTCAAAAGAATAACTTTACAATAGAGTGAGCGAAACAAAATAGGAAACCCACTCGTAGCCCGGGTTCCTTCTAGTCGCCACCATCGGGCTGGAGGTTCGGAAGATCCTCGGGAGCTGCTCCGAAATCTGGCCACACAAAACCAGCTGGGTCAACCCCAGAAAGAGCAAGTGCCACAAGGGGGCCACGAAATAAGAACAAAAGCTAGCAATTAGCACAAGAAAATGTAACATTTTAAAACTAGAATTTACGAAAACATGTCAGGATGATATACGACGAGATAACCATAGAACTATTCCGATAGCCAGGTTACAACCCGTAAACCAAACAAGGACCGGGGTTGTAACCCTTCATCTGAACAGAACTTGGTTTCCCACCATTTATCGGCAAGATAATAATGCAAGAAATCAAGACAGGGAGCAATCTTGTACTGGATCAAGACATGGCTAAACTGGTTATACCTCATTCAATCAATCACGGCCAAGCAGATACTACGGCTTACTACTTTAACTAACTAGGGTTATCACAGTCCTAATTACTAACAAGATGCAGTGAGATTGTTCCACAGCCACAAGCCCTGCAGACCATCCAGGTTACCCAGGTCGAAAATTAGGGGTTAAATTCAGGTGGGTACATCGTCCAGGAAACGCATGTACCCTTAGGTGACTTAGAAGGTGCAACACATGACAGTGTGCTGGAAATGCGCCCTACTCGACGGTAGGCTACAAATCCCAAGAGCACCCAGGTAACGGGATTGCCTGTAGCTGTGTCATCTCTTCATGGCTACTGTGTTATTCTAGTTATTAACCTTAATCCATTTTAGTAGGTACCCCAGACCGTGGTACTCAGGAGTTCCATCCTAGACATGATGCAAGACAGGACAAGTGGATTTAACAAGCAAGCAAGAAAAACTGCCCACGGTGTCAAGGCAAGTCAAGTTAAGTTAGCCGTCGCAACAGTGTTAAGTTATCAAGTCATGCTACAAGTCAGGAGTGCGCCGCCACGGGCCACTATCAAGTTATCAAGTCAAAAGGATTAAATACAAGTTACAAGTTGGGTGTGCACCCCACTGGGTCACTAGCAAGGAGATCAGAGAATACCAAAATCATAATCTACAGAAAACCGTACTAGTCATAAATAATTACTTGAAAACCGTGTTAGGCCGTGTCGGGTCAAGATAGTCGTCTGTGTTGAACAGATCTCAGGAAAACTCAATCCACAAACAAAGAAACCAAGTCGAGAAATAAAACCAATACTCCTAGAGCCAATGGGTTAAGCAAGGGGTTCAGGGTGCAGCGTACGCACAAGGGCACGCACGCAGGGGAGCAGCGTACGCACCAAAGCACGCACGCAGGAGAGCTAAAGTACGCACGCAGGAGAGATGCGTATGCGAAAAGATACGTACGCAGGAGAGCTGCGTACCGAAAAGACACGCATGCAGGAGAGCTGCGTACGCACAAAAGCACGTACGCAGGGAGCTGCATACGCGTAAAAACACGCACACAGGAGAGCTGCGTACGCGTAAAAACACGCACACAGGAGAGCTGCGTACGCGAAAAGACACGCACGCAGGAGAGCTGCGTACGCGAAAAGACACGCACGCAGGAGAGCTGCGTACGCGAAAAGACACGCACGCAGGAGAGCTGCGTACGCACAAAAGCACGCACGCAGGGAGCTGCGTATGCGTAAAAACACGCACACAGGAGAGCTGCGTACGCGTAAAAACATGCACATAGGAGAGCTGCGTACGCGAAAAGACATGCACGCAGGAGAGCTGCGTATGCGAAAAGACACGCATGCAGGAGAGCTGCGTACGCGAAAAGACACGCACGCAGGAGAGCTGCGTATGCACAAAAGCACGCACGCACGGAGCTGCGTACGCGTAAAAACACGCACACAGGAGAGCTGCGTATGCGTAAAAACACGCACACAGGAGAGCTGCGTATGCGTAAAAACACGCACGCAGGGGAAAGGGTCTTCTTCTCCATGGCTGAGAAGAAACTCTCATGGCTCCCAAAACTTCAAAGCATCACAACTTGGCCATCCAAACTCCAAATCCGGATTTCCAAAGTTCCAACCAGGGAGGAATTGAACTCTCTTCCACATGGAAACATCAAAACCCATAAAAATCCAACCTAAATAGATCAAAACCATACAAAATCGAAAATAGGGAAAGCTTAGATCTAGAACAATGGAGACCCCAAATCACAAAATACCAAGTTCTAATGTTGATCACCATGTCCTAATCTAGCAAATGGACCAATAAAATAGGGTTCTCATGTGGTGGCAAGGTGCACTTGCCTATGGGTTGGTGTTGTGGAGAGGAAGGAGAAGAGTGTTGTGTAGAGGAAGAAGAAGAAGAAGAATTTAATGGAGGTTTATGAGGAGAGAGAAAAAGTTGGTGGAGTTTTAAAGAGGGTGGGATGTGGTGTGTTGAGGGTGGAGCATAGGCTAAGGTGTTCCAAAACATATTAAACCAAACCAAACCAACCCAAACCAATTAAAACCGAGCCATGTCAAAACCCAAAATACGAGAAATACCGAAATTCCATAAGTTGAGAAAAATAAAAATACATGCCAAAATCTAGATACGAGTATAAATACGAAATACGGGAAATAAGGGTGACAGCACAAGTCACAACATGTCCAGAAGGGTAATATAAAGCACTACATTGCATTCTACATGAATCTAGGTCAAACTAGGCCAAAGTCAACCATTGGTCAACTCTGGTCAACTGCACTAGTCAAACTAGGTCATGTCCTAACCCAGCAAATCTTACTAGGCCTAACCAAGACTATCCTAGCAAGCACACATCAATACAAGGCTATACAAGCCAACATACACCCAACTCTATATAGCATGCAATTATTCAATACTCAAATAGGCAAGAATTCACATTAGATATACACTAGGTAATCTATTACTTTAAGCTATATATGTCTACACATATATACACATGCATATATTGGTATTCAATATTAGGTCTATAATCATGACATTTCAAATGGTTATATAAACTTATATATTACAACACAATATGCTAACATATATATAATATACATACATAGCTAAGTTAACTATATTCATAAATACTTATTTTAGAGGCTATGTGTGTGTATGTGAACATGGCAAAGGGGCAAGTGAGGGTTAAATGGGCATACATAGTATATACATATCAAAGAGTGTCAAAGTGTAAGTGAACAAAGTGTCAAGTGTGATAGTGTCAACATAGTGTAAGGGGGTACATAAGGAATATAGGATTTGTGTTAACATAGAACATTACATCTCATTAACTTGTATATTGTATACATTATATCTATTATTACATTACATTCATGCTTACATTCATTTATCATTCATTTATTCTCTTGCACTACTATATGCACCATACAATACATACTATGGAACCTACATATTCATTACAAGCCATACTTATACATGCTTACATTAGATAGGATACTTACACCTCATACATCATTTATTTAACCATTTACTCATGCTTGCATTCTCTATTTGATTACATAATGTATATACATTAACATGGGTTAAAATCAAATAGAACATTATATTACACACAAGGGTGCACAAAATGCATATGCCGAATAGTAACTCCTACTAATAATCAATACTATACCATCTCAGCATGAATTAAATTCTAGGATTAAAGTATGTTATAGATCTATGTGTTAGCTTTTCGAAACTTTAAACGGATCGTGTTTTCGTTTCCGGAAACTCCCGAAATCGCGAAAACACTGAGAACGCGTTTGTCTTTCGTATAGCTGACACTCAAATAATTATCTAGAAAGTTACAGAAAGAATTAGGCCTATTAATATATGTTTTTGGAAATCTAACTTCGATACACTTCTTTTAAAAAAAACGAGAGATTAAACCGAGTTTTGAGCTAGAAGTTATGACATTTCTAAGTTAGATCTGAAATTAAAAACGTGGATAAAAATCATGACGGATTTAGATAGTTTGAGCCAAAAGAATACGCAATATATATATCCTAATTATCCACAACAATAATGACAATAATAATATAAGGAACCGCACTCACAAACTTGATTATATAATCATCATGAACCATTTATTATATATATAAATATAGATACACTCTCATTACAATATATATATATATACATACACAAATCTATATATGTAACATGAACACATCTATAAGAGATACATTAATGAAATGTAAAGTACTCAAGAACACATCTCTACATATTCAAATCTGAGATTTAATATGAATTAATTCATTTAATCAATATTTTAAATATAAAGTGTGTCCAAGTTTGGAGGTTTTCCCCATGAACACAAGGCACAACAATAATACAATAGAAATCCCTAAAGGACACATAATGGACATAAGAGGACACAAAATAGGGACACAACAATGGAGGTCATTCCTATGGTTAAATCTTTCCTAAATGCAAAATGGAGAAATAAAAGAGAAGGAAATATTACCTAAAGGAGAGAAAATCCAAGGAGAAAGGCTTCTTCCTTGGGAGAGCTTGAGAGCACTTGGGAAAGAAGACTTCTCAAAGAAAGGAAATGAGATGAGAGTCCTATTAGGGCCGGCCACAATGATTATATCCCCTCTTCATTGAATATTACAAGTTTGCCCCTCCCTTAGTTACAAGTGTTTAAAACAATTTTGGTTAGGGTTTGGGGGTAAAAGGGTCAAAATAAAAACTCTAAATGGTTAACCTAATAATTAGGATTATGACTAATCTTTCTAACATGACTAATTAAAATGTGGGCCATGGCCAACTAATGCATGGGTCCAACTAGAGTCTAAGTTACCCCGGGTCCCGGTTACAAGTCGGATTGAGATGAACTTCGAACCCGACTCAAATAATCCCAAAATAATATCCTAAATAATAAAATAATATCAAAATAATTCAAATAGGTCAAATACAAAATATCCTTAGGCCAGAAATGATATTAAAATATCATAATCACATGGTTAGGCTCTAGGTCAAACAGTCTCTAGGGTTTCACTAGCAAAACGTCAAAACCACAAGTCATTGATCTAAATAATTTTAAAATGATTTAAAATCACCAAAAATTATATCATGAATTAAATATCATTATTAAAATAATTATAAATACGAAATTTTGAAATTACCCTCATTTGGAAAACTGGGTGCTACAACTCTACCCACCTTAGAAAATTTTCGTCCTCGAAATTTATGATCGATAGTACTCCTTCTAGAGCCTCTAACCTACCCAATATCTAAGGTAATACTTCCTAACACTGGAATAATAAACGGACATCTAAATAGTGTCAATCTAGGAATACCTCCAACACTGCTCTGCTGTACGGCGGTAATGGAACTTCAATAAAATATGGACTGGAACCTATATCCAAGGGACTGGACCTAGTTTAAAGTGGTCTTAACTAAGGATGAAAAGGAACTGATCATAGGCTATAGGTATGCTCAAACTATTATCTTCCTATTAACCATCTATTAATATATTCTATTACCATAGGAACGATGCATTACTAAGACATATAGGCCCCTATCTCTAATAACACATTTATACTCACCAAAAGACTAGTACATCCTATCAAGGCTGATACTATAATCTCTCATAAATCTCATAAGCTACATGTTTATAGACACACATCCCCACATCAAGGACTAACCTATATATATCTACAACTGATACTAATGGGGTGACGTCCCTATTTTCCAACAATCAAGGTCTAAAAAATTTTATCTAAATCATGCAATTTGAAGGAATAGTATACAAGGTCAGGGCATACCGTAGCAGTTGGAAGTATCACCTAGGTACACTAATCATTCTAGTCAAAACAGTACTATGGTATCAATACACAAACAATCTAGGGTGTCCTAATTGGGAAGGTAAGGGAACAACAATCATCAAGGTTGTAGGGCTGTCGACCATCCTATATAAAAATTGGTCATTAACAAGCAACTAAGAAATTATTAAAAGGTTACTATTCCATAAAATGGCAAAAATTGAAAATTTAGGCACAACAAATCACAAATAGATTTTTGTCTTGACACGATCTAAGTTGATCAATTTCGGGATAAAACGAGATTTGGGCAAGAAGGGAAATCAATGAAATCAAAGTATGAGCACGAGCATCCACTGATGGAGGTTCAGGTCATGATTAAATTTAATTCGACTGAGTACGAATACGAGGTTCATAGGCGATGAAAAGATTTCAAGGAGAATTGTCAAGGCTGTCGCGAATGAGACTCTAGGGTCAAGTTTAACTATGTCTCCATTCTCGTAGATTGATACATAAAAAAGCGAACCAAAGTACAATAGGTTGATCAGACCATCATGTACCGGTTCTGATTAGACAATATGTTAGTGGATGGCCACCCAATAAAATATGTCATGACCAAGCTCGAAAATAGATAAGCTTGCAAAACTAAGGCCAATTTAGCAGCACAAGATATAAGTATGGTAATGATGAAAGGAATTACATAGTCCAAGTTTCTTAACCAACGGGTCAAGTAATCAGATAAGGTACAAGGTTAAGCATCTAAGGAAACAAGCAGAACATCATCACATGTCGGGTCGAAAGAATTGAGTCAAGGCTGGATTTCTAATTGAAATAAAAAGAAATTTATTATAACGGTAGAGGTTATAGTTTAGCCAGTTGACCAGAAAATTATATCAAAAAAATAGAGTACAAGAAGACGGGTTTTAGTAGGACATAATATACCTACATGAAGGTGAGCTCGTCTAGGTCTTGCATATAAGATTTGTTGGAGGGTAACAGCTAGTATTACATTCTGAATATCAAAGTTACGATAAAGGAATGTCAAGGATCTCAATTAGAAAGTGGGAGTTCAAGAGGTGGTAATTAATGCACAAAAATAATGAAGATCGAGTTAGTCATCTGCTTCTGATACTCTTAAGTTCATCTGGTCATAACTTGCCAATCATATCTTTACCTCACCAGTCTCCATATGAAAATTTAACCTTTACTTAAACCCTTACCATGACTACCGTAGGCAATTCCCAATTTCCAAACATCACTCTTGAAGCACAGCCCTCACATTTAGGAATCAACATTAACCATTTATTTAAATTTCCAAGTTCTTTCACCTTGTCTTAAATTTGACCCAAAACCTCTAAATCCCATTTACGAATTCCATGAACTTGTTCAAATTGTTCTCCTCGTATTATTTAATTTAAATCTCTAGGCCTTACAAAACTTATCTTCCATCATAAAATCAACTTTCGTATTTTCTTCGACATACACCCTTGAAGATTATTCTCCTAAAAATATTTCACAACAATCTCTAAACTTCCATAACTTTGTGTTCTCTCTATCCCTAGTCATTTCCTCGCAACATCTTGTTTAATATCCTTATTAAACATAATTAACTTCTCTTTTCCATTACTAACCTTCTACATAGCCTCAGAGTAAAAGTTTTCCCCAGAATCAATAACCAAGATTTTCTAAGTTCTCAAAACTAGGTTGACCTCTGATATCCTCATTAGTTTTGAATACACCTATAAACTATCTCATAACCCCAAAATTTCTCTAAATGTAATTGTTTCCAGATTGGCAGTATACATCTCTTTATTCTATTCGAGATCTTTACCACATTTCTATCTCAAGTTTCCATATGGAACACTCCACATTTGATTTCCTTTAGATCATCATAAAATAACCAGTTACGTCTTCTCTGAACTATATAATTTACGTCACTTTCTTAGCCTTCCCCATGCAAAAGATACGAAGATTCAAGAGTTTTGAAGTACATCTGGTAGGGACGACAAGATATGGATAATTAATGTAATGAGACATAGTTTAAGATAAGAGGTAAATAAGAATGCAAGGGAATAATGGCAAGAAAGAATAATAAAGATATGTTCCTTCTCATCGGTTCAAACGAGAGGAACCCATCAAGCTTAAATTCAATAGCAAGGAATGAGGGTGAATCCAAACAAGAGGAAAAGGAATTCCAATTGAAGTTCAAAATGAGTTTCTCAGGGGTCGTCCCAGAAATCTTTCAAAGAATCCTAAGTGTGATTGAGTACCTTGGATTTGAAAATATTAATCTAAATACAAAATTAAATCAACAACTACAAAATTTTATCAAAATCATCAACTAATACTAGGATTCAAAGTTCTACAATGAATCCACAAAATCAAATTCAAATCAAGGAAAAAGGTGAATCAAAACAAGAAAAAGGAGTTTAAATCGGAATTCAAAATGAGATTTTCAAGGGTCATCCCAGGAATCTCTTAAGGAATCCTAACAGTGATTGAGTATCCTCACATCCTAACATCTTAATTTATATATCCTATAGCAGGCTCGTAGTAGTACAACTAAGTTGTTGCGCTACTACAAAATCGCACTAATGCGAATCTTGACCTGCATGGGCCACCACTAAAAATGTGTCATGACCCGTACCCTAGAATAAGGGCACGAGAAGTGGGTACGTCCAGCCTACACCGCAGTATCGGCGGTAGAACGCTGTCCTAGGTCTCATGCATCTAACAGTATAAGGCTAAACAGTTTATACTCCCCGAATGGGGGTGACATAGCAGATACAGACTCAATCACATCTAAGGTAGAGCATGATAAGGATAGATAAAACATGAAATCCAAAAGAGGTACAACAGAGAGAAATCTAAGTGTCTAAGATACACAAATCCAAAAATACATCTCAAATCTCCAAAGTCAGATACAGTAATCCATAAAGTAAGTACAACTCCAGACAATTAAAATAACTACCTAAACAACCTCTAATGTGTCTCCTCTAGGCTAGCAGGCAACCTCCAAGCTATCTGTAAAATTTATCAACAGGTCCAGTCAGGACGGGAACGAGCACATATCTCTAAAATAGTTCATAGCAGGTTAGGAGTAAAAATCATGCAATAGAGTAAAATACAGGAAGTGCTGAATAGGAAGTACGAGTAAACAGGAGATATTTTGTAACTGAAAGTAAATACATGATAGTAGAGACTGTAAATGGCTACGTGATTTAGAGCACAATGGTTATGTAAACGGCTTGGGAGCACATGAATACAAATAAGGAGGCACATGAATACAGCTACTGGGGATAGTAATCACATAACCAATTCTACTCACCCCGCTCCAATCAATACACAAGGATCCGTTCAAGTTATGTTATAAGCACATGAATACAGCTATGATACGTGAACTCATATAATGAGTAGTACATGAGACACATGATAAGCACATGAAAGCACATGAAAGCACATGAAGTACATGAAGCACATGAGAACATGTAAAAACATGAACTAGTACGAGTACAAGGAGTACCTGATGCACATGATAAAGTACATGAACATGAAATACCCGATGCACCCGTAGAGGGATAACATCTCAGGAAAGAATCCATATATTACTAATCCGTGAAGATACGTGTCAGCATCAAGTAGAATAATCTAGAGCAAGAAAATAATTCAGGTAAGTATGAAAAGATCAGAAAATGTACTCGCCTGATATCTGAATGTCCAAGGTAAAGATACTGTCCGAGAAGAGGTGTCTGGCTCCTAATTAGAACATCACAAGTCACAACACGTCCAGAAGGGTAATATAAAGCACTACATTGCATTCTACATGAATCTAGGTCAAACTAGGCCAAAGTCAACCCTTGGTCAACTCTGGTCAACTGCACTAGTCAAACTAGGTCATGTCCTAACCCAGCAAGTCTTACTAGGCCTAACCAAGACTATCCTAGCAAGCACACATCAATACAAGGCTATACAAGCCAACATACACCCAACTCTATATAGCATGCAATTATTCAATACTCAAATAGACAAGAATTCACATTGGATATACACTAGGTAATCTATTACTTTAAGCTATATATGTCTACACATATATACACATGCATATATTGGTATTCAACATTAGGTCTATAATCATGGCATTTCAAATGGTTATATAAACTTATATATTACAACATAATATGCTAACATATATATAATATACATACATAGCTAAGTTAACTATATTCATAAATACTTATTTTAGAGGCTATGTGTGTGTATGTGAACATGGCAAAGGGGCAAGTGAGGGTTAAATGGGCATACATAGTGTATACATATCAAAGAGTGTCAAAGTATAAGTGAACAAAGTGTCAAGTGTGATAGTGTCAACATAGTGTAAGGGGGTACATGAGGTAATATAGGATTTGTGTTAACATAGAACATTACATCTCATTAACTTGTATATTGCATACATTACATCTATTATTACATTACATTCATGCTTGCATTCATTCATCATTCATTTATTCTCTTGCACTACTATATACACCATACATTACATACTATGGAACCTACATATTCATTACAAGCCATATTTATACATGCTTACATTAGATAGGATACTTACACCTCATACATCATTTATTTAACCATTTACTCATGCTTGCATTCTCTATTTAATTACATAATGTATATACATTAACATGGGTTAAAATCAAATAGAACATTATATTACACACAAGGGTGCACAAAATGCATATGCCAAATAGTAACTCCTAATAATAATCAATACTGTACCATCTCAGTATGAATTAAATTCTAGGATTAAAATATGTTATAGATCTATGTGTTAGCTTTCCGAAACTTCAAACGGATCACGTTTTTGTTTCCGGAAACTCCCAGAATCGCAAAAACACCGAGAACGCGTTTGTCTTTCGTACAGCTGACACTCAAATAATTCTCCAGAAAGTTACAGAAAGAATTAGGCCTATTAATACATGTTTTTGGAAAGCTAACTTCGATACTCTTCTTTTAAAAAATGGGAGATTAACCTGAGTTTTGAGCTAGAAGTTATGACATTTCTAAGTTAGGTCTGAAATTAAAAACGTGGATAAAAATCATGACGGATTTAGATAGTTTGAGCCAAAAGAATACACAATATATATCCTAATTATCCACAACAATAATGACAATAATAATATGAGGAACCACACTCACAAACTTGATTATATAATCATCATGAACCATTTATTACATATATAAATATAGATACACTCTCATTACAATATATATATATATATATATATATATATATATATATATATATATATATACATACACAAATCTATATATGTAACATGAACACATCTATAAGAGATACATGAATGAAATATAAAGTACTCAAGAACACATCTCTACATATTCAAATCTGAGATTTAATATGAATTAATTCATTTAATCAATATTTTAAATATCAAGTGTGTCCAAGTTTGGAGGTTTTCCCTATGAACACAAGACACAACAATAATACAATAGAAATCCCTAAAGGACACATAATGGACACAAGAGGACACAAAATAGGGACACAACAATGGGGGTCATTCCTATGGTTAAATCTTTCTTAAATGCAAAATGGAGAGATAAAAGAGAAGGAAATATTACCTAAAGGAGAGAAAATCCAAGGAGAAAGGCTTCTTCCTTGGGAGAGCTTGAGAGCACTTGGGGAAGAAGACTTCTCAAAGAAAGGAAATGAGATAAGAGTCCTATTAGGGCCGGCCACAATGATTATATCCCCTCTTCATTGAATATTACAAGTTTGCCCCTCCCTTAGTTACAAGTGTTTAAAACAATTTTGGTTAGGGTTTGGGGGTAAAAGGGTCAAAATAAAAACTCTAAATGGTTAACCTAATAATTAGGATTATGACTAATCTTTCTAACATGACTAATTAAAATGTGGGCCATGGCCAACTAATGCATGGGTCCAACTAGAGTCTAAGTTACCCCGGGTCCCCATTACAAGTCGGATTGAGATGAAATTCGAACCCGACTCAAATAATCCCAAAACAATATCATAAATAATAAAATAATATCAAAATAATTCAAAGAGGTCAAATGCAAAATATCCTTAGGCCAGAAATGATATTAAAATATCATAATCACATGGTTAGGCTCTAGGTCAAACAGTCTCTAGGGTTTTACTAGCAAAATGTCAAAACCACAAGTCATTGATTTAAATAATTTTAAAATAATTTAAAATCACCAAAAATTATATCATGAATTAAATATCATTATTAAAATAATTATAAATACAAAATTTTGAAATTACCCTCATTTGGAAAACTGGGTGCTACAGCAAGTGCATCTTGCTTCATGAGGGAACTCAAGATTTATTGTTCCATTTTCTTCCTTTGCAACATTCTAAGACTCTTTAGTGCTTGGCATTTTCAATTTCCATGGCTAAATTCTTCTAGATCTAAGTTTATAGTATTTTCGGATTTCTTGGGATTTGATCTACTTAGCATTGTTATTTCTAAGTTTTGATAGTTCAATGTTGTAAAGTATTTTGTTCTGCCCTATTTTGACCTATGGAAGTTCGAATTTGGACTCCGGATGAAGGGTTTATGGAGCTTGGAAGTTTGGATTCATGGTGTTTTTCTTCTCGAATCAGTGAAGAAGAAGAACAGTCACTACAAAAAAAATGTCTTTTTGGGACGACACTATTAGGAACACTAGTCTAAAAGGTCCTAAAAGTGTAGTTCTAGGGTCGGCTAAATTCTTGGTAACAAAAAGTTGTATTTTTTTGGGACATATTGTGAAAATGGATCACTATTTGGGACTAATAAAACTTTCTGTTCCAAATAATTTATATTATCGTCCTAAATAGATTGGCGGGAATGCCAAACATTTGGCAGCTAATTGCCAAATTTTAGGGGGGGAAACATTTTCCTCCACATGTCACCATCGTGACCATTAGATCAGATGACCTAAATCTAAATCGTCCATCACAAAATCATTCAGAACTTATTCACCATGATCAAAACCAACCTAAATACCTCTCTCTCTCCGATCAAAAACTATGGCTGCTGCTCTCTGACCTTTGCTCTCTCTCTCTCCGACCTTTCAACCCTAGGAGCTCCGATCTCACCTCTTGGTTCTCCATCTTTCTCCTCACTCCGCCACAAGCCTCGTAGCCATCCGGGAGGCTCAGGTCCTCTCGACCAACAGCCTCCCAAAGGATCCCCTACTTTGCTCCAGTTCGATCGTCGAGTAGGTCGTTGACAACGTGCAGGGGCGTAGGGAGAGTTACTAGAGGTCTGGGAGGGCAGGGTCATGGGCTAGGGGTCGGCGACACGTGATGGCGACGCTAGAAGGTCTCCGCTGCTACTGAAGTTGTTGTCTTTTCTTCTACTATTACTGCTGCTGCTGCTAGCTCTATTTGTGGCATGCGCACGCGCAAGCAGGGGGCTCGCGTAGGAAGCCCACAAGCGCGCATGGGGAGGGGTCAATTGGAGGGACAAGGGGGCCATCACCACGGTCAAGAATAAGGTTTGTTTGTTTACATAGGGTTTCTTCTTTAATTTGGTTTGGTTTTGATTTGTTGTTAATTTTTAAATTTTAGGGATCAACTTCCTGGCCACCTGGAAGCTGGAGACCCTCAACGAGCTGCAGATGGTCGAATCGACCACAAAGTATTTTTAATTTCTTTCTCATTACCCAAGACAAAGATCTAGGTAGGGGTAAACCCCCTTTACCCTAAAATTAATTTGGGATCTGAACAGTTGTTGAAGTTCATGTCACTATTTTATGAAATAGATGAGCATATGTAGTGGGGTATCATAGATCTTTTCTACTTTCTCCGTTTGTAGCTTATGATTTTTATTCATTAAAATGAATTCAGTTTCACTCCACATTCTTCAGTGACAACATTTTGGGCACCACTTCCATGTTTACCCTTCTTTTTAGAAGCTAAATTTTTTAGGACTATATTGAAATCTTGTTGTGGCATCAATGGCTTCCTCTCAGATAAATAATGCCATTTACAATCCTTAGAAACATCAAGACAAGTTGAAGATAAGTGCAAGATTAACTTACTTTTGATGCTTTGCTAGGGACGAATCTAAATAGCATAATTTAAAACAAATGCCAACTCTTGAATGAAGAAATCCTATTCCGCATACAGTTTTGGAACAACATTGTAGTAATTTATGTTTATCAGGTAGAATGTGCTTTTCAATTAGACAAGTTATTTTCATATATAGTTTGCTTATATATTTTCTACATAGAACATATATTCTCAATTCTTCATACTATTTCATAATGAACATACCACATCATTCTGCATCTTTTATTGAGTTTAAATTATAGGTGTACATTTCATACTCTTTTCTTCCTTTTCTTTTGCAGACTTGAGTTTTAGCTTATACAGGAACAGTCAATTAGTGCACCAAAGTCGTCTATAGTTTAATAACTATAGAGTTTGTCATGAAGCTTTGCTTAACTGCTTATGCATATGTAGCAGTTATTTATATTCCACCTGCTAAGCTATTCGGTAAACTCACCTCATTGAAGATTGAACACTTTAAATTGAATAGAACTCGATGCATGTTAGGGCTGTAGAATTGAACTCGCTATTATAAAATATAGCTTAAGTTCAAACTCAAAGGGCCCAAGCTTATCTGGGCTCAAGCTGTAAAGTGTAAATGGGCTTTCATTTAAAAAGGGTCAAAATAATGTATGACCCACTTGAACATGTCCAGGATTGATCAGCCTCAGCTTGTCCACAAGCCATAATTTCTTGGGGTTACTCTTGAATCTGGGATGATAGGCTGACATTTCGGATGGAGGCTCAAAGTTGTTTGAGAAGTTAGTCATAAGCGGCTTGAAAGGCCCCTGCTTGGGACGTTTAGGAACTGATGTTATGGCTACACAAATGCTTTTATCCAACTTGTTTGTAGGTTGATTGAATAATCAGGGAACGTATCATGCTGATACTTTGTACTCTATCAGCTTGTTTACAGTCTTCTTCTGATACATTGCATTCCTACTGCAGAGGGTTTGGCTGTTTAAGATCAACCTATTTAGATGCTTTTTTAAAAATTTATTTACATAGTTATAAGAAAGTCAGATCTCATCATTTTAAGGCATACAGGTTCGCTTTCATGATGATTGCTTAAAAGAAACTGGCACATTCTACTGGAATAACATTTGCTTTTAGATTATACCTTCTTGTTCAACATAAACCTAACCTCATTTCAATGACGTATTGCTGTGCAGCTTTTGTTGCCGGCCAACTTTCCACTTATTGTTGGATCCTTGCGCTACTCCTATATATGTTAGCATATTTATGGTGACAAACAAAGAGAACCTTTTGTTTTCTAAGCTCAAAAATTGAGTCAGTAGATGCACTGATATCTGCAGTGTTGTATAAGATAAACTCGGAAAGTTTGTACGTGGGAGTGTGGCACAAAGGATGCAGCACCTCAAGTTTGATTTTTTCAAACTGAATGTGCATATGTCTGTATATAAGCTTTATCAATTTGACAAACTGTCTTTGCTTCCTCCGCTTCATTAAATGCAAGATAGAAGAGATTCACTACATTGGATTTTTAAGCAAGCTACTGGAAGCTAGAATCATGCAAGTTCTTCGCTTCAAACATGGACAGGTGTTCACTCTTAATTTACTTTTGCTCTTTTATTATGCAGCGTTAACAAGCAACACCTTTTATTTCATCTTTTTTTACTGTGTGAATCTTTCTGATATACTCAGTGGGTGTATCTGTCTTTTTGGGTGGCAATAAACCTTCAAGAAGTGGAGATGTCCGAGGTGATATAAGCGTGAATTTTTCATGTGATCCAGATGTCTCATCTCAGCTTGTAAGTTTGTATAACAAATCTGTTATATTTTGAAGATCACTTAGCACCTTTTTTTGACAAATCAAGTTTTTCCAGGTTGATTTTACTTTAGAGGAGATAACATATCTTCAACATTATAGACCATCAGATCAGGATGTTTCATCTATTCTTGAAATTGAACAACATGCCCATGAAAATGGATTGCGGGTCACCCTTACAAAATTATACTCTCTTAGTGTAGCACGTAGATATAATGCTATTATTAGGTACTTTATACTTAAAAGTTATTGACATTTTATCATCTTGAAGTTTGTGTTATGTTCGGAACCAGTCTGTCACGATGAACATAGCCATGGTTCCAATTTTTGAGAGTTTTGTGCTTGCCATCACTCATGCCTATCGCGTCCTCACCTATTTTTGAGTTTTTGTGCTAATAAAGTCTTCGTACACCGATACCCTTTGTTAAGTAGGTAAAAGTTGCTTCTCCTTATAATGCAGCATATTCCTCTACTTCAATAATACGTGGTTATTAGTTATTGGTTCTCCGTGCGACCATTTTATGTTCCCTCTTGCAGGATCCAGAATTCTATTAGTATTTGAAAGATCATGATAAGGAGCTCCTGGAATTTGATGATAAAGATATTGATGTGAGTATATTTCACATTAATCTAACATTTAGTTGCATAATAGTCAAACTAAATGGACTTGCTCTTTCTTCTATATTGGTTAGCAGAACGCATGAACCGATCTGGAGGATGATGAGGATTCTCATTCTGAGATGGACACAGCTTTAGAGGAAAGGTATACAAAAGCTTGCCTCTTATCCATTTTTTTGCTTGTTTTCAAACTTCACTGATGTGCCTTGGAGAGATGATCAACTGGAATATCTCTGTAAAATTGCTGATGGGTAAACACCTCTTGACAAAACGTTTGCCATAGATTAAATGATTTTTTTGCAAGACTATTTCCCCTTTATGAAGATCTTGATGTCTACACCAGTGTGAACCCGACAACTAGAAATGCAACTAGGGACACATTAGATTTAGGATGCAGTTGGAAATTAGATTTTAGCAAGGATCCAGTGTTGTATTTTGCTAGATGTTCTTAGGATACACGATATGGCAATCTAGTTCCAAACCTAGAAATCCTAATTCTAGGCTTCAGAAGTTTGCACCATCTTATTGAATGGATTCATGATTGCATTATGTTCCTTTCCTGATATAGCCTGTAGGAGAGACATAGTAATCATCAAGAGACTTCTATCTTTCTGTAGATTGAGTAATCTGGAAACAATCATTAAGTTTGAGCAATATTGCTTATGGTAGAATACATGTTATTGGTACCATCCTACACTTAGTTGGATGTCAATAAGACTGATAATTGCAACTGAACTTTTCTTCAAACTATTCCTTAACCAGGTTCTTTTTTTCATCTTCTGGATTCTAATTTTCAACTATCGACCAATAAAAACATGAAAGTCATCGATCGAATATTAAAGTTTCCTCCTTCGCAATAAAATATTTCCATATATTTCACAACTAAGTTCAAAAAACCGTGGAGTTTAATCCACTGACCAAAATAGACATCCATAAGATACTTAAAATCATTATCTGAATTAAACATGGAGAAATGGAACTTTTGTTGATAATTGATTTTGATAAACATTGATTATTGAGAGTTAAACATCAAATAACCTCTCCAATTCAGGCCTTAAAAAGCTTTCTTGATACTGCAGAGGCTGATGTTAGGTCAGTTACATCCTTGTATTCTGAAGTGGTGAGTTTACTACCATGATACAACAAATAATGTGAAATTCATGTGTATGAGCTAGTCTTATGCACTTTATATGTCAATGACTTGCAGGGAAGAAGTGCTGATTCATTAGTGCAGTATTTCGGGGAAGATCCGGCTCATTGCCTATTTGAACAAGGTTGATTTTAGTTCTTCTATTTCTTTTTTTTCCAATGCTAATCTTTTTGTTTAGGAGAGAAGGTTTGATAAGGTTAGCTAATTTCTTTCATCCAGTTGCAAGGACTAGGAAAATGCCTGATAATTGGAGTAGTACGATAATACCTATATACAAAAACAAGGGAGATTTACATAATTGCACTAACCTATACGGTTAGTGTCTTACGATACATGATATGCATCTGATGATATGATAAAATATACTACCATTTTATTACGTATTATTCGATACGATAGAATAATATAGGTCGATAGGAAGTATCGTTTTTTTTCCTGGAGTCATGTAATGTATAGTTCAGAATTTGTATTCTTGAAATAGATAGAATTGTAAAGATGAAACAAATAAAAGTTTTATGATAAAACTATATTTAATCATTTATCGATTTGCTTATGCATCGTGTATCGTATCATGTATCGTGTGATAAGTAACTTTAGGAGCTTAGGTATGAAAACCTATGCACTAACTATCAAGAAATCAAGCTAATGAGCTACACCATGAAACTCTTTGGATTTTTTTCTCTGAGATGTATGTGGCAATAAAGCAAATCTTCTCCACTTGTGATATTTTCTCCATTGTAATTTTCCAGTGGCGGGTCTCTTGGTGCATAAGCAACAGTATATCTATACCTATGAACAGGCTTTCTGAGTTTTAGTACAAGACACTAATTATTGTAAGGTTGCAGATGACCATAAAATTATGGTACCAAATCTTACAAGAGTGTTCTCATCAATCCAGGATCTAATAAATTTGACTGTGTTTGTTTCAATCATGAACTTCTTCTAAGGAATTATTTTTTCTCTTCTGTCAACAGTGACATCAATTTTAGTCATCTTTGTCAACATGTTCAATAAATCACATGAAGAGAATGCCTGTAATGCGGAAGCAGAGAAAAAGAAACTGGAAAGGAGGCCATGAAAGAGAAAGGGAATACTTCTGCCAAATAGGATGAAGGTAATGTTATTAAGTGCAGACTTTCTGGCTCAAGCAAAAGGACTCGTCTTATGCTACATATAGAAAGGAAGTCCTATTTGTGCAAATGAAGGAAGGAATAGATCGTACATATTATTTCCCATGCCGGCGACAAGAAAAAGCCTGAGTCAAATAAGTTATGCTGAAAAAGATGCAAGATATATTACCTTTTCAGGAGAATCAACAAATCAAGCCATGATGAATATTTAGCTACAGGTAAGTCCTTTGCATCTTGTGTGCTTTCTTTTTGATAAATTTTTGTAGATGGGCTTAGTAATTTCTTGAGAGAATTGGGTAATAATACTAGTCTGGATCACCTGAACCTGAGTAATAGTACTAGTCTGGATAACCTAAACAACAAAACTTTCTGCGAACTTTTCTTAAAAAGCCTAGTTTGCAATTCCCAATTGGAGTGGAAGGGACGGGATGCTTTTTGAGTTTATCCAGTTGGGACTCATCAATTTCTAAGAGGAGTTTGTGTTTTATATGAGTGATTACTTTAAAGTTTATGGTCTTCATGTTCACTATTTAGATGATTATATGAAAATGTTGATTTATTTAACTTTGTGGACATGAATTCCTTGCTTATTGTTTCAGGTGGATAAATGCTGCTAAGTTTTTGACTGGTGCATCAACCACGGGAAGTATTGCCATTCCAGTGCTCGAGTGTCATTAAAGCCCATTTTTATTAAGTATTGGTTGGTTCGGACAACCTGTGCAGCTTAGGGGTAGCAAGAGGTGCATGACTTCGGTTGCTTCATCCTGTGAAGATATCTATATATTTTGTCAGTGATTGTATTCCGGTATAAGCTTTACATAGTATATTCAAGTCTCATTTCTTGTATTAAGCTATTTGTTCACAAACACGAACTCAATACAACACATTTTAGACACGGCGATATGGATTCTGCACCTATTTTGGTGTGTCCTAGTGTATTTCGAAGTGTCCATGGTGAGTCTGATATGTGTGTCCGACACGAACAAACACAACATGAATTTTGGAGTATCCTTGCTTCTTAGGTTTTTAGCGTCCAATTGGGTTCCTCAGAAAAGTTGCCCTTGTTTATTTTCATATGAATTTCGGAGTGTCCATTGATTAGCTTTTCCATATGAATTTACTGATCCTATCAGGTTCTGCTAAAAAGTTGCCCTTGTTAATTTTTGGCCATTAAAAGATCTTTTCACTGAGATTATTGATTAAGTTGATTATTCAAGTCATGGTAAGAACTTAAATTTACATTGTAAGTTGTCAAGTAACTTCATGGGAAGCAACCAGTAAATTTTTTTGCATACGTGTGTGCGGATGTTGAGAAAGTCATACCAGTAAATTTTTTTGCATACGTGTATCGCAGGTATTTACTGCCCTTGTCATGGCCGCCATTGGTTTTGATCTGTTTGTTTCAGGTATCCGACTAGGCCTAATGTCCAGATCTTCGGAGACCTATGCTTGGCTATTCATTCTGGAAAGGTAAACTATTATGTGAAATGATACAGACCCTTTATTTAATTTGGCATTTGAAACTAATTTGGTAACTACTAGTTTAGATGTTGCCACATAAGTTTCTATCCATGCTTTCCTGAATCAAGTGTTTCCTTCTTTATGAACTTATAGTGGTTATCGTGAAGTACTATGAACTTATATTAAATTTGTATGAGAACATTCTTCGACACTGGACATCTAATTTTCCACATTGTTCCACATGGTATGGTATTGAGTTTTGAGTGTAGAACATATAGGAATTTCCAAATTCACCTTCTTTAGCACATTGATATTAAAAATTTATCCGAATTTGATTCAGCTATGCAACTTGGCAAGTGAGATCTCATTATGACTACAACTAAAGACTTCATAACATTATGCCTATTAGCCTAATCAATCTTTTTGAATCATATCCTAAAACATGCAGTTAATTCCTATGGAAAATAGATCACCTTTCAAACTTTGGTCATGAATCATGAGAAGTGGAAGCATCTTATTATAGAAAAATGAAGGTGGCCATCGGTTTTAACTTGGTTATAAGTTTTCTCATATCGAAGTAAATAAAGTGAATGAGATTTCCTCTATGTTATCAGCAGGCAAATCAATTAGCCTAAGGATCTGCTTTCTCTGTGTAGGAAAAAGGGTCAGAAGAGAAGATCATTTAGACTATGATCCGAGATAATATCGACACAACGACATGGATTTAGGAAATATAAGTCTTGAAAAGTTCAATATATGCCAAAAAAATTAAGTTGTTCTCTGATACACTTGATATAACTTTCCAAGCAAACCATACACTGGCATCTGATAGTAATATATGCCAATTTTTTCTGACAGTTGATGGTTGATATACTCTGATGCTTGACAGTTGATATAACTTCCCAAGTAATATATGCTAATTTTTTTTAAAGTTTAAATACTTTGATACAGTTGATAATTATCATTATTTTCCAAGACTTCTCATTACATATCTGGAAAGGAAATATTTTGCAACAAAGTAAAACAAAAAAAGTCAAACAAACCTAAGAATATAGTTTTGATATATTATATACATCCTGGACTTCTGCTCTTTAATTCTCCCGAGAAACACACACGCACACACAAACACAAATATGTAACTAACATTGGCATCTTAATTACTGCATTTGCAAACTTATATTTGACCGGTGAGGTTGTCACCATCGCCTTGTGATTGGCAGCCATACTGGAGTAATTCCTTCTGAATATATAGTTGCATGCTTCAACTTGTCTATAACACGTTAGATAAATACCATGTTAATAATTATGAACTTTCTTATGCAAGAAAGTTTATGGTGAATTTTTTTTTACTGCATCATAAGACTATTGGCTATTACCTGTTTGACAACAATAAGGTTACTGCTACAATTGGAAAGAGTTCAAATTTTGATTATAGTGGATGGACTACTCCCGATATATTAATGATACCCTTGATATATTTATAATATGTTCAGGATGATCAAAATTATTGAACACATGGAAATAAATCTCAGTAAACAAATATACTTGGATAATAGACTTTGTATCCTGGGATAATAGACTTTGTATTCAGTTACAAACATTTTTATTTGTATTCGATATCATGAAGACCCATAAACATTTTATTTGTATTTTTATTTGTATTTCTCTTTTGACAAACACCAGACTTTTACTATGCATGTACATCCTTTCATTTATTGTGTAATTATTACTTTATAGCTACACCTTGTTCAATGTGGTATTTACTGATGTGTTGCTAGTCATATTTTTTTTTTCTAATTCTTGTTTTATTTTCACTATGATTTTGTCTGGAAGGTTCACATAAAGAAAATATGCTGAATGATGGTCTTGAGTTGTTAGGTAACAAATAGGGAACTTGTCTCAATTAAAGCTTCCTTTTTCACTTGAAGTTTCCTTTGTCACTTGAAGCTTACTTTTGTACATTTTTTTCCTAATTTTTTTGTACGCAGGTCTGTACAATTTTTTTTAAACATTCACAAACTAATGTAGTCTAGTCTGTACAGTTTGGAAGAACTTGTCTTTCTTTTCTGGTTGTTCGTGTACAGTTAGCAAGTTGCTAATACATTGGCATATCTTCATTTGCAGGTCCTTCAAAAGCATTCTGGATATGCTAAAATGATGGACGACGATCTTGTGATGGAAAAAAATTTGGGTTAATTTTATGGGTTCATATGGGATATACTAATGTTCAAAAACATGGTGTTGTAATGGGTTCAGAATTTTGTATGTAATGGTTGAGACAATGGGTTCATTTTATAATTGATGGTGTGGGTGATGTATTGTGTTTTGGATTTATTTTGGAGATGGTGGTTTAGGATGCTTAATGTTAAGCTTTTTGTTGTTTATCAATTGATCATATATAATTATATATAGATTTTGTTGTCTTCTACTTAATGGTAAAGAATGTTTGATGTTGTTAAGCTTTTTGGTATTGGAGCTTTGATGCCTGGAGATACATCTGAGGACAAGCTTGACAACGTCCATGATTATATGAATTTATGTGTATTTAAATTGTATGTTTTATAGCTGAAAAATACAGACATTAATTTCATAAGTGTTACTTTTGGGACAGTTATGTAATTGTCCTAGATAAAAACGACATTCTTTTGTAACGCTGTCAAATTTGTTTAGGACGGGTGTTACTCGTCACAAACTCTTTTATTTTGGGACGGTTTTGTAAACCGTCGTAAACATGTAATAATTCAAACTCTTTTGGTACGGTTATATTTTTCGACCCTAAAACCAAATTAGGACGGCATTTTTGGTCCTAAAACTTTTTGCCACGCCACCCTAATAGCACTGTCACTTACCGTCCTAAAATTCGTCCCAAATCACAATTTAGGACTGATTTGGGTCTTTTTAAGACGGATTTTTGGGGTCCCAGAAAAACACTTTTTTTGTAGTGAGTACAGCCGTATAGCTGTCCTACCCGCATGGCGATACTTGACCGCATGAGTCTTCATGCGGCAAGCTTTTCCAGCTGCATAAGGCCATAGGCAGCAACCCAGCCGCATGAGGCCTTGCCTTGACTCAGTCGCATGACGTATTAATCCTCAGCCGCATGGACCTTAATCATCCCGCAGCCGCATAAAGGCCTCCCTTCTTTCTGGCCTATAAGACCCGACCCCTTCTCGGCCGCATAAGACCGAGGCTACCCTTAGCCGCATAGACTTGTTGATCCAGCCGCATGGGCCTACCTTACCTTTCCAGCCGCATGGCGCCGCTCCCGTTCTAGCCGCATATACTCACCTCCCACTTAGCTGCATAAGCGCGCAGTTCCAGCCGCATGGACTTATTGGTTCAGCCGCATGCACCTGCGCTCCCCACTGCCGCATGAGCCCTGCTTCGCTTTCCAGCCGCATGACACTGCCTCCCCAGTACCGCATGAATTTCGTCCCTTAGCCGCATGGCTCCATCCAGCCTGGTCCTTTCGTTATTATTATTATTAATATTATTAATAATAATTAAATATCATCTTTATGCTTCTGCCATATAGGGTCTGGTACATTATATGAACACGATAGTGGCCCGTCATGGTGCTCTCTTGATAAGTAAACTGATATAAAATATCATGACTTGTTGTTACGACAGCTAGCCTGACATGACAAGTATGAATGACGTCGACACCGTAGGCGATTGTGTTTGTACAAATAAACTAGTACTGTCTTGTATCATGTCTAGGATAGGGATCCCTGAGTACCACGGTCAGGAATACCTACCGTAATTGACTAAGGCTAAGAAACAAGAATAATTCAATAGACATGAAGAGATTTCCAGCTACAGGCAATCCCGTTATCTGGGCGCATTAAGTGGACTTGTAGCCTACCGACGAGTAGGGCACATTTTCGGCACACAGTCATGTGGTGCACCTTTCATAAACAAGACATTCGACCTGGATAACCGGATGGTCTGCAGGGCTTGTGGCTGTTGGGATAATCTCATTGTATTTTTACTAGTAACTAGGCATGTGATAACCATAGTTAGTTAAAGTATCAAGCCGTACTCTTGATTGGCCATGATTGATTGTGTAGAGATTATTCCAGCTTAGTCTTATCCTGATCATATGCAATATTGTGACATGACAAGATTATTGATGCTTGTCTTAACAATAACGATCGGAGGTCCAGTACTGTTCAGGCGAAGGGTTACAACCCCGGTCCTTGTTTGGTTTAAGGGTTGTAACCTGGCTCCCGGAGCAGTTCTGTGTCCTCTCTTCTTTTATTGTCTTATTACAACCCCATGCCATGTTCGTCATGTTTTATCTTACCTTTATACCATGATTATTTATACTGGCCTTAGCAATAAAGATCAGGGGTCCAGTTCTGTTCAGGTGAAGGGTTAGAACCCCGGTCCTTTTTTGGTTTAAGGGTTTTAACCTGGCTCCCGGAGCAGAGCAGTTCTGTGTCCTCTCTTTGTTTATTGTCTTCACTGTACCAATAGTATTTGAGACGGGTTTCTATTCAGTGAAGGGTTACAATCCCGGTCCTTGTTTGGTTTAAGGGTTGTGACTTGGCTACTTGAATAGTTTTCTCGTACTCAGTTTACTATTGTTATCTCTATTATTATCAATTTTTTATTTATTATCTTTAATATTCTATTGTGATATGCTGGTTTTAGTTCCTAAATGAAGCCTTCTTGTGGCACTTACTCTTTCTGGGGTCTGATCCAGCTGGTTTTGTGTGGCCAGATATCGGAGCAGCACCAGAGGATCTATCTGTCTTCCAGCCAGATGGTGACCACCAGGCGTAACCCTGGCACCGAGTGGGTTTCTTTTTGTCCTTCCACTTATTTGTAAAATTATTCTTTTGAGGCATTTAGCCGGCGAGCACGTGTTAGCTCATATATTGCACCTTATTTACTGTCTGTTTATGGACTATAACATGATTGGCAAATCCTAGGGTTGATCATGTATGATTAAACTCTTGCTAGTCCTGATATTTTGTACTACTAGCTTCATGATCATCCGAATATGTAATGTATGGGATGCCTTGCTATTATATATTTGGTGCTCTGACATCTTGTAACTATTATTGCTTGCTTGAGATTGAGACAATAGGCTTGTTCATGACCATAGGAGACTATTGGCTTGTAGTTGAACCCTCATGTATCTAGACAGCCGTGACCGTATAGCGAGGTGGGTTGCACTTCAATATACATAGCTGGCTATGTCCGCCCCCGCTCTCTAGTATTCTGGTTCTGGGGCGTGATAGTATAGCCTATGGCATATAATCTAGGTAACATATGAAGAACAGTTTGGCAACTCTAGAGGGGGGTGAATAGAGTTTATATAGAAAAATAGCCAATTAAAAATAACTCTTTCACCAACAAAAAATAATCAGAGTAAAGTGCGGAAAATAAATGAAGAGCAGAAGAGCATACGCAAACACAGCGATTTTAACCTGGTTTCCCTCGTGGAGGACTAGTCCAGGCCTGAGAACTCTAGCTCAGGATTAAATCCACTATTTGTGAAATAGTAGTTTACAACCCGTGCCTTTTCTTCAGAAGAGCACGTCAACTTCTAACAGAGGATCGCAGTGGCGATTTGCTTGGAATTGTCCAAGCGACTTCTTCGACTCTTGCACAAGAATCCTAACTGAGAGATGCTGAGCACTCGAGACTTAGGAGGCTTGTGGCTAGTAGATGGGAAGGGTATGGCTTATTGAGCTTATAAGAGAGAAGAGAAGAGAAGATTGGATGGATTGAAATGAGAGAATTCATGCGCTATTTATAGTGTTTTTTATAGGCAGAATTCGACCAGAATTCGGGTAGAAAAATTCAAAAATTTGGCCGTTGGACAACTAGCAACCAGCTAACCCTAAAATTAGGGTTCCTGATTTCTAGGGGACAGAGTTCGGCCCGAACTCTGTGTGGAGGCAGAGTTCGGCCCGAACTCTGTCTCCAGAGCACAGAGTGGTTCTAAGGGGACCAGTGGGCAGTTTTTTTTGTTCAGTGGAGCTTGGAATTTTGGGTAGGTTATAGACTAAGTTCCAAGAGCTCAGCATGACTCAGAGTACACAAGTCTAGACTCAATGAAATTATAAAATACAGACTCCAGAACACACTGAGAGCCGGAGACTGAGCTGTCATCTGTCTTGAACTGAAATGCAGTCGTCGTGTGTCGTATTGAATTAATACAAATATTATTTAGTCAATGTAGTCAATATTTGGTTGACTGTGACTTTGTGTCAACAATCTCCCCCATATTGATAATTGACAAAATAATGTATGTATATTTCAATATTCATACCTGGACACAGTTGATTGTAACATAGCTCCCCCATAAGCGATGCCTGAGCTAAAAGAAGATAGCTCCCCCGTAAACCATGAACGGTGTCGAGCTAGAAGCTATAGGTCTCCCCCGTACAAAATGCATAGAACCTGTGACCTGATAGATAATATTTTCCCAGAGCAAGATATACACAGATATATCTCCCAAAAGCAAAACAAGCACAAAACTATAAAAAATATACATATTTCTCCCCCTTTTGGCAGTTAGCAATATAAAGAAGCAACGAATAGTAATGCAACCACACCAAGCAAAGAAGAAACAGTGAAATACTAAGCAAAATAAGTCACTGACATAAAGTAAAACTATGATAAAGGACAGATAATGTCATCCACCAAACCAAGTGGCCAACTCATAAACAGAGTACATAAAACCAGCTACATAAATCCATAATAAACTAAATAACTGAAAGCAAAAAGTAACTAAGATCATCAGCAGTAGCAGCAGCAGATCGAGCCAATCTCCATCACGGAGCATGAGAAGGTCCAGGAGAGTTGGAACGTCTGGGATCCACAAGAGCAGCACTCGGATCCAGGTAACGCAAGACCCATGGATCATCAATGCGATATCCCTCACGATCGGGATCCCGCTGCATGGGAATGGGCATAGTAGGATGATGGGACATGGAGTACCGAATATCATGCAGCGAGTTGCTGAGTGCACTCATCTGCAGGGTAGTACGGTAGTCCATCTGAGCCCACCGATCAGCCTCTAAGTAGAAACGATCCTGGAGCATGGTCTGGATGGAGTCAAGAGTGGCAGGTGGAGGTGGTGCATCCTGACCGAAAGGAGGGGCGTCAGGCTCCTCATCATCAGAATGCTCAGAGGCCTCAGGAGAGGCGACAACTGCCTGAGTATGACGTGCCTTGGACAGGAAAGCAGGAGCAGGCAAGAACGGACAGATATCAAGTGGTATGTTAAATGCACGAAAGATCATAGGAAGGTACAGAGGATAAACCATAGCTCGTGGTTTCTTCCTACAGTGAATCATCCAGTCCATCATTGTACGTGGAAGATTGAAAGAAATTCTAAAGTGAAGATGATAAAGAGCAGATATTTCAAGATAAGTGATGTCATCATGGGAACCTGTTTTGGGTATAATGGTGTTAGAAATAATCCAATGAAGATCAGAAAAATAGGGGTTGAGATATTTAGCCGTGAGCTTGCGAGGACGTGTGTATGGAGTACACAAATCGTCCTTGAAGCTCTCAAGGGAAATTCCGTCGGGAAAACGGAACGAGCGAGCGTCAACTAGCTTTTTCCAAGAATTGGGCTCTTGAAGATCAAGATATTCGGCTAAGTCAAAGTCATCAAAAGATATATTGATACCTGCAACTCGTGAATAAATATGGAGATCATCAAAGGTCATGTTGCAGTAGAACAGCATGACGATAGATAGCAGAAGTGGTAGTGACAAGCTCATCAAAGCAGAGGTTATGAAATAAAGAATCATATTGAGAGAAGATAGAAAAATTAATTAAGTGTTGAACAAAAGAGATTTTGAGGATAAAAGATTGATGAAAACAATGAAGTACATAGAGAGGTACACAAAGGTCATAATGAACTTTAGGAAAAATCAATTGGGCAATAATAAATTGGAACAAACCATATAATAAACAAGGAAATATATTGTAATTCAGTATTTCAAATTTGCCATGGGTTAGCTGCAGGGGCCGGATCCCAGCTAGCGGTAGTCCTGAGGACTAGTGCACCGTGTCGCTTAGGCTTTTACGCCTTTTTGTCAGAAGGACCCTTTCGGCTTGTACCCATAATAAATTCGTCATAAAAGAATCAAAATATACTCGATATTTACGCAAGTAAGTCTCAACTTATAACTGCTTCATCCAAAATTCCGAGTTCACGATAAAGAAAATTGAAGCGCTCTTCGGATAACGGCTTAGTAAAGAAATCTGCTAGCTGATGATCAGTGTCAATAAATTCTAAGTTAATCGTGCCATTTAGCTGATGATCACGCAAAAAGTGGTGTCTGATCTCAATGTGTTTAGTGCGTGAGTGGCAGACAGGGTTCTTAGTCAAATTGATGGCACTAGTATTGTCACAGAATATAGGAATATGCATGAAAGATAACTTATAGTCTTCAAGTGTTTGCTTCATCCACAGAATTTGTGCACAACAACGCCCAGCTGCTATGTATTCAGCTTCTGTTGTGGATAGTGCGACAGAGTTCTGCTTCTTGCTAAACCATGAGACTAAAGCCTTTCCTAATAAATGACACGTGTCGCTCGTACTTTTACGGTCGACCTTGCATCCAGCAAAGTCAGCATCAGAGTAACCGATGAGGTCAAATGATGTTGACTTGGGATACCATAGGCCCACTGTAACCGTACCCTTAAGGTATCGAAAGATACGCTTAACCGCGGTCATGTGAGATTCCTTAGGATTTGCTTGATATCTAGCACATAGGCAAACACTAAACATGATATCGGGGCGACTAGCAGTTAAATAAAGTAAGCTGCCTATCATACCTCGATACTTACGTTGATCAACGGGTTTGCCGCTCTCATCTGGTTCGAGTTTGGTTGAAGTAGCCATTGGAGTGCTGATTGGTTTGATGTTGTCAAGATCGAACTTCTTCAGCATGTCCTTGGTATACTTCGATTGACAGATGAAAGTTCCATTTGCCAGTTATTTTACTTGCAGACCAAGAAAGTAGTTGAGCTCTCCCATCATGCTCATCTCAAATTCCGTCTGCATATACTTGGTAAATTCTTGACAAAGAGTTTCATCAGTAGACCCAAAAATAATATCATCAACATAAATCTGAATTAATAAAATGGTGTCTTTAAAAGATTTTATAAACAGTGTAGTGTCAATTTTCCCTTTTGAAAAACCTTTCTCAAGTAAGAAGCTACTTAGCCTTTCATACCAAGCTCTCGGGGCTTGTTTGAGGCCATAAAGTGCTTTCTTTAGCTTGAACACGTGGTCGAGAAATTTATGATTTTCAAAGCCAGGAGGTTGTTTCACATAAACTTCCTCCTTAATAAAACCATTCAGGAAAGCACTTTTCACATCCATTTGAAATAATTTAAAGTTTTGAAAATTAGCAAAAGCACAAAGCATCCGAATGGATTCTAGTCTAGCAACAGGAGCATACGTCTCATCGTAGTCGATACCTTCCTCTTGGTTGTATCCTTGAGCTACTAGACGAGCTTTGTTACGTGTGACTGAACCATCTTCATTTACTTTGTTTCTAAAAACCCATTTAGTACCAATTATCGAGTGATTAACCGGTCTAGGAACGAGTTCCCATACTTGGCTTCTCTCGAATTGGTTGAGTTCTTCTTGCATAGCAGAAATCCAAAATTTATCATTAAAAGCTTCAGAAATGTTTTTAGGCTCTACTTGTGAAATGAAGGCAGTGCTAGCAACGGAGTCTCTTAGTGATGATCTAGTAGTTACTCCACGTGAAACTTCTCCTATAACTAAATTTTCTGGATGAGAAGGTTTGAAAGAGAATTTCTTAGGCAAACCCTCCAGAGAATTAGTGTCGGTTGAAGTATTCATTGGAGTAGAAGTTGATGGCTCAACGTCATCATCATGAGTACTTGCTGCACTGTTGTCTTCATCAAAAGTCACATTTGTTGACTCTTCCATAATAAGTGAGCATTTATTAAAAACTCTATATCCCTTACTCTTGGCGACATAACCAAGAAAGATACCATCGTTAGCTTTGGCATCAAATTTGCCTAAGTTGTCTTTGGTGTTAAGGATAAAACATCTACAGCCAAAAACTTTAAAATAAGAAACATTGGGGGTTCTCCCAAACCAAAGCTCATAGGGTGTTTTCTTCGTAATGGGACGAATCAGCACCCTATTCAAAATGTGGCATGCTGTACTAACAGCTTCTGCCCAAAAATATTTCGGAAGTAAAAATTTATTCAACATGACTCTGGCCATATCGCCGAGAGTTCTATTCTTCCGCTCTACAACACCATTTTGTTGAGGAGTTCTAGGACAAGAAAATTCATGATCAAAGCCATTTGCATTACAAAAACTTTCAAAATCATAATTTACGAATTCGCCTCCATGATCACTTCGGATTCGAGTAATCATGTAGCCTTTTTCGTTTTGAACTTTCTTTACAAAAATTTTGAAAGCAGAAATAGCATCGCTCTTATTAGCGAGAAAGAAAACCCAAGTAAATCTCGAAAAATCATCAACAATAACAAATGCATAAAGTTTGCCTCCAAGGCTAGCTATTCTACTAGGACCAAATAAATCCATATGAAGTAGTTGCAAGGGTCTAGTAGTACTTACAGAGTTGATAGAATAAAATGAGGATTTTGTTGCCTTGTTTAGTTCACATTCGGCACATACCGTGTCCTTTTTGAACGTGATGTCAGGCAATCCTCTCACTAGCTTCTTGGTGGAAAGCCTGGATATAGCATCCATGTTGGCATGACCAAGACGCTGGTGCCAAAGTAGTCGTTCGTCTTTGTGGGCATATAGACATCTACCTGCATTGTTAGTATTTATAGAAAGATAGAAAATGTAGATGTTGTCCTCTCTTTTCCCTTCAAAAGCAATGTCTCCTGTTGACCTATCATAGATGTAGCAACTGTTTTGTCCAAAGTTAATATCATATCCATGATCAGCAAGATGACTAATGCTGAGCAGATTATGCTTTAACTCGGTCACTAGGCAGACATCCTTTATTACAGGAGAAGGAGGATGACCAATGATACCATTACCTATAATGTGCCCTTTGAGATTGTTACCGAAGGATACGTATCCTTCTCTCTTCATCGATAGTGATGCAAAAAGATTTGCGTCTCCCGTCATATGTCGCGAGCATCCACTATCGAGAATCCACTTACTTTCAGTTGAGGAGGAAAGGTCCACCTACATCAAGAGTAGATGTGACCTTTGGTACCCGAGTTCTTGAGGGTCCTGAAAAGTTAGTCTTTGGGAACCAAGCATATATCCTTTTATCTACAAGTCTTCTAACTCTGCACTGTGGTGAGATGTGTCCATGTAATCCACAATAAGTACAGATAGCATTCTTATTTATACTAGGAGCATGAGAATAATATCTATAAGCAACAGGATGAGGATGGACATGATGTGAAGAGTTAGCATGGTGAAGATGATTATGCATGGAATAAGTGGCATGGTGATGGTGTCTATGAGGCATAGAATGATGGTATTATCTATGATGTGTGATATGCTGATATTGTCTAGATGGCATGGCATGATGATTTTATTTATATGGTATATGAGAACCTTGTCTATATGGCATTGCATGATGATTTTGTCTATATGGCATGGCATGATGATTTTTATGTGTGGAGTGATGTTGATTGTGTCTTTGTGCATGATGAGTGTGTACTGAGTGAGAATTGTTCTTACGTGCACGTGGTTTGTGAAAGTTTGTGTATATAAATGCATGGTTATGTGCTGCATGAGAATGACGTGATTGACTAGCATGAGTGGTATTGTGCCCATGTGATTGGGTTTGAGGTTGAACAACCTGTTTACCCAATTTGGTTTCTAATCTTTTAGAAACAGCTTGCAGTCCATCAACCTTAATATTTAAGCCATAAATCTTAGTCATGGAAATCTTGTGTCTACTCTTTTCTTCAGCAAGCAACGTATTGAGAGTAGTGATTTCTTGAGTTTGTTGCTCAATACGTGCTTCAGTATCATGTAAGCTTAATTTAAGCTTGGATACTTCATCAGTGTCATTAGTGGGTGATGTGTTTCTAACATTATCAAGAAGTAAAGAAATTCTTTGTATCTCATCTTCTAGACTTTTGATTTTGTCCTTGGCATGTTTATATTTACCGATGACCTTTTTATGATCATCGAGTAAATCAGTGAAAGCATCGCCAAGTTCATCAAAAGAGAAATTATCCAGAGTTTCGTTAGATACCTTGTTAGAAGTTGCCATCAGGCACACATTTGCTGTATCTTGAGGAGAGTCCTTTTCTTTCTCAGAGTCACTTGCTTCACTTTCATGCCAGATGACTGTGTTGGCATATTTCTTTGATGAGTTCTTTTTGTATGGCTTCTCATAGCGGTTGCTCTTCTTCAGGAATGGGCAGTCTTTTCGGACATGTCCAGTTTTCTTGCAACCGTAACAAGTTGGTTCTTCTTCATCGTCTTCTTGAGATTCCTTCTTCCTTCGATTGAAGCGAAGGAATTTCCTGAAGTTGTGAACCATGAGAGCTTGGTCTTCATCATCCGAATTATCTTCTTCGGTCTCATCATGATTAGCTCTTCGTTGATGAGCTTTGAGTGCGATCTCCCTGGTCTTCGGAGCAGGCTCTTCGAAGTCCTTGAGGTCAAGCTCGTGAGTCATAAGCTTACCCATCAAGGTCTCCATTGACATTGTTGTGAGATCATTTCCTTCTATGATGGCTGTCACCTTAGGGTTCCAAATCTTTGGTAGCCCTCTGAGCAGCTTACGAATCTTCTCGTGGTTTGAGTACTGCTTTCCAAGCGAGGATAGAGGATTGATGATGTCGAGGAATCTTGTGAACATTTGAGTGATCGTCTCACTTGGCTTCATCTTGAAAGCTTCGTATTCTTGAGTGAGACGGCTTATTTTGGATTCCTTGACCTATGTGGTTCCTTCATGCGTCACTTCTAGAAGTCTCCATACTTCATGAGCAGTGGTGCATGTAGAGACCCTGTTGAACTCATTCCTGTCTATGGCACAGAATAAAGCATTAATAGCCCTAGCATCTAGACTTGCCTGTTTCTTCTTCTCGACAGAATATTTGTCGTGTGGTTTCTCAATGAGGTCACCATCGACAACTATTCTGGCGGGCTTTTTGTAACCGTCAGTGACGACAGTCCACAGGTCAAAGTCTAGAGACTTAAGATAGAAGCTCATCCTTGTTTTCCAATATGTGTAGTTAGTCCCATCAAATAGGGGAGGCCTATGTATGGACTGACCTTTACCATGATTGGAAATCAAGGATTATGTGGTTGCCATGGATCAGCTCTTAGGATGTTAGTCCTTATAAAGAGAACAGAGCTCTGATACCAATTGAAGAACAGTTTTGCAACTCTAGAGGGGGGTGAATAGAGTTTATATAGAAAAATAGCCAATTAAAAATAACTCTTTCACCAACAATAAATAATCAGAGTAAAGTGCGGAAAATAAATGAAGAGCAGAAGAGCATACGCAAACACAGCGATTTTAACCTGGTTTTCCTCGTGGAGGACTAGTCCAGGCCTGAGAACTCTAGCTCAGGATTAAACCCACTATTTGTGAAATAGTAGTTTACAACCCGTGCCTTTTCTTCAGAAGAGCACGTCAACTTCTAACAGAGGATCGCAGTGGCGATTTGCTTGGAATTGTCCAAGCGACTTCTTCGACTCTTGCACAAGAATCCTAACTGAGAGATGCTGAGCACTCGAGACTTAGGAGGCTTGTGGCTAGTAGATGGGAAGGGTATGGCTTATTGAGCTTATAAGAGAGAAGAGAAGAGAAGATTGGATGGATTGAAATGAGAGAATTTATGCCCTATTTATAGTATTTTTATAGGCAGAATTCGGCCAGAATTCGGGTAGGAAAATTCAAAAATTTGGCCGTTGGACAACTAGCAACCAGCTAACCCTAAAATTAGGGTTCCTGATTTCTAGGGGACAGAGTTCGGCCCGAACTCTGTGTGGAGGCAGAGTTCGGCCCGAACTCTGTCTCCAGAGCACAGAGTGGTTCTAAGGGGACCAGTGGGCAGTTTTTTTGTTCAGTGGAGCTTGGGATTTTGGGTAGGTTATAGACTAAGTTCCAAGAGCTCAGCATGACTCAGAGTACACAAGTCTAGACTCAATGAAATTATAAAATACAGACTCCAGAACACACTGAGAGCCGGAGACTGAGCTGTCATCTGTCTTGAACTGAAATGCAGTCGTCGTGTGTCGTATTGAATTAATACAAATATTATTTAGTCAATGTAGTCAATATTTGGTTGACTGTGACTTTGTGTCAACAACATAGTCTATGGTATCCTTGTTTAGCCTATGGTATATAGAATATACACATGTGTAGAGTCATATAGACTTGTGTATGGTGTAGGGTAGATAAGGTTAGGCCTAGTGAGACTTGATTGGGTCTAAGTTGACCTAGTATTGACTAGTTAGTTAACTAAAGTTGACCAGAGTTGACTTTAGTCTAAATTTGACCCAACATCATGTAGAATACATTATAGTAGCTTATTTTACTATTATGGTCATGTTGTGACTTGTATTGTTCTGATTAGGACCAGACACCACTCCTCAGGCAGTATTTTCTTCCAGACATTCAGGATATCAGGCAAGTACATTCTCTGACCGTTTTATACTTGCTAGCAGTATTTTCTTGCTCTAGATTATTTTACTTGATTTTGAGACGATGGAAACAAGGATTAGTACTATATGGATCTTTTCATACGATGTTATCCCCCTTGGGAGCATCAGATACATCATGTCATGTGCATTTTACTTTTATCATGTATTCTTGTGCTTTTACCATTCATGTGCACTATCGTTATTCATGTACTCTCATGTTCACGGAGCCCCCATGTTTACTTTTATGTGCACCCATTTATGGGCCCCCATATGAATTTCATGTGCAATAACATAACTTGAACGGATCCCTGTGTATTGATTGGGGTACGGGGGAGTATAAATAGTCATGTGGACAATTTTCAAAGTAGTGTAGTCATGTGCAAACTCTCATGTTTATTATCAAGCCATTCATATGTCTAGCTTGTACTCTAAATCACTAGTTCACTGTAGCTCTTTACTTATAGTAGATATTTCATTACAGTCTTCTCTTTTACTTCATGTATATTCTTCAGCGTTTCTTGTATCTTACTCTATTGCCTGTATTATATTCCTGTCATGATATGAACTGCGTGAGATGTACTGTGCTCGCTCCAGTCCTGACCGGACCTGTTGAAATATTACAGATGATTTTGAGGAGCTGTGTTCTACCTATTACGGAGCAGGCTTAGACGACACATGTGAGCTGGACTCTCAGGAGGACCCAGCACCTGCTGATGATACTACCCCAGTAGACTGGGCTAGTTAGCTAGACTAGTTTCCTTTATCTTCATATCTTATCAGATACACTTGTATTTATTTGGAGATTGTATTCTGGATTGTGGAGATGTTTATCTTAGATTTTCAGTTATCTCTCTATCTTGTATTTATCATCTGTGGATTCTGAGTTTCATCTATTCTATCTTATCGTACTTTCCTCTTTAGTTGTGATTGAGTTGTACTTATTTATGTCACCTCCATTCGGAGTGTATGAACTGTACAGGTACCTTATAACTGTTAGATGTATGTAACCTAGGACAGCGTTCTACCGCCGACACTGCGACATAGGCTGGACGTAACCACTTCTCGTGCCCTTACACTGGGTGCGGGTCGTGACACCCATAACTGCTTCAGCTCATCTATCAACGGCTGTAAGTACACGTCGATGTTCTTCTTCGGGTTGTTCGGACCGGGGATCATAATAGTTAAGAGCATGTAAGGTGTCTTCATGCACATCCAAGGCGGTAGGTTGTACGGAGTGAGGATTACCGGCCAGCATAAATATTGGGAGCCTGAAAGACCAAATGGGGTGAAACCATCAGAGCAGAGCCCCAACCTTACAGTACGCACATCAGAAGCGAAATTAGGATATACTCGATCGAAGTGCTTCCACGCTTCTCCATCAGATGGGTGATCCAACACTCCTTCGGTCTGTTGTCGCTTGTGCCAACTCATATTTTCGGTAGTCTCTTTCACTATGAACAACCTCTGCAATCGCGACGTCAACGGCAAGTAGTGCATTGAAGCAGTCGGTCTTCTAGACTTGCCTGTAGCAGTTGGCTTGTAGCGATCAACACCATAGAATCCGCACACTTCTGCATCTTTGTGATCTTTGTAGTAAAGCATGCATCCGTTCTGACAGCAGTCGATCTTGTCGTATCCTATCCAGAGCGATCTCACCATCCTCTTAGAGCGGTAGAAGTCTTTCGGTACCTTGGCACCCTCCGACAAGGTATCGGTAATCAACTCGAGCACTCTATTGTAGCATTCTTGCAACATGTTAAAGTCATACTTTATGCTCAAGAGCCGAGTGATCACCTCTAACGGTGAATGGTCCTCACAGCCAGGGTACAAATGAGTCCTTGCATTCTCCAGCAACTCCATGAACTTTGCGGCATCGGCATTCGGTGCCTCCTCAGCTGCGTCACGATTGTATGGATCGAAACTATGCCCCGCAACGTCGAAGACCATGTTCACGTACTCGTTGTCGACACCAGTTCGGTTGTGGACATTCATATAAGGCTCCACATAAGGCTCCGCTTGGAATGCTAAAGGTACAAGCTCTCCTTGTGCGGTCCATTGGTAGTAATTCGGAAGGAAATCCTTTGTGTATAAGTGATACGCACATCCAATTCTGGTTGAAACTTCATGTTCCGACATTTTGCACACGGGCACTTAATGTCCATGCCGTCCGTGGATTAAGGAAACGCCTTCGCGAATTGGAGGAATTGTTCTACTCCAGTGATGTATTCATCTCGCACACTGTACCTGTCATCTCGAATGCGGTTGTACATTCACGAACGGTCTAGCAGATACATGGATATAGCCATTTCTAGATATCTACAAATATGAATAAACTTCAAAACTAAAACGAATATACTACATACTACGGCCGTGGCTCGGGACCATTCCTACTACATACTACATACTAAAACGAATAAACTTCAAAATTAAAACTTCAAAACTAAAACGAATATACTACAAACTAAAACGAATATACTACATACTACGGTCGTGACTCGGGACCATTCCTATGAGTACCGGGATCAAGGAAAATAGACGACGGCATTAACCAACCAACAAAACTACGTGTTACAAATATCGGCACTATCGGTACGTGGTTTCGTATCGGAGTATCAGATTTTTCGGTGTCGGAAAACAAATAATTATTACTAAATTATCAGATTTTTCGGCACTATCGGTGTCCCTGACCCAGCCCCCCCTCCCCCCGCCCGTACCCCTCCCCCCTACACCACCTCTAACCCTAACCCGAACCCTATCCCTAACCCCTCCCCCACCAGCCCCCCTCCCCTCCCCAGCCCCACCTCAACCCCCCATGTTCCCCTCCCCCACTAACCACCCCTAACCCGAACCCTTACCATAACCCTCCCCTCCCCCCAACCCCACCTCCCCCCCGCCCTCACCCCCCAGCAGCCCTCAACCCCCTCCTGTCACGACCCGCACCCGGATATATGGGTACGAATACGTGGGCCACGCCCAGCCTACGCCGCGGTATCGGCGGTAGAACGCTGTCAAGTATACTATACTAACTACAACATCTAAAAATCCATAACTAGAAATATACTCATGTCACGTCACAAAAACTAAGGAAGATAAGACAAGAAATAATAACAATATCACTAGAACAACTAGAATCTACAATGATCATAAGACAGGAAAATAAAGAAGGAACAACAGGACTAACTAAGGATAACTACCAGGCAACTCATAGAGAAGAATAGTGGGAACCACCACAGTTAGCATCAACATCTGTAATATTTTCATAACGTATCCAGTCAGGAGCGGAACAAGTACATATATCTCATAACAGATCTCAAGATAGAATAAAAGCTATAAGACTGTAAATAGAGCATATACAATAAAATCATGGAGTGTACATGTATGTATCATGGCATGGTAAGCTGTAAAGCTAGAGCTAGAACAAGAAAATAGAACGGGATCATGGCATGTACACGAATCAAGGTAAGCTATATATCCAATGTGTGTGAGTAGTAGTTTCAGCTTGTGATCAGCTTGGGTACCTGTCAAGAATCGGCCTGGCAAGTCATAAGTGCGGTATATGACTCACACTGTTCGGGAATCGGGATGGATCTGATCACAGGCATACGCTACTACTCCCCCTACCCCAACTGGTAGAATGGATCCAAACAGGACACGTCACTGCACGGGATTCTAATGAGAAGGTCGCGAACCTGCTCTAGAATCAGTGACCATATATCGAGCAAGAGCTACAAGGGTGCTTGCACAATACATCCCAACCTAAGAAGGAGAGACATCTCTCGTCGGGATCCAAGAATACCAATCCGTGAGAACCATGTGTCAGGGATAAGCATATCAACACTAATTACATGAATCATAACAGTTATCATAAATTGGAAATAAGTTATCAGAGAATGTACTCGCCTGGGGTCCTGCTGTCAATATGAATCATGGTTCAGAGTAAAGCCACAGACCTAAAGATGAAATAATACAGGAGCTGATCAGGGTCAAAAGATATACTAACATCTAGGTCAACTAAGACAAACTGGGTCAAGGTTGACGTATAGTTGACTTTGGTCAACTGGTCAACTCTGGTCAACCCTAAGTTTAATCTAGGTTAAATAGGTCAATGGTTGACCTACAGTTGACTTTGGTCAAAAGTCAACGTTGGTCAAGTCTGATCAAACCTAGGTCAACTGTTGACTCTACTTCGACGTCTAGTCAAAGTAGTCAACCATGGTCAAGCTAGTCTCTATAAACATCTACAAGGTCAACTTATGAATTTCAGTGATTTAGAAATCACTGAAATCGACGGGTCTCTAAAACAACCAAAAGGAGAAAATATTATAATAATAGGGTGACACGAAAAGGAAAGAAATCTACAGATGTTGTCGGATGATGAAACTAACATCACCAACGTGTCCAGAATGGTCAAATCAGCTAGGATAGTATGTCCAAAAGTCCAATTTGGACACAGGGGCAAAACGGTAATTTCGGGCCAAAATGATGTCCGCCGTTGAACACTTTGCACCGAAAAACGTGCCGAAATAAAAGTGCACAAAACCTAACAAATTATATGTCCACGAATCCAGAATGACGATACGAACCCAACGGTATATCCAGAATTGGATTCCGTTGACCCGATCTCAAATTGGTCCGTTGACCCGGACATTGGAAACCGATTTGTACGGAAAAGCGTGTCGGAGCCAATGTCCTCAAAACTCAGCAAATTATATGTCAACGAGTCCAGAATGACGATACCAACTCAACGGTATATCCAGAATTGGATTCCGATGAGCCGATCTCAAATTGACCCGTTGGCCCGGATATTGGTATCCGACTTGCACCGAAATGCGTGCCGGAACCAATGTCCACTAAAACCTAGCAAATTATATGTCAACGAGTCCAGAATGACGATACGAACTCAACGGTATATCCGGAATTGGATTCCGATGAGCCGGCGTCAAAAAGTCCCGTTGACTCAGAAAGTGGGACCCGCTTTGCACCGAAATGCGTGCCAGGGCCCACGTTCTCCAAATCAGGCAAATTTTATGTGAAAACATGCCAGAACGACGCCACGAGTCTACTGGTGGTGTCAGAATTTGAATCCGGAGTCCCGGGTTCAAAAATGGAATTTTACAAGTGCAACACTAAGAATTCGAACGGCCAACTTTGGCGTCGAATTCGACCGACCTAACAAGCTCAAACTGAAATGAAATCTAAAGGGGGCAGGAAGAGGGTTGTACCAGCTGTGCACCGGAACTGACGGCGCGCAAAACGGAGCTGCGACGGCGAAGATACGAACCCGCGAAGTTGGCGTCACGAAACTGTCCAAAAATAACACAATTTAAAACGTCAACTTGGTGGCCGATTTTGATGTATCAAACGACGAAATTAACGGTTCAAATTTGACAGAGACGAAGGGGTATATACCGAGATTGAGACGGAGCAAGAAGTTCGCCGATCCAACGGTCGAATTGTCCAAAAAATCGACACGAAGTTGCTGTCCCGCAGCGAGCTTTCAGCCTTGATCCCGCGCGCGTCACGCCGGGATTCCGTGCAAAACGCACGAATAGGGTGTTTCTCGCGCCGGGGAAGAGTGGACGCGCCACGGGGGCCTGCCCGGGGGTGCGCCCGGCCAAGGGGGTGCCAACCCCGGCGGTGGCGCGCGGTGGCGCGCGGCGGCGGCGCGGCCACCGGCGCGGCGACTGCAGCGGCTGCTGCTCCTGCATGCTGCTACTGCCGCTGTTCTTGCCGCGGCTGCTGCCAGCTGCGGTGGCGCGCGGCACAGCGGGAGGGGAGGCTCGCCGGCCACGTGGTGGCGCACGGCGGCGGTCGTGAGGCAGAGGAGTGGTGGTTCGGTGGGGGTGGTGTAGGTGCATGGTGGAGAATGGTGATGGTGAGTAGTGATGGTGGTGTGGATGTGTTTGGGAGGAGGAGGAGGAGAAGCTCGGGGAGCTCTCGGCCATGGGCTGGTAGTCGGCCGGCCAAGGGGGGGTCGACCATGGCAGGGCTGTTGTGGTGACGGTGTGTGTGTGTGTAAAATCATAAAGAGTGGGAGAGAGAGATGATGTGTTGTTGAAGAAAGAGAGAGATAAAGAGATATTAATGAGAGAATGAAAGTAGATAGAGATGGGGGGAGGGGTGTTCTTGTACCAGCATGGGGGTGTGGGTGTGCTCACGTGGGGAGAGGAGAGGAGAGGAGAGGGTGAGGTGTTGTTTTTGTTTATAGGAGAGAGAGTTGATATTATATATATATACATGTAAGTATATAATATAAAGAGAGATATTTAGATGAGATATTTAGAGAGAGAAAGAGTGAGTTGGATATATATGTGTGTAGATATTAAAGAGAGGGATAGGTCGGCTGGGGAGAGGAGAGAGAGAGTGAGTGTATATACATATGTATATATACACCTATACATATATACATATATACATAGGTACATATATAATATACAAGGAATAAAATAAGATTAAATAAGTAGAGAGATAGAGGGATATTTTAGAGTAGGGAAAAAATTAGTGTATGGATATTAATGAAGGATAACAAGGAGCTTGGACTGGGTTCAGTGGAGCCGGGTTGGACCAAAATGGACAGGGTGCAATATTTGAATTAAAAACAAGTATTTATGATCATGGGCAAATAAGTAGCATGTGGGAGCTCAAATAGATGGGACACAAGTGGCAGGCGGGTAGTAGGCTTCGTGTGGGCCATGTCCCTATTTGGGGTCGACTAGGCTGGACCGATGTCGGGCCCTGAAATTAAATGGGAAATTAAATCAGATTTTACGGCAGATAATTAATTGGCCTAAATTGAACCGAAAGTTGTGCGAAGGAAATGGAGCACAAAATGGAGTGTCTGAGTGGGACACAATGGTCATGGGTGAAGAGCGTCTCGAGTAGATCAGGCATGACAAGTTGGTTTCAAGAAAAAGGCTAGTCTGGTGCTCCTAAATTAAAAGCCACGGTAACGTGCTTATGGGGATCAAGAAAAATAGTGGAAAATCAATTAATAATTTAAATGGTCTAAATTGACCCGAACTTGCGCGATACAAAAGGAGCGCAAGGGAACGAGTTTGGATGGGACATGATATATCGACGTGAAGGTAATCTCGTCTACTAAAAACTTCAAGAAGGAAGTTTCCAGAGACTGGCATCCCTGATGCTCTAGAATTCCAAGTCACGGTAAAGAGCATTAAATGATAATAACTAATTAAATCAAAATTAATTATCAAGAATAAATCATTTAGGAAATTCGAAAAAAATTCCAGAAATTCAGGGGGCTTACATCCTACCCACCTTATAAAAATTTTGCCCTCGAAATTAAGGTTGTAGTAGGGATAAAACAAGATAGAAAGTTTTAGGCAAAAACTTAGGCACGATCATAGAATGACAAGTTTGCACGATTAAGATAATTAATTCGAAATTGTTCAGGCACGATGATGGATTTTGGCACGATAGAATCATGATATGACAAAATCATATGTGTATGATTTCAAAATAAGTCAAGTCATTGGGGCACGATTTTAGAGACGATTAAGAGAATCGAAGATATGATTGAAGTTCAAGTACGGGGTGATCTGTAGGACTTAGGTTGATGGAAATCAACCTGAAAGTCACACAGGCCCGATCAAGATGAAAAGCTAACCATGACCAAAACAAGGGTTGGCATAGTTGAGATAAAATTTCAGACACAAACAAAAATCGAAGTCAATGTCTTATAGGCCCGATCAAAGATTTAGGAGGATGATTGATAAAATCATGAAATACAATCCAAGTTCAAACGCGATTGAAATCGAAAATAGTCTAAGTTCACTTGGCACGATTTGAGGGTTAAGATTATCAAGATCATGAAAATCAAACTTAGATAGTCATGATCTAAAACAAGGCTAAGAGAAGCAAATGGAGAGAAAAATTTGAGAATAGCACGATTGAGAGATAGATTGGATAGAAATTAGATTATAGGTTACATAAGCACGATCAAGATCCAAGTTCAGCTATGAAAGACTATAAAATCATGAATTCAAAATCAAAGTCCTAAAAGCACTATTAGGAAGGAACCCAAGTCACAAAGGAATTTGAAGTCATCTAGAGTCTAGTCAGCAACCAAGACTCTTTGGCACGATAAACAAAACGACCAAAATTGATTGGTCATGGACAGAAGGAAATCAAAATTTTTTTTTTTTTAACAGTATCAAAATTTAAGAAACAATTGAGATATGAAATTTCAAAAAAAAAATTCAGAGTTTCCAAGTGTAGATGACAGAAGTAGATACGGGATAGTTGATTGGTGTAATCAAGACATAGCTAAACAAGTCAAAGGAAATGATGGCAAGATGAGGAAATCATCATATGATGGAAGAGAAAATAATGATAAACAAGAAATAATGGTAGAAATTATCTTGCTCAATTGGTAAAAGAAGTGAATCAATTTAAGATATGACCTGATAACCATACACGTCTATCCCAAATCATGTTGCCAGAATTCTCGCCACGCCAGTAAGCATAGCGGTAATAAACAATAAAGTCCATAACTATGGTATACACCCTATAATTATGTCATCTAGATTCCTTACCACGCCATCCGGTATGGCTGCAAGAGAACCTAAATGACATAACTAGGATAGTATATCCAAAATCAGGCTCCATGTCCATGTCTCGCTAGCTAATATGACTGCGATGAATTCTAAACTCCATAAATAAAGTAGACACTTACCGTTCTCATCGTACTCGTCCCAAAATATGTTTATCAGGATATCTTAACTCAATTCTTAAAAGAATTATCCAAAACAAAATCAAAGGTCAACAACGAATATTAAGATTTAAAATTTCAACAAGTCAAGGGTAAGTTAATAGAAACAACGGAAACAACTTCCGAGATAGGGTTCGGAGGAAAATTTCAGGGAAAGTCCCGAGGGTACTACCTAGGTCAAGATAGAAAATGGTAGAATATAATCTAAAACAAACCTCGACCATGATACGAGGTTGATAAATCATATTCTCTCCCCAACCTAGATGATATACAAGTCCAACTTATACCTTCCTCTGGGGTCCACAAACTCATCCCAAGAAGGAATAAAGTTTGATAAGGACAGATATTTCAGAAATCAGAACGGACAAGAACAAATGGGAAAATTTTCAAAATGTTCGAAATAAGATTCCCAGGGGTCATCCCTGGAATCTACCAAGAGTTCCTAATATGTGACTGAGTACCAAAATCCTAAAATATTCCATTACTCAACCTTAATCCTAGGGCAGGCTCGCAGTAGTACAGATAGGCTCAAGTACTACCACGACTTCGCATTAATTGCAAAGACTGACCTGCATGGGCCACCACTAAAAACGTGTCACGACCCGCACCCGGATATATGGGTACGAATACGTGGGCCACGCCCAGCCTACGCCGCGGTATCGGCGGTAGAACGCTGTCAAGTATACTATACTAACTACAACATCTAAAAATCAATAACTAGAAATGTACTCATGTCACATCACAAAAACTAAGGAAGATAAGACAAGAAATAATAACAATATCACTAGAACAACTAGAATCTACAATGATCATAAGACAGAAAAATAAAGAAGGAACAACAGGACTAACTAAGGATAACTACCAGGCAACTCATAGAGAAGAATAGTGGGAACCACCTCAGTTAGCATCAACATCTGTAATATTTTCATAACGTATCCAGTCAGGAGCGGAACGAGTACATATATCTCATAACAGATCTCAAGATAGAATAAAAGCTATAAGACTGTAAATAGAGCATATACAATAAAATCATGGAGTGTACATGTATGTATCATGGCATGGTAAGCTGTAAAGCTAGAGCTAGAACAAGAAAATAGAACGGGATCATGGCATGTACACGAATCAAGGTAAGCTATATATCCAATGTGTGTGAGTAGTAATTTCAGCTTGTGATCGGCTTGGGTACCTGTCAAGAATCGGCCTGGCAAGTCATAAGTGCGGTATATGACTCACACTGTTCGGGAATCGGGATGGATCTGATCACAGGCATACGCTACTACTCCCCCTACCCCAACTGGTAGAATGGATCCAAACAGGACACGTCACTGCACGGGATTCTAATGAGAAGGTCGCGAACCTGCTCTAGAATCAGTGACCATATATCGAGCAAGAGCTACAAGGGTGCTTGCACAATACATCCCAACCTAAGAAGGAGAGACATCTCTCGTCGGGATCCAAGAATACCAATCTGTGAGAACCATGTGTCAGGGATAAGCATATCAACACTAATTACATGAATCATAACAGTTATCATAAATTGGGAATAAGTTATCAGAGAATGTACTCGCCTGGGGTCCTGCTGTCAATATGAATCATGGTTCAGAGTAAAGCCACAGACCTAAAGATGAAATAATACAGGAGCTGATCAGGGTCAAAAGATATACTAACATCTAGGTCAACTAAGACAAACTGGGTCAAGGTTGACGTACAGTTGACTTTGGTCAACTGGTCAACTCTGGTCAACCCTAAGTCTAATCTAGGTTAAATAGGTCAATGGTTGACCTACAGTTGACTTTGGTCAAAAGTCAACGTTGGTCAAGTCTGATCAAACCTAGGTCAACTGTTGACTCTACTTCGACGTCTAGTCAAAGTAGTCAACCATGGTCAAGCTAGTCTCTATAAACATCTACAAGGTCAACTTATGAATTTCAGTGATTTAGAAATTACTGAAATCGACGGGTCTCTAAAACAACCAAAAGGAGAAAATATTATAATAATAGGGTGACACGAAAAGGAAAGAAATCTACAGATGTTGTCGGATGATGAAACTAACATCACCAACGTGTCCAGAATAGTCAAATCAGCTAGGATAGCATGTCCAAAAGTCCAATTTGGACACAGGGGCAAAACGATAATTTCGGGCCAAAATGATGTCCGCCGTTGGACACACTTTGCACCGAAAAATGTGCCGAAATAAAAGTGCACAAAACCTAACAAATTATATGTCCACGAATCCAGAATGACGATACGAACCCAACGGTATATCCAGAATTGGATTCCGTTGACCCGATCTCAAATTGGTCCGTTGACCCGGACATTGGAAACCGATTTGCACGAAAAAGCGTGTCGGAGCCAATGCCCTCAAAACTTAGCAAATTATATGTCAACGAGTCCAGAATGACGATACGAACTCAACGGTATATCCAGAATTGGATTCCGATGAGCCGATCTCAAATTGACCCGTTGGCCCGGATATTGGTATCCGACTTGCACCGAAATGCGTGTCGGAACCAATGTCCACTAAAACCTAGCAAATTATATGTCAACGAGTCCAGAATGATGATACGAACTCAACGGTATATCCAGAATTGGATTCCGATGAGCCGACGTCAAAAAGTACCGTTGACTCAGAAAGTGGGACCCGCTTTGCACCGAAATGCGTGCCAGGGCCCACGTTCTCCAAATCAGGCAAACTTTATATGAAAACATGCCAGAACGACGCCACGAGTCTACTGGTGGTGTCAGAATTTGAATCCGGAGTTCCGGGTTCAAAAATAGAATTTTACAAGTGCAACACTAAGAATTCGAACGGCCAACTTTGGCGTCGAATTCGACCGACCTAACAAGCTCAAACTGAAATGAAATCTAAAGGGGGCAGGAAGAGGGTTGTACCAGCTGTGCACCGGAACTGACGGCGCGCAAAACGGAGCTGCGACGGCGAAGATACGAACCCGCGAAGTTGGCGTCACGAAACTGTCCAAAAATAACACAATTTAAAACGTCAACTTGGTGGCCGATTTTGATGTATCAAACGACGAAATTAACGGTTCAAATTTGACAGAGACGAAGGGGTATATACCGAGATTGAGACGGAGTAAGAAGTTCGCCGATCCAACGGTCGGATTGTCCAGCAAATAGATGCGAAGTTGCTGTCCCGGAGCGAGCTTTCAGCCTTGATCCCGCGCGCGTCACGCCGGGATTCCGTGCAAAATGCACGAATAGGGTGTTTCTCGCGCCGGGGAAGAGGGGACGCGCCACGGGGGCCTGCCCGGGGGTGCGCCCGGCCAAGGGGGTGCCAACCCCGGCGGTGGCGCGCGGTGGCGCGCGGCGGTGGCGCGCGGTGGCGCGCGGCGGCGGCGCGGCCACCGGCGCAGCGACTGCAGCGGCTGCTGCTCCTGCATGCTGCTACTGCCGCTGTTCTTGCCGCGGCTGCTGCCAGCTGCGGTGGCGCACGGCGCAGCGGGGGGGGAGGCTCGCCGGCCACGTGGTGGCGCACGGCGGCGGTCGTGAGGCAGAGGAGTGGTGGTTCGGTGGGGGTGGTGTAGGTACATGGTGGAGAATGGTGATGGTGAGTAGTGATGGTGGTGTGGATGTGTTTGGGAGGAGGAGGAGGAGAAGCTCGGGGAGCTCTCGGCCATGGGCTGGTAGTCGGCCGGCCAAGGGGGGGTCGACCATGGCAGGGCTGTTGTGGTGATGGTGTGTGTGTGTGTAAAATCATAAAGAGTGGGAGAGAGAGATGATGTGTTGTTGAAGAAAGAGAGAGATAAAGAGATATTAATGAGAGAATGAAAGTAGATAGAGATGGGGGGAGGGGTGTTCTTGTACCAGCATGGGGGTGTGGGTGTGCTCACGTGGGGAGAGGAGAGGAGAGGATGAGGTGTTGTTTTTGTTTATAGGAGAGAGAGTTGATATTATATATATATACATGTAAGTATATAATATAAAGAGAGATATTTAGATGAGATATTTAGAGAGAGAAAGAGTGAGTTGGATATATATGTGTGTGTAGATATTAAAGAGAGGGATAGGTCGGCTGGGGAGAGGAGAGAGAGAGAGTGAGTGTATATACATATGTATATACACCTATACATATATACATATATACATAGGTACATATATAATATACAAGGAATAAAATAAGATTAAATAAGTAGAGAGATAGAGGGATATTTTAGAGTAGGGAAAAAATTGGTGTATGGATATTAATGAAGGATAACAAGGAGCTTGGACTGGGTTCAGTGGAGCCGGGTTGGGCCAAAATGGACAGGGTGCAATATTTGAATTAAAAACAAGTATTTATGATCATGGGCAAATAAGTAGCATGTGGGGGCTCAAATAGATGGGACACAAGTGGCAGGCGGGTAGTAGGCTTCGTGTGAGCCATGTCCCTATTTGGGGTCGACTAGGCTGGACCGATGTCGGGCCCTGAAATTAAATGGGAAATTAAATCAGATTTTACGGCAGATAATTAATTGGCCTAAATTGAACCGGAAGTTGTGCGAAGGAAATGGAGCACAAAATGGAGTGTCTGAGTGGGACACAATGGTCATGGGTGAAGAGCGTCTCGAGTAGATCAGGCATGACAAGTTGGTTTCAAGAAAAAGGCTAGTCTGGTGCTCCTAAATTAAAAGCCACGGTAACGTGCTTATGGGGATCAAGAAAAATAGTGGGAAATCAATTAATAATTTAAATGGTCTAAATTGACCCAAACTTGCGCGATACAAAAGGAGCGCAAGGGAACGAGTTTGGATGGGACATGATATATCGACGTGAAGGTAATCTCGTCTACTAAAAACTTCAAGAAGGAAGTTTCCAGAGACTGGCATCCCTGATGCTCTAGAATTCCAAGTCACGGTAAAGAGCATTAAATGATAATAACTAATTAAATCAAAATTAATTATCAAGAATAAATCATTTAGGAAATTCGAAAAAAATTCCAGAAATTCAGGGGGCTTACACCTCCCCCCGCCCCTTCCCCCTCCCCCACACACCCACCCCTAACCCGAACCCTAACCCTACCCTCCCCCCCGCCCCCCTCCTCACCCCCCCATCCACCCCCCAACCACCCGCATCCCCCATGCCCCTCCCCCCGAGCCACCAGTACCCCCAACCACCAACACCAAAAATAGAGAGAGAGAAGAGAGTCATGTACCGGACGAGAGTCGCCGGAGAGAGTGAGTGTCGCCGGAGAAAGTGAGAGCGCCGGAGAGAATGAGTGTCGCCGGAGAGAGTGAGAGCGCCGGAGAGAGTGAGAGTGAGAGCGCCGGAGGGAGAGAGTGAGATAGTAAAATGGATGGGGAAAATGAATCGGGGGGGATTTAATTTAATTATAATTTAGCAACGTTCTTACGAACGTCGCTAAATTAGTCTCTATTAGCGATGTTTCGCGACGGCTAGCTCATGTAACTAATATACGTCGTTGTCACGTCGCTATTTGCGTCGCTAGTAGCGACGGTTAGCGACGTTTCAGTTATACGTCGCTAATGTCAGCAATTTAGCGACGTTATGTGAACGTCGCTAAATTTACGTCGCCAATTAAGCAGATTTTAGTAGTGTGCGCGAGGTACAAGGTGCGCGGACCAAAAGATGCGCACAAGGTGTGCGAGGTGCAAGGTGCGCGGACCAAAACTTGGACTATAGGACTCAAAATTGGGCAAAATAAAGGTCTAAATTGAATGAAATTGAATTCTCTACAACATGAAATAAGTAGTTTTCGAAAAAGAGTAGGTTTGATAGATCAAAACCATAAAAACACATAAACCCTAGTTTTTGGAACATCGATATACTCAAAACTAGCCACCAAAACCGAAAATACCAAGTACTAAACTTGTAGGGGATGACTAGAAGAACAATATAGACAAATCATATCAAAGAAAAAAAATCAAGAAATAAAAAAAAAATGCATGAATCTCTCCGTTTGGTGCAAGATGTACTTGCCTAACGGTGGTGGTGGTTGAGGAAAATGAATGAAGAGTTATGAGGAGAGAGAAAATGAAGAGAATATATATATATATATATATATATATATATATATATATATATATATATATAGTAGTGTTGGGTTGGCTTAAGAAAATCCTAATCTTAAGCATGCGCTTAACCATTTTAACTAATGACATGATTTGTGGCTACATGCAACAACTAATAGAAAATAAATTAAAATGGTGCACATGCACAAAATACCATATGTCATATACAGGAATCAAGAAGGCGAATACGTATATCGGGAACGAAAAGTGACAGGTTTGCATATAAATCAATATAATAAAATTATATAATTTAATTATGTTTAAATTTTTAAAAAGGGTTCCATCATTGAGTTTTGTTTAGGACCTCCAAATGACTTGAGACGGCCCTTTTCTAGTCAATCGAATTCCGGGTGGATTGTGTCTGGGGACGAGTCAACTTTATATGAATTATATTATGTACATAAGATGGCAATATAATTTTTTTGTTAATTTAACTCTAGAAAATTTGTTTTACAAAAATATAAAAACTTTGACAAATCAAACAAGATAAATTAATTTAAAATTTATCCCATTTAAAGTTTCCGCATCTACCACTTCTCTTAACCATAAAGTAGTATTGGGTAAAGGACATGCCCCCATACGACAACTTGTAGGAGGGAAAAGAACTCATAATTCATGCATCTTAGTTTTTTAGTTTATTTATCATGGTAGGTCTAGGTTTGGATCAAGTATAGTTTATGTGCGCCAAACCATAACATTTTGAGGACCAAGTCTACCTTTGAGTGTCCAAATCTGGTCATATATATGCAATTCAAGTAAAAGTAGTGTTTGTCCAAACAAGTACACGACAAACACAATGAACATTTGTTCCCAAATAGAATTTGGATACAAAAATTTGTACAATTATGCTATTTGACTCCCAAAATATTTGGATGATATCATCTTTCATTATGTGGCATCTGATATGACAGATGACATAACAGCTGACATTGCAAATTTTAACCCAAAAAATTAATTATCTAAATTTTTTAATGTTAATGTTAATGTTAATTTTAATGTTAATATTAATATTAATTTAATTTTAATATTAATGTTAATGTTAATGTTAATGTTAATTTTAATGTTAATGTTAATGTTAATGTTAATGTTAATTTAATATTAATTTATTAATTTACTATTAATTTTAATTTAATATTAATTTTATTGTTAAATTTTGTCTTATCAGCTGTCATGTTAACAACTACGTTATCTGCCATATATTGGAAGATAGTATCATCCAAAAATTTTGGAAACCAAATAGTATTTTTGAAATTTGTATTATTGACCACCAAGCGACCAAGGTGATTCCAAATTGGCCTCGTCATGCAATCACATGCAATGTTTTGTATGATGTCGCTATTGGATGACGTGATACTTATCTTTAAACAGTTATCCTGAACTTTATCATTTGCTAATTCTATATTCATATTTAAGTTTCAATTTTACACAACAATGATGGAGATTTTAGCTGTCATGGATGAATGACATGTTTCGGATTTTGTGATATGAATGTTAAGTTTGGTTATTATTTAGACACATGTAAGACAATTTTAACCGCCAAATCTCCTAACAATATATAATACTAGTTACGTTCATGTACAGTGTACATTTAAATTTTTTATCACATATTAATTAAATAATTTTTTTTTAATTACATTAAAATACTTTAAATATAATTTTATTACATTTTTAATTAAAATTTATTATAGTATTTTTTAAAAACTTCGATATATGTTTAAATAATACAATATAGATAGTTTAAGTATAGTTTTAATTTGTAAACAAAATAGTTTTTTTAATTTGAATTTGTTACAGATATGTTTATATTATTTTAGTTATATATTCAGGTAGAAGAATTTTAGAATTTTTTTTTTGCGTAAAAGAGCTACATATAGTGGTTGATTTTAGAATTTTTTTTAATTAAGTGATAATATATATACGGCTCATTGAATCTTTTTGAAGCATTTTTATATTAGTAAAGATGTAATCCATAAAAAAAATATTCCATAACTTGTTATTAGTAATAGTACAAGGGTGATATTTTTGACACTGCTAAAATATCATCATGCATTATTTTTTTTAATTGTATTTTTTCAAATTTTAAATATATCCCTTCATTAAATCTGATACTCATTTGGAGTCCATTTTTGTTCACCTACCAAAACTAGGTGAGATGTTCACCCCCTACAAAAAAAATGACATGTGGTATTTCATCCCATACAAACCACCTTGTAAGTGGTTTTGTTCACCCACCAAAGTGATTTTGTGCCACTTGTTATTTTTTTAATGAGAGGTGAACATCCCACCTAGTTTTCATGGGTGAAAAAAAGTGGACTCGTCAATTTATGAGTGTATGAACTTCAAGAGGTGAATGATTAATGTCATATTTAATGCAAGAATAGATTTAAAATTTGAATAAAAAATAGTGCACACATCTATAAATCTTGAAAAAGCTCACGTCTTTGCAGTTTGTAGTCGCAAATTACTATATATTTTCTAAATATTTTGATAATAACTTGTCCGATGTTAACTAATTATTTTCAGCAAACTCCATCAGATTTTTCCACAAATATCGTGGTCTCGCCGTTCGTCAGCAATTATAACTACAAACGAGCGAGCACTAAGGGCCCGTTTGGTTTGCAGGATTGGACAACGTAATGTAATTGACATTACGTTGTCAATCTAACTCGGGTGTTTGGTTGGACAAAAAAAATTAGATGTAATGTAATCGCGATTACAAGTTTGATTACATTACATCAGTTTCTTCTAAACTCAATTACATCATAAAACCTATGTAATCGCAATTACATTACAACTTAAGAGGAAGGTTGGTATGCAATAATTTGGTTTCTTTTTGTTCGTTTTTGGTCATTTTTTGTTGTTTTTGTTTGTTTTTGGTCATTTTTGTTCGATTTTGGTCGTTTTTGTTCGTTTTTTTGTCATTTTTGTTCGTTTTGGTCATTTTATGTTGTTTTTGTTTGTTTTTGTCGTTTTTGGTCGTTTTTGTTCGTTTTTTTGTCGTTTTTGTTCGGTTTTTGTTATTTTTTTTTGTTCTTGTTTTTTTTCGTTTTGTCCTTTTTGTTGTTTTTGTCCGTTTTTTGTCATTTTTGTTCGTTTTTTTGTTCGTTTTTGTTGTTTTGTTTGTTTTTTGTCATTTTTTGTTATTTTTGTCCGTTTTTGTCGTTTTTTGTTCGTTTTTTGTCATTTTTGTTCGTTTTTTGTTGTTATTGTTTGTTTTTGTCGTTTTTGTCATTTTTTTTTGTTTTTGGTCCTTTTTTGTTCGTTTTTTGTCGTTTTTGTTCGTTTTTGTAATTTTTGTTCTTTTTTTTCATTTTGGTTCGGTTTTCTGTCGTTTTTGTCCCTTTTTTGTTCGTTTTTTGTCGTTTTTGTTTGTTTTTGTCATTTTTGTTCGTTTTTTGTTGTTTTTGTTTGGTTTTTTGTCGTTTTTGTCCTTTTTTTTGTTGTTTTTGTCCTTTTTTGTCGTTTTTGTTCGTTTTTCGTTGTTTTGTTTGTTTTTTTAGTCGTTTTTGTCCTTTTTTGTTGTTTTTGGTCTTTTTTTGTTCTTTTTTTGTAATTTTTGTTCGTTTTTTTTTCATTTTTGTTCGGATTTTTGTCCTTTTTTTGTTCATTTTTTGTCGTTTTTGTTCATTTTTTGTCATTTTTTTCGTTTTTGGTTGTTTTTGTTTGTTTTTTTATTGTTTTTGTCCTTTTTGTTTTTTTTTGTTCGTTTTTTGTCGTTTTTGTTCATTTTTTGTCATTTTTGTTCGTTTTTGGTTGTTTTTGTTTGTTTTTTGTCATTTTTGTCCTTTTTCTGTTCTTTTTGCCCTTTTTTTCGTTTTTGTTCATTTTTTGCCTTTTTTATCGTTTTTGGTCAATTTTTTTACGTTTTTATCGTAGTTTTGTCGATTTTGCAAATTGTTTGCCATTTCTGCATGTTATTTATCGATTTTTGTCGATCTTGTACGTTTTTGACCATTTTTTACGTTTTTATCGTCTTCTATCGTTTTTGGTCGATTTTACATGTTTTTTGTCGCTTTTTTATCCTTTTTTGCTTTTTTTGGTGTCTTTTTTCACTTTTTTTTGGTCGTTTATGCTCGTTTTTTCTTTTTGTTTGTTGTTTTTGTCGTTTTTGTCGTTTTTGTTCCCTTTTTTGTCTTTTTGGATTTGTTTTGCAAGTTTTTAAATTTTTTTGTCGTTTTTTGCTCGTTTTAATTCCCTCTTTTTTATCTTTTTCGTATTTTTGTTTTTTGTCATTTCTGTTCCTTTTTATCGTTTTTTTTTTTGCTCTTTTTTTATCATTTTTTGTCATTTTTTTTTTTGTCATTTTTGTTCATTTTTGCCCTTTTTCGTTTTTCGTCCTTTTTTCCCTTTCATTTATTGTTGTTTTTTGTCAATTTTTTTGTTTTTAGTCATTTTTTTAATCATTATTGGTCACTTTTTATGGTTTTCACATTTTGATCTTTTTTTTGTCATTTTTCTTTTTTTATCTCTTTTTCATTTTTGATTTTTTTCCCTTCTGTTTTGTTCGTTTGTCATTTTTGGTATTTTTTATTTTTGTCTTTTTTTTCGTTTTTGGTCTTTTTTAGCAGAAAACAAACCATTTTCCCCCTTTTTATTATTTATTTTTAATTTTTTTCTTTTTTCTTTTTAAATTTTTGAAATTTTTTATTGATCAACTTTTTAAATTTTATGTTGTATTTTAAAAAAATATTAAATTAAAAATTCAATTACATTACATGGTAAACCAAACACATGAATGCAATTAACATTACATTACATGGTTTGATTACATGTTTCAACCAAACATAGTAATGTAATTGTAATTCCATTATATTACAAACTCAATTACATTACAAACCCAATTCCATTACGATTACGATTACATTACAATGAACCAAACGCAACCTAATTCAGACTGAAGGAGAGACCAAGGAATTAGTACAGATCGACGCTAACGCAATCATTTACCTCGTCCAAGAAAACGACAAGCATGACAGGGACGTAACAAAATCATGTGGGCTAGGGACAATCGTCATGAGGTTGTTTAGGGCTGGGCAAGGCATGAATCAGGCCCAACTTTGATGAACCCGAACCAGGATTGCTACTTGACAGAACAGGATAAGACGGTCCAAAAAATATTGGAATCGGATCGGACTCGATTCGTTCGAAATGGATCCGAACCGGACCGACCCACAGGTCCAAACAAATCCAAAAAAATTGTAAAAAATTCTATAATAGTAAATATTTACATATGTTTTATTAACTATAAGGCCTCGTTTGGTTCACGGATTTAAGGAACCAGGAAAGAAAAGTTGTTCCTTTCCTTTGTTTGATAGCCACAAACTTGGGAATCAATTTCCTGACAAGATAATAATGGGAGGGAATATGGTTCCACTCATGACCCATGGGAATGATTTTTTCTCCTCCTTTTCCAACATTTATTACAAAAAATTATGACAAAACTAACCATGTGTTATTGCTTATTTTACCATTAACTTCTCGTATTCTGGGTCCCTTTGGATTTTCATAATATCATTTTTATTTTAAAAAATAAGGATATTATTGGAACATTGATATATTTTTGCTTTTCTTTCCTGCATCAACCAAACACTGGAAAGGAAATCAAATGGTCTTTCCTATGTGGTTTTCTTGTTTTACCAAACAACAGAAAGAAAATGTGACAGGAATTCTACTTTTCCATTCTCATGGAAAGTACAAGGGAATCAATTTCCCTTCCGTGAACCAAACGAGGCCTAAGAACAAGTCGAATGTCTTTGTTTACTAAAAAATAGTATATTATATTATCTATAGAATATAATAACGAAAAAAATTCAAAACTATATATATATATATATATATATATATATATATATATATATATATATATATATATATATATTTACAAATACAAACTCTGGGGATTAACCCCGTCAACCTATTCTCCTAATATCATATTCTGTACTATGAAGATACCAATAGCCACTGTACCACTCCCGTCATAAAGTCGATTATTTCTTTCTTTCCAAATATGCCAAACGGCTGATGCAACTCTTCCATATGCTTCCTGAAACCAACAAGCTCATGGTTGTCCTGATGCCTTAATGAGATGAACCACATTCTCAATCTCCAATACACCATCAGTCGCAAGGCTTAACGTGGCATTATGCTCTCGCCATACATAATTGGATGTTGGACATCGAAAAAACAAATAAGAAATTGACTCATCCTCCTACCGACATAGCCTACAAGCAAGATCGTCAATATATATACCGAATCTCTGTAGCCTATCCAACGTAAGAATCTTGTCCAGCATGACTCTGTATAAACATAACTGTATCTTTCTTGTAATTTCTTTCATCCAAACAATATCCGCATGCACCATCTCTTGGTATGATTCACGAACCTGGTTGTATGCAACTTTATATACAAATTCTCCTGTAGGTGTTCCCTCCCAGCTCTAGTAACCCTTCCTTGCTACATGATCTATCTTGCACTCCTGTATCAATAGTCCACAGTCTTTGTCACTCTCCGATCCCGTTATACGTATTTTTATTTTTCGGATTCATGTATACAGTATTTGTACATGTACAACTTTTATTTATTGTTTTATTAATTGTTGCATGTAGCCTTTAAGTATGTCATTTGTGGAATGGTTAGAGCATGATTAGGACTAGGATTTTAATGAACCAACCCTGTTTGTCATTAAAAATCAAAGACATGTATTACAGAAATACTGAAATTGATTGCAAACTCGCTTGTACAAAGAAAAGGCTAGAAAGAAATCCTAGGAAACAATCAAAGTATAATTATTTAGTTTTTGATTATGGGGGTAACGGTGGAGGCTCGGGAAAGTGTATCAACTCTGCCTTACTCCATGGACTATCTGACGCAGTCTTTAGCTCTTGAAGAAATTACCTTTCAAAGGTCGCCAGCCTCTTGCAGGGGTGTGGCACCCTACTATTTATAGTTGTATATATTTTGAGCCGCATAGATGGCCTGTGGCCACGTGGCTAATCAGCACGTGAAGACCCACTCTTTGCCGTCGGCTGTTGATTTGTTAGGATTTTGTTGTAGCAAATCTGGGTGGTTGAGACTTGGTCAGCCTGCCACGTGTCCTATCGCAGGATAGGAATAATTTTGAGCCGCATGAGTCTCTCAGTTTTCGACTATGTTGGGCCGCATGAGACTCATGCGGCTTAAGTCGCAATCTTTCTTAGCCCGCATATAGCTTAAGGACTTTTAAGCCGAATAGATTCTGTATTTTGGGCCGCATAAAGCTCATGCGGCTTGGGTCACAGTCACCCTTGGCCGCATGAAGTTCGGAGACTTTAGGACCGCATATGTTTGAGCCGCATCAGGTTCATACGGCTTGGGTAACACTCATTCTGGCCGCACGAAAGCGTATGAACCCTGCTTTTGGTGACGTCTCACATCTTACCTTTTTGTCAGAGTGTCAGAGCTGTCATTTTTGTCAGTTTTGACAGAACTTGTCAGCTTTATCAGACGAACTGATCAACTTGGCCGCATATCGTTCTTCTATGGCTCGAATCAGTCTGGTTGTCGACGGGCCACATAGGGTGTTGAATCTGTTATGCAGCTCTCCTTTATGCGGACCTGTTTGGCCCAAAGTATTTATGTGATAAATTGTGATCCGCATGAACCCCATATTTTTCATGCTTCTACAAGACACCCTTTAAAGTTTTTAAATTGCAAATTTGGAATATTTTGAATAAAAAGCATGAAAATATGTCAAGCCGTAGGGAAATCTTGAGCCGCAGAGAAACTTCGAGCCGCAGAGAGAGACCATCTAGCATGCAAGCTGTCACTGCTGCATTTAATTTCTTTATTCGATTTTGGATTTGGGTTCTCTTTTTGAGATAAAGCCGACGGTTACTAGGGTTAAAATTCCCAAATGTCATCATTATCTTTAATGATTTTCAGAATCGAAGCGGCACTCTTTAGAAACTCTATAAATAGGGGTCATTTAAAGAGAGTTTTTTTTCTTTCACTTTCTTCTCTTTCGTCTTCATCTTCCTGTCTCAATGGCTCCAAAAGCTTCCAAGTCGACTGGTGCTGCAGCCAAAGGGTAAGGACATACCTTTCCATCGAGAGCAGTGGGCTCTCCTTCCATTCATTCCGACGTGCACCCCCTATCAAAGGTAAGGACAGTGGAAAGATGACGACTAAAATTTTGGATAGCCATATCGCATATTTTATGCGCGGGCTTATGCTATATCGCTTTCTGTGCTTTAAGCCTGGTCGATGCATGCCCTATCTCAGTTGGACCGCTTGTGTTATGTATGATAGGGCTGCATGGGCTGAGCCACATAAGCGCTGCACGTTCGAACCTGAACCGCATAAGTGACCCATGACTGATCCGTATGAATACTGAATAACTGTGCCGCATAAGTGCCTCCTGATTGAGCTGCATGGGTGTCTCATGTTTTGAACCGCAAGAGTACTTCATGACTAAGCCACATGAGCATTTCATGACTGAGCCACATTAACCCCCTAAGTTCCTCACGACTGACCCGCATGAGTACTTCATGACTGAGCCGCATAAGTGCCTCATTACTGAGACGCGTGAGCACTTTATGACTGATCTGCATAAGTGTCTCACGACTGAGCCGCATGAGCACTGTATGACCTAGCCGCATTCGTCTTATGCTCTTTAAGCCGTATAGGTTCTGTTTGGCTAGGTCGCATGGCTGAAGAGATGAACTTCTAACTTTACTTCTTCTTTGTCCTTTGTAGTGAACTTGCCCATAGCTCCATCGGGGGAGATCTTGATAGGATATGCCCAATCTGCGTTAGGTATGAGACTTGACCAGATAGTCGAACACGTGTCAACTCAGATCACCCGCAATCAACCTAAGGCCAGGTTAAGGGAGATTAGAAACCAATCATTTTTTTACTTACTCAACATGATGAATTCCGGGAAGCTAGAGGACATTCATCTGAAGCCCGCGTTCTTGTTCGGAGATGCTATAGTTGTCTCGAGCCCCCGCACCCTAGAGCTATTTGAGAGCTAGGATTTTCTTTCCAACGGGCTATCGATTCACCTACCTCAGATGGAACGCCATTTCTCTCTGTCAAGTTTCAACATGGTGCCTATCGAAAGGCGAATGACGGACCCCATAACTTAGGACCGGCAAGCAATCTTCGTAGACAATATCTATTATAATAGATGAGTGCGATCAGCGGTCGTGACCAAGGAGTCGGTCAGTTGTTCTGTCGTCGGGCTAGCCCCCGGTAGTTTTATAAATGACCTGAGGCCCAATAACCGATTCTCTAAGGCCGACACCTTCCTGAACCAGATTGCCCGTAAAGGATCATATCCTATGGGTAGACTGTTGCTGTAGAATTGGATGTGTCGTTCCCCTCCATGGGTCAACTTGACGCTCTGGATTTTGTCGACTTATGGGGATACTTTACAGCAGCTCAGTCTCTACTATGCCATAAGGGGCACTTGCTATAGTCTTTCTATGAACGCAAGGCTGTTCATAGCGCTCCTCGAGATGTATAATCGTCGTACGGGGACCTTTTATACACCTGCTGGAGAGATCGGACTCGCCATTCACGAGATGCATGACGTTTCCAAGTTGCCCTGGGAAGATAAAGTTTATGAAGAGTATACCCCCACGAATGAGGAGTTTGAGGGATTAGAGCGGCGGTTTCTCGGGTTCCTTATCGTTTACCGGGAGGTATTATGTCATCATAGTACTTGTCAACAAATATCAAAGAAGAAGGATGAAAGTTCTGAGGGGACCCTTCCTCACACCAAGTCCTGGGTCAGTTACTTGTTTGACCTTGGTGCCTCGGGCCGGGGTGTCCCTCGAAGCCCTCAAACTCATGCAGGAGTGGATGCTCAGGTGGAAAGCGCCAAGAGGACCAAAGCTTCTGGTGACATATTCGGAAGCCAGTCTGACACATTCAGCTACTTCTATCAAGATACTCAACCCTTGTCCAATAAGGCCATCTTGGCTGGATTTCTGATGATATGGCTGAGGATGAGTGTGGTCTCGGGGGTGCTGGTTCGATTGAGAGAATCAGTCGCAACCTGATCCTTCTTGTTGTCAAGTTAGTTTTCGGGGGTAGGCTAGCTCTACTCCCAGCCATGGTGGGCAGCATCTATCGGGGCCTTCGTATCTTTACGGCCAGAACCATAGCTCGCGACGTTACGAAGGATTTCAACCGAATTGAGCTACCCTACCACTATCTGATGGGGTGGCTTCTAATGCATTACCCCTCTCTGATATGACCTGGCCCTGAGGGGAACGCGACGATTAGCGATGCATTCATCTATCAATATTATGATATGCATTGGACCTGTTCGACCGAATTTGAATGCCGTGTTGCGCTCACGTGGATGGACAACTACTCCTTTTTTGTGTCGGTCCCGCCTTTCACTGATGAGGAAATAAGGCGTCTTTATCTTGATGGCAGTGTCGCATCCCAGATTATATTCGAGAAGATGTTCCGCTGGTTGCAGAATATCCAACTTGCACATCTGGTGTACCGCAACCGTAATGTTGCCTTCTTGGAACCTTACTTGCCCAGCAGGTACTCTAGATAATTCGAGTACTGCCAGTTGTTTTTGGACAACCCGAGTCCCTGCTTGGGTTATGAGGACGGCGTCCTAGATGGTATCCAGGCCTGGCATTATTACAGTGCTGTCTGTACTCAAACCATTTTCTCTCTTCCCGATACCGGGGGCTTGGTGTGCATTTCGTACATGGCAACCCTCTACCACGTCTCTGTGACTGGGCGTCTCTATGACTTCGATGCGAGTACCAGTTTCATAACCGGTACTAAGCTGGCAGAAAAGTGCAAGGAGTCCAAAAAGAGGAACAGGGAAGGGAAGGCGAAGGCCGTTGAAGTGTCTAACTCTGATTTTACTGATATAAAAGAATATGATGAATACAACAATCTGTTGTCCCCTGCAAACACTCTGGTGATGCGCTTGCCTTCCCCTGTGCCGAGTCCTTCGCCAAAGCGAAGTAAGCGCAGACCTTCCGTTGCTACTAGGCCTCGTTCTCAAAAATGGTTTGCGTTTAGGAATCGAGGTTCTGACCTCGTGGGAGAGGGTAGTGATGCCGAAACCCTCCCGGAGGTAAGTTTCATTCTGGCAGACCACTATGTTACTTTTGGGATTGTAACCTCACTTTTTTTTTCAAATTAATAATTCATGTATAAATAACTTTTTGATAATTAAATTCCTTTTCTTTAAAACTTTTCTCAATTTTCCTTTAAAGCTTTTCAAATCAAATACTACATGGGCCAAGCCCATTCCTTTTGGCCTGGCAACATTGGTTAGGCCATTTAAAGAGAAACCTAATGAGTTTCTCTAACTCATTTTATTGCTGTTATAAATTTTTCCCTGTTCTTCTTCTTTAAATTCAAAATTCGACTGCCACCACCATCTAGGTCAGGTAGGGATTAGAAATGGCGCCAGGTTCGTTCCACACCCTCCTCTACACTCGACCACGTGAGTTTGTTAGCAAATTGAAATCCCTAACAACTTTTCATCACCTGAGTGATGAGCTGGCCAGAGATGGCGCCAAACCTAGCGTGAGACCCAAGCTGAATCGCTCTATAAATTCCTCTTTCTAGGTCAATTATTCCTAGGAAATTCTAAGGGACCAGCCTCTTTCTTATTCTTCACTAATACTCCAGATACAAATCTTGTGCCCCAGAGAGAAGGAGACTCTGGCAGCAATGGCGAGCTCCTCCACTGGCGACTAGGCTCGATGACGACGGGATCAACGACAATTTGATTCATCTAGGAAGAACCATTCCATGGTGTTTCCCTCCATCGATTCTTCCATTGTTTGGTAAGAAACCATCATATTGCAAACTGTAGGAATTGATCTAAATTCCTAGATCCTTTTACTTACTTGATTTTAAATCCAGATCTATACTCCTTGAATCATCGATCGACTCTTTGGACAAGGAATTATTCTAGTAATTGCTGGTAAGCATCGATCCTTGAACAATTCATTCCTGATGAGTTTACTCCTAAAATTCATATCCTGTGTTTTGTATTCAAGTTCAGATCAGGATCGAGTCTTGTTAACCAACCACTTGATCTGCATATAAAATGTATTTTGGTAAATCTCGATCTCCTACAGATTCGATTAAGTATTATGTTGTGTGCTGTGTGGGTGAATCCTAAGTATTTTTCCTCTATTCTTGGTTGAAGAGATTTCGAGCCAGTATCAGATTTGGTTGAAGGCTTGATGAACTAGACGAAGGCAGGAACAAAGTGTAGTGACCAATTTGTGGGAATATCCAAATCCTTACAGGTATTTTCTATTTTGCTCTGTAACCTCATTCCTGATAGGTTGTACCACTGTATCTGGCTGTGTCAGTAAATTCATGGGATCAATCGTTTGGTGTGTGGATTCCCATAGCATTGTTATGTAAAGTCATATGGCATTGTTATGATTTTCTATGAGATTGCTATGTGGTTCACATGAGATTGGTATATGATGTTCATATGAGGCATGTCCAGATATTGGACATGGACTGGTATGTGATATTCACACGAGATTATTATGTGATATTCATTTTGGGACTGATATTTGGTCTAATAGATAGTTGATTTGGGTGGGAACTGTTATGCACTAAAGTGGCCTAGGAAATGAACTGTATGATAAGTTCCTTTGGGCTATTTGGCATTGATGTGTAACAGTCTTTCTAAGGCTGGTGAATGATGGGCTCTGTATCAAGTATCTATCCTACTGAACCATGTGTATTTGGGCATGAAGATTGTTATCTATGAGTCCCTGAGTGCAGTTGGATTCACACCCATATTCCTGGAAACAGGATGTGTTCCTGTGCTGCCAGGACTTGATGGGTCCAACATTCCATCACCAAGTTGTGAACGGAGTTATCAGTTCATTTGGGAACTGAGCTCTGTTCAGTAAAACACATTGAACAGAACAGACTGAATGGGTTGGAAGTTGTTGTTTCAGAACTTCCTCAAACCTTGGAGATCAGTTCCACTTTGTGCTAGATCATACCAGTCCTTTCAGGATTGATGTGTCCTTTACAGGGTAAACTTGGGAATTGTTGGTTATGGCAAATAGCTATGAGAGACTGATCTTACCAGGAAAGTGGTATGGGCATATCCTATTGAGGAACTAAGAGTATAGTCTTAAAGTTCCAGGAATAGACTACATGGCAGATGTGTGTGAATATTCCTGGAAATTATAAGTATAAATAGAGCATTTTGTGCAGCCTTTCTTCATTACTAGATAAATCATTATATCCTGAGAAATTAACCTATTTCAGTCCTACTTGGACTGCAACGTTCCATTCACTTAGATAAGGAATTTGCCTTTGAACTTGGGAACATTGTACCCCTGAGATTAATTCAGATCTCATTAAGTGTTGTTGTCTCTTAGGAATGCATGAGGTTAACATTACCTGCTGATTAGTGGAAGTAAGAATGATATTGGTTTAACTACCACCTATGGAGCCTGGTTGTATCAGGACATGGGTGTGTAACTGAATACTTGGACTAAGTTGTATCTAGAGGTATAAATTGTACTCACACTATTGTTAAACCCTGTTATTGGACTGCCTATGAAGGAAGTAAATGTCTGTGAGCACACCAAGGTGAAGGCTATTGTTGATATTATATATGAGCCTATGGGATTCTAAACCAGTGCAGAAGCATTCTGTCACTGACTTAAACCTGATCAGTTATAGATGAGATTTACATCTAATTTCTTATGAGACCAATAGTTAGGCTGGTTAGGACTGATTTGAATTAATCATGCCAGTCCTACACTGGGACTGGAGTTAAGTTCAGTCTTTTAAACCTACAGGAAATGTGAGTCATGTACTGAGATGTAGAAAGCAGGGTGAAATTCTGTGGAAGACTAGTAAATGATAGCCTAGACTGATATGTAAGCTAGATGAAATCAAGAAATGGGTAGAATGGTTCACTCTGGAATGACAGAAAACAGAACTTTAAATAGGACTGTTTGATCCTAAACATGATTGGTCATCTATTTTCTGTTTTGACTGAACCATGAGTTATAAGGATTTCTAAGTCCTGTTCTAAAACTGGTTGAAGATTGTCCCATGCTTTCACTGTTCAATTAGTTTAGATTAACTATGTTAATGGCTGGGGGGGTCTTGTTACTTGAATAATCATTTTGTAACTAGGTGTAAGATCTCATGATAGGTTGTGTTTAGACTATTATATAGTTATAATAGAGAATTGATTTATAATATAGATTAAGGTAGAGGACTAACTATTGTACTTTATTCATGATTAGAATTGTGGATAGCCAAGTTAGAATTAGTCATTTATTAATTACTTATAAATTATTTAACAGGAGGAATTCTAGCTATACATCCCTTTCTCGATCACCCGGAGCAAGGCAAGTATACTCCTCTGATTTGTCCATTTCTTATGTCTTTATATTCATTCTTGTATCTCTTGATGACACGATATACCACGATATTGTCTCGTTTCATGTTCCTTGTATTCATTGTGTCTGGGAGGGGAAATACTATAGATATGTGATCAAACCCTGTTACTACTCATGTGAATAGCTTGGGTCCCGCACCGTGCACGCGGGGCCAAAGCCGTACCATTTCATTATCATTGCATCTACCCAAGCCGATCACAATCTAGAAGTATTTCAAATATTGTACATATCAGGATTCAGTTGGTATTTCAGGATTTCATGGTTGTATTTCATGTTCAGGCTGTATTTCATGTTCAGTTTGTATTTCATGATTCAGGTTGTATTTCATGTTCAGGACTTTTACCATGTTTTCCTGTTTTACTTTCAGTATTCCTATTCAGTTCATGTCTTGTTCTCATTTCCAGTACTTTATATTATTCCTGTTTTCTTGATTCATACCATGATGTACATGTTCATTTCTCTGGATATACTTTGCTCCGCTCCTGAATAGGATATGTTGCAGGTGAGTTGGAGGCTTTATGCGATACTTTCTATGGCGAGGAGCCTATTGATGCAGGAGAGCTAGCTGGTGCAGCTCATGACTTAGAGGCTGCAGAAGCCTAGAGATTTCCCTTAGTTTTTCCCAATTATTTCCATGTATTTGAGACTAGTAGATTTCTATCATTCTGGAATGTAATAATTTCTGATATTGTACTTTACTCTGGGATACATTTTATAGATGCTGTGTTTCATTCTTGTCTTGATATCTGTTAGTTTCCCTAGAATGGTACAACTTACTTTGTTATTCTATGACAAAGGCTGGGCGTGTCCGACTCGTATCCGGTTATTCGGGAGCGGGTCGTGACATGTTTTTAGTGGTGGCCCATGCAGGTCTATCCTAAAGGTACCTAGGTCTTAGCGTACTATTGGGGGACTTGATTTACACTAGGGAAACTTGAACACAGTATAGGAAAATCGGAAATTAAGGGTATATCAGGTTTATCATGTTTTCATGTGCATTGATTATTATAAAAACATTGTTTATTAGGTTTTTTTTAGGGTTTGTCGTTCAACGAAGTTTTTTTTTAATGCAGGATGGTTGCTACGAGGAAGACCGTAGATCAGCCTGGAGTTGCAGGCAGTTCTAGAGTTGCAGGCGGTTCGGAGCAGGCCGTACCAGACGTTCAGGCAGATCCGCTCCCGCCAGCGCCTCCTAGCTTTCCAGCACTGCCGCCGACGATGATGTTTGACGGCACCCAGGTGATGGCGATGTTTCAGCACTTTCTGGAGGCCCAGAACCATCAGGCAGTGTAGTTCAGAGCGACTGTCGTCGACGCACTGAGGACCAGAGTGCCGGCAGCACCAGCACTAGTCGCACCTCCAGCACCATGAGGATCGAGTCAGGGACCAAGGAGTATCAGAACCTCTGCCCGCTGGACTTCTGGGGCAACGAGGGGATTCTCTATGCAGACGAATGGCTAGAGAATATGGAGAGGACCTTGAGGTTGGTGAACATTCCAGATGACACGAAGGTGGAGGTGGCCAGCATGCGACTCTTCGACTTGGCGAGGATATGGTACCGGGAGGACCCCCAGTTGACGGAGCCCCATGTATCTTGGACAATTTTCAAAACACTGTTCAAGGAGAAGTTCTATCCAGAGGTGGAGAGGGATGAGCTAAGGATGCAGTTCGAGGCGCTACAGCAGGGGACTATGACGGTCGCGGAGTACACTTTGGAGTTTATCAGACTCAGCCGATTCGCTGAGAGCCTAGTTAGAGATCCAGAGGACAGGGCCTGGAGATTCAAGAAGGGTCTGAACAGGGAGCTGCGACATGCAGTAGCTATTAGCCAGGCGACTACCTACACTAGCATCCTTAAGATCGTCCAGGCAGTCGAGAAGGAGATAGACCCGAGGCCCAAGCGGGATAGGGACATCGGCAGCAGCAGTTACCAGGCGCCAGCGAAGAGGGTGCAGATACAGACTCCGGCGAGGCAGCATCAGCAGGCAGCAGTTCAGCATCGTCTTGCCAGAGTTCCAGCAGTTCAGTATCAGAGGCAGCAGGGGATCACTTGCACATATTGCCATCGACTGGGACACCACGTGGAGGTCTGTCGCAAGAGGCTCGGACTTTGCCTCTTCTGCGGATCAGACGCACATCAGATGAGGGACTGCGCACAGGCTATAGCCAGACTAGTAGGAGGACCCCGAGGAGCTGGAGGACCACCGCCTGTACCATCCAGAGCATTACCTGCACCACAGAGAGGAGGACCTCTACCACCCCAGCAGCAGAGGTTTGTACAGCATCAGCAGCAGCAGAGGGGGGGAGCACAGCAGGGACGTGCTTACGTCTTGGCCGCAGTTGAGGAGGAGGCAGCTCCAGATGTCATCACAGGTTCTGTTATCATTCATTCATTTCCTGCCATTGCCTTATTTGATTATGGAGCCACACATAGCTTTGTATCATATGAGTTTCTGCATAGACACGGCTTCACACCCAAGCCCACTAGGAGGAACTGTCAGATTATGACAGGAGGTGGGATTGTGCCAGTCAGTGAGATGGTGGATTGCCCTATCACTAAAGCTGGACGAAAACTTAGGGCTCGACTTCTGGTGATGCTATTGCCCAGATTCGACGTAGTCCTCGGCATCGACTAGATGAGCGAGCAGTTTGCCGTAATAGACTTCCATGAAGGGAAGGTAACTTTCAGCCCGCCAGGACTTCCACAGTTTGAAATCAGTAGATGAGTTGTAGAGAGGCCAGAGGGAGTCTACTTCGGAGCAGTTGCAGAAGACCAGGAGTTGCCGCATCCGCTGATTGCAGAGTATCTCGACGTCTTTCCCGAAGAATTGCCAGGATTGCCGCCAGATCGAGACGTGGAGTTCAGCATCGACCTAGTGCCCGGATCAGCGCCGAAGTCCCAGCATTGTTACAAGATCAACCCGAAGGAAGCTACAAAATTGAAGGCCCAGATTGATGAGCTTGAGGGCAAGGGTTTCATTCGGTCCAGTGCTTCACCCTGGGGAGCACCGGTACTTTTCGTACCCAAGAAAGATGGGACGGTGAGGATGTGCATTGACTACCATGCACTCAACAACATCACCATCAAGAATAGATACCCTTTGCCGCGTATTGATGAGCTGTTTGATCAGCTGAGTAGAGCGAGGGTCTTTTCCAAGATTGACCTTCGGTCGGGGTATCACCAGATGAAGGTTCGGGAGCAGGATATTCTGAAAACAGCCTTCAACACTCGATACGGCCAGTATGATTTCTTGGTGATGCCGTTTGGACTCACCAATGCCCCCGCAGTTTTTATGAACATGATGAATAAAGTTTCTCACAAGTATCTGGACAAGTTTGTCGTAGTCTTCATTGACGACATTCTGATTTATTCGAAGATGGAGGAGGAGCATGTGGAGCACCTGTGGATTGTTTTGGAGATTCTGCGGAAGGAGAAGCTGTACGAGAAACTCTCGAAATATGAGTTTTTCTTGGACCGAGTGGAGTTTTTAGGACATGTGGTGATAGGAGAGGGGATTTCTGTAGATCCCAAGAAGATTGAAGCAGTAGAAGCTTGGGCACCTCCCACATCAGTAGCTGAGATTCGTAGTTTCCTGGGGCTAGCAGGATACTACAGGAAGTTCGTGAAGGACTTTGCCAGGATAGCAGAGCCTATGACGAAGCTTACGCGGAAGGACGAGGAGTTCATCTGGAGCGACGCCTGCCAGTCAGCATTTGAAGAATTGAAGAGAAGACTCACGACAGCGCCAGTTCTAGCTTTGCCATCGGGATCAGGAGGTTTCGTCATTTATAGCGACGCTTCAGGGAAGGGGTTGGGATGTGTGCTTGAGCAGAACAAGAAGGTTATAGCTTATGCTTCTAGACAGTTGACCCATGAGAAGAATTATCCTACACATGACTTGAAGCTTGCAGCAGTCATATTTGCCTTGAAATTATGGAAGCATTACCTGTATAGAGAGCGAGTGGACATCTTCACGGACCACAAAAGCCTGAAGTATGTCTTTACTCAGAAGGAGCTGAATATGAGGCAGCACAGATGGCTGGAACTCATGAAGGACTTTGACATCAGTCTGCAGTACCACCCTGGGAAGGCGAATGTGGTAGCAGACGCTCTCAGTCGATATCCTATTGCTATGTATCTCACCATGGACCGGCATCTCTTGGAGGATCTTGAGAGCCTTGGGATTGAGGTTGTTCTGCCAGGATATAGGGGATAGATGATGCATATGCAGATACAGTCAGGATTGTTAGAGAGGATCAAGGAGGCCCAGATTCTTGATATAGGACTCTAATGTCTTAGAGCTCAGACGGAGGCAGGACTGCTCGACGACTTCACCATTGCAGAGGACGGATCCTTGAGGCACGAAAACCAGCTATGTGTGTCCAAGGACTTGCGGGAGGAGGTGATGCAGGAGGCCCACCAGTCACAGTATTCTATACATCCTGGATCTACCAAGATGTACAAGGATTTGCGTGAGTATGTTTGGTGGTATGGGATGAAGAGAGAAGTCGTCAGATTTGTTTCCAGATGCCTTGTATGCCAGCAAGTCAAGGCAGAGCGCCAGAGACCAGCAGGACTACTCCAGCCTTTATCTATTCCGGAATGGAAGTGGGAGCACATTACCATGGACTTCGTCTCTGGATTGCCGCGTACTCCCAGTGGCAAGGACGCTATTTGGGTGATCGTGGACAGATTGACAAAGTCCGCTCATTTTATTCCATTCAAGGTTGGGCTGTCGACCGAGAAGCTTGCAGACCTTTACATGGGTCAGATCGTAAGGATTCATGGGGTGCCGGTAAGCATCGTTTCAGACCGAGACAGCCGCTTCACATTACACTTCTGGAGGAGTCTATAGATGAGCTTGGGATCACAGCTGAAATTCAACACCGCCTATCATCCACAGACAGACGGGCAGTCTGAGAGGACCATCCAGACGCTGGAGGACATGCTGCAGGTTTGCACACTCGACTTCGGCGGTTCGTGGGAGGTCCATTTGTATCTAGTGAAGTTTGCCTATAACAACAGTTATCAGGCTAGCATCGAGATGACCCCGTTCGAGGTACTGTATGGACGGAGATGCCGCATGCCGCTATCTTGGGACGACGTTAGTGAGAGAGCTTTGCTTAGGCCAGAGAAGGTGATAGACTCAGCTGAGAAGATCAGGCTGATCAGGGATCATCTCAGAGTTGCGTAGGATCGGCAGAAGCACTGGGCGGACAGCAGCAGATGGCCATTGGAGTTCGCAGCTGGCGATAGGGTGTTCCTGAAGATCTCACTGATCAGAGGCGTCATTCGGTTCGGCAGAGGCGGGAAGCTCAGTCCGAGGTACATCGGGCCTTTCGATGTGACAGCACGGACTGGCGAGGTGGCATATCGACTAGCGCTTCCAGCTAGCTTGGAGGGAGTACACAGCGTCTTCCACGTATCTCAGCTTCGACGCTACATTTCAGACTCGAGCCATGTAGTGGACTACTCAGAGTTAGAGGTGGGTCCGAGCTTGACCTACGAGGAGCAGCCAGTAGAGATCCTGGACCGGAGGAAGAAGCGACTGCGGAACCAGACCATTTCTCTTGTCCGTGTCATGTGGAGGCACCACTCTCCGGGAGAGTCCATATGGGAGCGCGAGGATGAGATGCGAGAGTGCTACCCCGAATTGTTTGTTTGATTGGATTGCGTTTTGTATTCAGATTTTTTCTAATTCAATAAATGACCTACTTTGGATATTGAGTTGAATTGTTTTAAATTTTATTGTTGCCCCTCAATTTCGAGGACGAAATTTTTTCGGGGGGAAGATTTGTAACCTCACTTTTTTTTTCTTCAAATTAATAATTCATGTATAAATACCTTTTTGATAATTAAATTCCTTTTCTTTAAAACTTTTCTCATTTTTTCCTTTAAAGCTTTTCAAATCAAATACTACATGGGCCAAGCCCATTCCTTTTGGCCTGGCAACATTGGTTAGGCCTTTTAAAGAGAAACCTAATGAGTTTCTCTAACTCATTTTATTGCTGTTATAAACTTTTCCCTGTTCTTCTTCTTTAAATTCAAAATTCGACTGCCACCACCATCTAGGTCAGGTGGGGATTAGAAATGGCGCCAGGTTCATTCCACACCCTCCTCTACACTCGACCACGTGAGTTTGTTAGCAAATTGAAATCCCTAAAAACTTTTCCTTACCTGAGTGATGAGCTGGCCAGAGATGGCACCATACCTAGCGTGAGACCCATGCTGAATCGCTCTATAAATTCCTCTTTCTAGGTCAATTATTCCTAGGAAATTCTAAGGGACCAGCCTCTTTCTTATTCTTCACTTCTTCACTAATACTCCAGATACAAATCTTATGCCCCAGAGAGAAGGAGACTCTGGCAGCAATGGCGAGCTCCTCCACTGGCGACTAGGCTCGATGACGACGGGATCAACGACAATTTGATTCATCTAGGAAGAACCATTCCATGGTGTTTCCCTCCATCGATTCTTCCATTGTTTGGTAAGAAACCATCATATTGCAAACTGTAGGAATTGATCTAAATTCCTAGATCCTTTTACTTACTTGATTTTAAATCCAGATCTATACTCCTTGAATCATCGATCGACTCTTTGGACAAGGAATTATTCTAGTAATTGCTGGTAAGCATCGATCCTTGAACAATTCATTCCTGATGAGTTTACTCCTAAAATTCATATCCTGTGTTTTGTATTCAAGTTCAGATCAGGATCGAGTCTTGTTAACCAACCACTTGATCTGCATATAAAATGTATTTTGGTAAATCTCGATCTCCTACAGATTCGATTAAGTATTATGTTGTGTGCTGTGTGGGTGAATCCTAAGTATTTTTCCTCTATTCTTGGTTGAAGAGATTTCGAGCCAGTATCAGATTTGGTTGAAGGCTTGATGAACTAGACGAAGGCAGGAACAAAGTGTAGTGACCAATTTGTGGGAATATCCAAATCCTTACAGGTATTTTCTATTTTGCTCTGTAACCTCATTCCTGATAGGTTGTACCACTGTATCTGGCTGTGTCAGTAAATTCATGGGATCAATCGTTTGGTGTGTGGATTCCCATAGCATTGTTATGTAAAGTCATATGGCATTGTTATGATTTTCTATGAGATTGCTATGTGGTTCACATGAGATTGGTATGTGATGTTCATATGAGGCATGTCCAGATATTGGACATGGACTGGTATGTGATATTCATACGAGATTATTATGTGATATTCATTTTGGGACTGATATTTGGTCTAATAGATAGTTGATTTGGGTGGGAACTGTTATGCACTAAAGTGGCCTAGGAAATGAACTGTATGATAAGTTCCTTTGGGCTATTTGGGATTGATGTGTAACAGTCTTTCTAAGGCTGGTGAATGATGGGCTCTGTATCGAGTATCTATCCTACTGAACCATGTGTATTTGGGCATGGAGATTGTTATCTATGAGTCCCTGAGTGCAGTTGGATTCACACCCATATTCCTGGAAACAGGATGTGTTCCTGTGCTGCCAGGACTTGATGGGTCCAACATTCCATCACTAAGTTGTGAACGGAGTTATCAGTTCATTTGGGAACTGAGCTCTGTTCAGTAAAACACATTGAACAGAACAGACTGAATGGGTTGGAAGTTGTTGTATCATAACTTCCTCAAACCTTGGAGATCAGTTCCACTTTGTGCTGGATCATACCAGTCCTTTCAAGATTGATGTGTCCTTTACAGGGTGAACTTGGGAATCGTTGGTTATGGCAAATAGCTATGAGAGACTGATCTTACCAGGAAAGTGGTATGGGCATATCCTATTGAGGAACTAAGAGTATAGTCTTAAAGTTCTAGGAATAGACTACATGGCAGATATGTGTGAATGTTCCTGGAAATTGTAAGTATGAACAGAGCATTTTGTGCAGTCTTTCTTCATTACTAGATAAATCATTATATCCTGAGAAATTAACCTATTTCAGTCCTACTTGGACTGCATCTTTCCATTCACTTAGATCAGGAACTTGCCTTTGAACTTGGGAACATTGTACCCCTGAGATTAATTCAGATGTCATTAAGTATTGTTGTCTCTTAGGAATGCATGAGGTTAACATTACCTACAGATTACTGGAAGTAAGAATGACATTGGTTTAACTAACACCTATGGAGCCTGGTTGTATCCGGACATGGGTGTGTAACTGAATACTTGGACTAAGTTGTATCTAGAGGTATAAATTGTACTCACACTGTTGTTAAACCCTGTTATTAGACTGCCTATGCAGGAAGTAAATGTCTGTGAGCACACCAAGGTGAAGGCTATTGTTGATATTATACATGAGCCTATGGGATTCTAAACCAGTGCAGAAGCATTCTGTTACTGACTTAAACCTGATCAGTTATAGATGAGATTTACATCTAATTTCCTATGAGACCAATAGTTAGGCTGGTTAGGATTGATTTGAATTAATCATGCCAGTCCTACACTGGGACTGGAGTTAAGTTCAGTCTTTTAAACCTACAGGAAATGTGAGTCATGTACTGAGATGTAGAGAGCAGGGTAAAATTCTGTGGAAGACTAGTAAATGATAGCCTAGACTGATATGTAAGCTAGATGAAATCAAGAAATGTGTAGAATGGTTCACTCTGGAATGACAGAAAACAGAACTTTAAATAGGACTGTTTGATCCTAAACATGATTAGTCATCTATTTTCTGTTTTGACTGAACCTTGAGTTATAAGGATTTCTAAGTCCTGTTCTAAAACTGGTTGAAGATTATCCCATGCTTTCACTGTTCAATTAGTTTAGATTAACTAAGTTAATGGCTAAGGGCGGGGGGGGGGGGGGGGGTCTTGTTACTTGAATAATCATTTTGTAACTAGGTGTAAGATCTCATGATAGGTTGTGTTTAGACTATTATATAGTTATAATAGAGAATTGATTTATAATATAGATTAAGGTAGAGGACTAACTATTGTACTTTATTCCTGATTAGAATTGTGGATAGCCAAGTTAGAATTAGTCATTTATTAATTACTTGTAAATCATTTAACAGGAGGAATTCTAGCTATACATTCCTTTCTCGATCACCCGGAGCAAGGCAAGTATACTCCTCTGATTTGTCCATTTCTTATTTCTTCATATTCATTCTTGTATCTCTTGATGACACGATATACCACGATATTGTCTCGTTTCATGTTCCTTGTATTCATTGTGTCTGGGAGGGGAAATACTATAGATATGTGATCAAACCCTGTTACTACTCATGTGAATAGCTTGGGTCCCTCACCGTGCATGCGGGGCCAAAGCCGTACCATTTCATTATCATTGCATCTACCCAAGCCGATCACAATCTAGAAGTATTTCAAATATTGCACATGTCAGGATTCAGTTGGTATTTCAGGATTTTATGGTTGTATTTCATGTTCAGGCTGTATTTCATGTTCAGTTTGTATTTCATGATTCAGGTTGTATTTCATGTTCAGGACTCTTACCATGTTTTCCTGTTTTACTTTCAGTATTCCTATTCAGTTCATGTCTTGTTCTTATTTCCTGTACTTTATATTATTCCTGTTTTCTTGATTCATACCATGATGTACATGTTTATTTCTCTGGATATACTTTGCTCCGCTCCTGAATAGGATATGTTGCAGGTGAGTTGGAGGCTTTATGCGATACTTTCTATGGCGAGGAGCCTATTGATGCAGGAGAGATAGCTGGTGCAGCTCATGACTTAGAGGCTGCAGAAGCCTAGAGATTTCTCTTAGTTTTTCCCTATTATTTCCATGTATTTGAGACTAGTAGATTTCTATCATTCTGGAATGTAATAATTTCTGATATTGTACTTTACTCTGGGATACATTTTATAGATGCTGTGTTTCATTCTTGTCTTGATATCTGTTAGTTTTTCTAGAATGGTACAGCTTACTTTGTTATTCTATGACAAAGGCTGGGCGTGTCCGACTCGTATCCGGTTATTCGGGAGCGGGTCGTGACATGGATTTTGTCTTATTGTTTCTCTTTTTTTCTTTGTGCAGGCTTTGGAAGACATAAACTGTCACGACCCGCACCCACTGTGAGGGTACGAGTACGTAACAGCGTCCAGCCTACACCGCAGTATCGGCGGTAGAACGCTGTTCTAAGTCTCTAACTAACCGTCAACTCATGCAGTATATAATGTACTCATCATAATCAACTCCGAACGGAGGACAAGTATAATATATGGTGTAACTCAATCACAGTCTAAGCACGATAATATAACACCGAAATATAACTAAAAAATTAAAGACAACAATAACTACTGAAATAATAACAACATCTCGAACAATCTCAAATACATCTCAAGTCTCAATTCTATACAACAAGCTCTACATGAAAACGGATGCAAGTCTACTAAACTAAATCCCGATCACTCCTGAGTGTCGGGGCCAAAGGTAGCTAATCCTTCGTCAGGTCCATAATGAGTAGGGCAAATATCCTCAGGGCAATCATCTATAAAATTTTAACAGGTCAAGTCAGGACAGGAACGAGCACAATCTCATCTAGAAAACCCAAGTAAATAACAGAGAACTATAAAGCAGTTATAGACAGTTGTATTGATTAACATGGTAGTTTATATTCAGGTGATGGTAAAGAAAGACAGATAAAGTTCAAGGAAAGTAAGTAACTAAACAAGAGAAGAATCATGGCAATAAAGACTGTAAAAATAGAACTAGCTGAACCAGGGTAATATGATATAAGTCCAGACAGTAATGTATATGAGTGTAACTCCAATGTAAGTCCAGTACAAGACGAATCTAATACAAGATGAATCCAGTATGGGACGATCCCAGTCATAGTGATCAATGATTCCAGGGTGAGTCCAGCCTATACTCTAGCAGTGTGTTTTAAAATACGGAGATCGACATGTAAAGCTATAGGTAATCCGGCACATCACACACCTGGCCGGGTGTGAGATGGCTATCATTCCAGTTTGATTCCAGCATAGGGTGATTCCAGAATTAGGGTATGTCTACATACCTTACTCTAGTATTTCTCCTTCCAGCAAGTAAATCCAGAAATCCGACACAATGATTCAAGATGAGTCCAGCCAGATATATTGATACCAGTAAATGATTCCAGAATGATTCGAGTAATAGAGGCCAGACAATAAATGTGTGTCGTATACATGAATCCAGAATATCCATACGTATTGTAACAGAGAATCGCATACAACTAACTAGAACTCAAGTATAGTAATTGACAAGTAAATGAGAGAACTATCAGAGAATGTACTCGCCTGATACTCTGAAAAGAGTAGTATAATATCAGATGTCTGTACCGGAGTCACAATGTCCTAAATAGAGCAGTACAGGTTATAATATATTTAAAATAAGATAAATAAAGTTTATGATGCAATCTACATGATTTCTAGGCCTATCTAGGTCAAAGTCAACTCTAAGTCAAACCTGGTCAAATGTCTAGGTCAAACGAGGTCCAAGGTCAAACTTGGGTCAACCAAGGTCAACACTCTAGTCAAACTAGGTCGATCCTAGCCGATCAAGTCTCACTAGGCCTAACCAAGCCTAGGCTAGCAAGCACACATCAATACAAGTCACACTTAGCCTAAAATAACCCAACACTCTTATGAATATATATTCCTTATACCATAGGCCATACTACCTAGGTTATAAGCCAAATTCACATATATGCAATACACACATTTCTATTTCCATGTATCTATATACACATTATTTATATATATCAATATGTAATATCTATTTTACATTACATACATCACACTAGGTTATATATATATATATATATATATATATATATATATATATATATATATATATATATAATATATATATATATATATATATATATATATATATATATATATATATATATATATATATATATATATATACATATAGAAAGATGGGGAAATGCATATGTATGTGTGTCTTGTGTGCAAACATGGGTGAGTGAGTGACAATGTATGCGTGTGGATGAGTGTCAAGTGTCTCAGAGATGGTGCAAAGTGTGTGTAAACATATGAAATAGTGCACCCTTCCTATGTTAACAGTTAACCATGTATATATGTGTGATCAAATGGATATGCAAGACAGGTTCATATGGGATGTAGTGAATCAGGAATGAGGTCAAACACAAACAGTAGCTTCATTCCAAGTACCCATGGCCTGCACAAGGCCAGGACAGGTTAATGCAAGTAGTGAACAACAAAGGACAGGTCTGATACAAGAGGTATACAGGGGATCTTAATGTGAAGGGATAAATGCAATATGCAGTGAGTAGCACTAACTGGACAGATCAAAGTATGCTGGAACTCAAAGCAAACAGTAGGTGACCTAAAAATTAGTATCATATTGGACTGTACAAAGAGGGATGCAGGAATATGCATCCAAGTTCTGTACATGTATGTATGGGTCTGAATAAAATAAGGTGGAGTTTGAACAATGAAGGATAGACATGAAATTCAAGTGTAATAGTGAACAGACACTTGGGTGGTCATCAAATTCGAATGGTTAGGTATTAAGTGATTTGGTATGTCCTAAGTGGCAGATGAGGATGCAGGAATATTGATTATTAGGACTGAACATGTTTCATAGGACTGATATCAAGGCAATGGTTGATACAACCAATTTAGCTAAGGACTAATATTAGAGTAGGGATGTCCCAAGATCCAGTGTGATAATTAGGATGTGCTATCTCAGTTCTCAAGTTCCCAGAATTTGAAGGGTATGTGTGTGTGTGTATAGAATAACAGTGTTGTGTGTGTTTGAGCAATGTGTGTGTATGCGAGTGTGTATGTGTGAGGGAAAAACCTGTGTGTTATTGACTGGGATTTGGGGTGTGTATGAGTGATGGGAAAATGTGTGTGAGGAATCTAGGAATAGGTAGGTTCCTGTATTCTTAGGTTATCAAACTAACTGATAGTCTCAGTTCAGTGGGGAAAGTGAGGAGAGTATGTGTGTGACATATGTGTAATGCCAGGAAAATAACAGTGTAACAGACATGTAAATCAAGGGACTGGACCATGGTTAAATTAATGCAATTTAACATGTAGCAGTTTCTTAATTCGAAAATAGCTCATCCAGATTTCATATGTACAATACAATGAAATCCAACCCAACAGTGTGCAAGTTAAGGGTGTAGTGTCAAGGACAGTGCAAGGCAATATGTGTGTGAAAAATCTCAGGAATTCGACAGTTTTGTATCAGTGAGTACATTAAACAGTCTATCCAATCCATTCATCCCATTTTCGAAAACCATCTATCAATCCTCTAACACAATAACACACTAGCATCTAAGTAACTAACAAACATTATATATGAATATAATTATGATAATTAACATCAAAATATCAGTTAAATTAGGGAATTAAATATTAGAATTCAAAACTGAATGTAGGTATCAGTCAAATGGGGAATTCGAATTTCGAACCACCAAAACATGTTTATATGCAAATTAAATAGTTGGTAATTGTGTGTGAACATTTTATGGTGTTATACAGGTCAATTCGTGTCCACAAGAGTCGACACAATGTGTCCAAAAGCTAACAACCAAGTTTTAGAGAAAACAGTGTCAGCAGGCCTCGTGCAGAGTTGCAGTGCGCGCTAGGACACGACACACGACACCGTAAGGCTCGTGCTCGTGTCCTAGGGTACGCCAAGGATAGAGCTACGTCCTCGAGTGTCTGTAATGTGTCTACGACATGCGTGTTCTGAGCACGAGACACGTATCAGTGGTCTCTGATCGCGCTCGCACGGCCAGTGCAAAACCCGTACGGCCATGGTTTCTCCCAAACCACTGCACAAAATTCAATGGGACCTTGGGGCATGCTCGCAGACATTGCCCCCATGAGCTCACCAAATTTCATGCAAAATTGAGCTGTGTCGTGTCCGCTGCGAAGCTCGAGCAGCAGGACACTCGACCGGGCCAGCGCGCAGCGTGACCAACACAGATTTGGACACGACAAAGACACAGATTCATGCTCAGTCAAGCATGAATTAAATATATATATATATAATACAACAAATCTATTTAAACACTTTCCAAAAATATCAATTTTAAACCCTTTGTGGCAAATTAACAAACACTTAACAATACAAGCTGATACGTGTCTGATACGGACACAAAATTGGCCCGACTCGACACCATACCTATGCTAGCAGCTAGGGGACTCCTAGGGCTATGGACTCATGCAAAGAAATTGAATTTTAATGGTGATTGTGATGGTTTACCTATTAGTTGAACTTCCAATGAAAAGCTTCAAAAGAGGGAAATCTCCTTGCTAGCCAATATCTCTAAATTGATTCAAACCTGAGATTTCTCTCCATGAACATAAAGTAGGGATCAATTAGAACCCAATGCAAAAGATTTGAGCCAAAAAGGAATTGAAATGAGGAAGTTATGGATTGGGGAAGAAGGCTCTTTACCTCTTTCTTCAAACTTGAAAATTTTTAATAAAAGAGGCAAGAACAAGGAAGAGATTATTTATAGGGAAGGGGGAGCCCTAGTGGCTGGCCATAAAGTGAAAAATTAGGGTTAGGGCTTAGTCTAATGGCTATGGGCCTAATTGCACTAGTCATGGAACCAATTTCTAGGTCTCAAGCCTATGGACCAATTCACCAATCCTCCTACTTCAAACTTGATCCTAAGTGTCCTAACTTGAGTTGACTTATGTTAAACTAGGGTCCATACCATGTTAACTAGGTCACCAAGTCAAAGTCAAAATCTAGGACAGTCTCTTAAGTCACAGCTTAGCAAAAGTCAAAATCAACAATCACCAGTGCAATAAATTATGAAATAATTCAAAGAGGCCGAATGACCACAATGCCCTCATGCTCAAAAGTAATAATAATTATCCTAATGATGTGGTCAGGCCCTAGGTCAGGCAGTCACTAGGGTTTCACTTGCAGCACATCAAAATCACAAGTCATGACTTAAAATAATTTTTAAATAGTTTAAAAATAATTAAAAATTACCAAAAATCATAATATGAAATAAATACAATTAAATAATATTTATAAATACAAAATTTCAAAAATACCCTCATTTTAGAAACTGGGTGTTACAAGTCTACCCCCCTTAGAAAAATTTCGTCTTCGAAATTAAGATGATCGCACCCTTCCTAGGTCAAACCCCCAATCAATCAAAGTCGAAGCAACACAATCCTACTGGTCATGATTCCATAGTCTCGAATAGGGTAGCTGTACTATCTAGCAATCACAAGAAATATCCTGGCAGGTACTAAGCGAAATCACACATAAAAATGGGAAGGAAGAACAAGAAGGTCAAACATGCTAATCCATCACCTGCAACGTCAGTCTCCTCGGCTGCCATCGCAAAAGCTCCACTCCTCTGGTGCTGAGCTACAGGTGGCCAAGCCTCCACAAAAGGAGGTACAATGGGACAGTCTATCTTTTGGTGGGCAGCTGACCCACAGAAATAATAAACCTTCAACCTCTTCCTGCACTGCTCCCAAATGTGTCCCGGCTTCTTGCAGTAGAAACAACTGATCGCCTTCGGGTCCTGACCCTGATACTGATGCTGCACCTGCTGAACTCCCACTGGTTTCTGTGTTTGCTGAATCTGTACATGAGGCCTCTTGGCCTGGCCTCCGCTGCTGCTGGTACCGTGAGCGTTCCGTCCCCTCTTGAACCTCAGCTCAAGATCATCCTCTGCTGCTAAGGCGCCCACCAAGATCTCCTCAAAAGTGGCGCCGTGGGCACTCTTGGTATAGGACTTCACCTCCTTAACCAGCCCCTTCCTAAACCTCCGGGCCTTCATCGCCTCGGTCAACCCCTCGACAAATCTGCCCAGACGGCAGAACTCCCCTGCATACTCCTCCACGGACTGACTGCCCTGGACTAGGGCCTCGAACTGGGTCTCGAGGGCTCCTAGCGCTGCATCCAGGAAAAACTTCACCTTGAACAACTTCTTGAATGTTGCCCAAGTCTGCCCCGTAGTGCCAACCCTCGGGTCGGTCTGGTACTATATGCGGGCCAAATCCTGCATCATGCTGGCCGCCGCCTTTATCTGGAGTCTCGCTGGAATCTCAGCCAATCTGAATATCTCCTCCATGTGCTCGATCCACTCGTCGGCATACAAGATCCCCTCTGTACCCCGAAAGTCCCTAGGGTGCATCTTCTGAAAATCCTGGATGCCCTTCTCTCTCGGCTGCTGCGGCTGCGGGGCTACTGCGGGCTGGGCTACTACTCTCTCAACTACTGTCAGGGCCAGGTCGATGCCCCGATGTCACCCTCATTTTCCGTATTTCCTGTATTTCGTATTTGTACTCGTAATTTGATTTTGGCACGTATTTTATTTTTTCGATTTGTGGATTTGGTTTCTCGTAAATGGGTTTTGACTTGGCTTGGTTTTATATTGTGGAGAGGGTTTGGTTTGGTTTGGTTTATCATGAGAGGAGCACTTTAACCTACACTCCACCCTCAACACAACACAACCCACCTCCATTAAATTCCACCTACTTTTCTCTCTCCTCATTATTTCTATTTATTTCTTCTTCTTCTTCCTTCCTCTACACAACTCTCCACACCATAGGCAAGTGCACCTTGCTACCACATGAGAACTACTTTTTATTTGTCTATTAGCTAGATTAGGCTATGGAGATTAACATTAGAACTTGACATTTTATGATTTGGAGTTTCCATTGTTCTAGATCTAAGTTTTTACTATTTTCGGATTTGCATGATTTTGATCTATTTAACTTGGATTTTAGTTTGTTTTGATGCTTCCATGTGGAAGAGAATTCAATTTTACTCAAGTTAGAGCTTTGAAAATCTAAATTTCGTTTTGATTTGATCAAGTTATGAAGTTTTGAACTTTGGAGTTCTTGGAGTCTTCTTCTCGGCCTGGAGAAGAAGACAGTAGCCTGCGCTCTTTAGCGCAGTGCTGGATTGCGCATCCCCCTCGGCCAGCGCTCTTTAGTGCAGCGCTGACCGCGCAGCTTGCCTCTTGGCGAACTGCGCTCAACCCGAGTGCGCATAGATTCTTGTGCAATCTGCTCATGCGCAATCTGCTCATGCGCAGTCTGCTCATACGCAGTCTGCTCCTGCGCAGTCCACTTCTGCGCAATCCATCCATGCGCAGTCCGTCCCTGCGCAATCTGACCCTGCGCCATCTATTCCTGTGCAACCTGATCCAGCGCAACCATCTGCTGCGCCATCCACCCCTGCGCAGTTGGTACCCTGCACAGCTCACCCCTGCGCAGTTGGTACCCTGCACAGCTCACCCCTGCGTAGTTGGCCCCTGGTGCACTTGACTCCTGCGCAACCTGACCCCAGGGACCCTTGCGCAATCTGTCCAATTATGGAGATTTGGTTTTATTTTCCTTAAGCTTGGATCTTCTATAACCCTGTATATTAATATTTTATTAGATATTTCATGCCCATTTTATATCCTTACGCCTTTTGTCATGAACTTTATTTTACTTTATATGTTTGGAATGACTATTGTACATGGCTTGGTATGACAAGGAACTAGCATAACATAACAGTGACCCGTAGTGGTGCACTCCTGATATGACCAACCTGACTTGATAGTGGCCCGTGGCGGCGCACTCTTGACTTGACTTGACTTGACTTGACTTGTAACTTGTAATTTGACCTGCCTTGACATCATGGGTGATTGTGTTTGTACAAATGAACCGTCTTGTCTTGCATCATTTCTAGGACAGGGATCCCCTGAGTACCACGGTCAGGGGTACCCACAAAAATTTACTAAGGCTAATAACTAGAATAATTCAGTAGTCATGAGAGATTTCCCCAATGACAAGCAATCCCGTTATCCCGGCCGCAATTGTTTAGACTTGTAGCCTGCCGTCGAGTAGGGCACATTTCCAGCTCACCGTCGTATGGGGCACATAATTATTGATAACTGCTTAGTGAATCCAAATCGCCTGGATAACCTGGATTAGCTGCAGGGCTTGTGGCTGGAGAAACATCTCATTGCATCTTGCTAGTAACTAGGATTGTGATAACCCTAGTTAGTTAATGTAGAAAGCCATAGGCAATGATTGGCCGTGATTGCTTGGATGGAGTCTAGTCCAGTATAGTATTGTCTAGAAATGATTGATTGTAAGATTGTACCAGAATGATAGAAAGATTGTCACTCCAGATTGTCACTCCAGATTGTCACTCCAGATTGTAACTATAATGATTGTCACTCCAGAATGTTACTTGACCTGTTTTCTTATATTTATCTTGCCGATAAATGGTGAGAGAAACCAAGTTTCGTTCAGACGAAGGGTTACAACCCTGGTCCTTGTTTGGTTTACGGGTTGTAACCTGGCTATCTGAATAGTCCCATGGTTATCTCATCGTATATCATCCTGTCATGCCTTCTTTCCATATGTCATATCTTTTAGTGATTCTATACAAGATTGTCTTTTATAATTACCCATCATGCTTTTCTTTAACTACTGCCTTTTTTTTATGTAATTATATTATTGTGCTAATTTGCTGGCTTTTGTTCTTATTTCGTGGCCTCCTTTGTGGCACTTGCTCTTTCTGGGGTCTGACCCAGCTGGTTTTGTATGGCAAGATACCAGAGCAGCTCCAGAGGATCTACCTGTCTTCCAGCCCGATGGTGAACACTAGACGGAACCCGGGCAACGAGTGGGTTTTCTATTTTGTTACGCTCACTCTATTGTAAAAATTATTCTTTTGAGGCGTTTAGCCGCCGAGCAAGTGTTAGCTCGTTTGCAACTTTATTTACTGTCTGCCTACGGGCTGTAAGCATGATTGGCAACTCGAGGTTGATCATGTATGACTTAACTCTTGCTAGTCCTTACATTTTGTACGACTAGCTTCATAATCATCTGGATATGTAATGTTTTGGGACGCCTTACAATTGTATATTTGGTGATCTGATATCTTATGATTATTATTAGTTGGTTGAGATTGAGACAATAGGATAATTTATGACCCTAAGAGACTGATGGCTTGTAGATAAACCCTCACATATCTAGACATCCGTGACCGTATGGTGAGATGGATTCCATTTCATTATACGTAGCTGGCTATGTCTGCCCCCGCTCTCCAGTATTCTGGTTCTGGGGCGTGACACCCGACTAATCTCTGTTGTCTGCCTCTGCTGCTGGGCCTGCTGGCCCTCCATGAACTACTGGAAGAAAGTGAACAGTTGAACTGCGTCAACTGTCCCTAAAGGTGGCTGCTGCCTCTGGAGTACCTCCGGAATCACCGAACTCTGCCTGGGCCCTGTTGCTGGTGGAGGGGCTCCTCCGAACGCAGCTGAAATGCCTACCCCAGCTGGCATGACTGGGGCTGGGACTGGGGCTGCGGTACCGGGAGCTGGCTGCTGCTGCTGAGGATGAGAGGTGGCAGACCCCTCTTCAGCGTCCCTCGGTTCGGAGCGATGATATCTAGTCTCGACCATCCTTGAGACAGATCAAACAAGGAATCAATACTGAGATAGAAGCGATAAATCAAGGGAGGACAGTAAATTTTCAAGGAAGACAAATCAAAAAGATGTATAGATGGCATGAATTGAAGTAGAATTTTTCCTAACTGTGATTGAGTGCCTCTCGGTAAAGCCTATCTCTCAATCCTATCGCAGGCTTGCAGCGGTACAACTAAGTTGCCGTACTACTACGATATCGCACTAGTACGACTCACGACCTGCATGGGCCACCACTAAAAACGTGTCACGATCTGCACCCACTGTGAGGGTACGAGTACGTAACCACTACTAAAATCTGTCAAATCAGCGATGCCACAGGACATTGCTAAATTAGGAAAATACGTCGCAAATATCGATTAGCGATGTATTTAGCGACGTTTGCACGTAGTCGCGATTAACCTAGTCGCTAAAAAACAAAATGTCGCAATACGTCGCTATTGCGACGACACTCAGCGACGCGGATACGTCACGAATTCAGCGACTACCAGCGATGTAAAACGTCATCATTTACCGACGCAACCTAGCGACGTTGAGCAACTTGATATGCATCGATGCTGACCTGGCTTGAGAGGGAAATGGCGACGTTCTGCGACTTTGTTACGTCGCTATAGTACCGACATATAGCGACGTCTAGCGACGTCTTACGTATCGACGTTTAGTGATGATCAGCGACGGTATTCATCACAGTTAGCGACGTTGTGATACTTACTTAGCGACGCTACCTTCATTGCTGAACGTCGCTGAGAGTCGCTGAACGTCGATAATATTGAAATAAAAAATAAAAAAATACAACATTTACAGCATCCCCTACAGCATTTGCAGCATCTCCTACACCATTTGTTACAACAACGACGGTATGTATCACGAACACAGTATCAAACAACACAAATACACACAATCACGAACACGTTTGAAACACAATCTCATCAATCAGCACATATATATGAAAATTTGTAACAACAATGTCAAACATAATGGTCCACAACTTAATTGCCAAGTATGGGAACGAAAGGCTCAGAACACAACCCAAAATTCATTCTAGCATACATTAGTGTGAATCATATATGTTCTGTACATATGGTGTAGTATATGTTCTTATCGTATCTGGTATCTGAAGAATGTAACAGAATCAAGATGAACTCACATAATGTAATACTAAGACATCATCTACTACTATATAAGATATAGTGATAGGTTGTCGTATCATCATTGCCGAGGGATGAGGGTCGGAGGACAAATACCGCTCGAGTGAGCCAAAGGCATGCAGCCACTTCCCTCATTCTCTCACGCTATCAACGTCACAACTTTTTGACCTCAAGTTCTGATCAAGCATCTTCCTTCTTCTCTCCTCCACCATGGCTCTGGACCCATCTGCTCCTCCCTACTTTCCTTCTTCATATTTGACTCTTTCAGCCACATATGATATCCACCTCAAGTGTAGAGTCGGAAGAGAAGAAGTGGGCAGGATGAGGAGGGGGAAGCAGTACAGCCGGCGGCATGACCCGGAAGAAGTACAGAGGTTTTTTTCAACATCTGTAGGAGAACTATAAGGATATATCTTTTCACAACATATCACCTTGTCAAAGACCCTTAATGTGACAACCATGTTACCGCGGTGTCGGAACACTAACATGTCATAATTTTTTAAGCCGTGTGTTTTGACATAATCCTCCAAACTCTTTCCTGCTATGTAGTAATGCAAGATTACTACATAGGAGGAAAGAGTTGGAAGGATTATGTCAAAACACACGGCTTAAAAAATTATGACATGTTAGTCTTCCGACATCGCGGTAACATGATATTCACATTAAGGGTCTTTGACAAGGTGACATGTTGTGAAAAGATATATCCTTATAGTTCTCCTACAAATTTGAAGAAAACATATGTACTTCCTCCGGGTCATGCCGCCGGCTGTGCTGCTTTTCCCTCCTCTTCCTGCCCACTTTTTCTCCCCCGACTCTACACTTGAGGTGGATATCATATGTGGCTGAGAGAGTCAAATAAGAAGAAGGGAAGTAGGGAGGAGCATATGGGTCCAGAGCCATGGTGGAGGAGAGGAGAAGGAAGATGCTTGATCAGCATTGTCTTCCGGATCGTCCTCATCAAGGCATAACGGGCTGCTCAGCGTGTCCAGCTTCTTCAACTTCTCGCTGGCTGCAGAGTCGAAATGGGAACGGGTCCTCTTTGCCGGCCCAGAGCTCTGACTCGCACTCGTGGCCTCGCTACTGGTTTTCTCTCCACCTCTGACGCGGGTCATAAGAAAAGAAATTTCGTACCTCTTCTTCACATAAACATCATTGCCGCCTTGTACTCGAGCCTCCTCGTCAGTGAGGCTATCCAACTTCTCGGTGCCTACATTGTCACTCGAATCTCCCCTTCGACTCGTATCGTACTCTTCTTCGCCTGTCTTTTCGCTCCCTGTCTTACAATCATCTGCTATCACCGCCGACTCGTTCGACTCCTTCTCCGAGTCTTCCTCCTCCTCCTCCTCCTCCTCGGAGTCATCGAAGAAGGAGTCGAATGAGTCGGCGGTGATAGCAGATGATTGCAAGACAGGAGAAGAAGAGGACGATACGAGTTGAAGGGGAGATTCGAGTGACAATGTAGGCACCGAGAAGTTGGATAGCGTCACAGACGAGGAGGCTCGAGTACAAGACGGCAATGATGTTTATATGAAGAAGAGGTACGAAATTTCTTTTCTTATGACCCGCGTCAGAGGAGGAGAGAAAATCGGTAGCGAGGCGACGAGTGCGAGTCAGAGCTCCGGGTCGGCAAAGAGGACCTGTTCCCATTTTGACTCTGCAGCCAGCAAGAAGTTGAAGAAGCTGGGCACGCTGAGCAGCCCGTTATGCCTTGATGAGGACGATCCAGAATACAATGCTGATTCAGTTTTGCCTTTCTTGGATGGTATTGATTCTGTAGATCCGTGTATAAAAGAGGAAGAGATTGGGAGTAGAGTGGACCCGGAGGGAAATGAGAGATTGGAAGCTGGGTCAATATCCAAGAAGCGAAAGAGAGTCGAGGATTCTGATTTTGATGGCATAGAGGAAGAGGTTCACGACATAACGAGAGGGACAGGGAAGGGGCAGATGAAGTGAGGCCGATGACGTCAAAGAGAAAGGCAGCATGGTCGTTAAAGGAAGGCGAAATGTTCAACATCCTCAAGAATACCATCTGGAACGACAAAGGATACTTTGACAAAGGAGACCACCATGCTGTCAGGAACATCTTCTACTACTATATAAGATATAGTGATAGGTTGTCGTATCATCATTGCCGAGGGATGAGGGTCGAAGGACAGTCAACTTTATCTACTGCTACATAGTTTCTGTCTTGCCAGTCGAATGGCTGCAGGGACTATGTCCTGATCACAATGTCGTACCGTAGATTAATGCAAATGGAGCTGAAGCCAAAATACATAAACCAAAATACAAAATACAGAATCAAATCCCTGGGTTCGCCGAAAATACAAAACACAGTTCTAATTCATATATATTTTAAGTGTGAGAACGGATGGCTCAGAACACAACCCAACCGAAGAGGATACTCTGAGAGATCCATCTGAGTAGGACGTATACTCTGAGAGATCACCTTTATAAGAATGATATCAGTAGTAGAATTGAGTGTGTACGTCCTACTCAGATGGGTCTCTCACCGTTACTATTTTTTCTGACAGCATGGTGGATGTGCTCCGTCAACAGATTCTTGCTCCGAGCCAAAACTTTGCCCCGGAGCTAAAGTGGACATCCTTCGTATAGAGCTCGAGTGAGAGGTTCCTGACAGCATGGTGGTCTCCTTTGTTAAAGTATCCGTGCTCGTCCCACAAGCAATGTATGATGAGCATAGATACTTTGACAAAGGAGACCACGATGCTGTCAGTAACCTCTCACTCGAGCTCTACACGAAGGATGTCCACTTGAGCTCCGGGGTAAAGTTTTGGCTCGGAGCAAGAATCTGTTGACAGAGCACATCCACCATGCTGTCAGAAAAAATAGTTACGGTGAGAGACCCATCTGAGTAGGACGTATACTATGATAATATCTCCTCCAACACTCAATCCCACTACTGATATCATACTTGTAAAGGTGATTTCTCAGAGTATACGTCCTACTCAGATGGATCTCTCAGAGTATCCTCTCTGGTTGGTTGTCGTATCATCATTACCGAGGGATGAGGGTCGTAGGACAGTCAACTTCATCTACGGATACATAGTTTTTGCCTCGCCAGTCGAATGGCTGCAGGGACTATGTCCTGATCACCATGTCGTAGTCCAATACAATCCAGAGATTGACACAATACTAATTCATATATGTATTCCAATACAAATAGTCTAATACAAAAACAACCCAATATAAATAGTCCAATACAAATAAGTACTAATAGCTAATGAGAACCACGCAGCTCATGCAAACGCTCAGTGATACGGTCACGCAATCACCTCGAAAAAGCGGGATCTTTGACGTGAGGAGAGATGTAGTCCCTTGCAAGTGCTGCATGAATAGAACTCCCGGTCTCACTAGCTACCGGTGCTGGATGAATAGAACTTTCGGTCTCACTAGCAACCGGTGCCACTTCCTCCTTAACTGTAGGAGAAGCCTCCTCAGCATTCACTGTTTCCCTCAAATGACGTGCCGCTCCTCGGGTCATGGATGCCATCTGGTAAGATCGATATTCACAAATAATATAATTGTAACATAAGCAAGCTAACTAAAGGAACCATCATGTAATTTGAGTACATTTTCAAAAGCACATAAAGTACAAAAAATTCAATTTTTTGCCAAGTGTGAGTACGGATGGCTCAGAACACAACCCAAGATACATTCTAGCATACATTAGTGTGAATCATCTATGTTATATACATATGGTGTAGTATATGTTCTTATCGTATCTAGTATCTGAAGAATATAACAGAATCAAGATGAACTCACATAATGTAATACTAAGACATCATCTACTACTATAAAAGATATAGTGATAGGTTGTCGTATCATCTTTGCCGAGGGATGAGGGTCGGAGGACAGTCAACTTTATCTACGGCTACATAGTTTCTGCCTCGCCAGTCGAATGGCTGTATGGACTATGTCCAGATCACGATGTCGTACCGTAGATTAATGCAAAGTCCTTATAGCAAATATCGTACATAGATTTCTACCTCGCCAGTCGAATGGCTGTAGGGACAGTGTCTGACTTGGTGTATCTCACTATTTTTCCAAAATGCCTGACATTCTACCTCGCCAGTCAAATGACTGTAGGTGTATTTCTACCTAGGTATCCAGTCTCTCATACATGACCTACCTATCTGCCTTTAACATTAAATTATACAAATCAAACTAGTCTTAAATACTAGTACCAACTGCCTGAACATGACAGTCCCTAATTTGTACTGGATTTATCCTACCTCTGGGTTTTACATATATTAAAAAGGAAGGCATTTACTGTTAGCAAGATAACCTGTCATGAATTGAACAACAGGCAGACTTAGATTTAGGATTTAAAATATGGTATTTAGGTCAACTTAATTCAGTCAAAGGGTACTGAACAGAAAGTCTAATTAAGACTTTTAACTAAGCAGGCAGCCTGGACTGCTGTTCAGAACTTGGCAGGCAAAATTCTATACCATCTGATGACAAACCTATACACACCCTTGCCCAAACCATTTGTTTCAGTAGGTAAAACATTCCAAGTTACTCAAGTAACCTGTCGTGCAATATTTAGTGTCAACAGCATTCCTTGTTAATTGTAACATGCATACTATCATATCCCAACTCTGCCAAAACCTGACCAACATACCCTATACTAATTATTCCATATTTCAGTAATGTCAGTGAGCTAAATCATACTCAACTGTCGAGAATACTTAGGAGAAAACTCATTCACAGGATTAGTATCCATCCTTCGTGACATAGCTGAAATTTTATAGGGCTCAATAATAATTATTAGTCAATTTATTCATCATTTTAAAACCCTGAAAATGCCCAAAAAAGTCCCAGTATCAGTAAATAAGGCTCGAACCCTAAATTAGAATTCGAATCCAAGCAAAACATCAAATTGACAGTTGATATGCCCAAAAAACTCCCAGTATCAGTATATTGGTGTCACACTGTGAGTCTCGTGTCCACACAGTAGGACACGACGTGTCCAAACCAACAAAATAGGTGTCACACGAACTAGAAGCGAGTCCACGCTCTCGTGTCCTCCGCAGCGAGTCCACTGTGAGTCTCATGTCCCCCGCAGCGAGTCCACGCTCTCGTGGACACGAACTAGAAGCAAGAGAGAGCTAGAAGACGAGGAGAAACTGGGAAGCAGGGACAGGAAGAGTTACCTGAGGAGGAGCTACCTGAGGAAGGAGGAGGAGGAGAAGGAGGAGGAGGCCGGAGGAGGGAGATCGCCGGAGGAGCACCGCGGAGGAGGAGGCCGGAGGAGGGAAATCGCTGGAGGAGCGTCGCGGAGGAGGAGCGCGCGAAAAATTGGGGGGAAATTTGTGAATGATCGAAAAGAAAACCCTCGCCGCCTATATGAAACATTTAGCGACGTCCTTCTCGACCGTCGCTAAACGTCGCTGATATTTAATAAATGGCGACGCTGCTTAAAATACGTCGCTACATGTCGCTATATCAGCGACATGTACCGACGAACTTGCGACGCAGATTCCTATTTAACAAATTATAGCCGCTAGATGTCGCTATTAGTCGCTGTTGGCGACAAACAACGACGTCTTTGATAAACGTCGCTAAACCCCCAAAAATTAGCGACGTTCTTTCTTGGAGTCGCTAAATACGTCGCTGATATGACTTATTTTGGTAGTGAACAACGTCCAGCCTACGCCGCAGTATCGACGGTAGAACGCTGTTCTAAGTCTCTAACTAACCATCAACTCATGCAGTATATAATGTACTCATAATGATCAACTCCGAACGGAGGACAAGTATAATATATGGTGTAACTCAATCACAGTCTAAGCACGATAAAATAACACCGAAATATAACTAAGAAATTAAAGACAACAATAACTACTGAAATAATAACAACATCTCGAACAATCTCAAATACATCTCAAGTCTCAATTCTATACAACAAGCTCTACATGAAAACGGATGCAAGTCTACTAAACTAAATCCCGATCACTTCTGAGTGTCGGGGCCAAAGGTAGCTAATCCTTCGCCAGGTCCATAATGAGTAGGGCAAATGTCCTCAGGGCAATCATCTGTAAAATTTTAACAGGTCTAGTCAGGACAGGAACGAGCACAATCTCATCTAGAAAACCCAAGTAAATGACAGAGAACTATAAAGCAGTTATAGACAGTTGTATTGATGAAAATGGCAGTTTATATTCAGGTGATTGTAAAGAAAGACAAATAAAGTGCAAGGAAAGTAAGTAACTAAACAAGAGAAGAATCATGGCAATAAAGACTGTAAAAATAGAACTAGCTGAACCAGGATAATATGATATAAGTCCAGACAGTAATGTATACGAGTGTAACTCCAATATAAGTCCAGTACAAGACGAATCTAATATAAGATGAATCCAGTAAGGGACGATCCCAGTCATAGTGATCAATGATTCCAGGGTGAGTCCAGTCTATACTCTAGCAGTGTGTTTTAAAATACCGAGATCGACATGTAAATGGCTATAGGTAATCCGGCACATCACACACCTGGCCGGGTGTGAGATGGCTATCATTCCAGTTTGATTCCAGTATAGGGTGATTCCAGAATTGGGGTATGTCTACATGCCTTACTCTAGTATTTTTTCTCCCAGCAAGTGAATCCAAAAATCCAACACAATGATTCAAGATGAGTCCAGCCAATATTGATACCTGTAAATGATTACAGAATGATTCCAGTAATAGAGGCCAGACAATAAATGTGTGTCGTATACATGAATCCAGAATATCCATACGTGTTGTAACATAGAATCGCATACAACTAACTAGAACTGAAGTACAGTAATTGACAAGTAAATGAGAGAACTATCAGATAATGTACTCGCCTGATACTCTGAAAAGAGTAGTATAATATCAGATGTCTGCATCGGAGTCACAATGTCCCAAATAGAGTAGTACAGGTTATAATATATTTAAAATAAGATAAATAAAGTATATGATGCAATCTACATAATTTCTAGGTCAATCTAGGTCAAAGTCAACTCTAAGTCAAACCTGGTCAACTGTCTAGGTCAAACGAGGTCCAAGGTCCAACTTGGGTCAACCATGGTCAATACTCTAGTCAAACTAGGCCGATCCTAGCCGATCAAGTCTCACTAGGCCTAACCAAGCCTAGGCTAGCAAGCAAGCAAGCACACATCAATACAAGTCACACTTAGCTTAAAATAACCCAACACTCTTATGAATATATATTCCTTATACCATAGGCCATACTACCTAGGCTATAAGCCAAATTCACATATAGGCAATACACATATTTCTATTTCCTTGTATCTATATACACATTATTTATATATATCAATATGTAGTATCAATTTTATATTACATACATCACACTAGGTTATATTATATATATATATATATATATATATATATATATATATATATATATATATATATATACACATATATAGGAAGATGGGGAAATGCATATGTATCTGTGTCTTGTGTGCAAACATGGGTGAGTGAGTGACAATGTATGCGTGTGGATGAGTGTCAAGTGTCTCAGAAATGGTGCAAAGTGTGTGTAAACATATGAAACAGTGCACCCTTCCTATGTTAACAGTTAACCATGTATATATGTGTGAATAAATGGATATGCAAGACAGGTTCATATGGGATGTACTGAATCAGGAATGAGGTCAAACACAAACAGTAGCTTCATTCCAAGTACCCATGGCCTGCACAAGGCCAGGACAGGTTAATGCAAGTAGTGAACAACAAAGGGCAGGTCTGATACAAGAGGTATACATGGGATCTTAATGTGAAGGGGCAAATGTAATATGTAGTGAGTAGCACTAACTGGACAGATCAAAGTATGCTGGAACTCAAGGCAAACAGTAGGTAACCTAAAAATTAGTATCATATTGGACTGTACAAAGAGGGATGCAGGAATATGCATCCAAGTTCTGTACATATATGTATGGGTCTGAATAAAATAAGGTAGAGTTTGAACAATGAAGGATAGATATGAAATTAAAGTGTAATAGTGAACAGACACTTGGGTGGTTATCAAATTCGAATGGTTAGGTATTAAGTGATTTGGTATATCCTAAGTGGCAGCTGAGGATGTAGGAATATTGATTATTAGGACTGAACATGTTCCATAGGACTGATATCAAGGCAATGGTTGATACAACCAATTTAGCTAAGGACTAACATTAGAGTAGGGATGTCCCAAGGTCCAGTATGACAATCAGGATGTGCCATCTCAGTTCTCAAGTTCTTAGAATTTGAAGGGTATGTGTGTGTGTATAGAATAACAGTGATGTGTGTGTTTAAGCAATGTGTGTGTATGCGAGTGTGTATGTGTGAGGGAAAAACTTGTGTGTGTTAATGACTGGGATTTGGGGTGCGTGTGAGTGATGGGAAAATGTGTGTGAGGAATCTAGGAATAGGTAGGTTCATATATTCTCAGGTTATCAAACTAACTGACAGTCTCAGTTCAGTGGGGAAAAGTGAGGAGTGTGTGTGTGTGACATGAGTGTAATTCCAGGAAAATAACAGTGTAATAGACATGTAAATCAAGGGACTGGACCATGGTTCAATTAATGCAATTTAACATGTAGCAGTTTCTGAATTCGAAAATAGCTCATCCAGATTTCATATATACAACACAATGAAATCCAACCCAACAGTGTGCAAGTGAAGGGTGTAGTGTCATGGACAGTGCAAGGCAACATGTGTGTGAAAAAATCTCAGGAATTCGACAGTTCTGTATCAGTGAGTACATTGAACAGTCCATCCAATCCATTCATCCCATTTTCGAAAACCATCTATCAATCCTTTAACACAATAACACACTAGCATCTAAGTAACTAAAAAACATTATATATAAATCTAATTATGATAATTAACATCAAAATATTAGTTAAATCAGGGAATTAAACATTATAATTCAAAACTGAATGTAGGTATCAGTCAAATGGGGAATTCGAATTTCGAAGCACCAAAACATGTTAATATGCAAATTAAATAGTCGGTAATTATGTGTGAACATTTTATGGTGTTATACAGGTCAATTCGTGTCCACAAGAGTCAACACAATGTATCCAAAAGCTAGAAACCAAGTTTCAGAGAAAACAGTATCAGCAGGCCTCGTACAGAGGTGCAGTGCGTGCTAGGACACGACACACGACACCGTAGGGCTCGTGCTCGTGTCCTAGGATGAGCCAAGGATAGGGCTACATCCTCGAGTGTCTGCAATGTGTCCACGACATCCGTGTCCTGAGCATGAGACACGTATCAGTGGTCTCTGATCGCGCTCTCACGGCCAGTGCAAAACCCATGCGGCCATGGTTTCTCCCAAACCACTGCACGAAATTCAATGGGACCTTGGGGGCATGCTTGCAGACATTGCCCCCATGAGCTCACCAAATTTTATGCAAAACCGAGCTGTGTCATGTCCGCTGCGAAGCTCGAGCAGCAGGACACTCGACCGGGCCAGCACGCAGCGTGACCAACACAGATTTGGACACGACAAAGACACAAATTCATGCTCAGTCAAGCATGAATTCAATATATATATAATAAAACAAATCTATTTAAACACTTTCCAAAAATATCAATTTTAAACCCTTTGTGGCAAATTAACAAACACTGAACAATACAAGCTGATACGTGTCCGATACGGACACAAAATTGGCACGACTCGACACCACACCTATGCTAGCAGCTAGGGGACTACTAGGGCTATGGACTCATGCAAAGAAATCGAATTTTAATGGTGATTGTGAGGGTTTACCTATTGGTTGAACTTCCAATGAAAAGCTTCAAAAAAGGAAAATCTTCTTGCTAGCCAATATCTCCAAATTGATTCAAACCTGAGATTTATCTCCATAAACATAAAGTAGGGATCAATTAGAACCCAATACAAAAGGTTTGAGCCAAAAAGGAATTGAAATAAGAAAGTTATGGATTGGGGAAGAAGGCTCTTTACCTCTTTCTTCAAACTTGAAAATTTTTAATAAAAGAGGCAAGAACAAGGAAGAGATTATTTATAGGGAAGGGGGAGCCCTAATTGCTGGCCATAAAGTGAAAAATTAGGGTTATGGCTTATTCTAATGGCTATGGGCCTAATTGTACTAGTCATGGAACCAATTTCTAGGTCTCAAGCCTATGGACCAATTCACCAATCCTCCTACTTCAAACTTGATCGTAAGTGTCCTAACTTGAGTTGACTTAAGTTAAACTAGGGTCCATACCATGTTAACTAGGTCACCAAGTCAAAGTCAAAATCTAGGACAGTCTCTTAAGTCACAGCATAGCAAAAGTCAAAATCAACAATCACCAGTACAATAAATCATGAAATAATTCAAAGAGGCCAAATGACCACAATACCCTCATGTTCAAAAGTAATAATAATTATCCTAATGATGTGGTCAGGCCCTAGGTCAGGCAGTCACTAGGGTTTCACTTGCAGCACATCAAAATTACAAGTCATGACTTAAAACAGTTTTTAAATAGTTTAAAAATAATTAAAAATCACCAAAAATCATAATATGAAATAAATACAATTAAATAATATTTATAAATACAAAATTTCAAAAATACTCTCATTTCAGAAACTGGGTGTTACATAAACCCTCCGGAGCCCGATGCTATTTTCGAGATTCCTCCAGTTACGGGCACTCTTGTCGAAGAAGGTGCAAGCCTTACAGAATTAAATATCGAGGCTACAGGGTCTCAATTGGTCACAACCGACCCAGCTATACCTCCTTTCGGGTTGACCGGGGCTGGAGTGAGAGATGTATGTGATTCGAATATTGCTGTAGATGAGGATATGGGAGAAGTGGGAGGAATTATGACTATCCAGAGCGAGCCGCAGTCTATACCGCCCTGCCCTGGTAAGCTATGTCATATTCTTACCGACAAGGAGGTTCATTTGCTCTTTCTTGATATCCTTCGAGTCAAGCTGATTGTTGGTTGTTCTGGACCTACAGGACCTGCCTCTCCACTACCGATGGCGGATGTGGTCGCGGAGGAGGAGATAGCGGACGATGTTGGGGCGAACCTCTTGCCGAAGAGAAGAAATGGACCATCCCTCCTTCAAATCGAAAAGAACCCCGCTGAGCCGGATTCAGAGCCACTTATACCAGAAGTACCAATGCTAGAGGCGGTGATTCCTATACCTGCATCGGTGGATGCAGGGTTGATTGAAGTTGTCTCTTCTCCGGAGATTGAACTCTCCACTCTGCCTAGTCTTCAGCTTCTTCGGGCTACAGAAGGGGAGATTGCTGCTGTACGGGAGTCTCGTCGCTCGGAATTTATTTTCCTTTTGATATGGTCGTCAAGCTCCGCTATGCCTTCTTCTCACACATCTTCAGGTTCCTGGCTGATATTCCTTCGATACCGTCATCCTTGGAGAATCTAGATGAATCGTCGAGGGATAAAGTTGAGAGCTTCTACCGTCATCTAAAACGAGGGATTGAAGCTACTTCAAGGAGAGGGACTTCATTTGCCGTGGCCCATCACTGTGCCCAAGGCTAGATTGACCTGCTAAAGATGCTTTCGGGTGGAGAAAGGGTGGCCATCCTTCTGGAGCACAAGCAGGCAGATGCTAATCAGTGCCTTATCCAGTTACAGAAACTACGACAAGTCGATGTGTTTGCTGCGGTGGAGCAGAAGCACATTTTCTTTATAAAAGAAGTGGAAAAGGTGAAGGCTGTTCAAGAGACGACCAAGCCCACTTTGGACAAGGACCTCCAGAAGCTGTCCCTTAAATATGACAAGGTGAGCCGAGAGGGAGAGATCTGCTCGACTCGCGAGATGACCACTGTTCATGGTATGACCAAAACTAACGAGCAGATCCTCCAGCTCCAAGCTAGGCTGACATCTCTGGGGACTCAGCTCTAAGCAACTCGTCAGGTGAAAGAGAAGATTTGTAAGAAGACTGATGAGGTCATATGAACCTCTGCTGCTCTAGAGGGTGCACTGAAGAAAATAGAGGAAAATTGGCAAGCTCATGCATATCTTGAGGATGTTGAAAAGCTATCCCAGGAAGCTGAACGTCGAGCCAGACTGAGAATTGAGCGCTCAACTGCACAGCTGGTAGGCATTCTCATCAAGCTATGTGTTGCTAATGAGTAGTAGATTTCCCTCCTCCTTTTTTTTGAATGTAACTGATTTTGAATAAACATGATACATTCACTCTACTCTGAGGAGTTTGTACTAGAAGGTTTAATACAACCTTTTGATAAAGAATATCCTACTAGAGGACTTTTTGTGGACCTATTGCCCTTTTGTGCATTTGAAAATGTGAGCAAATAGATTTGAATTCTATTTTGTGGACCGACTACTCTTTGTACACCAGTGCGAGTAATAGATTAGGATAACTTTTATGGACTTATTATCCTTTTTGTGTACTGGCGATACAAGTACTGATAATAAGTGGAGAGAAAACCAACATATTTACTCAGAGGTAATGAGGACGTGGTAAATATGGGTCTAAAGTAGAGCCTCCCTACTTAGAGGTTATGAGGACGTAATAGGAGTAGGCCCAATAGGGACACAGAGAACAACTCAGATGTGCTATCAACGTAGAAGTTCTACGTATTAGGTGGTTTGTTTGTGATGGACGGGAAAACAACTCAGAGGTAATATGGACGTGGTTGTTTTTCCCGTTGGAAAATTTTGTGGACCTATTACCCTTTTTGTGCACCGATGGTGCGAGTAATAGATTAGGATAAGTTTTATGGACCTATTACCCTTCTGCGCACTGGTGGTGCGGGTAGTAGATTTTGAAACAAAACCTAACAGAGGTGATATATGACAAAGCATTAAAGCGGAAGTTCAGAGGTATCAATGTACATGACTTATCACTCGGAGAGATACAATGCGAGTCCCCTCGGAGGAAAACAGAGTATAAGTTTAGAGGTACATGATGTACATAATTCGACACTCTAAGCAATTTTTTTGGAAACAATCGGCAGCCACTTATTGATGAGATAAGGAACTTTGTCCCCGGGTAGTACATCATCAAGAGAGGGACTATCCACCTATGCCACCAGGTACTTGGCGGGTTTTACGTCCTCTTCTGCTACCCCCTGCGAGCTCAGAGGTCGGGATGCTATCTTGGGCAACTTGACCACCAAGGGTTGAGCTTGTGATATTGGCTTGTCTGAGTGTGTTGGATCGATACTTCGTTGCCGACTCATCTTGGGAAGATGGATGACAATTGGCTCGATAAGAGACTTTGTGTCTTCCGATTGCCTTTGAGTGGATTTTGGCAATCAGATCACCATCAGCCCTATGACGGGCTTTGGCTCTTGGCTTTAGGAGTCGGATGACCATTTGTTCTGACCGCACAGCTTGGACGAGAGAACCGTGCACCTCTTTATGCAAAGTTGCAACCAGGGTTACGGCTTTGCCTAGTTTATAGGCCTGGAGATGAATTATCAAGGGTTCCTCTAACCCAGTGATGGTCTCCAGTTTGTCAATGATGTACTTCTTGGATTTTTCATATAGGCAAGCCTCCGAAGAATAATAAGACTCAACCCCTTTGAAGGGATCGATGTCGGCGAATTCAGTCTTCACGAAGCCGTGCTTACTGACATACTTGAAGCACTGGTGGAGGGTAGATGGCACGATCATATAGTCATGTATCTACGGACATCCCATAAGTATATTGTAGGAGGTGTCTGTATCTATGACGTAGCAGGTAACCTTCGTCTTCAGGTCACCAATATGATATTTCAATCGGATCTTCCCTAGGGGATAGCTCTTTCCCGAGTTGAAACCGCTAATGGTAGTATTGGTCGCCGCTAGCCGGTGCATAGGAATGCCAAGAAGTTGGAGAAAGCTTTTTGGGATGATGTTTATTGATGAGCCAGGGTCGATATGCATCCGATCCTTGATGTCGCCTATGTATCCAGTGTAGTACAAGGGGCGATCATGAAAGTTGGACTTGATCAACATCTCCTGTGGAGTAAATATGATGTTGGGCATTGCATCTCTGCCGCTGCTGCCCTGTAGATCTGGTGACGGGTCTTTCCCTGGAGGCTTGACCTGAGCTAAGTAGGTATCAGCATTTTGGAGTGCTTCGCTCAATACGACACGAAGATCCTTGGAGAGCCTTAGGAGCTCGTATAATGACAACCTTGCTGGCGTATTAGCCAATTGCGCTAGTATGTCAAAGTTGTAAGGTCTCCCCAGTCCCTGAGGTGCATCGTTACGGAGTGGCCTGTCGAAGCGAGTTTTCTTTGACTTGGACTTATCCGCCAGTGGAGGCTGAGATGGCCTTGGAACATCAGAGGGAGGCAACGTTGCCGGTTGAGGATCTTCGACTGAACTTTCCCGTCTGGGCTGGACTTGTGTTTCAGACTGGGTAACAACGGCTGTCGCTTTCTCCGCTTCGGTTGAAATTGTATGGCAGTATCTAGACTTTTTGCCTTTTTTCTTGTTGGTAGGAGATGACACCTCCTGGGTAACTTTGGGTACTAAGTCCGAATGCACGCATATGATCTCTCCTCGCGATGTGGTGAGAGGTACCAATCCAGATGTCTAGTTTCGGATGGGTGGAAGATTAGTAACCTCTATCGTTGCCCGAGGGACATGTATTACCCCGTCTGGAGTGCTTGTTGGAGAAAAGTCGCCGAACTGAATTGACACCATGTTTGCCGCTACGGTAACCTCTTCAAAGTCTATCGACAGAGCTTTGGAGTCGATAAGACTCTGGATGTACCGTTTTAATTGGAAGCAGTCATGAGTGGAATGATGGACATAGCGGTAGAAGTGACAATATTTTGGGTCCTCTATTTCTATCGCTCGGGGCTCGTGCCTTGGTGGAGGGAGCTGGATCCTACCCCCTTGCAAGAGCATATCGAAGATAGGTTTGATACGACTATCTTCAAATGAGTAATTCACCTTGGGCCACTGACCTTTCGTCTATTTTTGTTCGGGCTTCTGGGTCGCATCATCGACCATGGCCTGTTTGCCTTTATTGTTCCCGTTGGAGGTACCGCCACTGTTGTTGTTGCTAGAGGTGGAACCGGGATGTTTGCCCTTATCTTCTCCATCTGGGATGTGTAATCCCAGCTAGCGAGCCTTTTTCAATTTTGTCTCCGTATTGGTAGTACTTATGATGAAGGTCGTCTAATCCCTGAACTCCTATCCAGAGGCTAATTGCGGGGAGCAACTTTTTTGCCAGATTTCAATCAAGAAGCACTCGGGATTTTCTTGGGGCAATCTTATTACGGTTTGGCGGAACCGCTCGATATAGTTCCTTGTTAGCTCCCTCTCTCCCTGAACAACGTCCATGAGAGATGACATCGTCACATCATGCCCCACTTCATAGAATCTCTCCAGGAATATGTGCTTGAAGCCATCAAAAGAATGGATGCAGTTGTCGGAAAGGTTGCGGTACCAGTCGAACGCGATCCCCTCCAATGCTTCGATAAATAATCGTGTGAGGATGGCATCACTATGCAACAAGTTATCGGTTATAACTTCAAAGTAAGTCATGTACCGACTAGCAGAGGTCTTCCCATCATACGAATCGATATGGAACAGCTTATACCGTAGTTGAAAAGGCACATCTCTCCATGCAATGGGATACGGCTGTCGTATTCTGAGTTCCCGAGAGGAGTCTCGGGCATTGAACATTGCTCGAAGCTCCTGGACTTCCTTTCTCGCCTCCTTGGCTTCGTCCACAGCTGAAGGAACAAATGCTCCTAAAGGATCATCACCCAAAGAAGGGGCGATTGTGTTAGAGTCCGTATTGACTGCGGGTCCCAAGCTTCTTTGCCCGGGCATCCTTGCTGGTTGAGTTGGCAAGGCGGCTTTGATTTTGTCTACAGACTTGACCAAGGACAGAAGCATGGCTTCAAGACGTTGTCGGTTAGTAGGTGCTTTATGATCATCGTCAGCCATAAAGACTGTCCTTATATGGGTAGAGTTGGAAGGAATCGTAGCAGAGGTGCACTTTGTGTCGTACCCTTGTACAGAGAAATCATCAGAAAACGTCGGAATGTCATCTTCCTCGGACTCGGAATTGGTGCTACCCCCTGTGCAGGAAGCTGCATCATCTTGGTGAGGGTGGTGGCCCTCAGAAGAGTCTAAGTCTGTTATGCAGTTCTTGGGGCTCTCTACCCCCTGTGTGTGCTCTTGGTACACTGGGTTGTCGTATATATTGAGGGGACTGCTACCCCCAGCTTCATCTACCCCTAGGAGGGTCGAGGATGCACCCCCAGGTGTTGGAAGCTTCTTTTTGGATCGAGTGCCTAAATAGACACCCCCTGTGGCTGTCGACGGTAGACCTCCAGATGAGAGTTTCCTTGCAATACTGGCCGAGATTGCCGTGCTGGAAGAGCCCGTCTTGTTTCCTCCCTTGTTAGAAGGAACCTTCTAAGTTGAATTACAGGAGGCGAAAGGAAACTCCTCGTCTCCCGAAATTTGCATCTGTTTCTTGAGTTGTTGTCAGACAGGTGCTGGCTGCTGCAGTCATTGGAAAACTGACTGCCGACCTTCAGGTGCTGCCGATTTATCGTAGCAGCAGTTGATGATGACTTAGGTGCAACGACATCCCGAGAGGGACTCGCCGCATGCCAATGTTGCCACCTTGCATTTGTGAGTAATCACCTCACGCAAGTTGGTAGCAACCTGATCTAGCTTTGCACCAAACTTGTGGACTCGGGTATCTCGAGCGCACAGGTGCTTAGATATCATATTTGCTCCCTGATCCGAGGCTAGTAAAAGTACTTGCTCTGGATCGTTGGGGGGAGACTATAAAGACACACCATATCCGTTAGCCCTGGGGGACTGGACGCGGGTGGTTCTGTACAACTTTCTATCAGGAGCCCGTGTAACAGTTAACGGGGACCGCTGACAGTTAGTAACTTGGACAGTTGACTGGGCTTGTTCGGCCCGTACTGTCCTAGACTTCTTTGACTTAGCACCCGAAGGTGCATAGAAAAAATGTCTAGATTGATACATCCAACATTTTTAATGAGCCGCATGGAGTCGGGCCCGTATGGAGTCAGGCCCGCATGAGAGACGGTTGAACATAAAGCTTCTGACAGGGCCGTATGAGACATCATGTCTGAGGCCAGGATTGGTTATCGCATGGGCTATCTTCCTATGGCCAGGGATGGCTGCCGTATCGGCCATCTTCCTGCGGCCAGAGTTGGCTGTCGCATGGGTTGTCTACCTGCGGCCAGAGTTGGCTGCCGCATGGACAGACTGCCTATCTCTCTAATGCGACTTTTTCTTTGTCCGCATGGATCTCCCTTGTGCCTCCAATAACTCAACATCATAGTATTTTCCTCTGCTGGATTTGGGGATAGTGGGGTCCTCTGCGGTCGAAAGCAAAGCCGCAGGAGAGCTTTGGTCACCGTCTTGGGCTGCAGATGGAGCTTCTTCGAGAACTTGGTCGGGGGCAACAGTTTTACGCATCGACGTCTTGCGAGTCCTTTTTAGGTTGGCTCGCTTCTGTGACGGGCTGGCGCTCCCTTCAGAGAGCAATTCTTCGAGGGCTTGTTGGTCAAAACGAACCACAAGCATCTGCTATTTACAGCCGAGCTTGGACGCGTCATATTATGTCACCAGCTTCTCATCAGAAGAGAAGGACGCCCCAACAGAGTCGCCATCATGTTTGCTATTAAAAATTAAAGACAGGTATTACAAAAACACTAAAATTGATTGCAAACTCGCTTGTACAAAGAAAAGCCTAAAAATAATTCCTAGGAAACAATCTAAGTACAATTGTTTAGTTTTTGATTCTGGGGGGTGACGGTGGAGGCTCGGAAAAGTGTATCAACTCTGCCTTACTCCGTGAACTATCTGGCGCAGTCTTTAGCTCTTGAAGAAATTGCCTTTCGAAGGTTGCCAGCTTCTTGCAGGGGTATGGCACCTTGCTATTTATAGTGGTATATATTTTCAGCCTCATAAATGGCCTGTAGCCACGTGGCTAATCAGCACGTGAAGACCCGCTCTTAGGCCGCTGGCTGTTGATTGTTGGTATTTTGTTGTAGCAAATCTTGGTGGTTAAGACTTGGTCAGCCTGTCACGTGTCCTATCGCTGGATAGGAATTATTTTGAGACGCGTGAGTCTCTCAGTTTTCGACCATGTTGGACCGCATGAGACTCATGCGACTTAAGTCACAATCTTTCTTAGCCCGCATATAGCTTAAGGACTTTTAAGCCGTATAGATTCTATATTTTGGGCCGCATAAAGCTCATGCGTCTTGGGTCACATTCACCCTTGGCCGCATGAAGTTCGGAGACTTTAGGGCCACATATGTTTGAGCTGCATAAGGTTCATGCGGCTTGGGTAACACACCTTATGGCCGCATGAAAGAGTATAAACCCTGCTTTTGGTGACGTCTCACGTCTTATCATTTTGTCAGAGTGTCAGAGCTATCATTTTTGTCAGTTTTGACAGAACTTGTCAGCTTTATCAGACGAACTGATCAACTTGGCCGCATATCTTTCTTCTGCGGCTCGAATCAGTCTGGTTGTCGACGGGCCGCATAGGGTGTTGAATCTATTATGCGGCTCTCCTTTATGCGGACCTGTTTGGCCCAAAGTATTTATGCGATAAATTGTGATCCGCATGAACCCCATATTTTTTATGCTTTTACAAACCCCACCCCTATAAATAATCTCTTCCACACTATCTTTCCTCATTCACTCTCTCGTTCATTTTCCTCAACCACCAACCCACTTAGTCAAGTACATCTTGCACAAATGAGAGACCACTTGTATTTTATTATTTCTTGTTACTTCTTTAATATTATTTGTCTAGATTGTTCATCTCTTCATTCTCTACAAGTTTAGTGTTTTGATTTTAATGGCTACTTTTGTGTAGATCTAAGCTTCTAAAATTAGGGTTTAATAGATTTTCATGGTTTTGATCTATCAAACTTGGTTGTTTACTAAAACTAATTGTTCTATGTTGTAGAGAATTTGATTTCATGCAGTTTTGGCTTTTATTTTGCTTGATTTTGAGTTCGGATGAGGAACTTATGGCCATGGTAAGTTTTTAGAACTTTTATGGCTGAACTTGCTGTTTGGGGACGACGACCCCCATGCGTCGGGATCGTCCATGCGCCAAAATTTTCATGCGTCCGGGAGGCCATGTACCGTGAAGTCCCGACAACGTATCCTATTGACTCGGTGCATGTCATGTGCGTAGGTTCCCTATGCGTATGAACTGAAGACGCAACGTGAGTTTTATCCATGTGCTAGAATTCTCATGTGCTAGAATTTTCATGCGTTGGGATTTTTATGTGCTGCAATTCTCATGCACTGGAATACTCATGCGCTGGAAATTTTCATGCTCTGGGATTCTTATGTACTGGAATTCTCGTGCGCTACAAATTTCATGCGCTGGGATTCTCGTGCGCTGGAAATTCTTGAGCGCTGGAATTGTCATGTGCTGGGATTCTCGTGCGCTGGAATTCTCGTGCACTGGAATTCTTATGCGCTGGAATTTTCATGCGCTGAAATTCTCCGAATTAACTATTTTTGCCTGTTTGAGCTGTTTTGTAGCTATAATCTTATAGAACTCAAAACATGAAAGTTGTATATCTTTGTCTTAGCTTCAGAAATCTTTCTGTCTTGCTCTAACTAGAGTTTATATGCGATTGATAGTTTCAATCCCCTATGGATGTTCTTGATCTTTCTTGCATATTTTTCTGTACTTGACCTTCATTCCCGACCTGACTACCTATGCATGTGCTGGTAAAACCTACGCGTGTACTGAGGTACATTCTATGTGAGCACCAAAGTGCAATCTCATGTGCTAAGTGTTCCTACGTGATATATGTCAGTACATCCATAGCCTCCAGTACTTACATAATGAATGGTCGATAGTAATGACGTGGTATGTATTGCTTGTTGCATTATACTAAGAAGAGATTCTTATGTATGACTCCTTTAGCCAGTACGAATCCTTACTTGGGGTACTCGTACAATATACGACATCTAGGAGAATTAGCATGTGACCATGACATATGAAATTCCGCGATTAACCTAGGGTTAACTAAGTAACTCAATTTGGTAGATGCATTGGGAGGGAAGAATCTCGAGATCGTGCCATACTAGCTGCCCCAGGTCCCGTCCTGACGTGTCGGGTTGGCTGCCACGGATATGATTTCATCCGCCTATGGTAGATGACTATATCCGACTCTTATGTTCTATATGTTATATGTTTTAGCATGGTAACCTTATGGAAGACCGGTGCATATTTAATGTGCTAGGTGTTTGCATATATGATGGATTGGTTACCCCTGCTGGAACAATACGATCTGAGGATTCCTATAACAGCACTGCGGGGATAACTTTGCCAAATATAGAAAGTCATAGGAATGAATGGCCGCTTAAAAATGACTTGACTATGCCTCGTACCTTCCGTTCATAGCCGAGGGGCATGGACTGTCATGGTGCGTGGTCCAACCTATGTCCTTGTTTGGTTATTGGTTGGGCTATCGTGCTACGACAGCCTGTGGACGGAGGTTACGACAGGAAACTTTTATTAATACTAGTATTATTATTCTTATGCTTGGGTTTTATCTCACTCTTTTGTGCTCCCTTGTGGTACTTGCTATTCGGGGCTCACCCCGCTGGTTTTGTTTGGCCAAATCATGTAGCAGAGCCTGAGGATCTAACTTTTCTCCCTGACGTCAATGGTGCATACTAGGAGCATGACTGACGGGGGACTTGAGCAACCACTATAGTATTCATTACTAATGTTCTGGTATTTAGCCAACGGCACCTGTTTAGTCGGTTAATCTGGATATTTTGTCTTTTGCATAATTGTAATTAAATCAGACTGCAGCTGAATACAATTATGTACATATGACTCTCTAGGCTAGCTTAGTTATAAAGCTAGTTCTCCATGATCATTTTGATGAAGCGTCGGGGACGCCTTACTGCTTTATCTCATATACTCATTAATCGTAATTTTCTTGCTTTGAATGATTGAGACATAGATGCTCTGTGAGACCATAGGAGACTTGATTGTAGCATGCACCCACTTGTCTCTTGGCAGCTACGATCGTCGTATGATGTTTACATACCTCATATGGAGTAGCTGGCCTAGTCCGTCTTCGTATTCTAGTACTAGGCATGACAAGGTTTTATTGGTGGCCCATGCAAGTCTGTTTTTTATACTTGTGGGGTGTTACTATTATAGGAGTCTCAATCAAAACTTGTTTCCTTAATCTCTTGTCCTGTCTTCTCTTTCTCACCTTGATTGATAATTTGAATTGCTTCCTCGAATCTTCCTCGTCCTGTCATTTGAGATATTATATTTCCTAAATGGGTGCTTCTTTCTCAGTAGCTGGTGAGGCCAACATGGACGAACGTCCAGTAGAGCATGGCTCGACGGGGTAGTAGCAGGAAAGAATACATTCTCCTGACCAGATCCGAGTGGAAGTGATATCAGAGCCAGTAGAACCGCAGGTTCTGGAAACTCCTGCACCACCGGCGGTACCGGCAGCCGCGGTAGTGCCCGATGCTGCAGGGCTCCTGGAGGTCATCCGAGGATTCCTGGGCACTCAACAGCGTTAGGTGGCAGCCTATCAACAACAGCAGACCCAACAGCCCTTGAGAGGAGTGTCAGGAATTGTCACCCTCATTTTCCGTATTTCTAATATTTCGAATTTATACTCGTATCTGGATTTTAGCATGTATTTTTATTTTTCTCAAACTTGTGGGATTTCGGTATTTCCCATATTTTGGGTTTTGGCTTGGCTCGGTTTTATTTGGGTTGGTTCGGTTTGGTTGGTTTATAGGTTTTGGATCACCTTAGCCTATGCTACCCCTCATCCCCACCACAACTCTCCCCCTCTTTATATCCCCACCTACCACTCTCTCTCTTCATAACTTCCACCATTAATTTCCTTCTTCTTCTTCTCCTTCCTCCACAACTCTCCTAACCCTAGGCAAGTGCATCTTGCCACTACATGAGAACCCTCTTTTCCTTGTCCATTTACTAGATTAGGACATGGTGATCAACATTAGAACTTGGTCTTTTGTGATTTGAAGTCTCCTTTGCTCTAGATCTAAGTTATTTCTAATTTCAGATTTTGCATGGTTTGAGCTACTTAAGTAGGATTTTTATGGGTTTTGATGTTTTCTTGTGGAAGAGAGTTCAATTCCACCCTGGTTAGAACTTTGGAAATCTGGATTTGGAGTTCGGATGGTCAAGTTGTGAGGTTTTGAAGTTTTGGAGCCATTGGAGCTTCTTCTCAGCCATGGAGAAGAAGACCCAGACCCTGGGTGCGTGTTTTTACGCGTACGTAGCTCTCAGTGTGCGTGACTTTTCACGTACACTGCTTCCTTGAGCGTGCGTGACTTTTCACGCACACTGCTCCCTTGAGCGTGCATGACTTTTTACGTACACTGCTCCCTTAAGCGTGCGTGACTTTTTACGCACACTGCTCCCTTGAGTGTGCGTGACTTTTCACGTACACTGCTCCCTTCAGCGTGCGTGACTTTTCACGTACACTGCTCCCTTCAACGTGCGTGACTTTTCACGTACATTGCTCCATGTAGCGTACGTGACTTTTCACCTATGCTGCTCTCTCAGCGTGCGTGACTTTTCACCTATATTGCTCTCTCAGCGTGCGTGACTTTTCACCTATGCTGCTCTCTCAGCGTGCGTGACTTTTCACCTACGCTGCTCTCTGTAGCGTGCGTGACTTTTCACCTACGCTGCTCCCTGTAGCGTACGTGACTTTTCACCTATGCTGCTCTCTCAGCGTGCATGACTTTTCACCTACGCTGCTCCCTGTAGCGTGCGTGACTTTTTACCTATGCTGCTCTCTCAGCGTGCGTGACTTTTTCGTACGCTGCTCCCCTGATCCCTTGCTTAACCCATTGGCTCTTGGAGTTTTGGTCTTATTTCTTTAAGCTTGACTCTTCTATAGTCCTGTATATTGATATTTTATTAGATATTTTATGCCCATTTTATATCCGTACGCCTTTTGTCATGAACTTGATTTTACTTAATAAGTTTGGAATGACTATTGTACATGGCTTGGTATGGCAAGGAACTTGCATAACACGACAGTGACCCGTAGTGGTGCACTCCTGACATGACCAACCTGACATGATAGTGGCCCGTCGTGGCGCACTCCTGACAAGTACCCTGACATGATTTTTCTTGATAACTTAACTTGACTTGCCTTGACACCGTGGGTGGTTCTTTCTTGCTTGATTGTTAAATCCACTTGTCCTGTCTTGCATCATGTCTAGGATGGGACTCCTGAGTACCAAGGTCAGGAGTTCCTACTAAAATGGATTAAGGTTAATAACTAGAATAACTCAGTAGTCATGAAGAGATGACACAGCTACAGGCAATCCCGTTACCTGGGTGCTCCAGGGATTTGTAGCCTGCCGTCGAGTAGGGCGTATTTCCAGCACACTGTCAGGTGTTGCACCCTCTAAGTCACCTAAGGGTACATGCGTCTCCTGGACGATGTACCCACCTGAATTCAACCCTAATCTTTCGTCCTGGGTAACCTGGATGGTCTGCAGGGCTTGTGGCTGTGGAACAATCTCACTGCATCTTGTTAGTAATTAGGCCTGTGATAACCCTAGTTAGTTAAAGTAGTGAGCCGTAGGATCTGCTTGGCCGTGATTGATTGAATGAGGTATAACCAGTCTAGTCATGTCTTGATCCCATGCAAGATTGCTTTCTGTCTTGATTACTTACATTACTTATCTTGCCGATAAATGGTGGAAAACTAAGCTCTGTTCAGATGAAGGGTTACAACCCCGATCCTTGTTTGGTTTACGGGTTGTAACCTGGCTATCGGAATAGTTCTATGGTTATTTCGTCGTATATCATCCTGACATGTTTTCGTAATTTTAGTTTTAATATTAGATTTTCTGTGCTGATTGCTGACTTTTGTTCTTATTTCGTGGCCTCCTTGTGGCACTTGCTCTTTCTGGGGTTGACCCAGCTGGTTTTGTGTGGCCAGATTTCGGAGCAGCTCCCGAGGATCTACCAAGCTTCCAGCCCAATGGTGGCGACTAGAAGGAACCCGGGCTACGAGTGGGTTTTCTATTTTGTTTCGCTCACTCTATTGTAAATTTATTCTTTTGAGGCGTTTAGCCGACGAGCACCTGTTAGCTCGATGCACTTTTACTTACTATCTGCCTACGGGCTGTAAACATGATTAACAAATCCTAGGGTTGATCATGTATGACTTAACTCTTGCTAGTCCTTGCATTTTGTACGACTAGCTTCATGATCAGCTGATATGTAATATTTGTGACGCCTTTTATTGTATATTTGCTGGTCAAACATCTTGTAATTATATTACTTGCTTGAGATTGAGACAATAGGCTTGACCTTAAGAGACTGATGGCTTGTAGTAAACCCTCATATCTAGACAGCCGTGACCGTATAGTTAAGATGTATTCTATTTCAATATACGTAGCTGGCTATGTCTGCCCCCGCTCTCCAGTATTCTGGTTCTGGGGCGTGACATGGTTTAAGTGGTGGCCCATGCAGGTCTTGTAAATCAAGATGTGTGGGGGTTTACCAGATAGATGTCTCAATCAGTACTCGTCCTTGATCTCTGTTCGTATCCTCTGAATCCCTGGATTCTTGCCCTGATCCTGTGCTTATGTCGTTGATCTGTCCTGGTCCTTTCCTTATTGTTCCCTGTGTCGTCTTCTTCAGCGACACTGTACCTGGTCCTACCGATCGACGAGGTGGAGCACATTCCGTGGATCAGCAGCAACCTGGAGATCAAGCCCAGCATTCCGGAGTCGCCTCCGGAGTGATACCCACTGGAGGAGAGTCACCAGTTCGGCCCGTCCAGCCCGCAGAGCCAGATGATGGTACCTTAGTAGGCCTCATCAGAACCTTGATAGCTTTCCAGGATCGTCGAAGCGACGCCCTGCACCAGACAGTTTAAGATGCTTTGACCCGAGGCGGACATCCAGGGAACCAGGCGGCCAACAGCTTCAAGCGATTGAACCCTCCTTTCTTCGACGGCAGCGAGGATGCGATTGCCACGGATGCATGGCTTCAGGATACCGAGGTGGTTCTGGAAGAAGCTAGGACACCCGAGAATGAGAAGGTGGCGGTGGTACGCCTGCAGTTGTTGGATTTAGCTCGCAATTGGTGGACGGCACAGGCCATAGGATTAGTGGCACCCATTGCTTGGGCAGTGTGTAGGGAGAGATTCCAGACGAAGTACTTTGATGCTGTGGCTCGGTACGACCTGCAGACCAGATTTACCAACTTGAAGCAAGGAGGCAGATCAGTCGACAGTTATGCATCGGAGTTTTCTAGGCTCAGTAGGTTTGCCCCTACCTTGGTGGCGACCGAGTTTAACAGGGCCCAACGGTTCCAGCAGGGACTGCATTTGGAGATCTTGTTGGCGGTTGAGCAGTTCGAGCACCAGACGTTCGATGCGGTCTTGAGAGCAGCTAGGAGGCATGAGTACACCTCCCAGAGGATTGTGGATAGGACCGGAAGTAGGAAGCGGTCCCACAATCAGATGCACCAATCATCAGCTCCAGTCCCGGCATCTAGGGGATTGACCATTGGAACTCTGAGGCGGGCGGCCTCAGTAACGTCGGTTCAGCATTCGACTCCGACGTACCCGTAGCAGCAGAAGCAGAAGCAGACTTCCGCGATAGGATGTTCTCATTACGGTAAGCCAGGGCATGTGGTGGCAGACTGTCGCAGGGCGCAGGGATTGTGCCTAGCTTGTGGAGCAGCAGATCATAGGGTTGGGCTTGCCCGAATAGGGGTGGTTCATCAGCATCCAACCCTTCTAGCTCTTCGGTGAGAGGACCGGCCCCAGTACCAGTTCAGCAGCAGCAGTATCAGTCTTCGAGGCCCTTGCCGCCTCAGTCTCAGGCATTCCAGCAACAGCACCCCCAGCAGTATGCATAAGCCCAAGCTCAGACCCAGAATAGGCAGAGAGGTTTCCAGCAGAGGGAACCAGCAGCCAGAGGACAAGGTTAGGCCATGATGATGGCTATGGAAGAAGAAGTTGCACCAGGTGAGGTTGTGGCAGGTACTATTCTCGTCAACTCCTTTCCAGCTTCGGTATTGTTTGATTCTGGTGCATCGCATTCATTCATGTCTGCAAGATTCGCGACACGGATAGGATTGGAACCCGAGTCATTATCAGTGAGGCTCAATATACTTACTGGTAATGGTCTTGTGGGAGTAGATCGAGTATTTTCCTCGTGTCGGATCGTAGTTAGCGGTAGGGAGTTCCCCGCTAGATTCATAGAGTTTCCTATGGCAGACTATGATGTAGTCCTAGGCATGGATTGGTTGAGGAACCAGTATGCTAGGATAGACTGCCATATTGGCATAGTTGTCTTTAGTATCCCCGACGAGCCAGAGTTTTCGTTTTCCAGAGGCGCAGTGGAGCCATCTTCCCCAGCATTGCGGATGGCAGTAGTAGCAGTGCAGTTACCCCGGATAGTTGAAGAGTTTCCAGATGTCTTTCCAGAGGAGCTTCCAGGGATGCCGCCAGAGCGGGAGATTGAGTTCACTATAGACTTGATTCCCGGGACAGCACCAGTGTCAGAGCGAGTCTACAGGATGACGCCTTCAGAATTAGAGATTTTGTACAAGATGATTGAAGAATTGAGGACCAAGCGATTCATCCGTGCTAGTGGATCGCCTTGGGGAGCCCCGATGCTTCTTATAAAAAAGAAGGATGGTACGTCCAGGCTATGTGTTGATTATCGTACCTTGAATTCGGTGACAATTAAGAACAGATACCCTCTTCCGAGGATAGATGACTTGTTTGATCAGCTCAGAGGGGCTTCAGTGTTTTCGAAGATCGACTTGCGGTCGGGATACCACCAGATCAGATTCAGAGAGCAGGACATCCCGAAGACAGCATTCAGATCGAGGTATGGACATTGGGAGTTCTTTGTTATGCCCTTTGGAGCGACCAATGCGCTGGCCGTATTTATGGACCTCATGAATCGCATTTTCATGCCTTACTTTGATCAGTTCGTGATCGTGTTCCTAGATGACATCCTGGTCTACAGCAAGAGTGAAGCAGAGCATAAGCAGCATCTCAGAGTCGTCCTTCAGATGCTTAGGAAGCATCAGTTGTACGCCAAGTTCAGTAAACGCGAGTTCTGGCTCAATCGTATTTCGTACTTGGGTCACATCATTACCCGAGGAGGAGTGGAAGTGGATCCCCAGAAGATTGTGGCTATCGAGTCATGGCCGGTACCCATCTCAGTGGCAGAGGTTCGCAGCTTCCTTGGATTGGCCGGCTACTATCGACGGTTCGTTTCAGATTTTGCAAGGATTTCAGCGCCGATGACCCAGTTGACCCGCAAGGATGTGTCGTTTGTTTGGACAGCAGAGTGTCAGGAATCATTTGAAAAATTGAAGCGAGGTTTAATAACGGCTCCCATTCTCACCCTTCCAGATGGGACCGGAGGATTCACAGTTTATTGCGACGCTTCAGGCAGATGATTGGGGTGTGTCTTGATGCAGCATGGGAAGGTAATATCTTATGCGTCACGCCAACTTCGTGATCATGGAAAGAATTACCCGACCCACGACTTGGAATTGGCGACGGTAGTATTTGCTTTAAAGTTGTGGAGACACTACTTGTACGGAGATAGAGTGGAGATCTTTACTGATCATAAGAGCCTGAAGTATGTTTTCACCCAGAAGGACCTTAATATGCGGTAGAGAAGATGGCTCGAGCTATTGGTGGATTATGATGTGGATTTGCAGTATCATCCCGGGAAGGCCAACGTTGTAGCAGATGTATTGAGCAGGAGAGCCGGAGTTTATTTCCTGACGGCACAACCAGAACTATTGGCAGATCTTCAGAAGATGGGAATTGAAGTGGTTCTTCCTACCAGTGTGGCATTGATGGCCAGTCTACAGGTTCAGTCCAGTATAGTTAAGAGAATTCGGGTGGCGCAGTTAACAGATTCCAAGATCCAGCGACTCAGAGCAGAGTGTGAAGCAGGAAGAAGGCCAGAGTTATGTATTCATGAAGACGGTACACTTCGGCACGGCACTCGTCTTTGTGTACCTAGTGGAGATATCAGACAGGAAGTTATGGCAGAAGCCCACAGTTCACAGTATTCTATTCATCCGGGTGGTACGAAGATGTACCGTGATATTCGTCAGCATTTCTGGTAGAATGGCATGAAGAGGGAGATAGCCCGGTTTGTCTCTCGGTGTTTGGTTTGCCAACAGGTTAAAGCTGAACATCAGAGGCCCGCTGGACTTCTTCAACCCTTACCGATCCCAGAATGGAAATAGGAACATATAACCATGGATTTCGTGACCGGATTGCCCAGATCTCCGGTCGACAGAGATGCTATTTGGGTAATTGTGGACAGGCTTACCAAGGTGGCACACTTTCTCCCATTTAGAGTTGGGTAGTCGACGGCGCAGCTAGCAGAGATGTACCTCAGGCAGATTGTCAGGCTTCACGGTGTGCCAGTCAGCATCACCTCAGACAGGGATTCAAGATTCACATCATACTTTTGGCGCAGCTTGCAGAAGAGTTTGGGGACTCGTCTTCAGTTCAGCTCAACTTATCACCCGCAGACGGATGGTCAGTCAGAGCGCACAATCCAGACCCTTGAAGATATGTTGAGATCCTGTACCCTTGACTTCGGTGGTTCATGGGAGAATCATCTGCACCTGGTAGAATTCTCGTACAACAATAGTTTTCAGGCCAGTATCCAGATGGCACCCTTCGAGGCTCTCTATGGCAGGAAGTGCAGATCCCCGCTAGTATGGGACGATGTCGGGGAGATGCAGATGCTCGGACCCGAATTGATTTCCCAGACGGTTGAAGTGGTCAGGAAGGTCAAAGATCACCTCCGAGTTGTCTAGACCGCCAGCGCCATTGGGCCGATGCTCATCGGCGTCCCTTAGAATTTGCTGTCGGCGACCATATATTTCTTAGGATCTCGCCTAACCGCGGCGTCATACGCTTTGGCGTGCGGGGAAAGCTTAGTCCTAGGTATATAGGGCCGTTCGATATTCTAGAGCGAGTAGGAGATGTATCCTATCGTCTCGCTCTTCCGTCGTCGCTAAGTGAGGTGCATGATGTATTCCATGTGTCCCAATTACGACGGTATATTCCGGACCCGAGCCACATCGTAGACCATTCGGAATTGGTTGTTGGTACCAACCTTTCGTATGAGGAGAGGCCCGTGTCTATATTGGACCGGAGGGAGAAGACACTCAAGAACAAGACTATTAAATTAGTCCGTGTTGCTTGGGGTCATCACTCTCTAGGTGAGTCAACGTGGGAGCGTGAGGACGACATCCGATCGCGATATCCCTACATGTTTGACTCGTGAGGTATAATGTCTTTCTTATGCCTTACGTTTTCCCTTCCTTGCTTGCATTGTATGATTGCATGATTGAACTGCTTAGTGTAACTTGCCTGTGCTTAATGTAGCTTGTCGTGACAATCTCTAGCTCCTTGATTAAATTCTGAGGACGAAATTCTTTTAAGGTGGGTAGAGTTGTCATCCTCATTTCCTGTATTTCCAGTATTTCGTATTTATACTCGTATCTGGATTTTGGCATGTATTTTTATTTTTCTCAAACTTGTGGGATTTCGGTATTTCCCGTATTGTGGGTTTTGGCTTGGCTGGGTTTTATTTGGGTTGGTTCGGTTTGGTTGGTTTATAGGTTTTGGATCACCTTAGCCTATGCTACCCCTCATCCCCACCATAACTCTCTTCCTCTTTATATCCCCACCTACCACTCTCTCTTCTCATAACTTCTACCATTAATTTCCTTCTTCTTCTTCTTCTCCTTCCTCCACAACTCTCCTAACCCTAGGCAAGTGCATCTTGCCACTACATGAGAACCCTCTTTTCCTTGTCCATTTGCTAGATTAGGACATGGTGATCAACATTAGAACTTGGTGTTTTATGATTCAAAGTCTCCTTTGCTCTAGATCTAAGTTATTTCTAATTTCGGATTTTGCATGGTATGAGCTACTTAAGTTGGATTTTTATGGGTTTTGATGTTTCCTTGTGGAAGAGAGTTCAATTCCACCCTGGTTAGAACTTTGGAAATCTGGATTTGGAGTTCGGATGGCCAAGTTGTGAGGTTTTAAAGTTTTGGAGCCATTGGAGCTTCTTCTCAGCCCTGGAGAAGAAGACCCAGACCCTGCGTGCGTGTTTTTATGCGTATGCAGCTCTCAGTGTGCGTGACTTTTCACGTACACTGCTCCCTTGAGCATGCGTGACTATTCACGCACACTACTCCCTTGAGCGTGCGTGACTTTTCACGCACACTGCTCCCTTGAGCGTGCGTGACTTTTCACGCACACTGCTCCCTTGAGTGTGCGTGACTTTTCACGTACACTGCTCCCTTCAGCGTGCGTGACTTTTCACGTACATTGCTTCCTGTAGCGTGCGTGACTTTTCACCTATGCTGCTCTCTCAGCGTGCGTGACTTTTCACCTATGCTGCTCTCTCAGCGTGCGTGACTTTTCACCTACGCTGCTCTTTGTAGCGTGTATGACTTTTCACCTACGCTGCTTCCTGTAGCGTGCGTGACTTTTTAACTATGCTGCTCTCTCAGCGTGCGTGACTTTTCACCTACGCTGCTCCCTGTAGTGTGCGTGACTTTTCACCTACGCTGCTCTCTCAGCATGCGTGACTTTTTCGTACGCTGCTCCCCTGACCCCTTGCTTAACCCATTGGCTCTTGGAGTTTTGGTCTTATTTCTTTAAGCTTGACTCTTCTATAGTCCTGTATATTGATATTTTATTAGATATTTTATGCCTATTTTATATCCGTACACCTTTTGTCATGAACTTGATTTTACTTAATATGTTTGGAATGACTATTGTACATGGCTTGGTATGGCAAGGAACTTGCATAACACGACAGTGACCCGTAGTGGTGCACTCCTGACATGACCAACCTGACATGATAGTGGCCCGTCGTGGCGCACTCCTGACAAGTACCCTGACATGATTTATCTTGATAACTTAACTTGACTTGCCTTGACACCGTGGGTGGTTCTTTCCTGCTTGATTGTTAAATCCACTTGTCCTGTCTTGCATCATGTCTAGGATGGGACTCCTGAGTACCACGGTCAGGAGTTCCTACTAAAATGGATTAAGGTTAATAACTAGAATAACTCAGTAGTCATGAAGATATGACACAGCTACAGGCAATCCCGTTACCTGGGCGCTCCAGGGATTTGTAGCCTGCCGTCGAGTAGGGCGCATTTCCAGCACACTATCAGGTGTTGCACCTTCTAAGTCACCTAAGGGTACATGCGTCTTCTGGATGATGTACCCACCTGAATTCAACCCTAATCTTTCGTCCTGGGTAACCTGGATGGTCTGCAGGGCTTGTGGCTGTGGAACAATCTCACTGCATCTTGTTAGTAATTAGGCCTGTGATAACCCTAGTTAGTTAAAGTAGTGAGCCGTAGGATCTGCTTGGCCGTGAATGATTGAATGAGGTATAACCAGTCTAGTCATGTCTTGATCCCATGCAAGATTGCTTCCTGTCTTGATTACTTACATTACTTATCTTGCCGATAAATGGTGGAAAACCAAGCTCTGTTCAGATGAAGGGTTACAACCCCATTCCTTGTTTGGTTTACGGGTTGTAACCAGGCTATCGGAATAGTTCCATGGTTATTTTGTCGTATATCATCCTGACATGTTTTCGTAATTTTAGTTTTAATATTAGATTTTCTGTGCTGATTGCTGGCTTTTGTTCTTATTTCGTGGCCCCCTTGTGGCACTTGCTCTTTTTGGGGTTGACCCAGCTGGTTTTGTGTGGCCAGATTTCAGAGCAGCTCCCGAGGATCTACCAAGCTTCCAGCCCAATGGTGGCGACTAGAAGGAACCCGGGCTACGAGTGGGTTTTCTATTTTGTTTCGCTCACTTTATTGTAAATTTATTCTTTTGAGGCGTTTAGCCGACGAGCACCTTTTAGCTCGATGCACTTTTACTTACTGTCTTCCTACGGGCTGTAAACATGATTAACAAATCCTAGGGTTGATCATGTATGACTTAACTTTTGCTAGTCCTCGCATTTTGTACGACTAGCTTCATGATCAGCTGATATATAATATTTGGGACGCCTTTTATTGTATATTTGGTGGTCAAATATCTTGTAATTATATTACTTGCTTGAGATTGAGACAATAGGCTTGACCTTAAGAGACTGATGGCTTGTAGTAAACCCTCATATCTAGACAGCCGTGATCGTATAGTTGAGATGTATTCTATTTCAATATACGTAGCTGGCTATGTCTGCCTCTGCTCTCTAGTATTCTGGTTCTGGGGCGTGACAGGAATGATTTGGGAGCGTCGGAGAGGTTTTGTCGACTTAACCCGAGATACTTTAACGGCATAGAGGATGCTATCACAGCGGATGCTTGGCTTCAGGATATTGAGGCCTTATTGATAGCAACAAAGGTTCCAGCAGAAGAGAAGGTTGACCAAGTCAGACTGTTACTTCAGGATCTCGCCCGCGACTGGTGGGCATCGGAAGAGGTTGGAATGGGGCGTCCTGTTCCTTGGGATAACTTCAGTACTAGATTCAAGGCCAAGTACTTCGGCGTAGTAGCGCGGTATGAGCTACAATAGAGGTTTATCAGTCTCAATCAGACTGGTAAGAAGGTGGATGGATATGCAGCAGAGTTCTGCAGACTGAGTCGGTTTGCACCAATGATGGTGGCTACAGAGCCAGAGAAGGCTATGAGATTCCAGCAGGGACTTCATTTGGAGATTCTATAGCTAGTAGAAGGGCACGACTAGCAGACTTTTGATGCCGTTTTAACGGCAGCACGGAGGCATGAGCTTACCCAACAAAGGTTGGCGACAAGGACTGGAGGCCAGAAGAGGTCTCATTCCCAAAGTAGGGGCGGAGGAGCAGTGCAACAAACATCGACACCAATATCCGGTGTCCGTATTCACAAGTCAGGAGCGTCGCGGAGGACGGTGGTATCAGAGATAACAACCCCAGTTCGGCATCGGCAGCCGAGGAACCAGCATCAGCGCCAGGGGGCGCCCATTGGATGTACTTACTATGGTAAGGGAGGGCACACTAGGGATGTGTACCGTTCAGCTAATGGGTTGTGCATGAGGTATGGCAATCCAGACCACAGGACTGACAACTGTCCTATGATGTAGAGGCCAGGAGGGCCAGTTCAACAATTTTTGACATTGCCAGCTTTTGGGGCAGCACCGAACAGAGGACCTGAATTGGCCATAAGGCCGCTAGCCCAGCGTCTGCCGACGCAGGCTCAGATGTTTTGCCAGGCGCAGAACCAGGGAGGCCAGCAGAGGCCACAACAATAGCATGGTCAAAGAAGACAGCAGCATGGAGCTCAGCAAGGCCAGGGCCAGGCCTTCACCTTATCACTGGAGGATGCACTAGCTTCAGGCGATGTGGTTGCAGGTAATGTTTCTGTTACCTCTTTTTCTGTAGTAGCATTGTTTGATTCGGGGGCTTCCCACTCTTTTATATCTGTAGGATTTGCGACACGTATTGGACTGTAGTTTGAGGCATTGCCAGAGAGGATGAATATACTCACTGGTAATGGGCTCGTAGGAGTTAGCAGAGTGTGCTTAGCGTGTTCGGTCGTACTGAGTTGGCGATTATTGTCCGCATCGTTGATTAAGTTCTCTATAGGCAACTTTGACGTTGTCCTAGGCATGGATTGGTTGAGAGACAGTCATGCGACGATAGATTGTCGATGAGGTAGGGTGGTATTTAATGTACCTAGCATTGAGGAGTTCGTCTTTGTTCGATCATTGGAGGATCAACCCAAGGGTATAATTGTAGTAACATTGGCAGAGCATGAGCAGATTCCAAGAGTGGTCAGAGAATTTCTTGATGTATTTCCAGATGAGCTTCCATATTTACCATCGATGAGAGATGTGGAGTTCTGTATTGAGTTGAACCCTAGAACGGAGCCTAAAGTCGACAGAGTTTACAGGATGTCGTAGTCAGAGTTGGACAAGTAGTATCGGCATGAAGAAAACTGAAGGCGAAGCAGTTTATCCAAGACAGTGAATTGCCTTGGGCAGCGCCAGTGATTTTAGTACCCAAGAAGGATAGATTGACGCAAATGTGCATTGATTACCGGTAGTTCAATGCAGTAACAGTGAAGAACAAGTATCCGTTACCAAGGATTGATGACTTGTTTGGTCAGTTGATTAAAGCCTGCGTCTTCTCCAAGATTGATCTTCAATCCAGATATTATGAAGTGAGGGTCCGGAAGAAGGACATACCCAAGACAGCATTTTGATCGCAGTATAGGCATTATGAGTTTCTGGTGATGCCATTTGGACTCACTAATGCCCCAACAATGTTCATGGATTTGATGAATCGCATCTTTATGCCATATTTGGATAAGTTTGTAGTAGTGTTCGTAGACGATATCCTCTTCTATTCCAGTAGTGAAGAAGAACATGAAAAATATCTTCGGACAGTTTTGTAGACCTTAAGGGAGCATCAACTTTATGCGAAGCTTGGTAAATACGAGTTTTGGTTGGATCGTATTTCGTTCCTAGGATACATTATTTTTGGAGCAGGAGTGTCAGTAGATCCGAAGAAGGTTGAGGCAATAGAAAATTGGCCGGTTCCGAAGACAGTAGCAGATGTGTGTAGTTTTTTAGGATTGGCAGGTTACTAAAGAAGGTTCGTAGCAGACTTCGCCATGATTTCAGCACGCTTGGCGAGTTTGACGCACAAGGAGATAGAGTTTATTTGGTCAGCAGAGTCTCCGACGTCATTTGAAGAGTTGAAGAAGAGATTAATCTCAGCCCCGATCTTGACGCTTCCAGTAGGATTGGGAGGGTTTACAGTATATTATGATGCATACGGGAAGGGACATGGGTGTGTATTGATGGAACATGGTAAGGTGATAGCATATGCGTCTCGATAGCTTCGGGACCTTGAGAAGAACTATCCGACTCATGGCCTGGAATTAGCAGCAATGGTGTTTTCGCTTAAGTTATGGAGGCACTATTTATATGGGGATCGTGTGGAGATCTACACTGATCATAAGAGCTTAAAGTATGTATTCACCCAGAGGGACCTGAACATGAGAGAGAGAAGATGGTTGGAGTTACTGAAGGACTTTAATGTAAATCTTCAGTATCATTTAGGCAAGGGGATTGTGGTAGCAGATGCCTTGAGCAGGAGAGGTGGTGTATTCATTTTAACCTCGCAGAGGCATATTTTGGAAGATCTTCAGGAAATATGAATTAAAGTGATCTTGCCGCAAGATATGGGAATTATGGCCAGTTTAAAGATTCTGTCTACTTTAAAGGAGAGGATCAGAGCAGCCCAGCCAGAGGATCCGCAGATCCAGAAGCTTCGATCTGAGTGAGAGTCAGGTCTCAGAAAAGAGTTAGTAATCCATAAAGATGGTACGCTTAGGTTCAAAAATCATATTTGTGTACCAAGTGGAGACCTTCGACAGAAAGTTATGTCAGAGGCTTACAGTTCTCCTTACTCCATTCATCCCGGAGGCACAAAGATGTACCAAGATATAAAGCTGCACTTTTGGTCGAATTGCATGAAAAGGGAGATAGCGAGGTTTGTGTCCAGATGTTTGGTATGTCAACAAGTGAAGGCAGAGCAGCAGAGACTAGCAGGATTATTGCAACCGCTTCCTATTACGAAATAGAAATGGGAGCACATCACGATGGACTTTGTGACCAGTTTACCTATAACCCCGACTGGTCGTAACACAGTTTGGGTGATAGTGGATCGACTCACGAAGGTAGCTTATTTTCTTTCTTTCAGGGTGGGACATTCTACTGAGCAACTGGCAGAAATGTATATGATGCAGATAGTGAGGCAGCATGGTGTTCCAGTCAGCATAGTATCAGATCGAGACATACGGTTCACCTCTCACTTTTGGCAGAGTTTGTATCAAAGTTTGGGTACCAAGTTGAGGTTCAGTACAACCTATCATCTGCAGATAGACGGACAGTCAAAGAGAACCATTCAGACATTGGAAGATATTTTGTAAGCTTGTACCTTGGACTTCGGCAGAACTTGGAAAGATCATCTTTATTTAGTAGAGTTCTCTTACAATAACAGTTATCAGGAAAGTATCCAGATGGCACCGTTCGAAGCATTATATCAAAGAAAATGCATGTCCTTTCTGGCATGGGACGATGTAGGAGAACAAAAATTATTGGGACCAGAAATGATCACGCAGACGGTGGAGACAGTCAGGTTGATCAGAAAGCGGCTACTAGTTGCACAGGACCGACACCGACATTAGGTAGATCAGCACCGAAGGCCTCTAGAGTTTAGTGTTGGTGACCAAGTGTTTCTGCATATTTTGCCTACTCGGGGTATTATTAGATTTGGAACCCGAGGGAAGCTTAGTCCAAGATACATCGGTCCCTTTGATATTCTTGCCCGGGTAGGCGATGTTGCTTATCGTCTTGCCCTTCCGCCTTTGCTACAAGATGTGCATGATGAGTTTCATGTATCTCAGTGGCGTAGGTACGTCTCGAATCCGAGTTATGTCCTCGATCATTCTGAGCTGGTCGTTGGTACCAACCTAACTTACGAGGAGCAACCCATATCCATTTTTGATCGACAAGAGAAGGTGCTAAAGAACCGGACTATTATTCTTGTCCGTGTCGCTTGGGGCCATTACTCACCAGGAGAGTCGACATGGGAGCGAGTGTAATGCCCCGTCCCGTACGAGGCATTTGGTTGGCTTGTTGGATGCTATCAGAATATTGGACCATGACTTATGTTAGGAATCAAGATAATTGAGACTGATGCAGTCTCTTGGCGGACTGAATAGTATGAGCATTGGAATGTGGCTCACTGGTGGAGCTGCGCTTAGGAGGAATATGTGTAATCGGAACATGAAGACCCTTTTATGCAAGTGAGTGGAACTGTCCTTCCTCATTACTCCTTCATGCTTAATAAAATAGAGTATTGAAATGTTATGAATTATCCATAATTGTCCTGTGTTTTGGTTACTGGATAATAGAGATGCTTAAGTTGCCTAATATTGGAATGTACAACTCATGATCATTGAATTACTGAACGAATCCCACTTGAACTATTAATATGACTTGATGCTTGAAATGAATTGATAACGTCCCTTCTGTTAATACTGCTTATGCAATGAAATACTTGAGTAGTGAGATGCTACTTGAATGATACATGAGAAATAAACTGGTTGTGCTATTAACACAAAGAACTGAATGAAACACTAGAATCATGTACCTTCTGCGTAACTGTTGATGTTTCCTATTTCCTTATAAGTAATGAAGGAATGATATGAAATGCTGCAGGTCCTATTGAGATGAATGAAATATTGTTTGTTTCTCTTAGAAAGGAATGATATGAAGAATGTTCTAATGATTAATGCAATGAGAAATAATGAGGCTTGGGATCGTTGAGATCACCAAGTGAACAGGTAGTAAAGTTGAAAAGGTGAGATAATAAAATGTTACCTTTACTTATCTTAATGATTTATCATGCGACTTCGAACACGATCTAGTCGGACACGCATTCGCATGACCATGGGAAAACTTGTATACAAGGTATTATTTCCTCGAACGGTACCCACGACGGTGGGATCGAGTCGACCTAGGAGGGAATCGGAGTCGGCCTAGGAGGGAATCGGCGTGCTTTAGTGGCACACGGTATTGGGACCGTCATTCGGGCTCGCAACCTAGTGAAGGGCACATCCCATACCCTATGAAGTCCTATATGGCAAAGTCCTTAAATGGTGCATAGCACCAGTGGTCATGTATCAGGATGTATGCTAATGAATATTTTGTACAGACAGAGTAAGTATATCATATTATCCTGTATTCCTATGCAGGTACGTGGAGTCGGATATTGGTAAGAAATCACTTAAATGTGATATATGCAATATATGTTGGTTGAATTGTTTGCTTAATCATGCTAAACAATACAATGTTATGATGTTGCCTTTAAGTGAGAACTCTATAACATGCTCAACATGTTAAATGCAATATGCTGGAATGTTGCCTTGCTAAAAGAATACCTATAACATGTTTGGCTAATGTTAACTTAATGACGCTTAAAAGATGCCTCTAAATGTATACTGTCAGGACTTGATAACACCAAGTATGTTTCATTGTTGCCTTTACCGAAAAAAGGAGATAACAAGTTTACTTATTCAATGTTTCTGCTCATGAACTGTAACTGATGCTAGGCCCCAAGTAGAAAGATCATTCTAATAAAAGCTTGCTTAAATGACTACTTATTGTTGGTTTAGGCGAATGGGTTGGATTTTGCTCGCCACTACATAGATGATGTACTGACCTACGTTTTGTGGGTAGGTACTCGTGCTTGGGATGTTCTGCTCACGAAAGATTGGCTTGATTGGTCCCGCAGCATCGAAGATTTATTGGGCATGCAGAAGCTCTCCTTGTACAAGATGATGTCTTATGTTTATAAAGGGCATAATGTATGGAACATTGTAATCAGTTGTACTAGTGAGTTGTAAGCCAAGTCAGTATATCGAGTTGTAATCCAAAGTATCAAATGTATGCTTTATAGCATTGTTCAGTTGGCTTTCAATGTAGAGTGAAAGCCAACAGAACAATATGTTATAAGCATTGTACTTCAATACAAGTCTTGTACTCTTCTTCAATTATCAATAAAGACAATAAAGTTTTATATATCTCTCTGTGACTACAAGACATCTTCTCATTTTCGCTATTACAAATCAAATGATGTGTTCCCATTCGATAAGAAAGAATGTCATCGTTAACTTTAATTTGTCTGCTTCTGCCGCTGCGATGTGTTCCTATTTGGAGAAAATCAATTATGTACCATCTCTGCCTTGTACAAGTGCAATACCAGACTTGTACGGCATCACGCCCTAGCGAGGACGATTGATTCCAAGAGATAAATATGTGAATACATGACTCTACGAATCGGGGCGTGACAGCGAGAGGACGAGATTAGATCTCGATATCTGCACTTGTTTGACTCAGAAGGTATATTTATTCTTATGCCTTCGAAACATGTTTCCATGTTTGTATTGCACCCACTAGGGTAGATGATTGATCTCTAACGCCTGCTAGAATTGATATAATTACATGTGTAGTTAGTCTTGTAATTAGTATCTTGCTTTCCTTGATTTCTCTATCATGTCTTGGCAGAAATTCCGAGGATAGAATTTTTCTAAGGAGGGTAGAGATGTCACTCCCCGATAATGATATACGTATTTTTATTTTTTTGATTCCTGTATATAGTATTTGTAATGTGCACCTTTAATTTATTGTTTTATTAATTGTTGCATGTAGCCGCTAAGCATGTCATTAGTGGAATGGTTAGAGCATGATTAGGACTAGGGTTTTAATAAACCAACCCCACCCCTATAAATAATCTCTTCCACACTCTCTTTCCTCATTCACTCTCTCATTCATTTTCCTCATCCACCAACCCACTTAGGCAAGTACATCTTGCTCAAATGAGAGACCACTTGTATTTTTTAATTTCTTGTTATTTCTTTGATATTATTAGTCTAGATTGTTCATCTTTTCATTATCTACAAGTTTAGTTCTTGGTGTTTTTGATTTTAATGGCTACTTTTGTGTAGACCTAAGCTTCTAAAATTAGGGTTAATGGATTTTCGTGGTTTTGATCTATCAAACTTGGTTGTTTTCTAAAACTAATTGTTCCATGTTGTAGAGAATTTGATTTCATGCAGTTTTAGCTTTCATTTCGCTTGATTTCGAGTTCGGATGAGGAACTTATGGCCATGGCAAGTTTTTGGAACTTTTATGGTTGAACTTGCTGTTTTGGGACGACGACCCCCATGTGTCAGGATCGTCCATGCGCCGAAATTTTTATGCACCCGGAAGGCTATGTGCCGTGAAATCCCGACAATGCATCCTATTGACTTCGTGCGTTTCATGCGCGTAGGTACCCTATGCGCATGAACTAAAGACGCAATATAAGTTTTATCCATGCGTTGGAATTCTCATGCGCTGGAATACTCGTGCACTGGAAATTTTCATGCGCTGGAATTCTCATGCGCTGGAATTCTCATGCGCTGGAATTCTCGTGCGCTAAAAATTCTCGTACGCTGGAATTTTCATGCGCTGGGATTCTCGTGCGCTGGAATTCTCCGAATTTACTATTTTTTCCTGTTTGAGCTATTTTGTAGCTATAATCTTATAGAACTCAAAACATGAAAGTTGTAGATCTTTGTCTTGGCTTCAGAAATCTTTTTGTCTTGCTCTAACTGGAGTCTATATGCGATTGATAGTTTCAATCCCCTATAGATGTTCTTGATCTTTCTTGCATATTTTTTTGTACTTGACCTTCATTCCCGACCTGACTACCTATGCATGTGCAGGTAAATCTTATGCGTGTACTGAGGTACATTCTATGTGAGCACCGAAGGGCTATCTCATGTGCTAAGTGTTCCTACGCGATATATGTCAGTACATCCAAAGCCTCGAGCACTTACATAATGAATGGTCGATAGTAATGACGTGGTATGACTCCTTGAGCCAGTACGGATTCTTACTTGGGGTACTCGTATAATATATGACATCTAGGGGAATTAGCATGTGACCACGACATGTGAAATTCTGAGATTAATCTAGGGTTAACTAAGTAACTCAATTTGGTAGATGCATTGGGAGGGAAGAATCTTGAGATCGTGCCATACTAGCCGCCCAGGTCCCGTCCTGACGTGTCGGGTTGGCTGCCATGGATTTGGTTTCATCCGCCTATGGTAGATGACTATATCCGACTCTTATGTGCTATGTGTTATATGTTTTAGCGCGGTAGCCTTACGAGGGACCGGTGCATAATTAATGTGCTACACGTTTGTATATATAATGGATTGGCTAGCCCTGCTGGAACGACACAATATGAGGATTCCTATAATAGCACTACGGGGATAACTCCGCCAAATATAGAAAGCCGCAAGAATGAATGGCCTCTTGAAAAATGACTTGACTGTGCCTTGTACCTTTCGTTCATAGCCGAGGGGTATGGACTGTCATGGTGCGTGGTCCAACCCATGTCCTTATTTTGTTGTTGGGTTGGGCTATCGTGCTATGACAGGTTGTGGACTGAGGTTACGATCGGAAGCTTTTATTATTACTAGTATTATTATTTTATTCTTGGGTTTTATCTCACTCTTTTGTGCTCCCTTGTGGTACTTGCTATTCGTGGCTGACCCCACTGGTTTTGTTTGGCCAGATCACGTAGTAGAGCATGAGGATCCAACTTTCCTTCCTAACGTCATTAGTGCATACTAGGAGCATGGCTGGCGAGGGACTTGAGTAGGTTTCTACTCCACCACTCTAGTATTCATTACTTATGTTCTAGCGTTTAGCCACCGGCACCTGTTTAGCCGGTTAATCTGGATATTTTATCTTTCATATAATTGTAATTAAATCAGACTGCTGTTGAATACAATTTTGTGCCTATGACTCTCTGGGCTAGCTAATTTCTAAAGCTAGTTCCCCATGATCATTTTGATGAAGCATCGGGGACGCCTTACTGCTTTATCTCATATGCTCATTAATTGTTGTTTTCTTGCTTTGAATGATTAAGACATAGATGGTCTATGAGACCATAAGAGACTTGATTGTTGCATGCACCCCTTGTCTCTTGACAGTCACGATCGTCGTATGACGTTTGCATACCTCATATAGAGTAGCTGGCCTAGTCCGTTCCGTATTCTGGTACTGGAGCGTGACAGTCTTTCCTGAAGAACATGATCAACGCGCCACCTGCCTGCCTCAATTAATTGACGAACATTGTCTCGCCTGTATGCAATGTTTTGCATTGGAGCACCATATCTATGTAACATGATCTCATGCTTTATCCAGGGTCCAAACAGAGATCCGTATTCCTGCCATCTCGAAATACACTCACTATCAGTTGTCTAACATCCCACCTGTGATGTAAGATGTGCTTGAACGATACTGACTCGTTATTGTTTGACCGATATTCCCAGAAATTCACATGCTTAAAGTATCAATCCCCATCCATCAGGCCCACAGCGAATCCTCAGTGATGATACGCCAAGTCAGTTTCATCTCTGCCACCTTCCTGGCCGTGCCTAGTTTTTTGAGTCTAACTCCCCCTTCTCTTCGGGGTCGGCATAAAACCTCCCAAGCAATGGCATGCATCCTGCCCTTCTAAATGAAATTGGCACAAATTGGCTCCATACGTCGAATACTAAATGTCGGTAGAAGTATGGATTGCTACCAGAAGGTAGTAACTGCCATGATTACCAATCGGACTAGCTTTATGCGACCCCCAAATGATTAACACTGCACCTGTCAACCCTCTACTCTACGTTGGACATACTCCACTAGGCTCTGATAATCTATATCATATGTATAATTCATTGTTAGTAGAATACCCAAATATTTGACAGGTAATTCACCTCTGACAACTTCCAATATGGCCGCTTGATCTTCTTTGCTTTGGCAGAAAGAACTAAAATATACCTAACTCTTCTCTTTATTGAGACGCAAGCCAGACAGCCTTCCAAACTTATCCATAATGTCCGACACCACTTAGAAACTGGAGAAGGATGGGTCAGGAAGACAAGTAGATCATCATTATATATCAAATGCATGACCTATGGATGCACCTTCTTATACATTGGTGTAATCTACTTCCTCCAGGCTATCGCATCTAACAAGCAAGAAAAATACTTCGTGACTATCGTAAATAAGTATGGTGACAACAGTTCTCCCTGACGAATCCTATGATTGCTGCTGAAAAATCCATGCAGTTGCCCCTGTATAAGTACAGAGAATGTTGCTGACGATATACATTCTCGAATTCGGGTAACAATTAGGCTATGTGTTTTGAATACACGATTGAATTTAGCGAGACGAACAAGTCGGGATTGGATTATGAAATTTGGTTGGTGATTTCGTACTCGATAGAGGACGTAACATAAGACTTGTCGAAGAGACCTTGTATCGAAGATATTGTTGTCTTTGAACATCATCGAGTCAACTTGACCTCTTATGTCGGCAGAGATTAAGCACCATGTACGGGTGAGTCGCCTAGCAGGGTGGTCCCAGATACGATGCATAGATAGTTCAGAGAATATAAGTTATATTGGAATAGTTATGTGCGAGGCATCGTACGAATTATGGACAATTTTTTGGACATGTTGGACTTAGTCCATGTCATTGAGGTAAAACTTTAAGAATAGTTAGACAAAGACTTATGCGAGAAATAGAAAATAGTTACACGAATAGACACTGCGGAGAATTATTGCAATCGGATGCTTAACGATTTGATAGAACACATATGTTAGACGTTAGCGAAACATATGGAATCAGAAATACGGATTGAATTATGTTGTATACAGAGATGCATGTTGGATGATCACGTGGTATAGAATAATTCATACGCGAAGAATTTTGGGGAATAGACGCTATGATCAGATCAGTCGAGAGTATTAGATAGATAATATTCGAGGAATAAAAGCCGCACCTATTAGCATTGCTCGAATTTTCTACCATTGTGCTTGCTGAAATGCATATGTTTCGGGGATGACTTAAATATGTCTACGATCCAAACTCAATGGTATACCGAATTCAAATAAACTGTAGGTAGGATTTAGAGCTCTTAAAGAAAAATTCACGAATGTCGAAACGATGATAGTGGAACAAATTTTTTGAAACGATCAAGAGAAACGCGTGGATTGAATGTCGGTTTAGGATTCGAGGACAAACCTTATTCCGAGTGGTATATTATGTAATGCCCGACACCAGTTTGTATTACACTGAGTTGATTAATTCGATGAGCTCTGAGTTCATTTCGAAGAAGCATGATTTTAATTTGAAGAGGTATTAACTTGGTTGGTTTTATGTGCAGGAATATGCGAAGTTCCTTGCGATCAGAGTATTGCCCTATGATGAGTTTAAGTATGGACATGATAGTTCAAATCAGTGGTTAGTTCAAGGGAACACAAAGTGTTCGCATGGTTAACTCGGATGAGGTGATTGTGCAACGATGATAAGGTGTCGGGTCCGCATCAGTTTGATGAAGCGATATGCAGAATGGCTTAAGTTGAGTGGGCTTTGTCCCTTCTACTATACTTCTTCATGCCTAATTAAAATGTATTGTTAATTGCTGATATCGGTATTAAGTCCACAGGCGAGTAATGATGAGAAGTGTTGGTTGTATCAAGTATAACGCTCGTGCGATGTTTGTTGCATTGGTGCATCACGTTACGAGATAATTGTTACATCAGTGCAGCAAAATCGATAAATGGAAGCAGATTCGAGCGATAGTTGGGAGTATCGAGAATGAATCGTTGCACAAGTTCAACGAATAGGATCGAAAAAAATCAAGGAACAATATGAGCGAGTCAGTTCAGGTCACATTTGAGCATATTTGGTAAAATCAGGTATTTGGAGTTGTTTGGATGTACTACATGCCTATATTGGTTTGGGTTCGATTCGGGTCAAGTTTGAGCTAGTTTGGTACAACCGGGTCTCCTAAAAAGTCAAAATCCTCTAAAAAAAATTAATTAAGAAAAATATATGGTTTAAGCCACAGTTTGACTTACTTCCAAACAAGGAACATAAATATGGCTAGGTTATCCCTACCATGGCTAATATGCTAGCCAAAGCACATGACTATACTAGGTATACCATAATTCCTAGTCATGCATCTCAAACTCAATTATGACTAAGAATATATATATATATATATATATATATATATATATATATATATATATATATATATATATATATATATATATATATATATTTGGTGCATCATGTTACGAGATAATTGTTGCATCAGTGCAGCAAAATAGATAAATGGAAGCAGATTCGAGCGATAGTTGGAGTATCGAGAATGAATCGTTGCACGAGTTCAACGAATAGGATCGAAAAAAAATCAAGGAACAATATGAGCGAGTCAGTTCAGGTCACGTTTGAGCATGTTTGGTAAAATCAGGTATTTGGAGTTGTTTAGATGTACTACATGCCTACATTGGTTTGGGTTCGATTTCGGTCAAGTTTGAGCTAGTTTGGTGCAACCGGGTCTCCTAAAAAGTCAAAATCCTCTAAAAATATTTAATTAAGAAAAATATATGGTTTAAGCCACAGTTTGACTTAATTCCATACACGGAATATAAATATGGCTAGGTCATCCCTACCATGGCTAATATGCTAGCCAAAGCACATGACTATACTAGGTATACCATAATTCCTAGTCATGCATCTCAAACTCAATTATGAATAAGACTATATATATAGATATATATATATATATATATATATATATATATTTATATATATATATATATATATATATATATATATAAAATATATATATATATATATATATATATATATAAAATAAATATGGTTTTAAAAAAAATAATATATATATATATATAAAATAAATATGGGTTTAAAATATATAAAAATCCAAAAGTCATTAATTAGGTCAAATAAATAATATAAAATAATTTAAAAAAATTCAAGGGTAAACATTCTACCTACCTTAAAGAATTTCTTTCTTGAAATTAAAAATTATCTCGGAAGAAAAAGGGATAAAAATGTTCACTGCAGAATAAATCAAATGCCACTACTCGTACTGGATTTTCTTGAAAGGATGCGGCATGACTACCAATGGGATCCTATCTTGATATCACATTCTAAGGCTAGAGTCCACTGGCTCAAGACACTACCCAACTTATAGGAATCAAGTTGGCATTAAAAGTGTAATCATGATCTATTTACAAGATTCATGAAAGGTCTATCTCCAAGAATATATAAAGAAGAATAGGTATTTTTGACCATATTCTTAGAGTTTCTATGAGGCCTAGGTACTATCATGGGGTTATTGGATCAACAACCCTATAAGGAAATCAATACTAAATATGTATTTATTATATATAGGTTGCCTTCTACAAGACAGAAATAAATGACTTGGTCGAGTATAATTAGACGAGAAGTGGTACTGAGGACCAACGGTTAAGCATACATAATCTAGATCCAAGAACTATACCATTAGTTCTCACATATTAAGCCATACAATAATTATAACTAACATTCTATCTATATGGTCTGGCTACCCAACATCACAATCACACCAATAACCTAGTTTGATTATACTCTATAATATAACTATAAGGTTGTCTAGTTTAGTCATTTAAGAAGTAGATGGTAATAGGAACCTAAGGCTGGCTCAAGCAAACCATAGCCAATATCAAACAATGGTAGGGTCAAACAAAGTTGGAAGGATTGTCAAAATATTTTCAAGAACGGTATGAACCCAAGCGAGATGTATATGACGTAGTCTAGATAAAATTAGAGAACCATATACTTTCATAATCATGTCATCTGGAGTCTACCCTGCTAGCACGTATCTGGCTGCAAAACTGTCACTACCATGTTTCTAGTTTGAGGGTATTTTTGTCATTTTTGAATTATTTGAATTTAATACATATTATTAGGAATTTTTAAATAATTTAATTGAATGATGTGATTTAAATACTAATCTAATTATTGCCTTGTGATTATGGTTAGCCTAACCTAGATTGGACCTAACCTAGATGGGTCATAGCTAACTTAGTGAGCCACTTTGAGAATTAGATGGGTTGGTTAAGGGGTTAAGTCAAGTTTAGTTATGGCTAAGTGATTTGCAAGAAACTAGGATATAACCCTTTGTTCTAGGCCACCCATTAGCCTTGATTCATTCCTAGCCATAGGATGAAACCTAAAAACCCTAACCCTAACTATTATGACCAGCCAAGACCCCCTGCCTATATAATGTCTCTATGGAGATTTGTGCCTCTTTCTTTATTAGTTCTTCATTTTCTTAAGGAATAGGTAAGCCTTCATTAAATTCCTTCCTAGTTTAATCAATAGGACTCCTTTTTGATTGGGATTTCTTCCATTATGATCTAATCAATGTTTTCTTGCTGATGGTGGAGTCAAATCTCAGATTTGCATCAATTTAGGGATTTTGGGTGACTTTGAAGAACTCCTTGGAAGAGACTTGTTGTATTGAAGAACACCCATAGGTACATTCTATTCTACCCATTAAAACTAGGTTTTTATTGCATAAACATCTAGCCCTAGGTGTCTTGATTCTGTAGGTACATGGTTTTCCAATTTTCGTGTCCTGTACGTATCCGTATCAGACACGTATCAGTGGCATGCGCAGGTGTTCGATGAAATGCCGCAAAGGGCATTTCGTTCAAAATTTCAAATTGTGTTTAAATGGAAATTCTCATTTTGATGTCGCTTACATGATTGTGATTTACTGGGGTGGTTTTGAGTCGTGTCCGAGTCACAATGGACTCGCGGACACGGTCGCGCGCGCCTGGGCGTACTGTCCTGCTACCCGTAGGGTCGTGCGACTCATACAGAACACATGGGCGTGTGCCATTGGACGTGGAGCTCGAGGCAGTGTCTGACATGAGACTCCCCAAGTCTTGTGTCACTTGGTGGCGTGTCGTGTGCGTACGGACACGTGCACAGGCCAACCGAGCTCGTGCAGTCTCGTGTGCGCGTATGTTTTTGTTTGGACACATCCGTGTCTGGTTTCTGGACACGAATTTGATTGTAGGACACAAACACAATGTTGTTATTAATTACCAACCCTTTTCATGAATTATTAGATGATATTTCAATGTCGAATGGGAATTCCCCATTTATTCTGGTACTGCCATGTATCAGTGATATGTTTCACTATTTTTTTCCTAATTCGATTTGCCTTAATGCTTTAATATCATGTATATTATTATGGGTTAATGTCTGTGCATTAGAAAACATGTTTAGATTATAGAAATTATTCTTTGTAAAGGATAATGATGAATGGGGATTCGAATTACAGTGAGGAACTGTCATCACTGATACATGATTTTCCTTGAAACCTGAGATGATTCTAATCCCAGTTTTATTGATAACTTACACCTATATATAGGAATTATGTGTTGGTTCATGTGGGAATATCATTTGGGTTTTGAATGCTAACTATGACTCTTCGAAATCCTGAGAATCATGAACTGGAACCTGAGTTTTAACCCCTGAACTAATTTCCCTTCCCTTGCATTTCACTGATTCCTTTCACTGTTAATTCCTAAGCTGAGAATGGATTCCTATGTTAATACACTGAACTCCTATTTGAATGCCTTAATTCCTAAACCCCTGAACTCTTGATGTCCAGTTTAGTGTAGGTTCCTCACTGTTAAGGGGCTTTCCCCATATTACTAGTTCATGGTTAGTTTTATGTATTCAATATAATAGCATTCATTCAGGAATTGTTCTTCTCTTATTTAACTGAAGTTTGTTTTATGACCAACTGTTTTTGTGTATATTGATTCCCTGAATAGGGATGAACTATTTTACACAATAAACCTGAGTTCACAATACTTGAGAGTGATTTCCTTCTTTCCTGTGCACTGTTTTCCCTACATAACACTGTCACCAGTGATCACAAGCACACAAAAACCAGAACTCATGACCCACACACACTGCATACATTCCTGCACACTGTAATATACACACACTGCACACATGCCCTGCACATATAAAAATCTGAGAATGCAAGTGTGAACTGAGTTTGCCTTGATTGATGTTGTGAACTCAAAAATCTGAGAACTTATACCTGTCTTGATTCCTGTCATATGTTCCTATAACACACACACACATTTCATAAAATATACACACACCCTTCACTGATTTTTCTCATTCACCCTACACACACACACAAGCAATCATGTACACACACACACACACACACACCCGGGTCCTGTCACACATGGACAAACCCCTCTCTCTCACTCACTCACTCTCTATTATCTATCCCTCTCTATGTATCCTCTTCCTATGTAATATATGTATATATGTAATGTAGGTATATATGTAATGTATACTTAATATATGTATCTATATATATATGATATAAGTTGTGTATTATATACAAGTAACCAGTATAGATATGCACAATGGGTGTATAGGTTATATTAGAATATAAACTAGTATCATATAAAATGTGTGTATATATATATATATATATATATATATATATATATATATATATATATATATATATATTTTATATATATATATATATATGTAATGTGTATATATATATATATTATGGTTGTGTAATATATATACATGTGTCATGTATTAGATATAGGTAAAAAAAAAATATATATATATATATATATATATATATATATATATATATATATATAATGTGTATATATATATATATATTATGGTTGTGTAATATATATACATGTGTCATGTATTAGATATAGGTAATGTCAGGTTGTCATGAATTATGATTGGCTAATAGGCATGATATAGCCTATAGCTTATGGTGTGTCAGTTAGACTAGTTAAGCCTAGTTAGACTTGCTAGACCTAGGTTTGACTTCTTGGTTGACCAGGGTTGACCAAGAGTTGACTTTAACCTAGTTAGACCTAGACTCATGTAGAATGCATAGTAGAGCTTTATTTTATCATTTTAGACTTGTTGTGAGTTGTGCTGTTCTGATTAGGAGCCAGACACCACTCCTCGGACATTATATTCACCTTGGACATTTAGTTACCAGGCGAGTACATTCTCTGATCATTTCATATCATGTTTAGGATTATATTTCCTGCTTTAGACTATCTTACTTGATGCTGACACGATGGAACACGGATTAGTACTATATGGATCCCTTCATGAGATGTTATTCTTCTCGGGAGCATCAGATACTTTTGTCTCATGTGTGTTTCACTTACATCACGTATCTTATGCTTCTATCATCATGAATCTTCGGGAATCAGCTAGTGACTCATGTACCCTCATGATCACCGAGCCTTCACAAATTAATTCATGAATCACCCTATACGGGTAGTAGTTTAGTCACGAATCTTAACGTAACTTGACTGGATCCTTGTGTATTGATTGGGGTACGGGGGAGTATGAATGGTCATGTGAATAAATATCCAAAGTAGTGTAGTCATGAATCACTCTTATTGTAGTCATGAATCAGTCCTAAGCCATTCACATGTTCGTCTGTACTCTAAATTACTAGCACTATCTCTCTTTTATATATCATAGATATTTACTTACAGTCTCTTTCTCTTACATTATGCTATTCTTCAGTTTCCTGTATTTATTCTCTTGCATGATTATACTTCCTTTCATGTTATGACTTGTTGAGATGTATTGTGCTCGCTCCTGTCCTGACTGGACCTGTTGAAATATTACAGAGGATGAGGATGAGGCTGGCTGTCCCACTTATTATGGGGCTACCCTAGATGATAGTACAGACTTGGACCAGCTGCAGGAGCCCTTAGCTGTGGACGACACTCCTCTAGACTAGGATGTCTTTATTTATATTCATTCTGGATGATTGTATATATTGATAATTGGATTTGGGATATGTATTTGTCTTAGACACTTAGACTCTCTGTTTGTACTTGGGATTTCCTTTCATTTCAGCAGTGTTTATCTATCTATGATTCCATCTTATCTTCTGTCTTAGTTGTGATTGAGTTTACTTTCTGCTATGTCACCCCCATTCGGAGATTATAAACTGTTTAGCTTTATATTGTTAGATGTTGTGACCTAGGACAACGTTCTACCGCCGACACTGCGACATAGGCTTGACGTACCCATGTCTCGTGCCCTTACTCTAGGGTGCGGGTCGTGACACATTTTTAGTGGTGGTCCATGCAGGTCTAGATTAGAAGTGTAGTGGTATTCGAACTAGAATATCACTGCAGCCTGCAGTAGAGTTAGGAAATTTTTTGAAAGTACTCAATCACATTAGGACAAACTCTTTATCAGATTCCGTATATCAAAAATTTTGCTGCTTATTGTCTTCCTTTGAATTTAATCTATCCTCCTTTGATATTTGACTCATTCTCAGCAATTTTTTCTTTTGATCTGTGTCTCCAGGATGGTCGAGACGCGATCGTATTGTCAGGGCCAGGGGGATATCGAGGAGAGGTCTGCCACCTCTCACACTCAGCAACTAGCCCCTGGTACTGCATCCCTAGTCAGGCCAGCAGGGGTAGGCATTTCAGCAGTTTTTGGAGGAGCCCCACCAACTGTGAGGCATGAGCTGAGTCCGGTGATTCCGGATGTGCTTCAACAGCAGCAGCCACCTGCGGGGACAGTTGATGCCGTACAGCTGTTGGCTTTCTTCAGGCAGTACATGGAGGGTCAGCAGACCCAGCAGCAGAGGCACACGGCAGAGCTCACTCGAGGCATCGAGCTGGCAGTGACCGCAGTGGAGAGAGTCGTAGCTCAGCCAACGGCAGCCCCGCAGCCGCACCAGCCACGGGAGAAGGGCATCCAGGACTTCCAGAAGATGCATCCGAGATACTTCCGAGGGACAGAGGGGATCCTGTATGCCGATGAGTGGATCGAGCATATGGAGGAGATCTTCAGGATGGCTGAGATCCCGACGAGGCTCCAGATAGAGACAGCGGCCAGTATGATGCAGGATCTGGCCCGTACATGGTACCAGACCGACCCGAGGGTTGGCACAGCAGGACAGACTTGGGCAGCATTCAAGAAGCTGTTCAAGGAGAAGTTCTTTCCAGACGCAGCGCTGGGAGCCCTCGTGTCACCCACAGTTTTCAGAAACAGGGATATTTTTATCATTTTACATTTTAAATATTTTTGAAATTTATTTATTATTGATGATATTATTTTGGGGTTGAAATTTATTTTATTATTTATGATATTGTTTTGGGGTTATTTGAGTCGGGTTCGAATTTCAACTCAGTCCGACATGAAACGGGGACCCGGGGGGTAGTTTGACTCTAGTGGGACCCACACACTAGTTAGGCATGGCCCATATGATATTAATTTTAGTCCACATGATATTAATTTTAGTTAGTAGTTAGACTAATTATTTATGGATAGGTTTAGTTTAATTAGAGACTTAAAACTAGACTAAATTGACCTCAACCTTTACCCATTCCTAATTTAAATCAAATAGATTAGTGGAGGACATTTTGGACATTCAATAGAGGACACCTCACCCTTTTTGGGCAGTCACCTATGGGGGGGATAAGGAGTGAGTCACTCCTTCATTCATTTGTTTTTATCTACTTTCTCTCTCTTGTTCTTCCATAAATTAATTTAGAGATGAACCTCCATTGATTTCATCTCCAAATCAACCCCTTCTTCTACCAAATCTTCTTTATTTCTCTTCTACTCCATGGTTAGAGGGTGCTAGCCAAGTTTGGGAGGACTCGGAGCTCGTTCGTGTCCTTTTGGAATCTCTACGTGTCGGTGCCATATCGGAAGACTTTTCCTTTGAATCTCTCTCCCGGAAGGTATAATCTCTCCTCTAATCCATCCCTACATGCATATAGAAATATTTTGAACATATAAAAATGACCCCCATGGTTGCATCTCTATTTGTGTCCATTTCGTATCCATTTGGAGGTCATAGGAGTGTCCTTTGTGTTGTGGTTGTGTCCATGTGGGAAAACCCCAAATTTGGACACACTATGTGTTGTTGTTATGTATGAATAAATTATTACATGTTTAATCTCATATTTTTGTATTGGAGATGTGTTCTATAGTGTCTCATATATATATATATTAGTGTAGAGTGTGAGTTCTTGATATATTATGTTATATACTTGTGTTTCTTTTGTCTCAAACTACCTAAATTCGTCATAATTTTTATCCACGTTTTTAGTCTAGAGCAACTTAGAAATGTCATAACTTTTAGCTTAAAACTCTGATTTATCTCTTATTTTTTTAAAAGAACCGTATCGAAGTTAGATTTTCAATATATATTTTAATAAGCTAATTCGTTCTGAAATTTTCTATAAAATTATTTGAGTGTCAGCTGTACGAAAGACGAACGCGTTTCGGTGTTTTTGCGATTTCGGGAGCTTCCGGACACGAAAATGCGATCCGTTTAAAGTTTTGAAAGCTAACACAAAGATTTATAATATACTTTAATCCTAGAATTTAGTGAATGCCCAATTGGTACACCATTAGTTTTAAGTAGAAGAGTGACTATACGATATATGTATTTTGTGTAACCTATGAGCCTATGTAGTATGGATATTAAATGAATAGAGTATGCATGAATGTTAGATGAATGAAATAATATATATATGATATATGTTCTCTTTACATTAATGTATATATATGGTTGAATGCAAGCATGTAGGAATGCAATTAATATAATGCATATAAGCAATGCATTAATAAAAGAATGATATACAATGTATGCATGAAAGTATATAATGAATGCTAGATATAAATGCAAGATATATATGTAATAATAGATATGAATGCATAATGTATAAATATTGTAATGCAATATATAATGATAACATGCATGTTAAGTAGAGTATGATGCAAGCATGAATGAATGGAGAAAATACATGTATATAGGTAATATAGAATGTAATTATGAAAGGAATGAATGATAATATAACATGATATATAAGATAATGCAAGGTATGAAAATATGATGTGTGCATATTTGTATGTCTCTATGTTAATGTATGAAATGATATGAATATACAATGTATGCATATGTAAAAACATATAGGTAATGCATAGATGCATGAATAAAATAAATGTTTGCAATATGTTAATATAAATACAAGTATGTAATATGCATGAATGTAAGTATAATATAATACAAGTATACATGTATGTATCATGTAAATGTAATATACATGATATGTATGTATGCATGTTTACAAGGTAAGTATGTATGTATGTATTTCTATAAACTGAGTTAACCTATAACCTTTTACACACATGCATTCATACACCCTTTGACATTATGTATCCCATGTCACATACACCTATCTATCACTAAATTTTAGAACATTAACACATATCCTTTCACACACATGCCAAACACACACATACTCACTTACTCTTTTACCTTTCTTTCTCTCTCTATATATATGTATGTGCCTATATATAACCTTTCCTATATATAATATGTATATGAATATGTGAATGTGAATAATATATATACATTATATGACTAAGTTTGTGCCTTGTTAGCTTATGATTTAGTTTTGTGCTTGGTTTAGCAAGTGACTTAGGCTATGAGTTAGTAGCTATCTTGGATACTTGATTTGCATATACTTAGTTTGTTTAGACCTAGAATAACTTGTTTGACCTAATTTAGACTTGTTAGACCTAGTTTGACCATAGTTGACCTAGGTTTGACTTCAGGGTTGACCAAGTTGACCAAGAGTTGACTTTGGTCTAGATTGACCTAGAATCATGTAGAATGCATAATAGAATTTTATATTGCCATTTGGACTTGTTATGACTTGTGATGTTTTGATTAGGAGCCAGACACCTCTCCTCGGACAATATATTTACTTTGGACATTCAGACACCAGGCGAGTACATTTTGATCATTTCATATCCTGCTTAGAATTATATTCCTGCTTTAGATTACTATACTTGATGCTGTCACGATATTATCACGGATTAGTACTATATGGATCTCTTCATGCGATGTTATCCCCCTCGTGAGCATCGGGTACATTGTGTCATGTGCGTTTCACTTTCATTATGTACTCCTGTGCTTTCACCATACATGTACACTCTTGTAAATCTTGTACTCTCATGTTCACAGAGCCCTCATATATACTATCAGTGCACCCTTTCATGGGCCCCCATGTGATATCATGTACAATAACATAACCTGCTTAGATCCTCGTGTATTGATTGGGGAAAACGGGGGAGTGCTAGTAGTCATGTGAACAATTCTGTAGTAGTGTAGATCATGTGCACTCTTTAGTGTAGATCATGTACAAATTTGTCCTGTTCACATGTGCTATCCTGTACTCTACATCACTAGCCACTGTTAGTTCTCTATTTATAGTAGATATTTCTATTACAGTTCTCCTCTCCCTGTTTACATACTGTATTCTTCAGATCCTGTATCTTACTTTACTGCATGATTATATTTTCTAACCTGCTATGATTTGTTGAGATGTATTATGCTCGCTCCTGTCCTGACTAGACCTGTTGATAATTTTACAGATAGTCTGGGATTGCCTGCTAGCCTAGAGGAGACACAGTAGAGGTTGTTTAGATAGTTTTTTCTATTGTCTGGAGTTGTATTATTTTATGGATTACTGTATTTTTGAGATTTGAGATGTATTTATGGTTTGTGTATTTTAGACACTTAGATTTCTCTCTGCTGTATCTCTTTTGGATTTCATGTTTTATCTATCCTTATCATGCTCTACCTTAGATGTGATTGAGACTGTATCTGCTATGTCAACCCTATTCGGGGAGTATAAACTGCTTAGCCTTATACTGTTAGATGCATGAGACCTAGGACAGTGTTCTACCGCCGACACTGCGGCGTAGGCTGGGCGCTGTTACGTACACGTACCCTCACGGTGGGTGCGAGTCGTGACACATTTTTAGTGGTGGCCCATGCAGGTCGAGTTTGTGTAGTGGTATTCGAATTAGAGTACCACTACAGCCTGCAGTAGAATTAGGATATTTTTTGAAGGTACTCAATCACAATTAGGATCCCTTGAGAGATTCCTAGGACGACCCTTGAGAATCTTATTTAACTTCGATTTGAAAACTCTTCTTCCCTTGGTTTGATTTATCTTTACTTTATGTTGTTGAATTTGATGGATTATTGTTGAATTTGAGTTGTATTTATTGATTTTGATGGAAGATTGTTGAATTTTGAATCTTGATGTTAGTTGTACTATCCGAGTTTGCATTTATATGATTTGAAAGATTTTTTCATTTTTGAATCTTGATGTTCGTTGATAAATTTTATTGATTTTGGGTATTCATTGTTGATTTAATTTAAATTTTGTCAAGATAAAATTATATGGGCTAGGTCATCTAAGTTATGGAATCTAGTCTTCTATGGTCACATTAGCCATCATGGTGAGGACATTAGTCTGATTTTGGATATATTTCTCAGGTGTGGGAATTTAAGATTTTCGCAGCCAAGCTAGCGGCATCGCGAAAATGTTAAATACCACGATTCTAGAGGTATGTGCCTAAGTCGAGGACTTGTGATTATCGTAGCCTTGCTTACTAGTATGACGAAGGTTTAGAGTACCATGATTTTGGATAGACGCATATGATTATCAGATTGTACCTTAAATATTTTTGAACATGTTTTCTCTACTTTGTTTCAGTCCTTCAAAAAAAAGAATTGTTATTGGTTTGTTTTGTTTTGTTTCTCATTATTTAACTTAGGAGTAGCTTTAGCTGTTTTTATAAACTTTGTGTAACTTCTTACTATGAATTCTTCTTAATACAATGAATCGATAATTTTGCTAGACCTTATATTGGATTTGATATTTTAACTCTGGGTTTTAAAAGGGTTCCTTCTTTAAAAAATAAGCAGAACAGATTTTATTGTTATTCCTTCTTGCTACTATCCTTGTTTTAAATAATAATGATAATAATAAAACTGTCTTGATTACACCAATCACCTACTTTACAATCTTGGTAGGAATCTAAATGTTGGTCTTAACGTAGAATTAAAATTTTATATTGGGACATGATAATATATATATATAAATATATATATATATATATATATATATATATATATATATATATATATATATATATATATATATATATATATATATATATATATATAGCAGACACTTGCCTGATACATATGCATGCTACACTTTGATTTCCAACCTATCTAAATACATATTAATATGTTGTTGATGTTTAAATTGTCAAAACCCCAATATTTCTGGTTTTCCTGCTTTTCCAGTTTAAATTCGTAATTCAAATATAAATTTCATGATAATAGTTTTGTTTACATCACTGCACATGTATGTTATACATAGGGTTTCAATTCAAAAAAAATGTGTTTGGTTGACTTTTGTGTTTGAATTTGTCAAATATAAGACTGTGTACATATTAACCCTTAATACTGGATTTTTAAATGTTAGTTCAAATTGATTGTTTTAAATATAATATTTAGAGCTGTGTACATTGTTGTATGTAGGGATATAATGTTAGGTTTCATATTCTTATATGTTAGGTTGTGATAAACATTGGGTTGGTTTGATGTTCGAATTTCCCCAAAAATCCTAAAACTGAATACATGTTAATATTTTTACATTGATTTCAAATGTTTAGTTCAATTTCAGATTTAACATGTAATATTGAACTGTATGCATATATAAATGTATGGATAGTATGTTAGGGTTTCTTCTCTATCATGTTAGGATATTGGAAGCATTGAGTTGGTTGTGATGTTTCAAAATCCTAAAATCTGAAACTGCATTATGTTAATATTACACTGGTTTAAATGTTAGCTTTTTTTTCAGATTTTGTATGTAAATGCTGAACTAAAACTGGGTTTAACATTTCAATACTAAGCTATAACCCTGTACAAGGACACACACACCCTAACTTAGTATGCACTGCCATGTAAACCTAACCCTTCCTCTCTATGTTATGTTAATATATCTATATAGATATATATAGAGTTTATGCATACATGTTATAATGTATATAGATACATAACTAAATCTCTACCTCTTTATATATACATATATACATGGTTAGCCATGCATGTTATGAGCAAATGAGTTGTGTATTGTAGATTGTTTAAACAATATGCCATGATTAGTGTAACTTGATAGTTATTGTTTGAAACCCAAATCCTCCTATGCACTTTCACGTATATTTCACATACACACACACACCTATTATCTAACCATATGAACATGTCCACATACACCCATACACACACGAACTACCTAACTTGTACATAATGCTAGCTTTTCCCTCTCTAACACTATATATATAAATATATTGTGATTGAATTTCCATGCAATTGGCTTTCATTCTTTAACTTTTGATTTTAATTTTCTTGAATAGTACCCCTTATTAGATAAATGGTAGTTATCTTTATTTTATTTTGATAAGTACCAGTTTTTATATAGGATGGAAGACTGTCTTACAGTCTTGATGATTTTTATTTCTGTATCTTTTCTAGTTTAGCACTCTAGATTGCTTGTGTGTTTTGATACCCTATGACCGTTTTGGTTTAGCATGACTAGTATACCTAAATGAGACTTTCACTACCACCGTATATCATGACCCTGTATGCCATCCTTTTAAATCGTATGATTGTTTAAGTTCTGAGACTTTGATTGTGGGGGGTTTGACCTAGAAGGAGTATGGACATTTAAATTTCCAGGACGAAATTTCTCTCTAAGGCGGGTAGACTTGTAACACCCAGTATTCTAAAATGAGGATAATTTTGAAATTTTATAATTTTAATCATTTATTGATTTAACATTTAAATCATGATATAATTTTTGGTAATTTTTAAATTATTTTAAAACTATTTAAAATCATGACTTATGATTTTGATGTTTTGCTAGTGAAACCCTAGAGACTGCTTGACCTAGAGCCTAACCATGTGATTAGGATGTTTTAATGTCATTTCTGGCCTAAGGATATTTTGCATTTGACCTCTTTGAATTATTTTGATATTTATTGCGTTGGTGATTGTTGATTTTGACATTTGATAGGTGTGATTTTGTGATGGTTTTGTGTCCGTAGCGGACACGTATCAGTTTTTATTTACAAATGTTTGATGTGCCTCAAAGAGATTTTTTTAAAAAAGTATTTGAATGAGATTGTTTTCTTCATGTGTTTCCTGTGATTGCTTTGTTTTAATTTCGAGGACGAAATTTTTTTAAGGTGGATAGATTTGTCACCCCCAGTTTTCAGAAACATGGATATTTTTATCATTTTATATTTTTAAATATTTTTGAAATTTATTTTACTATTTATGATATTATTTTGGGGTTGCAATTTATTTTATTATTTATGATATTGTTTTGGGGTTATTTGAGTCGGGTTCGAATTTCAACTCAATCCGACTTGAAACGGGGACCCGGGGGGTAGTTTGACTCTAGTGGGACCCACACACTAGTTAGGCATGGCCCACATAATATTAATTTTAGTCCACATGATATTAATTTTAGTTAGTAGTTAGACTAATTATTTATGATAGGTTTAGTTTAATTAGAGACTTAAAACTAGACTAAATTGACCTCAACCTTTAACCCATTCCTAATTTAAATCAAATAGATTAGTGGAGGGCATTTTGGACATTCAAATAGGGGACACCTCACCCTTTTTGGGCAGTCACCTATGGGGGGACAAGGAGTGAGTCACTCCTTCATTCATTTGTTTTTATCCACTTTCTCTCTCTTATTCTTCCCCAAATTAATTTAGAGATGAACGTCCATTGATTTCATCTCCAAATCAACCCCTTCTTCCACCAAATCTTCTTTATTTCTCTTCTACTCCATGGTTAGAGGGTGCTAGCCAAGTTTGGGAGGATTCGGAGCTCGTTCGTGTCCTTTTGGAATCTCTACGTGTCGGTGCCGTATCGGAAGGCTTTTCCTTTGAATCTCTCTTCCGGAAGGTATAATCTCTCCTCTAATCCATCCCTACATGCATATAGAAATATTTTGAACCCATAAAAATGACCTCCATGGTTGTATCTCCATTTGTGTCCATTTCATATCCATTTGGAGGTCATAGGAGTGTCCTTTGTGTTGTGGTTGTGTCCATGTAGGAAAACCCCAAATTTGGACACACTATGTGTTGTTGTTATGTATGAATGAATTATTACATGTTTAATCTCATATTTTTGTATTGGAGTTGTGTTCTATAGTGTCTCATATATATATATTAGTGTAGAGAGTGAGTTCTTGATATATTATGTTATATACTTGTGTTTCTTTTGTCTCAAACTACCCAAATTCGTCATAATTTTTATCCACGTTTTTAGTAGCTAGAGCAACTTAGAAATGTCATAACTTTTAGCTTAAAACTCCGATTTATCTCCTGTTTTTTTAAAAGAACCGTATCGAAGTTAGCTTTTCAAATATATATTTTAATAAGCTAAATTCGTTCTGAAACTTTCTGTAAAATTATTTGAGTGTCAGCTATACGAAAGACGAACGCGTTTCGGTGTTTTTGCGATTTCGGGAGCTTCCGGACACGAAAATGCGATCCGTTTAAAGTTTCGAAAAGCTAACACAAAGATATATAATATACTTTAATCCTAGAATTTAGTGAATGCCCAATTGGTACAGTATTAGTTTTAAGTAGAAGAGTGACTATACGATATATGTATTTTGTGTAACCTATGAGCCTATGTAGTATGGATATTAAATGAATATAGAGTATGTAATGCATGATATATTAGATGAATGAAATGATATATATATGATATATATTCTCTTTACATTAATGTATATATATGGTTGAATGCAAGCATGTAGGAATGCAATTAATATAATGCATATAAGCAATGTATTAATAAAAGAATGATATACAATGTATGCATGAAAGTATATAATGAATGCTAGATATGAATGCAAGATATATATGTAATGATAGATATGAATGCATAATGTATAAATATTGTAATGCAATATATAATGATAACATGCATGTTAATGTAGAGTATATGATGCAAGCATGAATGAATGGAGGAAATACATGTATATAGGTAATATAGAATATAATATATGAAAGGAATGAATGATAATATATAACATGATATGTAAGATAATGTAAGATATGAAATATATGATGTGTGCATGTTTGTATGTCTCTATGTTAATGTATGAAATGATATGAATATACAATGTATGCATATGTATAAAACATGTAGGTAATGCATAGATGCATGAATGAAATGAATGTTTGCAATATGTTAATATAAATACAAGTATCTAATATGCATGAATATAAGTATAATATAATACAAGTATACATGTATGTATCATGTAAATGTAATATACATGATATATATGTATGCATGTATACAAGGTAAGTATGTATGTATGTATTTCTATAAACTGTGTTAACCTATAACCTTTTACACACATGCATTCATACACCCTTTGACATCATGTATCCCATGTCACATACACCTACCTATCACTAAATTTTAGAACATGAACACATATCCTTTCACACACATGCCAAATACACACATACTCACTTACTCTTTTACCTTTCTTTCTCTCTCTCTCTATATATATATATGTATGTGCCTATATATATAGCTTTCCTATATATATATATGTATATGAATATGTGAATGTGAATAATATATATACATTATATGACTAAGTTTGTGTGCCTTGTTAGCTTATGGTTTAGTTTTGTGCTTGGTTTAGCAAGTGACTTAGGCTATGAGTTAGTCGCTATCTTGGATACTTGATTTGCATATACTTAGTTTGTTTAGACCTAGAATAACTTGTTTGACCTAATTTAGACTTGTTAGACCTAGTTTGACCATAGTTGACCTAGGTTTGACTTTCAGGGTTGATCAAGTTGACCAAGAGTTGACTTTGGTCTAGATTGACCTAGAATCATGTAGAATGCATAATAGAACTTCATATTGCCATTTTGGACTTGTTGTGACTTGTGATGTTCTGATTAGGAGCCAGACACCTCTCCTCGGACAATATATTTACTTTGGATATTTAGACACCAGGCGAGTACATTCTCTGATCATTTCATATCTTGCTTAGAATTATATTCCTGCTTTAGATTACTATACTTGATGCTGTCACGATATTATAACGGATTAGTACTATATGGATCTCTTCATGCGATGTTATCCCCCTCGGGAGCATCGGGTACATTGTGTCATGTGCGTTTCACTTTCACCATGTACTCCTGTGCTTTCACCATACATGTACACTCTTGTGAATCTTGTACTCTCATGTTCACAGAGCCCTCATGTATACTATCATGTACACCCTTTCATGGCCCCCATGTGATATCATGTACAATAACATAACCTACTTAGATCCTTGTGTATTGATTGGGGAAAACGGGGGAGTGCTAGTAGTCATGTGAACAATTCTATAGTAGTGTAGATCATGTGCAACTCTTTAGTGTAGATCATGTACAAATCTGTCCTGTTCATATGTGCTATCCTGTACTCTACATCACTAGCCACCGTTAGTTCTCTATTTATAGTAGATATTTCTATTACAGTTCTCTCTCCCTGTTTACATACTGTATTTCTTCAGTTCCTGTATCTTACTTTACTGCATGATTATATTTTCTAACCTGCTATGATTTGTTGAGATGTATTGTGCTCGCTCCTGTCCTGACTGGACCTGTTGATAAATTTTACAGATAGTCTGGGATTGCCTGCTAGCCTAGAGGAGACACAGTATAGGTTGTTTAGATAGTTTTTTCCATTGTCTGGAGTTGTATTATTTTATGGATTACTGTATTTTTGAGATTTGAGATATATTTATGGGTTTGTGTATTTTAGACACTTAGATTTCTCTCTGCTGTATCTCTTTTGGATTTCATGTTTTATCTATCCTTATCATGCTCTACCTTAGATGTGATTGAGACTGTATCTGCTATGTCACCTCCATTCGGGGAGTATAAACTGCTTAGCCTTATACTGTTAGATACATGAGACCTAGGACAGTGTTCTACCGCCGATACTGCGACGTAGGCTGGGCGCTGTTACGTACTCGTACCCTCAAGGTGGGTGCGAGTCGTGACACCTCGAGACCCAGTTCGAGGCCCTAGTCCAGGGGAACCAGTCTGTGGAGGAGTACGCAGAAGAGTTCTGCCGCCTGAGCAGATTTATGGAGGACTTGTCGGAGACGACGAAAGCCCGGAGGTTCCGGAAGGGCTTGGTAAAGGAGGTCAAGTCCTACACCAAGAACACCCACAGCGCTACATTTGAGGAGATCCTGGTGGACGTACTAGCTGCAGAGGATGATCTTGAGCTTAGGCTCAAGAGGGGCGAGACTCCCATGGAGCAGCAGCAGCGGAAGATCGGCCAAGAGGCTACACTTTCAGCAGCACCACCTGCAGCAGAGGTTCCAGCCGCAGCAGTTTCAGCAGCCGAGGTAGCAACTATTGCAGTATCAGCAGCAGAGGGTGCAGCAGCATGTACCGAGGCAGCAGCCCACCCCCTGTGCTTATTATGAGAAGCCAGGGCACGGGTGGGACGAGTGCAGGAAGAGGTTGGATAGATGCCTTCTTTATGGAGCAGCGAACCATCAGATGAGGGACTGCGCTCAGTATACTGGCAGGATAGCATAGGGAGCAGGAGCAGGAGCCAAGGCTCAAGGGGGACCACAGAAGGGACCGTTGCCGACACAGCAGCAGCGATTTGTGCAGCACTAGCATCAGGCCAGGGGAGGCCAGCAGGGGCGAGCTTTCACCATGGCAGTTGAGGATGCAGAGGTGATAGGAGAGCTGATCGCAGGTTAGGTTCTTCTTGACTCCAGACCAGCTTTTGAATTATTTTATTCCGGTGCTTCGCATAGCTTCATATCTGTATCGTTTGCGATTAGACACGATATCATAACTGAATCATTACATAGGACTTACAAGATCATGACCGGGGGTGCCATTATCCTCGTACGTGATATTTGTAAGGAATAGAGTGTTGTCTTGGAAGGTCGTGAGTTGGAGGTGAGCCTGCTCGTAATGCCATTGCCGAACTACGATATAGTACTCGGCATGGATTGGTTGAGCAGGTACCATGCCAGCATTGATTGCAGAGGGGGTAGAGTTCTCTTCACAGCGTCGGGGGAGCTAGAGTTCGAGTACTCCAGACGTCATGCAGAGCAGAGCAGCGGAGTTTTTTGTGGAGTCTCGGTTGAGGAGCAGACGATTCCACACCCCTTGATAGCAGAGTATATGGATGTTTTCCCAGAGGAGTTACCGGGATTGCCACCAGACTGAGATATAGAGTTCTCGATAGACTTGGTTCCAGGAGCGAAACCCATCTGTCAACATGTCTATCAGGTAAACAACAGCGAGCTGGTGGAGCTAAAGAAAAAAGTGGATGAGCTGTAGGACAAGGGCTTCATCCGTTCGAGTTCGTCACCATGGGGTGCACCAATGTTGTTTGTGTCGAAGAAGGATGGGTCAGTACGGATGTGTATTGACTACAGGGCACTCAACAACCTCACGATCAAGAACAGATACCCACTGCCGCGGATCGATGATCTCTTTGATCAGTTGAGCGGAGCTCGGGTATTTTCCAAGATTGATCTGAGGTCGGAATATCACCAGGTGAAGGTGAAGGGGGATGATATTCCCAAGACCGCTTTCAGGACGCGGTACGGGAAGCTTGAGTTTTTGGTTATGCCGTTTGGGCTAACCAATGCACCAGCAGTGTTTATGAACCTAATGAACAAGGTGTTCCACCAGTATCTGGATCAGTTTGTGGGGGTGTTCATAGATGACATCTTGATATATTCCAAGACTGAGGAGGAGCACGAGAAGCATCTGCGGCGTAGGCTGGACGTACTCACGTCTCGTGCCCTTACTCTAGGGTGCGGGTCGTGACACATTTTTAGTGGTTCTGAGGAACCAGGTGATACCTTTGGTTCGCGTTGTATTGAGGCATCATTCTCCAGGAGAGTCTACCTGGGAGCGGGAGGATGAGATGCGCGAGCGATACCCTTATCTTTTTGGACCATGAGGTATACTTTCTATCCTTCTCACCAGTTGCATTTCGCCTTTCAATTTCGAGGACGAAATTCTTTTAAGGAGGGTAGATTTGTCACTTCCACATTTCTAGTTTGAGGGTATTTTTGTTATTTTTGAATTATTTGAATTTAATATATATTATTAGGAATTTTTAAATAATTTAATTGAATGATGTGATTTAAATAATAATCTAATTATTGCCTTGTGATTATGGTTAGCCTAACCTAGATTGGACCTAACCTAGATGGGTCATAACTAACTTAGTGAGCCACTTTGAGAATTAGATTGTTTGGTTAAGGGGTTAAGTCAAGTTTAGTTATGGCTAAGTGATTTGCAAGAAACTAGGATAGAACCCTTTGTTCTAGGCCACCCATTAGCCTTGATTCATTCCTAGCCATAGGATGAAACCTAAAAACCCTAACTGTAACTATTATGACCAGCCAAGACCCCCCTCTTGCCTATATAATGTCTCTATGGGGATTTGTGCCTCTTTCTTTATTAGTTCTTCATTTTCTTAAGGAATAGGTAAGCCTTCATTAAATTCCTTCCTAGTTTAATCAATAGGACTCCTTTTTGATTGGGATTTCATCCATTATGATCTAATCAATGTTTTCTTGCTGATGGTGGAGTCAAATCTCAGATTTGCATCAATTTGGGGATTTTTGGTGACTTTGAAGAACTCCATAGAAGAGACTTGTTGTGTTGAAGAAAACCCATAGGTACATTCTATTCCACCCATTAAAACTAGGTTTTCATTACATAAACATCTAGCCCTAGGTTTCCTGATTCTGTAGGTACAAGGTTTTCCAATTTTTGTGTCCTGTACGTGTCCGTATCGGACACGAATCAGTGGTATGTGCAGGTGTTCGATGAAATGCCGCAAAGGGTATTTCGCTCAAATTTTCAAATTGTGTTTGAATGGAAATTCTCATTATGATGTCGCTTACATGATTGTGATATACTGGGGTGGTTTTGAGTCATGTCCGAGTCACAATGGACTCGCAGATACGGTCGCTCGTGCCTGGGCGCACTGTCCTGCTACCCTCAGGGTCGTACGACTCATACATGACACGTGGGCGCGTGCCATTGGACATGGAGCTCGGGGAAGTGTCTGACACGACACTCCCCAAGTCTCGTGTTACTTGGTGGCGTGTCGTGTGCGTGCGGACACGTGCACAGGCCAATCGAGCTCGTGCAGTCTCGTGTGCGCGTGTGTTTTGGTTTGGACACATCCGTGTCTGGTTTCTAGACACGAATTTGATTGTAGGACACAAACACAATGTTGTTATTGATTACCAACCCTTTTCATGAATTAGTAGATGATATTTCAATGTCGAATGGGAATTCCCTATTTATTCTGGTACTTCCATGTATCAGTGATATGTTTCACTGTTTTTTTCTAATTCGATTTGCCTTAATGATTTAATATCATGTATATTGTTATGGGTTAATGTCTGTGCATTAGAAAACATGTTTAGATTATAGAAATCATTCTTTGTGAATGATAATGATGAATGGGGATTCGAATTACAGTGAGGAACTGTCATCACTGATACATGATTTTCCTTGAACCCTGAGATGATTCAAATCCCAGTTTTCTTGATAACTTACACCTATATATAGGAATTATGTGTTAGTTCATGTAGGAATATCATTTGTGTTTTGAATGCTAACTATGACTCTTCGAAATCCTGAGAATCATGAACTGGAACCTGAGTTTTAACCCCTGAACTAATTTCCCTTCCCTAGCATTTCACTGATTCCTTTCACTGTTAATTCCTAAGCTGAGAATGGATTCCTATGTTAATACACTGAACTCCTATTTGAATGCCTTAATTCCTAAACCCCTGAACTCTTGATGTCCAGTTTAGTGTAGGTTCCTCACTGTTAAGGGGCTTTCCCCATATTACTAGTTCATGGTTAATTTCATGTATTCAATATGATAGCATTCATTTTATTAAACCTGCCAACTGAAGTTTCAATGTTAAATACCAATTGTTCATAGTAAACTAGAATTGTTCTTCTCTTATTTAACTGAAGTTTGGTTTATGACCAACTGTTTCTGTGCATATTGATTCCCTAAATAGGGATGAACTGTTTTACACAAAAAAACCTGAGTTCACAATACTTGAGAGTGATTTCCTTCTTTCCTGTGCACTGTTTTCCCCACATAATACTGTCACCAATGATCACAAGCACACAAAAACCAGAACTCATGACCCACACACACTGCATACATTCCTGCACACTGTAATATACACACACTGCACACATGCGTTGTACATATAAAAATCTGAGAATGCAAGTGTGAACTGAGTTTGCCTTGATTGATGTTGTGAACTCAAAATTCTGAGAACTTATACCTGTCTTGATCCTGTCATATGTTCCTATAACACACACACACATTTCATAAAATATACACACACCCTTCACTGATTTTTCTCATTCACCCTACACACACACAAGCAATCATGTACACACACACACCAGGGTCCTGTCACACATGGACAGCCCCCTCTCTCTCACTCACTCATTCCATATTATCTATCCCTCTCTATGTATCCTATTCCTATGTAATATATGTATATATGTAATGTAGGTATATATGTAATGTATACTTAATATATGTATCTATATATATAGGATATAAGTTGTGTATTATATATAGGTATCTAGTATAGATATGCACAATGGGTGTATAGGTTATATTACAATATATACTAATATCATATAAAATGTGTATATATATATATATATATATATATATATATATATATATATATATATATATATATATATATATATATATATATATATATATATATATATATATGTATGTAATGTGTATATATATATATTATGGTTGTGTAATATATATTCATGTGTCATGTATTAGATATAGGTAATGTCAGGTTGTCATGAATTATCATTGGCTAATAGGCATGATATAGCCTATAGCCTATGGTGTGTCAGTTGGACTAGTTAAGCCTAGTTAGACTTGCTAGACATAGGTTTGACTTCTTGGTTGACCAGGGTTGACCAAGAGTTGACTTTGACCTAGTTTGACCTAGACTCATGTAGAATGCATAGTAGAGGTTCATTTTATCATTTTAGACTTGTTGTGACTTGTGCTGTTCGATTAGGAGCCATACACCACTCCTCAGACAGTATATTCACCTTGGACATTCAGATACCAGGCGAGTATATTCTCTGATCATTTCATTTCATGTTTAGGATTTTATTTCCTGCTTTAGACTATCTTACTTGATGCTGACACGATGGGACATGGATTAGTACTATATGGATCCCTTCATGAGATGTTATCCTTCTCGGGAGCATCAGATACTTTTGTCTCATGTGTGTTTTACTTACATCACGTATCTTATGCTTCTATCATCATGAATCTTCAGGAATTAGCTAGTGACTCATGTACCCTCATGATCATCGAGCCTTCACGAATCAATTTATAAATCACCCTATACGGGTAGTAGTTTAGTCACGAATCTTAACGTAACTTGACTGGATCCTTGTGTATTGATTGTACGGGATAGTATGAATGGTCATGTGAATAAATATCCAAAGTAGTGTAGTCATGAATCACTCTTAGTGTAGTCATGAATCAGTCCTAAGCCTTTCATATGTTCGTCTGTACTCGAAATCACTAGCACTATCTCTCTTTTATATATCATAGATATTTACTTACTGTCTCTTTCTCTTACATTATGCTATTCTTCAGTTTCATGTATTTTATTCTCTAGCATGATTATACTTCCTTTCATGTTATGACTTGTTGAGATGTATTGTGCTCGCTCCTGTCCTGACTGGACCCGTTGAAATATTACAGAGGATGAGGACGAGGCTGGCTGTCCCACTTATTATGGGGCTACCCTAGATGATAGTATAGACTTAGACCAGCTGCAGGAGCCCTTAGCTGTGGACGACACTCCTCTAGACTAGGATGTCTTTATTTATATTCATTCTGGATGATTGTACATATTGATAATTAGATTTGGGATATGTATTTATCTTAGACACTTAGACTCTCTGTTTGTACTTGGGATTTCCTTTCATTTCAGCAGTGCATATCTATCTATGATTCCATCTTATCTTCTGCCTTAGTTGTGATTGAGTTTACTTTCTGCTATGTCACCCCCATTCGGAGAGTATAAACTATTTAGCTTTATATTGTTAGATGTTGTGACCTAGGACAGCGTTCTACCGCCGACACTGCGGCGTAGGCTGGACGTACCCACGTCTCGTGCCCTTACTCTAGGGTGCAGGTCGTGACAAAAATTCATGATGTTATAATTTAATGGATGACTGCAGTACGTGTCTGCCATGCTAGATAATATAGGTTCTTAAACTTATCTTTGGCCAAATCCATGAAATATTTCCAAATTAGCTTTTTACGAAATACAGGAGAAGAGGTCAATCAAAATGCATATGACGTGGTTTAAGTAGAATCTGAGAAACATATGTAACCATGATGACGTTATCTGAAGTCTTGTATCGCCCGTATTTCTTTTGCTGCAAAAACTTTCAATTTCAGAATGCAGGATAATAATTTCTTGAACTTTTCTTGGACAAATCCATAAGACATTATTCAAACGAGAAGAATTACCCAAGAGTCAATATGGAAGGGTTTAGTCAAATCATAGGAAGGAAGAACACAAAGCAATCATGTCGAAAAAGAAGTTAACATGAAAGCAATCGTACCGAAGAGTCGTAGGGAAGCCTATATTCCTACTTGTGGATGTATCCTCAAATCATATTCCATAAATGGGTTACATGCTTTTAGTAGTACGACTATCCTAGGTACTACCACGACTTCGCACATTTTACAAAGACTTGACCTGCATGGACCACCAAAAAATATGTCATGCCCCAGTCAAAAAATACGTGGGCTAGGATACGTAAACATGCCCGCTATATATTTAACCAGACTCTACTCCGACTTAAATATGTATAAGCTATCCAAATAAGGTAAAAATCTAAGTAATCAATATACATCCACAATACTCACTACATTTTATAAACTAAGGAAAAACAGATAAGAGGTGTCACAACCCGCACCCGTCTTTCGGGATGATAATGCATGCACAAGCCAGCCTACTCCACGGTATCGGCGGTGGAATGCTGTCTCGGCCATAATGCTCAAAATCACAATAATGTTCATAAAATAATATCTTTTATTTTCTCATTCACACTAACTAAATAAAATTACAATATCCAAGTTCACATTTGAATACAACGTATAACGTCTAACAAAAAAAGACAACTAAATAAATACTTAACTATCTAACCAGTCTCTAGGTTTAGCCTCCGCATATATTCATGTCTTTCTAAGAGTCCAGTACAAAAGAGTAGCCGCGACTATATAAAAAATATGATTTCCAGTCAGGAAGGGAACGAGTTGAATCCAAGCATGCAGTTCCAAATATATGATAACGACTATAAAACCAGTGAATAGAAATGATAATGGAATAAATAAACTGAAATTATGAAATGGAAAATAAAGGATAACAGTTGACACGAACTATAAAGAGAAGTAAAATATGGAACAATGAAACATAACATCTACGTAATTTAAGTACACCTTTCAATATGTGATCGGGCTGGTCCACTACACCGCACGGTCTACATAGGATTTTCATCCTCACTGGTCTACATTGCATGAAATAAAGTATGGTCTACATTGCATGAAATAAAGCACGGTCTACGGTGTTGATCACATTAGTACATACTTCCCCAACCGACTACTACACATGATTAGTCACGATAATAAATCATGAAACACGGTAAAAATAAACATGGTAGCATGACTAAAATCCATATGACACTAACCCGTGTACCGAATGTGTCAAAAATCAAATATGTATCACTAATCATACAATTATAGTAATTAATAATACTGAAAACAAAACATGAACTGTACTCGCCTAGGGTCCTTAGCTGCTGAAAATCGATAATACCATTGTATTTCGGATAGTCCCATTTGGCTAGGATTGATGTGATAGAGTTCGGGTTTCGTAAGAAAATATGAATAATGGTTAGTCACAGTCGGAAACGATTTAATCGAAAAGGAAAAATTAGGAAGAGGAGTTACAAATCTACCCACCTTAATTATGAAGAGGGTTTCATCGTCGAATTTGAGGACTACTAGGATAGACGGACTTGGTTGATCGACAAAAAATATGGTAAGCTTATGATAAAAAATATTGATCAAATAGTTAAAAAAAAGGAAAAAATATTTAATAGGAGCATTGATTAACTACGGTGGAAATGGAAGGGGTAAATAGGTGTGGCTTGGTGTTAGAACCTTAGGTCGTGGTCTCGAATCCTAAAATGCTCTAAAGTGTTCTCAAAAGAGAAGAAAAAAAAATTTGACACGGAAGCTAACAATAACTTCAAGGACAATGCATCAATCGAAAACTCTATGCACCTTAGAAAATTCTTCTTCAAAATTTTGAAGGGCACGATTAGCCATGATTAAGAATGATCAATGATCAAAACAAGTTATATCGTGAATATAATCAAATTTTTAAGAAAAGATATCGCATAGCATGATTAAAATATAGTCCAAAGGGTCTAGTCACAATGGTCAAGGATGTAATCGAAGTAGGGTTATTTAAATAAGAAAAAGTTGTTAGGCATGATTAACTACTGTTGGAATTATATAGGCATGGTCAACGATCAAAATTTAGACAAGGTTTAAACAAGGTTGAAATCACTTAGATACAACTAAGTTGCAGTCACGATCAAGGTTAATCATGCAAGTCATCCAAGCATGATCAAAAGTAAAAAGTTGGCATAAGCATGAACATGATCAAAATAGTCATGATTACAATTGAATATAAATCTAACCTTGGTAATAATTGAGTAGAAATATAGGCACGACTATAACTATAGTAAAATAGTTTAGTCAATATCAAAGTCGTTTAGGAACGATCAAAATTCAAATTTGTTTGGCACGATTAACCTGATTAACTATTTAAGCAAAATCAGAATCAAAACCTAGAAAACTATATGAATTGACACGATAGAAATATAATCAAAATAGTTTAGTTGCGATCAAAAGTCGTTTACGGATGATCTAAACCGAAATTGTTTTAGCATGATCAATTATGTAGGTATGATCATAGAATCATAATCTAGGTACGATTATGAATCTAGTGGAATGGAATTAAAATCCAATGATAGGTTTTAAATGAGGAGGAGCCAAATGACGACTCGAGATTAGAAGATAAGATAATAAGGGGAGGACAACAAGCTTTATTCATATTGCGATAATGAGAAATAGGATACCAATCAGTTTGGTGTGATAGTGCAAGATTTTGTGGATCATGAAAAATCAAAAATCATATGTCGATAAAGTAGTTGCAGTAAACCTTTGGTTTATGACCCAAATATGATATTGTATCAAATATTCTATTAGCTCTACCAATATTAACATACAATTTGAAGGTCAAATAGGGCAACTAGAACATCGTTTTAATAACATTCGATAACTTACTCAAAATTACTTCAACATGGGGATCATGCCACGCCAGTGCGCTACTGGCTGCGATGAACCCGCAGTCTCCATAATTCTAATAAATGGCGACATTCTGCTGTTGTCTTACCATTATGCGTTGTAACCACCACTTTCCTGGAACATGGATATTTTTGACCTTTTCCTAATTACTGTTATTAGTATGATCTCATATTATATCTTAAGTGGTAATTAATTTTCAAAATTAAAACTTTATATTTTAGTTAGTTATTTAAATAATTAAATAGTATATTTTTGTTATTCTTAAAAATGACTAATGGTTAGCCTTTGACTAGAATAGTGGTTAGTCATCCTAGAGGACCTAAGCTAACTTGTCATGACCATCCAACTAGATGATTTGGACTAGCCTAATTGAACATTAGTTAGTCTCTAGCTAGATTAGAAGAATTAGCTGGAAGGTTTGACTAAACACCTAATAAGGAAGAGAGGTTTAATTCCTAACTTGTCATGACTAAAGAGAGGGGTGTAGTAGACCTTTCCCCTTGTATAAAACCCTAACCCTAATATTATATGGTAGCCCACTTTGTTTATAAAACCCCACTTCATCTTCTTCTTCTTTCTATTTTTATTTCAAGCCCTAATTCAGGAGCTTTTCTCCCAAATTGGTCCTACTCCCAAATTTCCTCCAAATTGACCCAAATTTGTTTTTTTCTCTTCCCATTGGAGAGGAGAAGGCTCTATTAGCTAGCTATGAAGGATTTGGAAGGATTTGGAGCCTTAAAGCTTGAAGGGATTCTAGATCTAGGAATTTTACTATGAAAATCCATCTCCCTTTTGGTATGATCTCTCTAAACCCTTCCATTCCATTTTATTAGTGTAACTATATTCATTTAGGACCCTATTTGAATTAGGGTGCCATTAGAGAGGAGGTGAGGCTCTTCTCTTCCTATTTGAGGGTTCTTTCTATTGTATTTTGGTACAAATTTAGGGAAACCCAAAATTAGGAATCTAGGGTTTGTAAAATTGGTAGATTAGGTCATGCTAGTGTTGTAGAGCATGTAGGCATGCTTTGGGTCAAGTTAGGATTCATTTGATGTGCATATCACGATGGTATTGGATACACACACCAAGTGTTCGATGAAATAACCCATAGGGCCTTGAATGGTTAATTTTCAGTTCTGACTTAGTTTTCCTATTGATTATGTGTGGTATAGCTCTGTGGGTTATTATTTAAGATTTTAGATATCTTTTTAGTGTAATATTTGGGTAGGGGAGGCACGGGATTCACATTGGTTGTTCCTAGTAGACTTATGTGTTGTGCAGTCTTGGCCTTTGGATTTGTATATAGTGTTAATTGATTTGAGGGATATAATTGAGCCATGGGTATATATAGAGGGTTAACTAATTGAAAATATACTTATTGTTTAGTCCATGATACCATTACATCTATGTCCTGCACACTGTAGGTAAGTTGGCATGTCCTGTCCTCACTAATTGATCAAGATATAAATGTTCATTTCTTCAAACATATTTCCCTTCATTTTAATTAGCACACTACCTTACCATTCAACCCTACCAAACTATTCTCATGATCTATCCATTTGTAATCCATTCAGTCGAGCCATTGGCTCAGTTCCATGTTCAAAACTCTTTTAATATCCTATATTCATACCACCCTTTGCAATCTGTCTATTTGCATCTGACCCTTACCTTCATATAAATGATCTACCCAGGTTCATATTGTTCAGTTGAGCCCTACCTCCAAATTTTAGTCCTGGAATTTCATATGTTTAGCCTACATTTGCCTTATCCTGCATCCCATGACCACCCCCCTCTTCCCATATTAAATTCCAATACAATATAGGGTTCAGTCCACTTATACATATGCCCTGCCATCACTTGCTTGTTCTGTCCTGCTATGTGGTGTCCTGCCTTGAACCAACAAACCAAATGACTGTAATGTAGAGGTCTATATTTGACGTTCAGACTCCTTGGGATGTAATTGACCTAGGGATCCGTTGGTACATCTCGTAAGAGCTTTGAGGTTCAGGTTCATTGACCTGTCTTACTACCCATATTTTGTTCAGGCCCTTGTTCCTTGATGTCAGACCTTAAGGAGGGGGGTCGAGCACGTGAAAAGGTTTAAGTGGGTAAGTGTATGAGTAGTGTGGAGTAGTATGGCGGGATTAGAGCAAAGCAGTAGCAGCAACATTATCTTGTTGTTCTGAACATTCCACCGTGGCCGTATCAGATACCATCATTTGAGTGTTCCTTTGTGCCAATACCTTCATATGCATTTTCCATTAAGTCACCAGTAGGCTAGAAGTTGGGGGGGAGGTTTAGTGCATTAGTTAGAGTGTATGTATATAGGATTAGATACTAAGATGTGACTTTGGTAGCATACTTGATAAGTGGTTGTGGTATAGAGTATATATATATATATGTATAAGGTGAATCCTTGGAGAGGGTTTTGAGTTGTAGCAATAGCTATGGTTACTCATCGGTAAGAATTGCAGTTATTAGCCTCTTTAGTTCTGTTCTCTTAGTTAGGTCTATCTAGGATAGATATATATTCTATTCTCTTAGTTCTGTCTATTATATATATATATATATATATATATATATATATGGAGTTTGTCATGAGTTTGATGTCTATGCTTATGTTACGTGAAGCCTATATGTATCAGACCATTCTAGTGTTATTTCCTTCCTCATTTATTCAGTTGAGTCCCTATTTTATTTTGTTCAGTTCCCTTCTTTGGTATCAGTCTGGATACAGAGAGGAATATGTGTTTGAGAGTGTCCAAAGGATGCTCATGTATCAGTCAGTAGAGGTTAGTACCTATTAGTGTGTGTGAGTGTCTCTTGTATTTAGAGTTAAGGTGGTGTCCATGTATCAGTCAAGTGCCTTATGCTAGTGTGTGTGTTAGGTGAGTGTCTATATGCAGCAATATGTATCAAAGGTTAAGGTTAGTGATTTGGTATCAGTTGGATATAGGGGTTTAGCTGTACCGATATCTAGAGGAGAGCTGCACCTAATGGAATGCACATTGATAAGTAATGGAAGGGTTTAACCCAGAAGCAATACCATGTGGCAATGGCTTGCCTTATCCATCCTTGCTGTAGCAGCAGCAGGGACACACCTGGCTAGTAGGCCACTGTGGCAGGGGATGCACTGCCTTGCTAGGCAGTTGGGCCAATAGGAGCACCTGACCAGTGCCCCGTGGCAGCAGAGTAAGTGATTTATTTGGGTATGTGTTGTCCTTGAGTACTAGTTTTGGAATGTATGAAGTAGATAGTCTATATAATAGGTATGAGAGTTAGGGAATTACTTCTCTGTGTATGTACAGCCCATATTTGGGCATGCATCATGTCACGCCCCAAAACTAAAATACTGGAGAGCGGGGGACAGACACAGCCAGCTACGTATATAGAAGTGTAATCCACCTCAACATACGATCACGGCTGTCTAGATGCATGAGGGTTTATTTACAAGCCATCAGTCTCTTTTGGTCAAGAACAAGACTAGTGTCTCAATCTCAAGCAAGCAAGTATGTGTCACAAGATAGTAGATCATCAGACATACAATAGTAAGGCGTCCCATACTTTTAATATACAAATAATCCTGAAGCTAGTCGTACAAAATACGAAGACTAGCAAGAGTTTCAGTCATACATGATCAACCCTAGGATTTGTCAATCATGTTACAACCCTTAGGCAGACAAGAAATATAAGTATTCAACACGACCTAACACTTGCTCGGTAGCTAAACGCCTCAAAAGAATAATTTTACAATAGAGAGGGAGAGCAAATAAAACCCACTCGTTGCTAGGGTTTCTTCTAGTGTTCACCTTTTGGCAGGAAGGTTGGGAGATCCTGTGGAGCTGCTCCAAAATCTGGTCATACAAAACCAGCTGGGTCAGACCCCAGAAAGGGCAAGTGCCACAAGGGAGGCTTCATTTAAGAACTAAAACCAGCATGTCAGAACATAAACAAGAATAATAAACAAAAGACGTGAAATATAAATAAGACAACAAATGACGAGAGAACGGGGACTATTCCGGAAGCCAGGTTATAATCCATAAACCATACAAGGGCCGGGGTTGTAACCCTTCGTCTGAACAGAACCTGGTCTCTAACCATTTATCACTAAGAGTAAAGCGTAAACAAGCAAGTCCTGAGATAGCCATATACTAGATCTAGACAATACTGGACAGGATTAGACTCCATCCAACATCCACGGCCAAGCAAAGAGTATGGTTTGATACTTTAACTAGCTACGGTTATCACAAGCCTAGTTACTAGCAAGATACAATGAGATGTTCCTGCAGTCATAAGCCCTGCAGCTATCCAGGTTATCCAGGCGAGGTTCATGCCAAGAGTTATCAAGTGTTATTAGGTGACTTGGAGTGCAACACATGACAGTGTGTATAATACTTGTTTCAAGAAGTTCCCCACATGACAGTGGGCTGGAAATGTGCCATATTTGTCGGTAGGCTACAAGTCCATCAGGTATGGCCAGGATAACGGGATCGCCTGTAACCGAAAATATCTCTCCATATGAGCTACTTTGATCAATCTAGTGATTAACCTAGTCAGATTTAGTATGAATTCCTGACCGTGGTAAACAGGGATGCAAGTCCTAGACATGATGCGAGACGAGACTAGTAGCTTATACAAGCACATTCAAGAACAATCACCCACGGTGTCAAGACGGATTATTACTCAGCATGTCAAGATAGCCGTCGCAACAACATTCAAGATTACATGTCAGGTTTACTTGTCAAGTGTGCACCACGACGGGCCACTATCACGTCATTATCATGCCAAGGTTGCTTGTCAAGAGTGGGCCACGACGGGCCACTATCAGGTTAGAGTTACTTGTTACTGGTTAAGAGTGTGCCACGATGGGCTACTATCATGTTAAGTCAGATTATCAAGTCGTGTTCATGGCTAAGTTAAGACAAGTTATGCCCAAGATTCATAATCATCAAATCGGATAGTCACAAGTTAGGCTGAGTACAAGATGAAAGCTATTTAAAATATAAAATAATATAATAATAAAAGAACATGCAAGGGGCAAGGGCATGGGGGCCAAGAAAGCATGCGGCCAAGGCATGCGGTCCGCAAGGCCAAGACGGCCAAGAGATCATGTGGTCTGTGGGTTTCATGCCGTCCGTACGGCCAAGGCAGCCAAGAGATCAAAAGGTCTGCGGGACTCATACGGTCCGCAGGACCAAGGCGGTCAGCAGGGCCAAGGCGGTCCGTAGGGCCAAGGCGGTCCGTAGGGCCAAGGGGGTCCGCAGGGCCAAGGCGGCCAAGAGATCATGTGGTTTACGGGACTCATGCGGTCCACAGGACAAAGACGGTCCGCAGGGCCAAGGCGGCCAAGAGATCATGTAGTCTGCGCGACTCATGCGGTCCGCAGGGCCAAGGCGGCCAAGAGATCATGAGGTCTACGGGACTCATGCGGTCCGCAGGACCAAGGCAGTCCGTAGGGCCAAGACGGCCAAGAGATCATGCGGCCAGACTGCTCATCTTCTCCAAAAATCCGAGAATGATGCCATGTAACTCATAAACTTCAGACATGCATAACTCGGCCAAAACATAATGATATCTAACTTTTTAAAGGTTGAATTTGGGTAAAATAGAATTCTCTACCACATGGAACAACTAGATTTTGAAAACAAGCAAGTTTAATAGTTCAAAACCAAGAAAAACTAAAAATGACATAAACTTAGATCTACAAGAAAATATACACCAAATTAAAAATGCCAAGTTCTAAAGTGTCATAGAATCATGTAAGAAAGACAATTGAACAAATAGAATTAGGTTCCTCCATGAAGCAAGTTGCACTTGCCTAGGGTTTCTTAATAGGTGGAGAGAGTTATAAGGAGGAAGAAGAAGTAATGAAGAGTAAAGTAAGAGAGAGAAAGTAGTTGGGGGTTTATAAAGAGAGGGGGTCCAACATGTGGAACCAACCATCAAAATAAACCAAGCCATGCAAAGCAAGTCAAGTTGGACCAAACCAAGCCATGGTCAACCTTAGTCAAGATACATCAAGGCAAGCCATAAAGAAATATGGAAATACAGTAAATAATATACGGGTCAAAATCCGTAAATGTACACCGAAAATACATATAACAAAAAATGGGAGTGACAACTCTACCCACCTTAAAAGAATTTCGTCCTCGAAATTTAATCAAGAGGCTAGAGATGTCAGGGCAAGCTATACTAAAGTACAAGCAATCTACGATTAGCATCCAATCAAGCAATCATTCATGCAAGCAAAGAATTTAAGAGCATAAGGAATAAGGAAGACATTATACTTTATGAGTCAAACAGGTGCGGATATCGCGATCGAATATCATCCTCACGTTCCTACGTTGACTCACCCAAAGAGTGGTGTCCCCAAGCAACATGAACTAAACAAATATTCTTGTTCTTGAGTACCTTCTCTCTTCGATCGAATATGGATATGGGCCTTTCCTCATACGAAAGATTGGTACCAACAACCAATTCTGAATGATCAAGAACATGGCTTGGATCTGGGATATATCATCGCAATTGGAATACATGGAACACATCATGTACCTCACGTAATGATGACGAAAGATCGAGACGATAGGACACATGACCTAGTCGCTCAAGGATATCGAACGACCCTATATACCTAGGAGTAAGCTTTTCCCGTACGCCGAATCGAATGACGCCACGGGTAGGCGAGATCATGAGGAATACGTGATCGCCGATAGAAAACTCAAGAGGACGTCGATGAGAATCGGCCCAATGGCGCTGGCGATCTTGTGCAACTCGAAGATGATCTCTAACTTGTCTGACCACCTCGATCGTCTGTATAACCATATCTGGACCAAGCATCTGCCTCTCGCCCATATCGTCCCAGGCTAAAGGAGATCTGCACTTCCTACCATATAGTGCCGCGAAGGGTGCCATCTGAATGCTAGCCTGAAAACTGTTGTTGTAAGAAAATTCCACTAGGTGCAGGTGATCTTCCCACGAACCACCAAAGTCAAGTGTACAGGATCGCAACATATCCTCCAGAGTTTGAATCATGTGCTCTGACTGACCATCTTTCTGTGGATGATAAGCTGAACAAAACATGAGACGAGTCCCTAAACTCTTCTGAAGACTCCGCTAAAAGTGCAATTTAAACCTTAAATCTCTGTCTGAAACGATACTGATGGGCACTCTACGCAATCTGACTATCTGTCTGAGGTACATCTCTGTTAGCTGCTCCGTCGACTGACCAATCCGAATGGGAGAAAATGAGCTACCTTCGTGAGATGATCGATGATAACCCATATATCATCTCTCCCAACTAGAGATCTAGGTAACCCAGTTAAAAAATCTATGGTGATATGCTCCCACTTCCACTACGAGATCGATAAAGGTTGAAGAAGTCCGGCTGGTCTCTGATGTTCAGCCTTAACTTGTTGGCAAACTAAACAACAAGAGATAAACTCGGCTATTTCCCTCTTTATGCCATTCCACAAGAAATGTTGGAAGATATCACGATACATCTTCGTGGCTCCAGGATGAATTGAATACTGTAAACTGTGAGCTTCTGCCATAATCTCCTATCTGATATCACCACTGGGTATATAAAGATGCCTTCCGTGCCGGAGAGTACTGTCTTCGTGAATACATAACTCTGCTCTCCTTCCTGCTTAACATTCTTTCCTAAGCCGCTAAAGCTTAGAATCCGTTGACTGAGCTAACTTAATCCTCTCAACTATATTGGACTGAACTTGTATACTGGCCATCAATGCTACACTGGTAGGGTGAACTACCTCGATACCCATCTTCTTAAGACATGCTAATAACTCTGGCTGCGCTGTTAGGAAATAAGCTCTTGCTCTTCTACTCAACTCATCTGCAACTAAGTTGGCCTCCCAGGATGATACTGCATGTTGATGTCATAATCCACCAATAGCTCTAGCCATCTTTTCTGACACATATTAAGATCCTTCTGGGTAAACACATACTTAAGACTCTTATGGTCGGTGAACATCTCCACCCAATATCCATACAATTAATGCCTCTAAATCTTCAATACAAAAACTACTCCTGCTAACTCCAAGTTATGGGTAGGATAATTCCTCTCATGGTCACGAAGCTGGCGTGACACATTAGCGACTACCTTACCATGCTGCATCAAGATGCATCCCAATCCTCTGCCGGAAGCATCACAATAAACTAAAAATCCTCCAGTCCCATCAGGAAGAGTCAGAATGGGGGCCGTCATAAATCTCTGCTTTAACTTTTCGAAGGAACTCTGGCACTCTACTGTCCAAGCAAACTCCACATACTTGCAGATCAACTGCATCATAGGCACTAAAATTTGGGCAAAATCTTATACGAAATGCCGATAATAATTGGCCAATCCAAGGAAACTGCAAACTTCGACAGTGCTGGGAACTGGCCATGTCTCTATAGCCACTATCTTCTTGGGGTCAACTTTCACTCCACCTATGGTGATGATGTGACCCAAGTACGAGATGCGATCCAGCTAAAACTCGTACTTACTGAACTTCGCATACAACTGGTGCTCTCTGAGAATCTGAAAGACTACTCTGAGATGCTGCTCATGCTCTGCTTCATTCTTGTTATAGACTAAGATGTCGTCTATGAATACGATCAGAAATTGATCTAAGTAAGGCATGAAGATACGATTCATGAGGTCCATGAATAGCGCTGGCGCATTGGTCGCTCCAAAGGACACATTTTTTGGTGCAAAGCGGGTTCAACGACGGATACTATTTTGAACTAAAATTACTATTTTGGCCCTGTGTCCAAAATTGATGTCACTTCCATTTTCGTTATATGTATTTTCAGTATATGTGTACCGACTCCTTACCAATATTTTGACTTGTCTAGCATGGCTTGGCTTGGTCTTGGTTTAGCTTGGCTTAGTTTATTTTGGCTTGGTTTGAACCAAGTTGGTTAAAGATGAAACCACCACTTTATAACCGAACTACTCTTTCTCTCTCTTTATTATTTCCTATAACTTATTCTTCTACATTAAAACCTCTCCCCTTCCAAAGGCAAGTGCTAGCTTGCTTCATGGAGGAACTCTATTTTTGTCTTTCCATTATCTTCCCTACATGTTTCTAAGGCAATTTAGTACATGATATTTTTGGTTTTGAAGGATTAGTTTTCGGCAGGCTACAAGTCCATCAGGTGTGGTCGGGATAACGTGATCGCTTGTAACTGAAAACATCAATCTATATGAGCTACTTTGGTCAATTTAGTCATTAACCTAGTCAGATCCAGTATGAATTTTTGATCGTGGTAACCAAGGATGCAAGTCCTAGACATGATGCGAGACGAGACTGGTAGCTTATACAAGCATATTCAAGAAAAATTATCCACGGTGTCAAGACGGGTTATTAATCAGCATGTCAAAATAGCCGTCGCAACAACATTCAAGATTATATGTCAGGTTTACTTGTCAAGAGTGCGCTATGACGGGCCACTATCATGTCATTATCATGCCAAGGTTGCTTGTCAAGAGTGTAACATGATGGGCCACTATCAGGTTAGAGTTACTTGTTACTGGTTAAGAGTGCGCCACGATGGGCCACTATCATATTAAATCACATTATCAAGTCGTGTTCATGGCTAAGTTAAGACAAGTTATGCCCAAGATTCACAATCATCAAATTGGGTAGTCACAAGTTAGGCTGAGTACAAGATGTAAGCAATTTAAAACATAAAAATAATATAATAATAAAATAACATGCAATGGGCAAGGGCATGGGGGCCAAGGAACCATGCGGCCAAGGCATGCGGTCCCCAGGGCCAAGGCGGCCAAGAGATCATGCGGTCTGCGGGACTCATACGGTCCGCAGGGCCAAGGTGGCCAAGAGATCATGCGGTCTGCGGGACTCACGCAGTCCGTACGACCAAGGCGATCCGCAGGGCCAAGACGGCCAAGAGATCATGTGGTCTGCGGGACTCTTGCGGTCCACAGGACCAAAGCGGTCCGCAGGGCCAAGGCGGCCCAGAGATCATGCGGTCTGCGGGACTCATGCGGTCCGCAGGACCAAGGTGGTCCACGGGGCCAAGGTGGCCAATAGATCATGAGGTCTGCGTGACTCATGCGGTCCGTAGGACCAAGACAGTCCACAGGGCCAAGACGACCAAGAGATCATGCGGTCTGCGGGACTCATGCGGTCTGCAGGACCAAGGCGGTCCCCCGGGCCAAGGGGGCCAAAAGATCATGCGGCCAAACTGCTCATCTTCTCCAAAAATCCGATAATGATGCCATAGAACTCATGAACTTCAGACTTGCATAACTCGGCCAAAACATAATAAAATCTAACTTTTCAAAGGTTGAATTTGGGTAAAATAAAATTCTCTACCATATGGAACAACTAGATTTTAAAAACAAGCAAGTTTGATAGATCAAAACAAAAAAAAAAACCAAAAATGACATAAACTTAGATCTACAAGAAAATATCCACCAAATTTAAAAAATGCCAAGTTCTAAAGTGTCACAGAATCATGTAAGAAAGGCAATGGAAGAAATAGAATTAGGTTACTCCATGAAGCAAGTTGCACTTCCCGAGGGTTTCTTAGTAGGTGGAGAGAGATATGAGGAGGAAGAAGAAGTAATAGAGTAAAGGAAGAGAGAGAAAGTTGTTGGGGATTTATAAAGAGAGGGGATGGTCCAACATGTGGAAGCAACCATCAAAATAAAACAAGCCATGCAAAGCAAGTCAAGTTGGACCAAACCAACCCAAGGTCAACCCTAGTCAAGATACATCAAAGCAATCCATAAAAAAATATGGAAATACAGTAAATAATATACGGGTCAAAATTTGTATATGTATACCGAAAATACATATAACGAAAATAGGGGTGACAACTCTACCCACCTTAAAAGAATTTCGTCCTCAGAATTTAATCAAGAGGCTAGAGATGTCGGGGTAAGCTATACTAAAGCACAAGCAATCTACGATTAGCAACCAATCAAGCAATCATTCATGCAAGTAAGGAATTTAAAAGCATAAGGAATAAGGAAGACATTATACCTTATGAGTTAAACATGTGTGGATAACACGATCGGATATCATCCTCACGTTCCTACGTTGACTCACCCAAAGAGTGGTGTCCCCAAGCAACATGAACTAAACTAATTTTCTTGTTCTTGATTACCTTCTCTCTTCGGTCGAATATGAATACATGCCTTTCCTCATACGAAAGATTGGTACCAACAACAAATTCTGAATGATCAAGGACATGGCTTGGATCTGGGATACACCGTCGCAATTGGGATACATGGAACACATCATGTACCTCACATAATGACAACGGAAAAGCGAGACGATAGGACACATCACCTACTCGCTCAAGGATATCGAACGGCCCTATATACATAGGAGTAAGCTTTTTCTGCACGCCGAATCGAATGACACCACGGGTAGGCGAGATCCTGTAGAATACGTGGTCGCCGATAGAAAACTCAAGTGGACGCCGATGAGAATTGGCCTAATGGTGCTGGCGATCTTGTGAAACTCGAAGATGATCTCTAACTTGTCTGACCACTTCGATAGTCTGTATAATCATCTCTAGACCAAGCATCTGCCTCTCGCCCATATTGTTCCAGGCTAAAGGAGATCTGCACTTCCTGCCATATAGTTCCACGAAGTGTGCCATCTGGATGGTAGCCTAGAAACTGTTGTTGTAAGAAAATTCCACTAGGTGTAGGTGATCTTCCCACGAACCACCAAAGTCAAGTGTACAGGATCGTAACATATCCTCCAGAGTTTGAATCAATCGCTTTGACTGACCATCTTTCTGCGGATGATAAGCTGAACTAAACTTGAGATGAGTCCCTAAACTCTTCTGAAGACTTCGCCAAAAGTGTGATGTAAACCTTAAATCTCTATCTGATACGATACTGACGGACACTCTATACAATCTGACTATCTGCCTGAGGTACATCTCTGCTAGCTGCACCGTCGACTGACCAACCTCGAATGGGAGAAAAAGAGCTACCTTCATGAGACGATCGACGATAACACATATAGCATCTCTTCCAGTTGGAGATCTAGGTAACCCAGGTACAAAATCTATGGTGATATGCTTCCACTTCCACTCCAAGATCGGTAAAGGTTGAAGAAGTCCGGCTGGTCTCTGATGTTCAGTCTTAACTTGTTGGCAAACCAAACAACAAGAGATAAACCGGGCAATTTCCCTCCTCATGCCATTCCACCAGAAATGTTGGCAGATATCACGATACATCTTCATGCCACCGGAATAAATTGAATACTGCGAACTGTGAGCTTCTGCCATAATCTCCTAACTGATATCACCACTGGGTCCATAAAGATGCCTTCCATGCCGGAGAGTACTGTCTTCGTGAATATATAACTCTGCTCTCCTTCTTGCTTAACATTCTTCCCTAAGCCGCTGAAGCTTAGAATATGTTGACTTAGCTAACTTAATCCTCTCAACTATATTGGACTGAACTTGCATACTGGCCATCAATGCAACATTGGTAGGGAGAACTACCTCGATACCCATCTTCTTAAGATCTGCTAATAACTCTGGCTGTGCTGTTAGGAAATAAGCTCGTGCTCTTCTACTCAACGCATCTGCAACTACGTTGGCCTCCCAGGATGATAATGCATGTTGATGTCATAATCCACCAATAGCTCTAGCCATCTTCTCTGACGCATGTTAAGATCCTTCTGGGTAAACACATACTTAAGACTTTTGTGGTCGGTGAACATCTCCACACTATCTCCATACAATTAATGCCTCCAAAGCTTCAATGCAAAAACTACTCCTGCTAACTCCAAGTTATGGGTAGGATAATTCCTCTCATGGTCACAAAGCTGGCATGACGCATAAGCGACTACCTTACCATGCTGCATCAAGACGCATCCCAATCCTCTGTCGGAAGGGTCACAATAAACTAAAAATCCTCCAGTCCCATCTGGAAGAGTGAGAATGGGGGCCGTCATAAATCTCTGCTTCAACTTTTCGAAGGAACTCTGGCACTCTACTGTCCAAGCAAACTGCACATCCTTGCGGGTCAACTGCATCATAGGCGCTAAAATTCGGGCAAAATCTTATAAGAAACGTCGATAATAACCGGCCAATCCAAAGAAATTGCGAACTTCTACGACAGTGCTGGGAACTGGCCATGTCTCTATAGCCACTATCTTTTGGGGGTCAACTTTCACTCCACCTCTGGTGATGATGTGACCCAAGTACGAGATGCAATCCAGCCAAAACTCGCACTTACTGAACTTCGCGTACAACTGGTGCTCTCTGAGAATCTGAAAGACTACTCTGAGATGCTTCTCATGCTCTGCTTCATTCTTGCTATAGACTAAGATGTCGTCTATGAACACTATCAAAAACTGATCTAAGTAAGGCATGAAGATACGATTCATGAGGTCCTTGAATACCGCTGGCGCATTGGTCGCTCCAAAGGGCACATTTTTTGGTGCAAAACGGGTTCAACGACGGATACCATTTTGAACCAAAATTACTATTTTGGTCCTGTGTCCAAAATTGATGTCACTCCCATTTTCTGTTATACGTATTTTTAGTATATGTGTACGGACTCCTAACCAATATTTTGACTTGTCTTGTATGGCTTGGCTTGGTCTTGGTTTAGCTTGGCTTAGTTTTTTTGGCTTGGTTTGAACCAAGTTGGTTTAAGATGAAACCACCCCTTTATAACCCAACTACTCTTTCTCTCTCTTTATTATTTCCTATAACTTCTTCTTCTCCATTAAAACCACTCTCCCGCTAAAGGCAAGTGCTAGCTTGCTTCATGAAGGAACTCTATTTTTGTCGTTCCATTATCTTCCCTACATGTTTCTAAGACTATTTAGTACATGGTATTTTTGGTTTTAAAAGATTAGTTTTCGGCAGGCTACAAGTCCATCAGGTGTGGTCGGGATAACGGGATCGCCTATAACCAAAAATATCTATCTATATGTGCTACTTTGATCAATCTAGTCATTAACCTAGTCAGATTCAGTTTGAATTCCTGACCTTGGTAACCAGGGATGCAAGTCCTAGACATGATACGAGACGAGACTGGTAGCTTATATAAGCACATTCAAGAATAATCACCCATGGTGTCAAGATGGGTTATTACTCAGCATGTCAAGATAGCCGTCGCAACAATATTCAAGATTATATGTCAGTTTTACTTGTCAAGAGTGCGCCATGACGGGCCACTATCATGTCATTATCATGCCAAGGTTGTTTGTCAAGAGTGCGCCATGGTGGGCCACTATCAGGTTAGAGTTACTTGTTACCGGTTAAGAGTGCGCCACGATGGGCCAATATCATGTTAAGTCACATTATCAAGTCGTGTTCATGGCTAAGTTAAGACAAGTTATGCCCAAAATTCACAATCATCAAATCGGTAGTCACAAGTTAGGTTGAGTACAAGATGTAAGCAATTTAAAACATAAAAATAATATAATAATAAAAAACATGCAATGGACAAGGGCATGGGGGCCAAGGAACCATGCGGCCAAGGAATGTGGTCCGCAGGGCCAAGGCGGCCAAGAGATCATACGGTCTGCGGGACTCATGCGGTCCGCAGGGCCAAGGCGGCTAAGAGATCATTCAGTCTGTGGGACTCATGCAGTCAGCAGGACCAAGGCGGTCCGCAGGGCCAAGGCGGCCAAGAGATCATGAGGTCTGCGGGACTCATGCGATCTGCAGGACCAAGGCGGTTCGCAGGGCCAAGGCGGCCAAGAGATCATGCGGTCTGCGAGACTCATAAGGTCCGCAGGACCAAGGTTGTTCGCAAGGCCAATTAGGCGGCCAAGAGATCATGAGGTCTAGGTGACTCATGCGGTACGCAGGACCAAGGCAGTCCACAGGGCCAAGGCGGCCAAGAGATCATGCGGTCTGTGAGACTCATGCGGTCTGCAGGACGAAGGCGGTCCGCAGGGCCATGGCGGCCAAGAGATCGTGCGGCCATGCTGCTCATCTTCTCCAAAAATATGAGATTGATGGCCATGAAACTCATGAACTTCAGACTTGCATAACTCGGCCAAAACAAAATGAAATCTAATTTTTCAAAGGTTGAATTTGGGTAAAATAAAATTCTCTATCATATGGAACAACTAAATTTTAAAAACAAGCAAGTTTGATTGATCAAAACCAAGGAAAATCGAAAATGACATAAACTTAGATCTACAAGAAAATATCCACCAAATTAAAAAATGCCAAGTTCTAAAGTATCACAGAATCATGTAAGAAAGACAATGGAACAAATAGAATTAGGTTCCTCCATGAAGCAAGTTGCACTTGCCGATGGTTTCTTAGTAGGTGGAGAGAATTATGAGGAGGAAGAAGAAGTAGTGAAGAGTAAAGGAAGAGAGAGAAAGTAGTTGGGGGTTTATAAAGAGAGGGGATGGTCCAACATGTGGAACCAACCATCAAAATAAACCAAACCAAGCCATCCAAAGCAAGTCAAGTTGACCAAACAAACCCATGGTCAACCCTAGTCAAGATACATCAAGGCAAGCCATAAAGAAATATAGAAATACAATAAATAATATATGGGTCAAAATCTGTATATGTACACTGGAAATACGTATGATAAAAAATGGGAGTGACAACTCTACCCACATTAAAATAATTTTATCCTCGAAATTTAATCAAGAGGCTAGAGATGTCGGGGCAAGCTATACTAAAGCACGAACAATCTACGACTAGCAACCAATCAAGCAATCATTCATGCAAGCAAAGAATTTAAAAGCATAAGACATAAGGAAGATATTATACCTTATGAGTCAAGCAGGTGTAGATATCGCGATCGAATATCATCTTCACGTTTTCAGGTTGACTCACCCAAAGAGTGGTGTCCCCAAGCAACATGAACTAAACTAATATTCATGTTCTTGAGTACCTTCGCTCTTCGATCCAATATGGATACGGGCCTTTTCTCATACGAAATGTTGGTACCAACAACCAATTTCGAATGATCAAGGACATGGCATAGATTCGTGATATACTATCGCAATTGGGATACATAGAATAAGTCATGTACCTTATATAACGACGACGGAAGAGCAACATGATAGGACATATCACCTACTCGCTCAAGGATATCGAACGACCCTATATACCTACGACTAAGCTTTCTCCGTACGCCGAATCGAATGACGCCACGGGTAGACAAGATCATGAGAAATACGTGATTGCCGATAGAAAACTCAAGAGGACGCCGATGAGAATCGGCCCAATAGCACTGGCGATCTTGTGCAACCCGAAGATGATCTCTAACTTGTCTGACCACCTCGGTAGTCTGCATTAACCATCTCTGGACCAGGCATCTTCCTCTCGCCCATATCGTCCCAGGCTAAAGGAGATCTGTACTTCTAGCCATATAGTGCCGTGAAAGGTGCCATCTGGATGCTAGCCTGGAAACTATTGTTGTAAGAAAATTCTACTAGGTCCAGGTGATCTTTCCACGAACCACCAAAGTCAAGTGTACAGAATCGCAACATATCCTCCAGAGTTTGAATCGTGCGCTCTGACTGACCATCTGTCTGAGGATGATAAGCTAAACTAAACTTGAGACGAGACCCCAAACTCTCCTGAAGAATCCGCCAAAAGTGCGATATAAACCTTAAATCTCTATCTGATACGATACTGACGGGCACTCCATGCCATCTGACTATCTGCCTGAGGTACATCTCTTCAAGCTGCTTCGTCGACTGACCAACCTTGAATGGAAGAAAATAAGCTACCTTCGTGAGACGATCGACGATAACCGATATAGCATCTCTCCTAGCTGGAGATCTATGTAACCTAATTAAAAAATCTATGGTGATATGCTCCCATTTCTACTCTGGGATCGGTAAAGGTTAAAGGAGTTCGGCTGGTTTTTGATATTCATCCTTAAGTTGTTGGCAAACCAAACAACGAGAGACAAACCAGGCTATTTCTCTCTTCATGCCGTTCCACTAGAAATATTGGCGGATATCAAGATACATCTTCGTGCCACTCGGATGAATTGAATACTGTAAACTGTGAGCTTCTGCCATAATCTTCAGTCTGATATCACTACTGGTTACACAAAGACGCCTTCCATGTCGGAGAGTACCGTCTTCATGAATACATAACTCTGCTCTCCTTCCTGCTTCCTGTTCTTCCCTAAGCTGCTGAAGCTTAGAATCTGTTGACTGAGCTAACTTAATCCTCTCAACTATACTGGACTGAACTTGCATACTGGCCATTAATGCTATACTGGTAGGGAGAACTACCTCGATACCCATCTTCTGAACATCTGCTAATAACTCTGGCTGTGTTGTTAGGAAATAAGCTCATGCTCTTCTACTCAACGTATCTGCAACTACGTTGGCCTTCCCTGGATGATACTACAGGTTGATGTCATAATCCAACAATAGTTCTAGCCATCTTCTCTGACGCATGTTAAGATCCTTCTGGGTAAACACATACTTAAGACTCTTGTGGTCGGTGAACATCTCCACCCTATCTCCATACAATTAATGCCTCTAAAGCTTCAATGCAAAAACTACTCCTGCTAACTCCAAGTTATGGGCAGAATAATTCTTCTTATGGTCACAAAGCTGACGTGACGTATAAGCGACTACCTTACCATGCTGCATCATGACGCATCCCAATCCTCTGTCGAAAGCGTCACAATAAACTGAAAATCCTCCAGTCCTATCTGGAAGAGTGAGAATGGGGGCCGTCATAAATCTCTGCTTCAACTTCTCGAAGAAACTCGGGCACTCTACTGTCCAAGCAAACTTCACATCCTTGCGGGTCAACTGCATCATAGGTGTTTGCAAAAACAAAAGTGTTCTTTATTTCACAAACTTTGTAAGAAGATTACAATTAAATTCTGGGAAAGTACAACTATAGAAATCCGATCTGAAGACGATCGCTTTATCCCTTGGACGATGTGAACTTTAAAGACGGTAGCCTCTGAAGAATGCAGCAGCACTTTGGCAAAAACTCCTAATCTCTGGTGATGATCTTGAATGATCTGATGATGATAATGAAGGACTTGAAACTCTATTTATAGAGTTCTGGAAAATAACTAATTAGTAGTTATTTCTGGATTACGCAAGCTGGACTGTGCAGGCACTGGACTGCGCAGACTACCAGTTGTACTAGCAGTTACTCGATCGTAGGCCAATTGTATTAGACGCGTGGCATTGTTTGATTGAAATACGCATGGTCGTGTACAGACGGTTGCTACATGGTGAGCAATTGATGGCATGTATGCCACATACAAAATGTCAGTTATCTTGATAGATTGTGTCACTTGAACTGCGCTAGCATCAGACTGCGCTTCCAATGGGTTGCGCTAAGACTCGGATTGTGGTGAGGTTGAGCTGTCAGACTGTGCCGGTTATACATCTGTCATCGAGTGTGGCACGGCTCGAGAAATGAACAGACTCTTCGCTTTTCGTGCTGTCAGTTGTCAGAAGATCTAATTTTCTGTCAGATAATGATGACGTTGCCACGTCAGCTAGCGCTCTCGGATGGGTGTGCAGTTCAGCTTGTGCAGTTGAATTGTTGCACAATCTGTCTCCTATGCAGTTCATTTGAAGGGTGCACAATTTAATTTTTATTGCTTTTTTGATGGGTGCAACTTGATTTTTAGGACCTACAAGACCCCCTTCAAAGTTTTCAAAATTTGAAAATATTTAAAGTTTCAAAATACTTTGAATTTTGAATTTAAAATCAAGTTACGCAAGTGGCACTTTGACTGCGCTTTTGGAGGAATCAGCTCCTAATTTCTCGGCGCAATCTGAGATGACTGTTACTTTTAAAAAACTATAAATAGTTTCCATTCTTCTTTCTTTCATTCTTTACTTATTTTCGACTGTTCTCAAGAGACAAGAGCTTATCTTCTCCGACTACTTCTCTTTCCTCTCGACGATAGTGATGGCTCCTAAGCGAACTGCCACCGAGAAGGACAAGGCCCCCGCCGAGCCTTCGACTCGGGTTGCACCACGAATTTTACGCTATGAGATTGGCCACCCGGCGCTGCAAGGTAGATGATGAACTCGATCAAAACCCTTTTTAGGGTTCTTGACATTTTCGAACCTTCATACCTCTCACTTTTTAGAGATTTGATGGTATTGTGCCACCCTGTTTAGGGTTCTGGTTGCACACACACAATAGTTTTCATTTTATGAAAACTATATTCTTGCGCAATCGACTAAAAAGCGCTGGCAGATGTTTGGTGCAATCTATCGATTTGCGCAAGTCTGTTGAGCCAGCGCAGACTGATGCCTTACGTAAGTGGGTTAGCGCAACCTGATGTCTTGCACAAGTGGACGTGTTGGCACAACAGGATATTTTGCGCATGTTGGCTGCATTAGCGCAATCTGATGCTTTGTACATAGCGTAATTTGATATTTGCACAATTTGCTGATCTTTTGAACAGACTCTTTGATTTTGTATGTACTAAATTTTGTCTCTTTGTTTGATTCATTTAATCTCAGGGAAGATCCCAATTATGAGGTCTTTGCAGGGACTTTGGCTGAACCTGAGTTCAAGGAGGATCTTTTCTATGTGACATTTCCTCAGTATGCCCTGCCGTTATCTCGACAAGCCATCCTAACAGCACAAGACAATGAAATATTACTGAGTCTGATGAACGGGCATCCTCTACAAACTGCTGACATCGTTGTTCATAAGAAGCCTCTGTTTCTGTTTGGTGAGGCTCTTGACAAAAGTTTTCAGCCGAGACCTCGAGTTGAACAGAGAATTTTTCAAAGAGGCGAAAAAAAAGATACTTCTACCGGAGATTTCCATATGCCTTCCCCTATCTCGCTATGCTTTTGCAGGCTATCCCAGAAGGATGGAATGGGATATAACTCCTCTTCAGCAAGCTCGAACGGGGAATATTTGTGTGAAGAAGGGACCAAACAACAAGGACACGTTCTACAGTTCCTCTGAGCGTCACAGCTCCCTACTCAGAGGATTGAAACCCGGCTGCATTCCACCGAAAAACTCCTCCCTGCTGCAACCAGTCAGAACGCCGATATTCGCAAATGAGTTTGCGAAGGTTGAGGGAAGATATCCAGACCAAGATATCCGATTGACAGGTCTTGTGAATCCGGATAATAAGAGATGGAACTGTATAGCCAATTAGATATTGGCTCAATTCGAAGAGAAGCTCAAGGAGATTGAGCTGTACCAACCGGTGTATTCTACCATTTACGGCTTCCACCAAAATCCTCATCTATTCCTTGCATTGGCGGAGAGGTACAACTACAGAACAGGAACTTTTATGACGCCCTGCGAAGATATCGGATTGGTTCTTCACGAGATGAAGTACATCTCCAGCTTGCCAATGGGGGATATCCCCTATGAAGAATTTGTACCGACCAAAGATGAGTTAGACAAATTATGCCGAAAGAATACGGACATAGTGGCTGTCTTTGAAGAGCTGCTGTGCTACTACAAGATTTGTTCTTTGTACTACAAGAGTGGTACATCCGTCACCTTTTACTCAACCAAATGGCTGCCATATCTCTTTCTCAACCATATCATTGAAAAGAAGACCAAGGAGCACGATAACTGCAAACCCACCTTCTCCAGACCACTTAGCAGCAGCGAAGTAATAGGGTTGATGGAGGAGAATAAGGATATGGATATTAAGATCGATGATAATCTTCAATGTCCTCCTTTTAAGATAGGAGACATGATTGAAAGTTATATAAGGATGGGCTATAGGCCCATGTCGAAGGAAGCCCAGTTGGCGGGTTTCCTCACTTACTGGCTTCGACGATTCGTCGTCCCTAGAGACAGCACCGTCGATTGCTTTCATCGAGGCATACTATTTGCTGCCGTCCGCTTAGTCTTCGGCTACCGGATGGATCTATTGCCAGCGATGACTTGCAGAGTGAATGCTGGCCTCCGCCTTTTTGTCGATTCGATGCTTAAAGGAAAAGGCGATAAAGGAAGCTTTCCTCGGCTAGAGCTACCATACACATATTTGTTCGGATGGCTGCTTCTGTACTATCCTTCACTGATGAACCCCGACATGGGGGCGGTGAGCGGCAGCTTCTTGAGGAGATTCTCCAAAAGCAAGTGGATATACACCAGTTTAAGAGATTGCAGACGCGCTCTGAATCTCGAAAAGGGATGGAACTTCTATTGTGTTCTCCTCCATCTGGCTACGAGCACATGTCTACAAATCTGGTCGACTCTGGGAGACAGCCTTTGGGCCATGCAGTTTTTGATTGGCTGAGGACAATCCGGCCGTCACACCTTGTCTATCGATTTGAAGACGAATGTTATTTGGAGCCCTATCTTTCCAGTCATTTTGTGCGCTAATTCGGCTATGACCAGTTTCATGTAGGCAACGCCATCACGTGCCTACAAGGAAAAGGTTATCTGATCGATGGAGCCCGGGCTTGGGCTTACTATAATGCTAGAGACACAAGAACAACATTCTCGATGCCAATGAAGAGTGATCATGGTCCTCGGATGCTGTATACATATTCACTCTTCTACACATCAGCGACTACTTTTGCTGAGAACTTTAGTTTAGTAGATAGCTTTGCGACAGCAACATGATTAAAGAAGGGAGCATCTGTTGTGTCGGCTCCAGGTAATGATGAAGAGGATGAGCCAGTTGATGCACCGTTGGAAGCTTCGAGGGAAGCCAACTTTCCTGAAGAAGTCAACGAGCCACTGTGCGTCTCTTTGATGGTTGTCAGATCTCCAGCCAAGGAGAAGAAAAGAAGGATAGAAGAACCTTCTTCTCCAGTTGCTAAGAAGAAGCTTGTCTTGGAATCATCGGAAAGGATTACTACCCGGTCGCAATCTCGGCAGCAGGCCGAGTCAATTCAGAGAGAAGAGGCGATGACCCCGACCTCTATTCAAAGACAAGAAGATGTTGTAGATGTAGAGAGTCCGGAGAGACCTTTACACAGAAAGAAAATAGTCTTTAGAAGAAAGAAAGTAGTCACTCCTCCAAGACCTATCCTGGCATCGGTCTTGACAAGTGCGATCGCCGGAGTCATGATGTCGTCTCCTACACCTGACCTTGAACCCAGGCAGAAAGCTTTTAGTCTAGAGAAGAGGGACGAGGCTGTAGAGACCAGAGAGGAAATCACGGAGACAGCAGATGAGGCTGCGGAGCCAAATGAGACAGAAATATCTCCCAAAGCACTGCAATCTCCAACACTTGCAACAGGAACCGTCCACCTTCCAGCTACAATGAGAACACTTTGTGATGAAAAAGATCGATTAATGATCGATGCTCTGAATGACTGCGACTTCGGCCTCCTTGATGATGCAGATCCGGTCGCCGCAACTGATAGTGAAAAAGCACGAGAAGAAAGTGCAAGTGATAAAGATACATTAGCAGGGCCTCTTGATGATACTCTGAATCCAGAAGAGGATGCTGATGTACATGTATCCCCAAAGAAGAATACAGTTGAAGAAGTAGCACCTGAGGAAGTTACTATTGCTGATCCCAAAGGTATTGAATGATATTATCAATCTTTTTTTCATAGATTAAATGGCTGACATCTAAATTTTTTATCCATGCAGAAATTGAATCTTCTCCAATTCCTCCCATATGCACTGATATAGTGCCAATAAAGGCGATAGTCAGCAGTAGCCGACATTTTTCGGGCGGCTTTGAAGCGGGTAGTAGCCAGGCAGTAATGTCTGAAGCTACTTCTGCGAGGTTGCAACCCATGTCAGCAAATGACAAACTTGTTACTGGACCCATCAATGGTAAGATAGCTCTTACTTTTGATCCTTCTCGATAGTTGCTAATGACAGCCAACTGATGGTGTTTGTTTGATTTCGCAGAGGAACATCTGGGAGGGGCGACTAGCTCTACCATGGCTTCTTTGTCCAAAGAGACCTCCACTCACGTGCAAGAAGCTGAACGTCCATCTGTGCAGGCACCTGCTGCTTCGACATCCATGGTAGTAGCTGTTACACCTGGTGCCATAGCTACTAACAGATTCATAATTGGTTCCTTCACCAACCTTTTCTTCAATTTACTAGGACCCTTAGTAGAAAGGGTAATGGGGAAAGAAGATGTTGGTTTCATCACCGTTAGAGGTCCAACCTCTTATCTGATCAGTGCCATCCGAAATCAAGGTGATGAAGCTCAAGCTGTTTATCTTGAACACATACTAGATGAGCTGGAGGAATCAGTTAAGATCTACAAAGATCTGAATCGGGGGAAGGTGGAGCCCTTGGTACATGCTGAGTTTGAGAGGATGTCTCAAGAGGCTGCAGTTTTGAAAGTTGATTTCCAAATTTTCTTGGACACTTTCGCTGGCAAGTCTTCAGAGTATAACTCTCAAATAGTGATAATAGCATTTGCTGCTGAGGAGAAGGAAAAGAAAGTTGCTGAGCTAAAAGCAGAATCTGTCCGTCTTCAAGAAGAGTTGAGACTTGTTCAGCTTGCTCTAGAAGATGAGGCCACACAACATCAAGCTACAGTTCAGCAACTGGACGCCCTGACCCAGGAAAGAAATGAGTATGTCATAACTCAAAAAATCTCTCGCAGACTAGTAACCTTGTCGACTTTTGATGATAAGTCTAGAATTAAGGAAGCTAGGAGGTGAGTGATGAATTCTTATGAGGAGCGACTTCAAACTTTAAAGCAGTAGATGGCTAGTTTGATGACCCCACCAGCTGAATAGGAAGACTTTTTGTATCTTCTGTTTTGTGACATGTCCTTTTGTAATGCCTTTTAATTATGATCAATAAAAAGACATTTTCTTTGTGTCTCTATTATTTATTGCATATCTCATTCGAATATAAATAATAGCGATAGAAAATATATTCAGAGGTCCGCGACATGATATATTTCTTGATTTAAAAAATAATTATATTTATTATATCTACTCAGAGGTAATATGGACATAGCAGAATATAATTTGTTGAATACCATTATTTCAGTAGACAACTTAATCAAAGATAACAAATACATGACAAGTTGCTGATGTGAACGAAATGGATGAATCGTCAAAATATGCGAACGAAATGAATCGTCGGGATAAACGGATGGACCGTCAAATGAATGGAATAAACGGGTAAATCGTCAGATGAATGGAATGAACGGGCGAACCGTCGAATGAATGTAAGGAACGGGCGAACCGTCGGATGAATGTAATGAGTGGGCGAACCGTCGGATGAATGTAATGAATGGACGAACCGTCGGATGAATGTAATCAACGGGCGAACCGTCGGATGAATGTGTCGCTTCGTTGTCTCACAAATCTCTGTCTATAAATATAACAAAAAATTTAGATAGAATGATCACTTTTACTTTTCAACACAAAGATGTCGTCTGGAGATGCATCCAAGAAGGCTGAGATCGCCCCGAAGGTTGAAGCGGGCACTGAGGAACGTCCAATTGACCCGGCACAGCCAAAGCAGACAGAGGCAGACGAAGGTTCATCTGTACCCAAACCTCCAAGGGACATCTTGGACTTCCTTCTTGAACCATGGATGACAGAGAAAGAAGAGGCCATGAGGATGGCTGCTTTCAAATTCCTGGTGGGTTCGAGCAAGGATGTTCTCGATTCTTTTGCTGATTATGTTTTTGAAAAGGATGACAGTGGTCCTCGTCCTGTCTATAAAAAGGACGATAGTGATTCTCGTCCTTGATATTATGTAACGTCATTCATGATGAAATAAAATCGAACTTTATTTATGAACTGTCTGATAATATTTACATGAAATCCCTGTTACATTCATATATAGTATTTTTTGAGAAATTTGCCATTGATGGGCATCATTGCAACACGACCGTCTAGCTCTGAGAGTTGATAGGCTCCATTTGAAAAGACTTTGCTCACAATGTAAGGCCCTTCTCATTTTGCATCGAACTTGCCCTTGCTCATGTGAGTCATAGTCATGGTACGTCTGACAGTTAGACCTAGTTCTCCTTTCTGAAAAGCCCTGACCTTAACTTTGCGATTGAAGGTCTTTGAGATGCGGGCTTGGTATAGCTCAATATGCTGTTGAGCCAATAACTTTTTCTCGTCGAGCGCTTCTAATTCTTGGAGCCGAAGAAGGTCATTGTTCTCTGTAGTGAGCTCGTTGGCGATGGTAATCCTTAAAGACGGAATTTGAAGTTCCAGGGGTAGAACTGCTTCACAGCCGTACACTAAAGAGAAAGGTGTACAGCCTGTAGGGTTGTGGACCATAGTACGGTAGGCCCATAGGCATTCTCCAAGCTTTTCACTCCAGTTTTGTTTGTTAGTAGACACAAACTTCTTGAGGAGCTTGATGATAGTCTTATTGAAAGCTTCAGCCAAGCCATTAGCAGCAGGATTGTAAGCTGTCGAAGCGACATTGTCAATCCGATGATCGTCACAGAACCTTGTGAACTTTTTACTAATGAACTGAGGTCCGTTGTCATGAATGATTCGTCGAGGTACACCAAATCTATAGATGACATGATGTTTAACGAAGTTGATGATACTGTTGGTCTTGACTTCAGCCAGAGGTATAGCTTCAGCCCATTTGGTGAAGTAGTCGGTTATTGCTAGTATGAACCGATGTCCCCTAGAAGAAGGAGGATTGATGGGACCTATAATATCTATGCCCCAAGCTTCGAAAGGCCAGGAAGCAGCAGTCGAATGAAGGAATTCCGATGGCTGATGAATAAAATCTACATGGATTTGACAAGCTCGACATTTTCTTGCATATTCGATAGCATCAGATACCATAGAGGGCCAGTAGTAACCCATTTGTTGGATGCGATCTTGTAGCTTAGGACCGGGTTGATGTACTCCGCAGACACCGTCATGAGCTTCACACAATACTTGCTTCGCTTCATCACCAGCAAGACAGCGAGTAGGCCGTCATAAGTCCGCCGGTAAAGAGTTTTGGTGGTCTGATTGTAGTAGAATCGCAGAGACCGCCGACAAATACTCATAGCTTCCTTGGGATCTTCAGAAAGTATATCATGGACCACGAAATCGATGAAGGGAGCTCTACAATCTTTACTGATAATATTGGCTTCAATAAGATTACTGAACTCAATATTATGATTATTTTCAATGCAGAACAATTCCCGATTAGAGATAACCACCACCTGCTGTCTTTTGATAGGGATGGCTAAGACTGCTACAAGATTAGCCAAAGCGTCTGTTTCAGTATTGCAAGCTCAGCGGATATATTCGATGAAGAAGGCTTTGAATAATGTATCCATGTTGATTGCTGCTTCATATTAAGGCACTAGATCTTGATGGCGAACTTCATAGGTTCCTCTAACCTGGTTAACAACCAGCTTGGAGTCACCATAAACTTTAAGATATTCGACGTCCAGTTGTTTAGCTAACTGAAGGCCAATGAGTAGAGCATTTTATTCTGCTATATTATTGGAGCAAGGTTCATCTAGGGAGTAGGCTCTTTGTATAGTTGACCCGTCTGGAGAAACAAGAACAACTCCAACTCCTTCAACAATGGCACCATTTGGTCCGATCCTGGATGCTCCGTCAAAGAATAGACGCCAAGTAGAAAATTCTTCGGAGATCATATTTGATTCCAATGTCTCATCTGGAATTTTATCATAGAGTTTGGATGTCTCTGGTACAGGATGAGCTGCTAAAAAGTCAGCTAGTGCTTGACCCTTAACAGACTTTTGTGAAACATATACGATGCCATATTGGGCTAGCAGAATGGCCCATGTAGCCAGCCAAGAATTGAGTGTGCTAGGCTTCTTCATCAGTATCTGAAGAGGATTAACTCGGGATATGACATGAATAGTTTGGTCAATGATGTAATGCCTCGTCTTTTGAACAACAAACATAAGAGCTAGGCATTCTTTTTCAATCGAACTATAGCAGTGTTCAGCACCAATCATAGTACGACTGAGATAATAGATGGCCTGTTCGTGACCTTTTTTGTTCTTTTGGGCAAGTAAAGCACCCAATGAATGATCCATAGCATGGACATACATTAAGAATGGTATGCCTGAGATCGGTGGCATGAAGGCTGGTGGGTTCATGAGATATCATTTTATGTCATCGAATGCTTGTTAACATTCTTCGGTCCAAATGAAAGATACACCCTTCTTCATTAGCTGAGTAAATGGTCTGCAACGTCCAGACAGATTCGAAATGAACCTCCTGATGTACGCAAGTCGACCTTAGAATCCTCGTAGCTCTTTTAGGTTGCGCGGAGGACGCATCTCTTGAATGGCTTTGATCTTCTCGGGATCCACGTGTATACCTTTAGAGGTAATGACGAAGCCGAGAAATTTGCCACTAGAGACACCCATAAATGAATTGGTGGGATTCATTTTGAGTTGATGTTGGCGCATCAGATTGAATATATTTCTCAAGTCTTGGATGTGATCTTCTTTTAGACGACTTTTAACAGCAATATCGTCAACATAGCATTCGGCAGTCTTGCAAAAATGATCTCGAAAGATGGTAATCATAGCTCATTGGTAAGTTGTGTCAGCGTTCTTGAGACCAAATGGCATCAAAGTATAGCAGTAGACTCCGCGAGGGGTGCGGAAAGAAGTATATTTTTCATCTTCAGGATTCATCTGAATCTGATTGTATCCAGAGAATTCATCCATGAAAGATATTCGCTCGAACCCACAGGTGTTGTCAATTATGACGTCCATGATATGGAGAGGAAATTCATCTTTTGGACAGGCTTTATTAAGATCCCGAAAGTCGATGCAAACTCAAACTTTTCTTGTTTTCTTTAGAACTGGAACGACGTTGGCTACCCAATCTGGATGTTGTTCTTCTCGAATAAAGCCACAAGCGATGAGCTTCTTGACTTCATCGTCGATTGTGTCCATCATTTCTGGCTTGAAGTACCGTTGTTCCTGTTTGACTGGTTTTGCATTAGGTAAGTTATTCAATTTGTGAGTAGCAACTTTGGGATCTAGACCTGGCATGTCTTCATAACTCCAGGCAAAAACATTAATGTATTCTCGAATAAAAGGAATTAATTCTTGCTTATCTGCCTCTGGAAGGTTCTTGCTGATCAATATTGGACGAGGTGACCCGCTCTCTCCTACATCAATTTGAACCAATTGATCTTCGGTAGGAGGTTCTCGTTGTTCGAATCAGAGTTCCCATTGGGTATCCATTCGTTGAGCCCAAGGATCTATTTTGGGATTTTTTCAATATCTTCATCATATCCTTCTGGAAGTTCGGCGGAGACCATGTTAGAAGATACGATCAATCGATGAACTTGACCGATGCTGGTGTCAGAATCCCATGATTTGGAATCAGAAGAGTTAGAGCACTCTTCACTGTCGGATCGGAGGTTGCTGGGGATAATACCGGAGGTGAAGCATATCCGAGACCTCTTTTGGTTCTGCTGTAATACATCTCTGACTTTCCTTTCGGAACAGCCGTACGGATAGGAGTTCGTCTACCCTTACCGTAATTGAGGCCATTCTTGAAATCATAACCCATCTTTCGGATGATATCTTTTGATTGTTGACTGTAACGACGAAGTTGGAGATGCCCCGTATCGTTGCTTTTGCTATCATCCGTATAGCTGAATTTTTGTTCTGGTCCTTTACTAAAAAGTATTGGACACTCGCCTCTTTTTTGAGAAGGGACAATAAAGTATGAATCATCTAGATGTTCGAGTGAGACCTCTGTTTGAAAAGATTGTACTACTCCCATTGTAAATGACTGAAAACTATCTAACATATCCAAATAGCACTTAGCATGATAAATGACATCAGTATACTGGAAAGGAGATACTTTTTCATTGATTTATACATCTGTTTTTACAATAGGACCTTTAGCCTTAGCAGGCTTGGCCAGATTGATTACAAGAGGGGGAGAAGAAGAACGTGGAGGAGGCTTGCTACGACGAAGTTCAATAACAAATGGATCAGAGGAGGTGAGCTCCCTTTTATCCTTGTTACGAGATGAATCAACAACAAGTGGCTCAAAAGAGGTGAGCTGCCTTTTATCCTTATTACGACGTAAGTCGATAACAAGTGGCTCAGAAGAGGTAAGCTCCCTTTGATCTTGACCACCATCAGTTGGTTGCTTCTGGACTGGCAAGTGAATAGCCAGTGGTTTGGAGAACTGAGGATGAGAAACATGCCCTTTGACAGGTATGATGAGGGTGTCTTTGGGCACTGCTTCTTGTTCTTCTTCAGTGTCTAGAGCCAGTACTACCTTTATGAACTCATCTTTATACATACGAGCATCGTTACAATATGCTTCGACACCTTTGAAAGGATAGAGATCCGTAACCTCCTTTTGAACCTCTCCATTGTCATCAACATATTTGAAACATTGATAGAGAGTCGAAGGAACAATGTTGTGTTCATGCAAGAATGGTCTCCCCAAAAGAGCATTGTAAGAAAAACCATGGTTGTCTATGATGTAGAAGGTCACCTTTGTGCGGAGATTGCCTATTTGGAGTTTTAGACGAATCTTGTGCCAGAAAGACTATGTACTGGGATCTTCAGTGCATCTAGCATTGTCTTTGGCATGATGCTGAGTGCTGACCCTGGATCTATCAGAATAAGATCGACTTTCATCGAGTCGACATATCATGTATAGTATAGAGGACGGTCATGCCTATTGTCTTTCATCAGCATATTATCCTGTGTGAAGGTAATGTTTGGAATTAACTCCAACACACTATGACAATGGAGGTAAGAGACAGGCTCTGCCTTCGGCTTTTTTAGAAGGGTTAGACAGGTTTCTGCCTGCATTAGAGCTTCACTCAGTATTTCTCATATTTCTTTGGAGAGACGCAAGAGCTCGAAGATTGACAGCCTGGCCGGTGTATTGGCTAGTTGGGCCAAAATGTCAAAGTTATATGGCTTCTCAAGTCCAGAAGGAGATGACTTCTTCAAAGGCTTGTCGAAGCGGACTTGTTGTTTGCCTTTGTCGGCTACCGTCGGCTTGGGATGAGTAGGTTCTACAACCGATGAGGATGCAGAAAGAATATCCTCCGTGGAAACAGGATGCACTGGAGCGGACTCAGAAGAAGAAACATAGTTTTCTTGATTTTCAGGAACTTTCTGTAAGTAGGCTTTTCCTGATCTGGTACCCAATAGGATTTCCTCTTCAACTAAAGACACCATATTGCAGATCTTTGTTCTACTCTTGGAGCGTTCTTTCTTCTTGGAGGAAGAGGAAACTTTAAACTCCGAAGCAAGATCAGGGTGAATCCACATAATCTTACCATTGTCAAGAGATAAGGGGACGAGACCTTCACTTCGTGGAGGAGGAAGATTCTCGATCTCAAGAGTGGCCTTGGGGATAGGTATGACACTGTGCTGTACCATCTATGGAGGGAAGTTACCGAACTGTACTGAGACCATGTTCGCGGTAACCGTCTTCTCATCTTACTGCAGAGTGACAACACCAGCGTTGACTAGCTCTTGAATCTTACCTTTGAGCACATAACATGCTCGAGTGGGATGCCCAATAAACCTGTGATAGACACAATATTTGGGATGATCAGTCTTACCGACCTCATCATGCTTCTTCGGGTCTGGGAGTTGGAGCTTATTGTTTTTGATCAAGCAATCAAAGATGCTCACGGTGTCATTCTCGTCAAAAGAGTACTCTACTTTCGGACGAGGTTCCCTTGGTGGAGGTACAGAAGGAGTAGAAGTAGATGTAGGTGGAGCTACGTTGATCGCCAGAGATTCTTTGTTCTTCAAGTTGATATTCAAAGTCTCTTTTCCCTTGCGATTGTTCTGGCGATTACCGCTACTCGATGTCGGGTGTTCGTCCCGATCGGGGTTAGACATGTGTTCCCCTAGCTGCTTGAACTTGTCAGCACTAACTTCAGCTGCTTTAGCATTGACAATGAAGGATGGCCAGTCTTAGAACTGAGTTGACCCCGTCCACATGCTGATAATAGGCAAAAGATTTGCCTTGCAGGTGTCTATAGTGACAACGGCCGGAGTCCCAGGAGGCATCTTTAATGCTTCTCGGTGGAACCTTTCAAAGAAACTCTCAGCGGTTTCATTGTCTTTGTTTGATTTTATTAAGGGCTGACATGGTCATGTCGTTGATCCCCTCATAGAATCGTTCCAAGAAGATCTGTTTGAAACCTGAGAAAGAAGTGATACAGCCATCAGGCAAGCTTCTATACCAATTGTATGTCATACCGACTAAACAGTCGATGAATACCCTGGTAAGAAGAGCATCATTTGGCTGAAGTTGGACAGTCATTACCTCAAAGTGGTTAATGAACTGACTAGGAGAAGTGCTGCCATCAAACAGGGTAATTGTTGGAATCTTGTACTTAGGAGGAAACGAAACTTCCTTCCAATCAATAGGATAAGGTTGCTTGATTCCAAATCTCTACAAATTGTCCTTCTCTTTAAAGGCCTCGAACTGAGTGCGTAAGAGTTTGACAGCTTCATTAGCATCCTCCGATGATGAAGAAGGAGCAGGCTGAATCAGAGTGTTAGGGAGAGAAACAGCGTGGTAAGCACTACCACCAGCACCTGACTGACTGGGTGTAGGTTGAATTTATACAGGGGTACTTGAGAAGATACTACTCCTAGCCCTGCAATGACAGGCACCGACGATGCTATGATCTCATGATTTGCAGCAGGTACAGTCGGTGGTACTGTATGTTGGGCCACGATGATAGAATACATACTTGCAACCATTTTAGCCATGTTCTTCAGCTTGTCTTCTAGTACAACTATTCGTTGTTCTTGACTAGCCGAACTAGAAGCATCTGGATCTTCAGTGACAACATAAGCTGTCACTTCTCTAGGTACAGTGGAGGATACTGTCTGTTCAGAACTTTCGCTGTATGCATCATAATCAGAGAAGGAATCATCTCCTAAGTAAGAAAGAGGGAGATGACCGGAAGGATCTTGGAGAAGATTCCTTTGACCGATTGTATCTCGGCTTCGGGATCGGGTATGTTGGAATACTCCTTCAGAAGATTCTTAGAGTAGATCCAGATATCTTTGATTGGGTCTACGAGGCTTGCCGTGTTTGGAGCATTTTCTACCCCCAGTATCTCGGGAAGCCATATTGACGGAAGCATACAACACTTCGTCTTCATCTTATGACATTGGTTCCGAAGTTGCAAAATTCAGACGATCAAAGACAGATCGTTTTGTTGTCTGGCAACAGCACTTGATGACAACCTTGTGATTACAATGATGTTCAAGTGGTTGAACTGGAGGTGTTGAGATATCGTCCCACTTTTGCTTGAGGTGCTCTCGAAGGTCAGGAACAATGACGGGACGAGAAAAAGTTCGAGGGATATGTTCTTTGGCAACATTCGGAACATGGTTCCGGTTCTTCAGATGTTTTGTCCCATGAGTGTACAGGGAAGTACTCACTTCATTAGCATAGGTGTCAGGATTTTTGATCTTGGATGTTTACCTTTGATGCAGGTTCGTCTTAGGCATTGGCTGCTTGCATTTTGTCGAAGTTGATGTAGACCGAGATCTATTGAGATAAACTCGTAGATCAGCAAACTCACCCCCAGGGGTTTCTGTCTGAGATACCATTAATTTTCCTTACTTTGAGCGGGATATCTGGAGATTTGGGAGATCTTGGAATTCTGCTACCGGAGTAGGCAGAATACCTCTTTGATCAGTACATTTCTCTTTGGCAGGAAGAGAAGAACTCTTGTTTGAGAGAGTCCTTGTACTGATTGGTGCCGAAGCACGTTCAGATTGATCTTCCGAGGTAAAAACCGAGGAAGACTGAGAAAAGACCAAGGGACCTTTTCCTTTGTTTTGTGAAGAAGGGTTGGCTAAAGAGCATTTCCCTGTGTTGTCTTCCAATTCGTGGAACGAGAAAGTTTGAGAAAAGACCAACGGGCCTTTTTCTTTGTTCTGAGGAGAAGAAGGAATAGTCAACAGACTACCCCCAGTAGATTGCGCTGGAGCAACAGGGTGCTTGGAAAGAGGAGCAGAGTTTTTTTCCTTGCTGTGAGAAGAAGGGAGATTAGCCAAAATAATATCCCTCTTAGACTGCGCTGGCACAGTTTGCGCAGGGATTGAAGTGGCAGTAGGCACATTGGCTGGTTGTGTATGAGAAGCTTTGACAGATAGTCTTTTGGCCATAGACACTGTATCTTGTGCAGCAGGAGTCTTAACTTCAGAGTGCTTGAGTTGCACTCTGGTTGATGGAGTGGTCGACTGCACAGAAAGAGTTGCCGCCAACTGCGCCAGGAAAAGAGGAGTCTTGCACTTTGCCAGAGCAGCATAGAAAGTGGTTTATGCAATGGCAAGAGGAGCGGTATACTGTGCATGAGCAGTAGAGACAGCAGACTGTACAGCAGTTTTGGGAGCAGAGACAGCAGACTGCGCAGAAGATTGCGCAGAGGATTGTACAGAGGACTTTGGAGTCCACACTGAACAGACTTTGCTCTTAGCAGAAGTTGCAATACGACGAGTAGTCCCGAAGTTGATCATCGCCTCGTAGGCCGTCTAGTTGACCTTTACAACCAGCGTCTTCTGCGTCTTTTCGATAGACGCAACGTCATATTTAGTTGTCACTTCCTCGTCGGACGAGAAAGTCGTCCCCAGCAGAGTCGCCATTTTGTTTGCAAAAACAAAAGTGTTCTTTATTTCACAAACTTTGTAAGAAGATTACAATTGAATTCTGGGAAAGTACAACTATAGTAATCCGATCTGAAGACGATCGCTTTATCCCTTAGACGATGTGAGCTTTGAAGACGGTAGCCTCTGAAGAATGCAGCAGCACTTTGGCAAGAACTTCTGATCTCTGGTGATGATCTTAAATGATCTGATGATGATAATGAAGGACTTAAAACTCTATTTATAGAGTTCTAGAAAATAACTAATTAGTAGTTATTTCTGGATTGCGCAAGCTGGATTGCGCAGGCACTAGACTGCGTAGACTACAGTTGCGCTAGCAGTTATTCGATCGTGGGCCAACTGTATTAGACGCGTGACATTGTTTGATTGAAATGCGCATGATCGTGTACAGACGGTTAACATGTGGGGAGTAATTGATGGCATGTAAGCCACGTACAAAATGTCAGTTATCTTGATGGATTGTGCCACTTGAACTACGCTAGCATCAGACTGTTCTTCCAATGGGTTGCGCTAAGACTCGGATTGCGCTGAGGTTGAGCTGTCAGACTGTGCCGGTTGTACAGCTGTCATCGAGTGTGGCACGGCTCGAGAAACGAACAGACTCTTCGCTTTTCGTGCTGTCAGTTGTCAGAAGATCTGATTTTCTGTCAGATAATGATGACGTTGCCACGTCAGCTAGCGCGCTCGGATGGGTGCGCAGTTCAGCTTGCACAGTTGAATTGTTGCACAATCTGTCTCCTGCGCAGTTCATTTGAAGGGTGCGTAATTTGATTTTTATTGCTTTTTGGATGGGTGAAACTTGATTTTTAGGACCTACAATAGGAGCTAAAATTTGGGCAAAATCTTATACGAAATGCCGATAATAACCGGCCAATCCAAGGAAACTACGAACTTCTGCGACAGTGCTGGAAACTCGCCATGTCTCTATAGCCACTATCTTTTGGGGGTTAACTTTCACTCAACCTCTGGTGATGATGTGACCCAAGTACGAGATGTGATCCAGCCAAAACTCGTACTTACTGAACTTTGCGTACAACTGGTGCTATCTGAGAATCTGAATGACTATTCTGAGATGCTGCTCATGCTCTGCTTCATTCTTGCTATAGACTAAGATGTCGTCTATGAACACGATCACAAACTGATCTAAGTATGGAATAAAGATACTATTCATGAGGTCCATGAATACCGTTGGTGCATTGGTCGCTCCAAATGGGACATTTTTTGGTGAAAAGCGGGTTCAATGACGGATACCATTTTGAACCAAAATTACTATTTTGGCCCTGTGTCCAAAATTGGTGTCACTCCTATTTTCCGTTATACGTATTTTTAGTATATGTGTACGGACTCCCGACCTGTATTTTGACTTGTCTAGCATGGCTTGGCTTGGTTTGGTCTTGGTTTAGCTTGGCTTGGTTTATTTTGGCTTGGTTTGAACCAAGTAGGTTGAAGATGAAACCACCCCTTTATAACCCAACTACTCTTTCCCACTCTTTATTATTTCCTATAACTTCTTCTTCTCCATTAAAACCTCTCCCACTCTAAAGGCAAGTGCTAGCTTGCTTCATGGAGGAACTCCATTTTGGTTGTTCCATTATCTTCCCTACATGATTCTAAGACTATTTAATACTTGGTATTTTCGGTTTTGAAGGATTAGTTTTCGTATATCTAAGTTTATGCAGAACTTGATTTTCTTGGGTTTTGATCTCTCAAACTTTTTTGTTTTCAAGTTTTGATTATTCTATGTTGTAGAGAATTCAATTTTACTCAAGTTAGACCTTTGAAAACCCGAATTTCGTTTAGTTTTGAGCGATTTATGACCTTGAGAAGTTCATCGGTTCAATGAACTTGTGTTCTCGGGTTGGGGAAGAAGCACAGTGATGGGTGCATAGATTTGTTATGTGCCCACTGCATGCTTCCATGGGAGCATAGCCATGTGTATGCGCCCAAGTCGTCCTTACTTCCTCTAGTGGGCGCATAGCCCCAAGGCCTTCCCTGGCTTGGGCGTATAGTTTTGTATGCGCACAAGTGCACCATGTCTCCTTCCTTGGGCACATAGACCCTGTCATACGCACACTTGTCCTAGAGTGAGTATCTTTACTTTCTCCAAGACACCCTGACTCCATCCTTTGGGCGCATGCATGCAGGCGCATGCCTGTAGGCACATAGCCCTGGGCGCATAGCTCCAGGCGCATGCCTTCCCAAAAACATTATCTCTCCATGATACTCCCTGCCTCACTCATGTATGTGGCGCATAGACCATGCCCTCTGCCTCACTCATGTGGGCGCATAGCCTTGGGTGCATGCCACTCTCAGCATATTCATTTTTGGGTGCATGATCTTCTTGACACCCCATGGTCCTTAGTGTGAACTATGACTTTGTTTATACCTTTTACTTGACAAAGTACTATAATGTTATTTTTCTATCCTACACATGTACTCTGAGCTCTAAACACAATCTTGGTGTAGCACGTACACTCTCTAACAACTGTTTGATAGTGATCCGTCGTGGTGCACTCTTGACCAGTAACTTGACAATGATAATTCTTGATAGTGGTCCGTTGTGACGCACTCTTGACCTGATAAGTAACATAACATGACGTTTAATCTTGACAAGTAACATGTAACTCTCGTCTTGACACCGTAGATGATTTCTCTTGATTGTATCGGTACAAGCTACATGTCTCGTCTTGCATCATATCTAGGATATGAATTCCTAATTTCTACGGTCAGGGATTCGTACTGAATCTGACTACGATAATGACTAGATTGATCAAGTAGTCCATGAAGAGATTTTCCAGCTACAGGCAGTCCCTTTATCTGTGGGCTCTAATTGGACTTGTAGCCTGCCGTCGAGTAGGGCACATTTCCAGCACACTGTCATATGTTGCACCCCCCCAAGTTACCTAATCCAACTCTCTCAACTTGCTACTGGATAACCCGAATTAAGTCTGCAGGGCTTGTGGCTGTTGGAACATCTCGATGCATCTTGTTAGTAACTAGGCTTGTGAAAGCCCTAGTTAGTTAAAGTATCAAGCCGTACTCATTGTTTGGCCGTGATTGATGGATGGAGTCTAGTATAGTTTTGCCTAGACAAGGTTAGTATATGGTTATTTCAGCACGTTATCGTTTATGCTTTGCTTTATCATTAATCGGCCATAGACTAAGTTCTGTTCAGGTGAAGGGTTACAACCCCGGTCCTTGTTTGGTTTCTGGGTTGTAACTTGGTTACTGGAACAGTCCTTTAGTTATCTTATCATTTATCGCCTTGTTTCTCTAACTTATGTCTTTCATTATGTTGGTTTTAATTCTTAAGTGAAGCCTCCCTTATGGCACTTGCTCTTTCTGGGGTCTGACCAAGCTGGTTTTGTATGGCCAGATTTCGGTGTAGCACACGAGGATCTTCCCACCTTCCAGCCAGATGGTGAATACTAGGTGCAACCCTGGCAACAGATAGGTTTTATTTTGCTCTCCCACTCTATTGTAAATTATTCTTTTGAGGCATTTAGCCGCCGAGCAAGTGTTAGCTTGTGTTAAATTTACATTCTTGTCTGCCTAAGGGCTGTAACGTGATTGACAAATCCTAGGGTTGATCATGTATGACTTAATCTCTTACTAGTCTTCGTATTTTGTATGACTAGCTTATTCATATGAATATGTAATGTATGGGACGTCTTACTTTGTATGTTTGATGATCTACCATCTGGTTATATTTACCTGCTTGCTTGAGATTGAGACGCTAGGCTTGTTCTTGACCATAAGTGACTGTTGGCTTGTAGTAAAACCCCCATGCATCTAGACAGCCGTGACCGTACATCGAGATGGGTTACACTTTAATGTACGTAGCTGGCTGTGTCTGTCCTCCGCTCTCAAGTATTCTGGTTCTAGGGCGTGACACGGTTTAGATGGTAGCCCATGCAGGTCTTGTAAATCAAGATGTGTGAGAGTTTCACTGAATAGATGTCTCAATTAGCACTCGCCCTTGATCTCTACTCGTATCTTCTAATCTTTTCGAAATCTTGACCTGATCACATGCTTATATCCTCGATCTATCATGGTCCTTCCTTATTGTTCCCTATGTCGTTTCTTCAGCGGCATTGTTTCTGGTCCTACCGATCAACAAGGCGGAGCACCTCCAGAGAACCAGCAGCAACGTGGTGACCAAGCCCAACCCTCAGGGGTAGCCTCCAAAGTCATGCCTACTGGGGGTCAGGAGACACCAGTTCAGTCAGTCCAGCCTGCAGAGCCTGATAATGGAACCCTGGTAGGACTCATCAAGGAATTGCTTGCATCTCATGATCATCGTGGCGATGTCCTGCACCAAACAGTACAAAGATGCCATAGGCAGAGTGGGTTACCAAGGGAACAACGCGGCCAACAACTTCAAGCGTCTGAACCCTCCTTTCTTTGACGGTAGTGAAGATGATATCGCTGCTGATGCGCGGCTTCGGGATATAGAAGTTATCTTGGAGGCAGCTAGGATTCCTGCGGAAGAGAAGGTGGCCGTTGTGCGTCTACAGCTGTTGGATTTAGCCTGCAGCTGGTGGGCGATACTAGCAGTTGGATTACCGACACCTGTCTCATGGGCGGTATTCAGCAATAAGTTCCAGACCAAGTACTTCGATGCAGTAGCTCCGTATGATCTCTAGAAGAGATTCACCAATCTTAAGCAAATGGGCAGAATGGTCGATGGATATGTGATCGAGTTTTCTAGACTCAGTCGGTTTGCTCCTACCTTGGTGGCAACCGAATTGGATCGAGCCCAGCGATTCCAGCAGGGACACCACCTAGAGATCATTATTTCGGTGAAGCAGTTTCAGCACCAGACTTTTGATGTCATCTTGCGAGTAGCAAAGAGGCATGAGTATACTTCGCAGAGGATTATAGATAGAAGCGGAGGACGGAAGATGTCCTAGTCATCAGCACCAGCTCCGGCAGCTAGGGCTTTAACTATTGGAGCTCCTAGGAGGGCGACCACAGCTTTGTCAGTTCAGCACTCGACACCGACGTATCCTCAGTAGCAGAAGCAGAAGCAGTTTTCCATAATGGGCTGCTCTCATTGTAGGAAGCCAGGGCATATAGTATCAGAATATCACAGAGCACAAGGATTATGCTTGGCTTGTAGGGCACCGGACCATAAGATAGGGTCCTGTCCGAATAGAGCTAGTTCATCATCATTAAATCTAACCAGTCCATCGGTTAGGGGTCCAGCACTAGTGCAACAGCAGTACTAGCCTCCGAGGCCATTACCGCCTCAAGCTCAGCAGTATGCCCAAGCGCAGATTCAAAATTGGCAGAGAGATTTCCAGCAGAGGGGACCAATACCAAGAGGATAAGGACAGGCTATGGCCCTGACCGTAGCAGAAGAATTGGCATCAGGTGAGGTGGTGGCAGGTGCCATTCTCATCAACTCTTTTCCAGTATCAGTATTATTTGATTCGGGTGCATCGCATTCATTTATGTCTACACGATTTGCAATACGGATAGGACTGGAGCCTGAGTCATTATCAGTAAGGCTCAATATACTTACTGGTAACTGTCTTGTGGAAGTAGATAGAGTCTATTTCTCGTGTCAAATCATAGTTAGCAGTAGAGAGTTTCCTGCTAGATTGATAGAATTTTCGATGGCCGACTATGATATGGTCCTAGGAATGGAATTGTTGAAGGATCAATATGCAAAAATAGACTGCAATATTGGCAGGATTATTTTTGGTATTCTCGATGAATTGGAGTTTTTATTTTCCATAGGCGAAGTAGAACCTTCTCCACCAGTATTACGGATGGCAGTAGCAGCAGCAGTTCAGTTTCCCAGAGTAGTAGAAGAGTTTCCTGATGTATTTCCCGAAGAGCTTCTAGGCATTCCTCCAAAGTGGGAGATAGAGTTCACCATTGATTTACTTCCAGGGACGGCACCAGTGTTAGAAGGAGTCTACAGGATGTCACCTTTAGAGTTAGAGATCTTGTACAAGATGATTGAAGAACTTAGAACCAAGGGATTCATTTGTGCTAGTGGATCACCTTGGAGAGCTTCGATACTTCTTGTGAAAAAGATGGATGGTACGTCAAGATTATGTATTGATTATCGTACCTTAAACTCTGTAACAATCAAGAACAGATATCCTCTACCAAGGATAGCTGATTTATTTGAACAACTCAGAGGAACAACAGTATTCTCGAAGATTGACTTGCAGTCAGGATACAATCAGATCAGAGTCAGAGAGCAAGACGTCCCGAAGATAGCATTCAGATCTAGATATGGAAATTGGGAGTTCCTTGTTATGCCATTTTGAGCGCCCAATGCGCCAGCCATATTCATGGACCTCATGAATCATATCATCATGCCCTATTTGGACCAGTTCGTGATAGTGTTTATAAACAACATTTTAGTCTATGGCAAGAATGAGGCAGAGCATGACCATCATCATTGTGTAGTCCTTCATATTCTCAGAGAGCACCATTTATACACGAAGTTCAGTAAGTACGAGTTTTGGCTGGATCGCATCTCGTACTTAGGTCACATAATCACCAGAGGTGGAGTAGAAGTGGACCCCCAGAAGATAGTGGCCATAGATGTTGGCCCATTGGTCATGGTCAAACCTGATTTTAATAATTGATCAAACTCTGTATCGATATAAATACATGTCAGATGTTTACCTACGACGTTTTGGATACTATTCAATGATGGATATCTACTATGTTCAAGACTGAAGCTGTTTGCCACTCCGAATGTATTTCCTTCAAAGTAATATACTTTTTTATTTTATTGAGTCTTGGAATACATTGTACACCAAGTCGAACTGGCAAATAGGCTATCCTAAAATCATTTTTGAAAACCTGACCTATCTTTTCAAAATGACCTATGTTTTTGAAAAACACCTATTTTATAAAAAGCTTCTGAAGGACTTTTCAAAAAGCCAAAACTGTTTTTCTCAAAATCTACTGGCAGAACCCTAGCAGAACTCGGCCAGAGTTCGGCCAAAGTTCGGCCAAGTTGAACGTTATGTGAACGTTTGATTTGAACTTGGTCTCCCTTCAGTTGCGGTTTGTTACAAAGAATTCTGTCCAAATTCTGTGCGAATTCTGTCAGTGTTTTGTCTTTAGAAAAACTATAAATAGAGAAGGATTTCGATCATTTCAATACACCAATTTCAATCTCTTCTCTTCTAAAGCTTACATTTCTTCCAAAGAGTTCTAAAAAGCTTCCATTTTCAAATCCTAAGCCAGTTACAGTCCTCTAGTCGATTTGCCTGTGCGGTACGGTCTAGAAGTTTCAGAGCGATTGTAATCAGAGGCTTGATTGAAGAAACAACTCTTCACAATTGATGTTGGTCGAGTTCTTCGTATCAAAGCTCGCGTCTGTAGAAGTTGCAAGGACTTCGTATGAAAACTTGCAGGATTTTTCAATAGTGGATTCAACTGGAAGCTAGAGTTCTTCCGACTGGACTAGTCCTCACAAGAGGGAAACTGATATAAATCTTGGTGTTTCCGTTTTCCTTCTGATCACTTTTCATTTCTGTCATTTATTTTGTGATTATTATTCTATCTGTGATCTAACTGCTAACGAGAATTTAATTAGCAATATTCTGCTGCCTACTCTATTCAGCCCCCTAGAGTATTTTTCTTTACGATTTCCTTCCTACAATTGGTATCAGAGCGGGTTATACAGGTAAAGCAAGGTAAAATTACAGTTATATTTAATTGGTATATAGATCACAGCATTACACATGGCAACTGTGAAATTCACAAGTGAAGGCCAAGCCACAAACAGACCTCCACTGTTTGACGGCACAAATTATACCTATTAGAAAACATGTATGAGTTTCTTTCTGAAATCTCTTGATTTTGACTTATGGTCTGTAGTTATTGATGGTTATAAAAATCCATCTCGTATTAATGTTGATGGAGTTTTAGTTGAAAACCCCCATGACAAATATACAGAGGAGGAAAAAAAAAAAGGCCAGTCTTGACACACGTGCTATTAACGCTCTATTTCGTTCTTTAGACAGAACTGAATTCAACAGGGGATCTGCTTGCACAACATCAAACGAAGTATGAAAACTTCTCGAAGTAACCCATGAAGGAACAACACAAGTCAAGGAGTTAAAGATCAGCAGACTTACTCAGGAGTACGAGGAGTTTAAAATGAAGCCAAGTGAATCAGTCACTCAGATGTTTACAAGATTCTTGGATATTATAAATCTGTTGTCTTCACTAGGAAAGGATTACAGTAACCATGAGAAGATTCGCAAACTTTTATGAGCTCTTACAAAGAACAGGATTCCAAAGGCTACAACAATCATTGAAGGGAACGACCTCTCAACAATGTCTCTGGAAACACTCATAGGTAAGCTACTCACTCACGAGTTAGAAATTCAAGACTTTGAAGATGCTACACCAAAGAAGAAGTCAGAAAAGCGATCGCTCTCAAGGCTCAGCATAGAAAAATAGTAGAAGACGACTCTGATGACAGCGACTCCGACTCTGAAGATCAAGCTCTTCTGGTAAGAAAATTTAAGAAGTTTATGAGATTTTACAAGAGAACAAAAGACAGCAATAACAACAACGAGGAAGATCCTATTTGCTACGGATGCAAGAAGAAAGGACACATGAAGAAAGATTGTCCCACAACATCATCATCAAAGGAAAGCAGCAAATATGACAAAGGCTGCCTGAAGAAATCTACATCAAAAAAGTATGCCAACACAAGCATATGGAATAAAAGTGAAGCCATCGACTCAAAAGATGAACAATCAGATGACGCTGTAAATGTATGCTTGATGGCTTGCGATCAGGTAATCACTAATCCTCTATTTGATCCTTATGATGATTTCACCTTTGAACAACTAGGAAAGGCTTTCAGTCACCTGCTAAATGATTACAGGAAACTGCATAGTAAATATGAAACCTCTAAGAAGGTACTCAAAGAGTAGAAAGGTAAAATAGGAAGACATATCGACCAACTAGATCATGTTAGAAATAATGACTCTTCAAATGGGTCTGGTGAGCTTTCTTCTATTAAGTTGTTACACGAGATTGTTAAGCTATGCAAAGAAAAAGACCAAACTATCATCCAGTTAAAGGAAGACCTATCTAAGGAGAGAAATAGTCTCCAGTGTGCACAGGTCAGATTAGAATCACTCACATCTGACTATATTAGATTATATGAAACTTCCAAAAAGTTGGAAATTAGTTTAGGAAAACGGCCTGAAATTGCTGCTTCCTATTCTAACACGTGTCAATTATCGAATCATCGGAACACGCCCAACACTGTCAGACCAAACCATACCAAAACTATGCCCAAGAAGACAAATAGGCATGCATTCTTCTATACTAGAAAACCAAAACCTACCAATCATGCACCTCACACTACTTTCAACACTCAACATGCTAAATGTCATTATTGTGGCCTCATTGGTCATATATCTTCTGTATGTAGAATCAGAAAGTTATTAGATTCAAATGTTTATGCATAGATAGCAAAAACTAACCAGTCAGGACCCTACAAGAAATGGGTACCAAGAGTTTCATCTGCAAATTGTTTTGTAGGTGGGATGCCCTTCACATGCTTGGAGCAAATGGATCCTCGACAACAGTTGCTCACGGCACAAGACCGGTGACGCTTCACTATTCGTAACACTGTCGAAGAAGAATAAAGAAGGATACGTCTCCTTCGCTAATAATTTAAGAGGGTACATAAACGGTATCGGTGACATTAGTAAGGCTTCCTATCCAGTGATCAAATATGTATGTCTAGTTACCGAGTTAAAACATAATCTGCTCAATATAAGCCATTTAGTTGATCACGATTATGTTATTAACTTCGTCAAAGATAAATGTACTATAGTTGATAGTTCAACTGGTAGTACTATATTTGAAGGTATTAGGAAAGACAACATATATGTTTTCTATTTGTTGGAAGATGCTAACAAAGCAGGTAGATGTTTGATGGCCAAAAGCATTGAGAGTCAACTATGACATATGAGACTCGGTCATGCAAACATAGATACAATTTCAAGACTATCTACAAAGAAGTTAGTACATGGCTTACCGGACATTTCTTTCAAGAAGGATACGGTATGTAGTAAATGTGAAAAGAACAAAGCTACCAAATCAGCATTTAAATCCAAGAACGATGTAAGTACCACTAAACCTTTACAACTGTTGCATATGGACTTATTTGGACCAAGTAGAATTGCTAATCTAGGTGGTAAGTTATATGCATTTGTCATTGTAGATGATTTTTTTAGATATACATGGGTTTATTTTCTTGTACGCAAGAACGATGTATTATCAGAATTCGTCACCTTTTGCAAGAAAGTACAGAATGAAAAAGGGTTCATGATTACTCGCATTCGTAGTGATCATGGTGGCGAATTTGAGAATGCAAAATTCAAGCAATTTTGTGACACACACGTTTATTTGCATGAATTCTCTTACCCTAGGACTCCGCAACAAAATGAAGTTGTGGAACGTAAGAACATAACTCTATCTGAAATGGCTAGAGTAATGTTAAACTAGTTTAGTCTACCTAGATACTTTTGGGCTTAAGCTGTAAATACAGCATGCTATATTCTCAATAGGGTTCTAATTCGACCTATATCGAAGAAGACTCCCTATGAACTATGGTTTGATAGAAAACCAAATGTTTCATATTTCAAAATTTTTGGTTGTAAATATCTTATTCTTAATACTAAAGACAATTTGAGTAAATTTAATGAAAAGGCGGATGAAAGTATATTTTTAGGTTATGCAGCAAAGAGCAAAGGATACAGAGTCTTCAACAAAAGAACCATGATCATCGAAGAATTAATCATTGTCAAGTTTGATAAGCTAAATCAACACTTAGACGATGATGACAATGAAGACAAAATCACACCAAGTACAGCTACTACAAAACCTTCACACAAAGATGCAGAACCATCACATCAAGCATCAGATGAACCTCCAAGCAAAGAAGTCGGAATTAGAAATCCTGAGACTACACCAAAAGAGATGAGATTCTTGGCTAATCATCCAAAGGACTTGGTAATTGGTGAGATTACCAAGGGTGTAAGTACTCATTCCTCTAATAAAGATATAGCTTCTTGTGTTGCTTTTGTTTTGCAGTTTGAACCCAAAAATATTGATGAAGCATGTAGTGATAATTTTTTGTTAGATGCTATGCAAGAGGAATTAAACCAATTCGAACGGAATCAAGTTTGGGAACTTGTTCCCAAGCCCATTGATCATTCGGTCATTGGCACCACCCGATGGGTATTCCGAAACAAACAGAACGAGAATGGTTTAGTGACTCCTAATAAGGCTCGACTCGTAGCTCAAGGGTACAATCAAGAAGAAGGTATCGACTACGATGAGAATTATGCCCCAGTTACGAGACTAGAATCCATTCGCATGTTATGTGCATTTGTATATTTTCATAATTTTAAGTTATTTCAAATGGATGTCAAAAGCGCATTTTTAAATGGTTTTATAAAAGAAGAATTTTATGTAGCTCAACCTCCCGATTTTACTGATTTCAAATTTCTTGAATATATTTTCAAGTTGAAGAAAGCCTTATACGGTTTGAAACAAGCCCCTCGTGCTTGGTACGATCGTCTAAGCTCTTTTTTATTTGATAACAGTTTTTCAAAGGGAAAGGTTGACACTACATTGTTTATAAAATCTTTGAATAACAACATTCTTTTGATTCAAGTCTATGTAGATGATATTATTTTTGGATCTACTGATGAATCTCTTTGTCAAGAATTTTTAAAATATATGCAGAATGAGTTTGAGATGAGCATGATGGGAGAGCTGAAATTCTTTCTCGGACTGCAAATCAAACAAACCGACTATGGGACGTTCATAAATCAAGCAAAGTACACAAAGGATCTATTAAAGAAGTTCGACATGGAAGCAGTCAAGTCACTTAGCACTCCAATGGCGACTTAAACCAAGCTTGATATTGATGAACAAGGCAAACATGTCGACATACGTATGTATCAAGGTATGATCGGTAGTTTATTGTATTTAACTGCTAGTCGACCAGATATTATGTTTAGTGTTTGCTTATGTGCAAGTTTTCAAGCTCATCCTAAGGAGTCATATCTGTGCGCAGTTAAGCGTATCTTCCGATACCTTAAAGGCACTTCTTCTGTCGGCTTATGGTATCCCAAAACCACATCATTTGACCTAACCGGTTATTCTTATACTGATTTTGTCGGATGCAAAGTAGATAGAAAAATTACTATCGACACATGTCATTTCCTAGGAAAAGCTCTAGTCTCTTGGTTTAGTAAGAAGCAAAATTTTGTTGTATTATCAACAACCGAGGCTGAGTATATCGCCGCAGGATGTTGTTGTGCACAAATTTTATGGATGAATCAAACTTTAGAAGACTATGGATTGTATTTTACACACATACCCATTTTCTGTGAGAACAATAGTTTTATTAATTTGACTAAGAATCTAGTATGTCACTCTCGTACTAAACATATCGAGATTAGATATCACTTTCTTAGAGATCATCAACAAAATGGAGATATAGACCTTGTATACATAGACACACAGAATCAATTAGCTGACATACTCACAAAACCTCTAGCGGAAGATCGTTTCAATTATTTACGTCAATAATTAAGAATTTTAGATATAAAAAATATTAATTAATTTTGTTTTATTAATTAATTTATTCGATACTCAATAACTGTTTTTGAGACAAGCCTAAAAAGAGTCTGTCTGTCACAACGACTACGGTCGAAGCGAAGTGGTACTTAAGAATTTCCCGGTGAACCTCCGTTAGCTGGGACAGTACTCCTACAGCTAATTTGATACAGATGCTGAGTAAAGAATATTAATTTATAAAATAATATTAATTATATTATTTTAAGATTTAAAATTACTAAACTCTGAATTAAACATTTAAAACGAATTAATAAAAAAGATGTGGCCTTATTATTATTTTTTTATATACATATATAGCCAGGCAACCCTTGGCGAATTCGGCCCGAGTTTGGTTCGAATTCGGCCAGAGTTCGGCTGGGTATATATATGTACCAGTCAGAACCCGAGGCCCCCTCTTCTTCATTCTTCCAAACATTATCAAAACAGCAGCAGCCGTGCCCCGAAAACCCTAGCTCTTCTCCACCTTCCTTCTTCCAATCCGCGTGGAGATCTTCGTCCAAAATTCGGACTCGTGCGAAGAATTTTGTCCTCTACAGCATATCCAATTCTCGGGAGGTATAATTCCTTCTTTTCTCCACTTTCAAATTGTTAGGGATTCTAGTTTTCGGGATAGAATGCCTAAGGGATTCGATCCTTTCAAGAGGAAGAAGACAAACGCCAGTGAAGAGGCATCGTCTTCGGATCCGCATATGGATTCCCTCTTTTCTCCGGTCCAATCGGATGACGGTGCATCGGACGAGTTTTATTTCAAAACTCCCGACCAAGCCCTATTGTGGTATGCCGATTTCATTATGCGTACTATTTGTACCGGATCTCCGATCAAATGGACTGTCTTCCCGACCACCGTCCTTACTTTGAGGCATTAGGGTTATAGCACTTTGCTACTTTACAATTCCCTATAGCTACTAATGCCATTAGACTATTTTACTGTAATTTTGTATTAGACACTTTTATCACGAAAATACGTGTCGCAGGGATAGATATCGAGTTTAATAATGAAATGCTAGCGAAAATACTTGGTATTCCAAACGAAGGTGCCCTGCTCAATGACATCACTGATTTCAATTTCCTCGATGGTATAACTCTCGTTAGTTTCAAGAATGAGCTTTGTGAGCCCGCACGTACTCGTCTTGGAAAGTTCAAGGCCGATAACTTGAACTTGTTTAACTACGAATTCCATCGCATCATCTATTCCACTCTACTTCCAAAATCTACTTCAAAAGATGATGTCATTGCACTTAAGCTTTCTGCTTTATATCACATTCTTAAGGGGATTCCTTTCTCTGCCCCTAAGACTATCATTAAGATGATGGGTAGATGTTACAGAAGAGACCGCAACCTCTCTTATGCGATGATCATCCCACGCATCTTTCACAGATTCGATATTGATTTATCCACTAGAGCTCTGGACCCTGAGCCCAAGTTCCTCAAACTCTCTCTGCTCCTCCTGCACCTACTCCCACAGCACCTGGTTCTCCTCAGTCTTACACTATAACATTTGAGGGTATTCATCAGCATCTATCAGATCTGCAGTCTTTTTATGTTGACACTTCCAGGGCACAAGAGTTTCGTGACGTGACTCGGTTCCAGGCTATTGCCAACTCTTTCGTCGATCTGTGATTTGCGTAGATGGGTCACTCTGCTATCTCTCTACCTCGAGACCCTTCTGTTTCTGGCTACTGTATTGATGATAAGGCGGTCCACTCTCTGTTCCAGCCAGGGAAAGCATACGATTGGTGTCATACTTCTGGTGCCACTCCTCATACTTCTGGAGCTGGTACTTCTGGAAATGCTGGCGTTGCAGCCGATGATGATGATAATGATGATTTTTGAGATGTTATTCTTATTGAGACTGATATTTTGTCTTATGTTTACATGGAAATGCTCCGACATTCCAAGATATTATCAGTACTCTTTTAGTTATGTGACTCTTCATAGATATGTTTTTATGCCTCAGTTTGGCATATGTTTCACTTTTTCAGCTTAGCATTTATTTGTTTCATCTTTATAGCATTATATTTCTTTATGCTTCATATAAACTGCCTGTGACAAATACCATGCCTGTGTTGTTTATACATTATTACATGCCTGTGATGAATGTTTTTATATTTTTTATTATGTTTCTTCACTGCTTGTTACTTATGTATTTATTGCGGTGGAGCTTTCTTTTTTGTAATTATTTTGCTAAGTGACAACGGGGGAGAAATCTGATCTAACATCTTCATGAATACAGGTTATGAACAATTTTTTGTTTACATTTTTGAATTGATCCAAACCAAGATGTTATATTGGCAAGGTTTTTCAATTATCAAAATGGGAAAGATTATTGGCCCATTGGTCTTGGTCAAACCTGATTTTAATAATTGATCAAACTCTATATCGATATAAATACAAGTCAGTTCAGATGTTGACCTACGACATTTTGGACACTGCTCAATCATGGATATCTACTATGTTCAAGACTGAAGCTGTTTGCCACTCCGAATGTATTTCCTTCAAAGTAATGTACTTTTTCATTTTATTGAGTCTAGAAATATATTGTACACTAAGTCATACTGGCAAATAGGCTATCCTAAAATCATTTTTCAAAACCTGACCTATCTTTTCAAAATGACCTATGTTTTTGAAAATGCCTATTTTACAAAAAGCTTCTGAAGGACTTTTCAAAAAGCCAAAACTATTTTTTCTCAAAATCAACTGGCAGAACACTAGCAAAACTCGGCCAGAGTTCGGCCAAGTTAAACGTTATGTGAACGTTTGATTTTGAACTTGGTCTCCCTTCAGTTGCGGTTTGTTACAAAGAGTTCTGTACGAATTCTGTCTGAATTCTGTCAGAGTTCTGTTTTTGGAAAAACTATAAATAGAGAAGGATTTCGATCATTTCAATACACCAATTCACTTTCAATCTCTTCTCTTCTAAAGCTTACATTTCTTCCTGTCACAACCCGCACCCTAGAGTAAGGGTACGAGATGTGGGTACGTCCAGCCTACGCTGCAGCGTCGGCGGTAGAACGTTGTCCTAGGTCACTATAATAAACTCAATACAATATGATATACTCTCCGAACGGAGGACAAATCATATAAGGTACAACTTAATCACAAATCTAGAGATGAAAATAGTACGATATGATAAATATGAAATCCTCAAACTGAGGTACAAACAGAAGAAAAGTCTAAGTGTCTAATGACACAACATCACAACATCCAGAAAATAATACAACTCTGAAGTCAAAACAAATGACATAAGAAATAAGATAAAGCCTAGATAATCTAGTCTAAGTAGTAGGGATGACGTCCTCAGCTAGAGCTGGATCCTCCTATGGGTCCAACTCACAGGTATCGTCTAGATGGACTCCATAGTAGGTCGGGAAGAAGTCCTCGGTATCATCTGTAATATTTTCAACAGGTCCAGTCAGGATAGGAGCGAGCACAGTACATCTCATGCAGTTCATATCATGGCAGGAAATATAAAGCAAGCAATAGAGTAAGATACATGAAACGCTGTAAGAAGATGTACATAAAAATATGAGATATATTTGATAACTGGAAATATATACATGATAAGTAAGAACTGTAAGTGACTAGTGATTTAGAGTACGAGATGACATGTAGTTGGCTTGGGGTGAACATGATGTACATGAGTGAACATGAGGGACACCAGCCAAGAAGGCTGTGTTGCACACGAAAAGTAACAGAGTAAACATGATGGGTAAATCACATGACCATTTATACTCACCCCTACCCACAATCAATACACAAGGATCCAGTCAAGTTACGTTATGAACATGATATTTTGGTTACACACGAAGCATATAAGGAAATATGAACGTACGCAAGAGCACATAAAAGTACATGAGCGTACATGAAAGAACATGAGTGTACATGAATAACGCAAGAACAAGGAATACATGATGTACATGAAACACACGACATGAAGTATCTGATGCACCTGCTAAGGGGGATAACATCCCAAGAAGAGATCCATATAGTACCAATCTGTGATAACAAGTGTCAGCATCAAGTAAAGTAATCTAGAGCAAGAATATAAGTCGTGACAAGTATAAAACGATCAGAGAATATACTCGCCTGCGATCTGAATGTCTGTGAGAATACACTGTCCGATATGAGATATCTGTATCACCCAGTTTTCCAGATGAGGGTATTTTTGAATTTTTATATTTATAATTATTATTTATTGATATTTATTTCATATTATGATTTTTGGTGATTTTTAATTATTTTTAAACTATTTAAAAATGATTTAAGTCATGACTTATGATTTTGGTGTGCAGCTAGTGAAACCAAAGAGACTGCATGACCTAGAGCCTAACCGTGTCATTAGGATGGTGGACACATGTGTCCCTAATGGGTTCGACACGTGTGCACGAGACAGTGCACTGCACTGTCTCTGGCACCCAATTTCGACCAGGTTCGTGGCACTTTGGACACGATGTTTTGACACTTTGTGGACACACACATCACCCACATGTCGACACGAAGTACCTCCACCTGACACGAGGGTCTGGGTTGGTTTTGAAATAGTTTTTGGGTTCACATCAGCAAGTGACTGATACACAGTGTTAATTAGTTTTTCCTAAAACTTAAATCCATTTCAAACCTATTCTTAAACTAATGTTTTCAATGGTCAATGATCCCACAAGTTTGATTATTCCTGACTAGTTCAATGTTCCTTTTAGATTAGGCTTTTGATATGGAAATGGGATTTTGGTCAATGTATTGGCTTTCAAATGGCTATATTGAACTATTTTCTTTTGATACAACCTGTGAGTCACATTGTTTTCCTGCAATTTCCCTCCCTACACACAGGTTCCTCTTAGTACTGTTGACACTTATTGCTTACCTGTACACAAGTTTACTGCTACACACTTTTCCTTACTGTTTTTCTGTCACACATATATTTTCCTCTGAATTAATTAACACACACACAAATATCCCTACACATAATCACTTTTCCCTGTACACACAAGTTCCTCTCTTGACACACAACTGAGATGTGTTAACTGAACCTAAACATGTTTTACATTGATACCTGGGTTAGTGTTGGGGATTTGGTTTGATATACACATATGTACTTTAGTTAACATGAAAGTTGATATTATACTTGGACTGAAATGCAGGTTAACCTGAAATTCTGTTAAGGGTTACCTGAGATTAAGTTTGTAATGGGAAAAACTGAGAATTTCCCTGTGTAAACAGTATAACCTGGGAACTTGGTTCAGTCATATGCAAGTTTAGAGTTTAGTAGAGGGTTCTATGGGATGGTTTGATTACACACATGTTAGTTCAGTTCATGCATACATATACTGTTCTTTAATCTTGACAACCATGTGGAAATTCCTACACACACAAGCATGTGCCACGTTGACACATTACACTTCACCTATTTACACACACTACTCTAAATTAATTCATGGATTTCATTTCAACACACACACACACAAATCTGAGGCATACATTCCTATTACACCTATACTCAATGACACTTAAACACACATGGCCACCTATCTAGACTAATGTCCTGTCTCATTGAACCTAATGACACACTCTCACATCTCACAAATTTATACACACACACATATATACACATTGCAAGCACACAACTTTAGCCTATGTACCCACACCACTCCTCATGCCCCCTTCCTTGCCCTCTCTCTCTATATATATATGTAGTGTATATATGCAATGTATGTGAATGAATGTAGAAGAGTATGCATGTATGTATACATTTGCTACATAGAGATGATTCCTATATGCCTATGAATGATTTCACATATTAGGGTATGCTATGTGTGTATTGAATATATATGTATATATATATAGATATGATAACTACATAGATTGTTGAATGTAAAGTCTTTGTTTGTATATATAATATTAATACATGGTACAGGCTTGGTTTGGTGTTGACCTAGTTAGACTAGGGTTGACCAAGATTGCAATAGTAGACCTAGTTTGACTTCATGTTGACTAGAGTGTTGACTAAGGTTGACCAAGAGTTGACTTTGACCTAGATTGACCCAGAAATCATGTAGATTACATCGTAGATTTATTTTACCTTATTTTAAACATATTATAACCTGTACTGCTTAATCTAGGATATTGTGACTCTGGTGCAGGCATCTGATATTATATTACTCTTTTCAGAGTATCAGGCGAATACATTCTCTGATAGTTCTCTCATTTATTTGTCAATTACTGTACTTCAGTTCTAGTTAGCTGTATGTGATTCTCTGTTACAAATACGTATTTTTATTTCTGAATCCATGTATACGACACACATACTTACTCGTCTTACTTCTATTATTCGAATCACCATACGAATCACTATTCGAACCACCTATTCGTATCTTCATATGTTGTTTGGACTTTTATTCGAATGATGTGTCGGATTTTCGATTCATTTGTATTAGATGGGCGAGGAAATACTTGATTAGACATGTGAACATTTCCACTATTCGAACCACCCCCTGTGAATATATTCGAATGATAGCCATTCCACACCCGGCCAGGTGTGTGATGTGCCGTATTTACCCTTAGCCGTTTACATGTCTAACTAAGTATTTTAAAACACACTTGGAGAATTTATTCGAATCATTATTAGAACATCATGTGAATCACTATTCGTATCACCTTATTCGTATCACCTTATTCGATTCACCTTATTAGAATAATGATTAGAATTACATTCGACGCATCTTATATTAGATTCACATTGGGATTACACTCGACTTATATTGTACCATCTGAACTCATTATGTTATTCTAGTTCAGCTAGATCTTATTTTACAGTCTTCTTTGCTATGCTTCGCTTCTTGTTTAGTTACTTACTTTCTTTGTACTTTACTTGTCTCTCTATACCATCACCTGAAAATTAAACTGCCATATTAATTAATACAACTTCCTATAACTGCTTTATAGTTCTCTGTCATTTACTTGGGTTTTCTAGATGAGATTGCGCTCGTTCCTGTCCTGAATGGACCTGTTGAAAATTTTATAGATGATTGTCCCGAGGATACATGCCCTACATTTTACTGAGGAGATGGCTTAGCTACCTATGGGCCCGACACTCAAGAGTGATCGGGAGTTTAGTTAGTCTGTCTTGTTTTAGTTTTCCTGAATAGAACTGGAGTTGTATATAGAGATTTGAGACTTGAGATGTATTTGAGATTGTTGAGTTTGTTATTATTATATCAGTAGTTTTGTTGTCTTCAAATTCTTAGTTACATTTTTGTGTTATCTTATCGTGCTTAGACTGTGATTGAGTTACACCATATCTTATACTTGTCCTCCGTTCGGAGTTGATCATGATGAGTACATTATATACTGCATGAGTTGATGGTTAGTTAGAGACTTAGAACAGCATTTTACCGCCGATACTGCGGCGTAGGCTGGGCGCTGTTACGTACTCGTACCCTCATAGTGGGTACGGGTCGTGACACATTTTTAGTGGTGGCCCATGCAGGTCGAGAGTCGCATTAGTACGATATCATGGTAGTACGACGACTTAGTTGTACTGCTGCGAGCCTGTATTAGGAGTGAGAGATAGGCTTTACCGGAGAGGTACTCAATCACAGTTAGGAAAATTCTGCTTAAAATTATGCCATCTACATATCGTACTGATTTGCCTTCTTTGAAATAAACTGTCCTCCTTTGATATATCGATTCCTGCTCAGTATTGACTTCCTTGTTCGATCTGTCTTCAGGATGGTGGAGACACGATCACATCGCTCTGGTACAGCAGTTGCTGTAGAGGGGACTGCCACCTCTCAGCCAGATCAGCAGGGTCAGGAGGCTGCAGCTCCTGCCACCTCTGCTCATATTAGGACTTCAGTAGCAGCAGCAGGGGGTATGCCTCTATCAGCTCGGAGGCAGGACCCAGTCATTCCAGAGATGCAGTTCCAGCAGCCACCGCCTACAGGACACGTGGATGCAGCACAGATGTTCGCTTACTTCCAGCAATTTATGGTCCGACAGCAGGCCCGAGAGGACAGGAGCATGGAGTTGGCCCTTACGACAGTCGCAGCTCGACCAGTGATCCAGCAGCCGAGGACACCGGGGATAGAGCAGTTCCAGAAGATGAGTCCCAGAGACTTCCTGGGGATGGAGGGGATTCTATATGCTGATGAGTGAATCGAGCCTATAGAGGAGATCTTTCGCCTGGCCCGGATACCGGCAGATCTCCAGATAGATGCAGCAGCTAGTCGGATGCGAGATCTTGCTCGCACCTGGTATCAGTCAGACCCCAGGGTGGGGGTAGCTGGACAGACCTGGGAGGAGTTCAAGGGCTTCTTCAAGAAGAAGTTCTTTCCAGATTCAGCGCTTCGGGCCTTGGAGTCGCAGTTCGAGAGCTTAGTTCAGGGGAGCCTGTCAGTAGAGGAGTACGCTGGGGAGTTCGACCGTCTCGGCATATTCGTAGAGGGTTTGAGCGAGACGGCGAAGGCCCAGAGGTTTCGGAAGGGTCTGATCAAGGAAGTCAAGTCCTTGACCAAGGGCAACAGGGATGCCACTTTTGAGAAGATTTTGACGGGAGCCTTATTAGCTGAGGATGATCTTGATCTTAGGCTCAAGAGGGGGCGAGACCCAGTTGGGGGCAGCAGCAGTGGAGGCCAGGCCAAGAGGCCTCATGTGCAGATTCAGCAGATGCAGGCACCGATGAGAGTGCAGCAGGCACAGCATCAGCCTAGAGGACAGGACCGCAAGGTGCAGACTTGTGCTTACTGTAAGAGGACAGGGCACGCTTGGGAGACTTGTTATAGGAGGCGGAAGGTTTGTCTGTTCTGTGGATCTTCTGTTCATCAGGTCAGGGATTGCCCTACTGCACCCGTATATGACGGAGCACCGGGTCAGAGAGAGGGAGCTAGGCCACCTGTAGCTCAGCACCAGAGGGGTAGAGCTTTTGCGATGGCTGCCGAGGATGCTCAGGCCATTGGAGATCTAGTTGCAGGTTTCGTTCTTGATTCAATTCTGCAATTACTGTCTTGAAATTCGATTCTCTCTGTTCCTTGTTGGTTGATCAATTCTGTCATGTTGCTCTTGTGTTATATTTGATTTTTCTTCTGAGATGAATCATATGGGCTAGTCACCCAGTTATGGAATCTAGAATCTTTGATAGTCGTGTTAGCTGGCATAGTGAGGACATATAGTCAGATTTAGTACGTATTTCTTGGGTATGGGAATTTAAGGTTTTCGCTGCCAAGCATGCGGCAATGCAAAAATTTTAAATACCATGATTCTAGAGGTATGTGCCTTAGTCGAGGACTCTGTGATTATCGTAGCCTTGCTCACTAACACGACGAAGATTCTGAGTATCATGATTTTGGACAGACGCATATGATTATCTGACGGTATGTTTGAGACTTTGATTGTGGGGATGGTTGACCTAGAAGGACTACTACCATTTTAATTTCGAGGACGAAATTTTTCTAAGGTGGGTAGATTTGTAACATCCAGTTTTCCAGATGAGGGTATTTTTGAAGTTTTGTATTTATAATTATTATTTATTGATATTTATTTCACATTATAATTTTTGGTGATTTTTAATTATTTTTAAACTATTTAAAAATGGTTTAAGTATGACTTGTGATTTTGGTGTACAGCTAGTGAAACCGTAGAGACTGCATGACCTAGAGCCTAACCGTGTCATTAGGATGATTTAATTATCATTTTTAGTCTAGGGGTAATTTGGTTATTTTGACTTATTTGAATTATTTGGTGATTTAATGAATTAGTGAATTCTAGGTTGACCTTGACTTGTTGAGACCTAGTGGACTAGCCTAGAAGCTAAACCTAGTTATGACCACTTGGTTAGATTATGAAACCCTAGTTAAGATAAGTTAATGATACTCTAGTCATTAGGATTAAATTGGGGAAATAGAGATAATGAATAGGTTGGTTAATGACTTGTGATTTCATAAACCATGACTTATGGCTTAAGGCCCATAGAGGCCCATAACCCAATTAGTGAAACCAAAACCCTAACCCTAGCATTTATGGCCAGTCACCTAGGGTTCCACACCCCTATTTAATATTTCTACCACTTAGGGCTAGCCTCCTTTAGGAAATAGCAAAGTTTGGAAATAGAGGTAAAACCCTTTCTCCCCCAATCCATAGCTTCTCCATTTCAACTCCTTTTTCCTTCTAATTTCTTGCAATAGATCCTAATCTCTGTGTATTTCCTGACTATGGTGAGAAATTTCAGTGGAGGAGCAATTTGGAGGAGTTTGGGTGGCAAGAGAAACACCCCTCTTTGAAGCTTTTTGGGCTTTTTCACACACCTAGGTAATTCCTAATCCTCTCCATAAAATAGTGATTTAATTGCATGAATAGGAAGCCCTAGGAATACCCTAACTACTGGTATAGGTATTGCTAGGTTTCGTGTCCAATACGTGTCCATATCGGACACGTATCAGTGGGCATACTAGGTGTTCGACGAAATGCCACAAAGGATTTATTTTTCGTATTTTTGAATTCTAATTTCATGGATCTATAGATCTAGGTATGAGTAGCAATGTTTGTGAAGAATGAGTTTATTTTTGTGTCTTTTTTGTGTCGATTTTGGACACGCACACGCATGCAGTAGGCTACGTACAGTGCCCTGTTGCTCGGGCACTATAGCGGACACGACACGACACGTATGGACACGAAACTTTATGGACACCTAGGCCACTTGTCTGACACGGCACTGACAAAATTTTAGGCCATCTGGTAGAGCGGTTTGGGAGAAATCTCGACCGTACCGTCTCGACCACACGCACACACGCGCGCACAGGTGCCACTGATACGCACTTCGTGCGGGGACACGAGGACACTTGGACTCGTGTCAGGCTACCCTAACTCTAGCCCTAGACCTAGGCTACCCATTCGACACCACCACTTGGTGTCTTGGTGGACACACGTGTCCCTAATGGGTTCGACACGCGTGCACGAGACAGTGCACTGCACTGTCTCTGGCACCCAATTTCGACCAGGTTCGTGGCACTTTGGACACGATGTTTTAACACTTTGTGGACACACACATCACCCCCATGTCGACACGAAATACCTACACCTGACACGAGGGTCTGGGTTGGTTTTGAAATGGTTTTTGGGTTCACATCAGTAAGTGACTGATACACAGTGTTAATTAGTTTTTCCTAAAACTTAAATCCATTTCAAACCTATTCTTAAACTAATGTTTTCAATGGTCAATGATCCCACAAGTTTGATTATTCCTGACTAGTTCAATGTTTCTTTTAGATTAGGCTTTTGATATGGAAATGGGATTTTGGTCAATGTATTGGCTTTCGAATGGCTATATTGAACTGTTTTCTTTTGATACAACCTGTGAGTCACACTGTTTTCCTGCTATTTCCCTCCCTACACACAGGTTCCTCTTAGTACTGTTGACACTTATTGCTTACCTGTACACAAGTTTACTGCTACACACTTTTTCTCACTGTTTTTCTGTCACACATTTATTTTCCTATGAATTAATTAACACACACACAAATATCCCTACACATAATCACTTTTCCCTGCACACACAAGTTCCTCTCTTGACACACAACTGAGATGTGTTAACTGAACCTAAACATGTTTTACATTGATACCTGGGTTAGTGTTGGGGATTTGGTTTGATATACATATATGTACTTTAGTTAACATGAAAGTTGATATTATACTTGGACTGAAATGCAGGTTAATCTGAAATTCTGTTAAGAGTTACCTGAGATTAAGTTTGTAATGGGGAATACTGAGAATTTCCCTATGTAAACAGTATAACCTGAGAACTTGGTTCAGTCATATACAAGTTTAGAGTTTAGTAGAGGGTTCTATGGGATTGTTTGATTACACACATGTTAGTTCAGTTCAAGCATACATATACTGTTCTTTAATCTTGACAACCATGTGGAAATTCCTACACACACAAGCATGTGCCATATTGACACATTACACTTCACCTATTTACACACACTACTCTAAATTAATTCATGGATTTCATTTCAACACACACACAAATCTGAGGCATACATTCCTATTACACCTATACTCAATAACACTTAAACACACATGGCCACCTATCTAGACTAATGTCCTGTCTCATTGAACCTAATGACACACTCTCACATCTCACAAATTTCCACACACACACATACTTACATATTATAAGCACACAACCTTAGCCTATGTACCCACACCAATCCTCATGCCCCCTTCCTTGCCCTCTCTCTCTATATATATATATATAGTGTATATATGCATTGTATGTGAATGAATATAGAAGAGTATGCATGTATGTATAAATTTGCTACATAGAGATGATTCCTATATGCCTATGAATGATTTCACATATTAGGGTATGCTATGTGTGTATTGAATATATATGTATATATATATATAGATATGATAACTACATCGATTGTTGAATGTAAAGTCTTTGTTTGTATATATAATATTGATACATGGTACAGGCTTGGTTTGGTGTTGACCTAGTTAGACTAGGGTTGACCTAGATTGGACTAGTAGACCTAATTTGACTTTATGTTGACTAGAGTGTTGACTAAGGTTGACCAAGAGTTGACTTTGACCTAGATTGACCCAGAAATCATGTAGATTGCATCGTAGATTTCATTTACCTTATTTTAAACATGTTATAACCTGTACTGCTTAATCTAGGACATTGTGACTCTGGTGCAGGCATCTGATATTATATTACTCTTTTCAGAGTATCAGACGAGTATATTCTCTGATAGTTCTCTCATTTATTTGTCAATTACTATACTTCAGTTCTAGTTAGCTGTATGTGATTCTCTGTTACAAACACGTATTTTTATTTCTGAATCCATGTATACGACATACATACTTACTCGTCTTACCTCTATTATTCGAATCACCATACGAATCACTATTCGAACCACCTATTTGTATCTTCATATGTTGGTTGGACTTTTATTTGAATGATGTGTCGGATTTTGGATTCATTTGTATTAGATGGGCGGGGAAATACTTGATTAGACATGTGAACATTCCCACTATTCGAAACACCCCCTGTGAATATATTCGAACGATAGCCATTCCACATCCGGCCAGGTGTGTGATGTGCCGTATTTACCCTTAGCCGTTTACATGTCTAACTAAGTATTTTAAAACACACTTGGAGAATTTATTCGAATCATTATTAGAACATCATGTGAATCACTATTCGTATCACCTTATTCGTATCACCTTATTCGATTCACCTTATTAGAATAATGATTAGAATTACATTCGACTCATCTTATATTAGATTCACATTGGGATTACACTCGACTTATATTTTACCATCTGAACTCATTATGTTATTCTAGTTCAGCTAGATCTTATTTTACAGTCTTCTTTGCTATGCTTCTCTTCTTGTTTAGTTACTTACTTTCTTTGTACTTTATCTGTCTCTCTATACCATCACCTGAAAATTAAACTGCCATATTCATCAATACAACTGCCTATAACTGCTTTATAGTTCTCTGTCATTTACCTGGGTTTTTTAGATGAGATTGTGCTCGTTCCTGTCCTGACTGGACCTGTTGAAAATTTTACAGATGATTGCCCCGAGGACACATGCCCTACATTTTACTGAGGAGATGGCTTAGCTACCTATGGCCCCGACACTCAGGAGTGATCGGGAGTTTAGTTAGTCTGTCTTGTTTTAGTTTTCCTGATTAGAACTGGAGTTGTATATAGAGATTTGAGACTTGAGATGTATTTGAGATTGTTGAGTTTGTTATTATTATATCAGTAGTTTTATTGTCTTCAAATTCTTAGCTACATTTCTGTGTTATCTTATCGTGCTTAGACTGTGATTGAGTTACACCATATCTTATACTTGTCCTCCGTTCGGAGTTGTTCATGATGAGTACATTATATACTGCATGAGTTGATGGTTAGTTAGAGACTTAGAACAGTATTCTACCGCCGACACTGCGACGTAGGCTGGGCGCTGTTACGTACTCGTACCCTCACAGTGGGTGCGGGTCGTGATAATATCTGAGTCCTATTTGGAGCAACACAAGTCATCATGTATACAAGGGGGTTATAAATGAAGTGTACAATGCATCTACATAATTTCTAGGTCAATCTCGGTCAAAGTCAACTCTTGGTCAACTCTGGGTCAAACCAAGTCAACATCTAGTCAAACTAAGTCAACAACAAGGCTATCTTGGTCAACTGGTCAAACTTAGGCTATCAAGGGCCAATTTGGTCAATGGTCAACCATTGGTCAAGCTTAGGATTTTGTCAACAAGGTCAAACTAGTCTAAGTTAGTCAAATCTAGGTAAACTCTAGTCAAGCTAGCGTATTGTGTTCAATACCAAGTCATTCTAGGTTTTGGGCTAGTCAACTAAAGCCTAAACAATCAATCCTATAGGGTAAACTATACACTAGGTCTATATACCATTTTACAATGTACAAACCTATAGATACAATACATATTTATATACATACTTGCATACATATCATGTTTGGATTCATTCAACTCAAATATTCATGCATTGCATACCCACATACATATTTACATATATACATTTATGTATTATGCATTCATGCCTACATACATAATATATATATATAAAAAAAAAATATATATATATATAGAGAGATATAGAGAGAGGGTTAAGGGGGTAAGATAGAGGTGTGTGTGATGAACTTATGTGCAATAGGACTCAAAATCAGTGTGTGCAATATGTTTTTAGAATTTCAACAATGAAATGTGTGTCTTTAAAATAGTGTGTGTATAGATGTGTGAAAGAGTGTCATGTGTGTGTAGATAGTTTTCAATCTCAGATTTTATCAGTTCCAGAGTGTGTATATAGATGAAGTTTACATGACAGTTAGTTTCCAGGATGGCAGTGTATAGGTGAACATATTCTCAGATTTAAAGTAACATTCAATGTGTGTTTGGGAGTGTAGTTAACCCATTATGCACTCAGGTTCAGGAATCAAACAATGGGTAATTGTGTGTTCAATGCAGTTTTTATCTAATTCTCAGTTTTCAGTTTTTGTAAAACAAAACTCAAATTCCCATTCTCAATTTTAGTTCACAGGTTCCCTGCATAATTTCAGTTTACAACATTCATTGATTAAATGCTTAGGAATTTAACAGTTTAATCTCAGTTTTTGTGTGTTCCCCCAAATCTCAGGTTATATCATTTTTCACATTTCAACTCAGTTAAACATTGACTGAAATCTCAGTTTATACCCATTCTAGTTTACAAATATTTCACATTCCTATAATTCTCAGGATTTAACACAGGCAAAAGCTCAGGTTTTACTTCATTTTAAACTCAGTAATCAGTTTAACAAATCACTGAATTTCAGGTTAACATAATGGAAATCATATTTCTTCATTTGAGCTCTTTGGTTTCAATTAACTGACAGTTAACACATTATCAGCCCAAAACTACTTCGAAAACCTAATTGCTAACACCAATTAATACACAAACATTGCAGTAAACTATTACACCAGTAAATGGATTAATCTTGGCAATTTAAATCATAGAAAATAGGTTTAGAATCTTATTTCATCTCTGAAAAACCCCATAAGTATCAGTAAATATAGAAAACCTCAAATTTGAATTCGAAAATACAACTTACATCCAATTCGTGGTAGTGGAAGTGTCGTACACGTGCATATGTGTCATACGCATTGTCCTGTGTCCACACGAGAGGACACGGGGTGTCCAGACACTCGTGAACACCATAGACACACACGCGTGCACCAGCGTCGTATAGCGAGTCCATGGACTCGTGCACTTGACACAGGCCACGTGGAGCCACGTGGACGTGCACACGTATAGCCCACATATAGGGCTACACGATCGACACCCTGTATCGTGTCCACGTGGTGACAGGACACGACACGAAGTGCGTGCCAGTGCAGATTTTCTCGCGTGTACAGTGTGTGTGTGATCCGTACGAGATCGAGAACTCCCTCGATACTCGATCATTTCACCTGAAACTTTGTGGGTGGCCTGACAGACATTTCCCCTAGGTGCTGACCAAAAATGGTGGTGTCTCGTGTCGTGTCCAGTGAGAACTGGACACGAGGTAGCAGGACAGTGAACCGTGGCCTCATTCACGTGTTCGTGTCCAATTTTGGACACAAAAAATAAGCAAAATTTGACTCAGTCACATACAAAACTAATCCCCATCTATAGGGCTATAATCTCTTTAAAATAGAATTCAAATTAAACAACATTTAATCCTAAGAGGCAATTCATCAAACACTTATTCAAGGACACTGATACGTGTTCGATACGGATACTAAATGGACGTCGTTTCCTACCAAACTTGACCCACATCTAGGGTATACCTAGATGAATGCATCCATGGAAAGAAAACTAGAATTTGAATAGGTTTGATGGGTTTTACCAATTGAAGGTGAAACCTTAATTTAGAGCTTTTTGAATGAGGGCTCCTCTTCAACTTGCGACGATCCCGAGCCTCCGAATCCTCGCTAGCTACCCATTAATGGTGTCCTCTACTGTAGGGGAGTCCAATGCAAAAGACTAGACTCAATTTGGAGTTGATTTGGGTATTTGGGGAGGAATTGGAGAAGAACACAAAAAGAGGCAATTAAAATGATTTAAAATGATGCTAAAGGGTTAATGTGTTGTATTTATAGAGGGGGGGTATTTGATGGCTGCCATTAGGTTAGGGTTAGGGTTTAGGATGAGTGGTCAAGTCTTCTCCAACAAATTCAAGTCAATCTAAGGGCTCACAACTAAAGTAACCTTTCTTAATATTTAGCCTAAAATATCCCACTAACAAAATATCTAGATATTAATCTAATTTGATTACTTAGTTGAAACCCTCTAACTTAGTCTCTAGGATCATGACTAACATCCAGATTAGGCTAAACTTCTAGGTCAAGTCTCAATAATTAACTAGCACATATTTAATTCATATAATTTACAATTTCACAAAAGTGTCAAAAATACCAAAATACCCTTAGGCTAAAAAGTAAAAATATGAGATTCTAAACACATGATTAGGTCTCCATGATCATGATTAGTCTTCTAGGTCATGCATGACTAAGGTTACACTATCAAAAAACCAAATTCATATTTCACCATTTTAAATAGTTTTAAAATAACTAAAAATCACCAAAAATTATATCATGACTAAAATCTAATATTTTAATGATTTAAAATACAAAATTTCAAAATTACCCTTATTTTAGAAAAGCGGGTGTTACAAATCCCAAGCCAGTTACAATCCTCTAGTCGACTTGCCAGTGCGGTGCGGTCTAGAAGTTTCAGAGCGATTGTAATCAGAGGCTTGATTGAAGAAACAACTCTTCACAATTGAAGTTGGTCGAGTTCTTCGTATCAAAACTCGCGTCTGTAGAAGTTGTAAGGACTTCGTATGAAAACTTTCGAGATTTTTAATAGTGGATTCAACTGGAAGCTAGAGTTCTTCCGACTGGACTAATCCTCATAAGAGAGAAACCAGTATAAATCTCGGTGTTTGCATTTGCCTTCTGATCACTTTTCATTTCTGTCATTTATTTTATGATTATTATTATATCTGTGATCTAACGGCCGAGATTTTAATTAGCAATATTTTGCTGCCTACTCTATTCACCCCCTAGAGTATTCTGCTTTACGATTTTGTTCCTACAATAGAGACATGGCCAGTTCCTAGTACTGTCGCAGAAGTTCGGAGTTTCCTAGGATTGGCTGGCTATTACCGGCAGCTTGTATCAGACTTTGCTCGAATTGCAGCACCACTGATGCAGTTGACCCACAAGGATGTACAGTTTGCTTGGATAGCAGAGTGTCAGAGATTATTTGAGAAGTTGAAGCAAGGATTGATGACGGCACTCATTCTCACGCTTCCAGATGGGACTGGAGGATTTTCAGTCTATTGTGATGCTTCCGGCAAGGGATTGGGATACATCTTGATGCAACATGGTAAGGTAGTAGCTTATGCGTCACGTCAGCTTTGTAATCATAAGAGGAATTACCCAACCCATGATTTGGAGTTAGTAGCAGTAGTTTTCGTACTTAAGCTTTGGAGGCATTATTTAATTGGAGATCGGGTGAAGATTTTTACCGACCACAAGAGTCTTAAGTATGTGTTTACCCAGAAGCATCTCAATATGTGTCAGAGGAGATGGCTAGAGCTACTTGTGGATTATGACATCAACTTGCAGTATCATCCTGAGAAGGCCAACGTTGTTGCAGATGCATTTTGCAGAAGAGACAGAGTTTATTTTCTAACAGCACAGCCAGAATTGTTAGCAAATCTTCAGAAGATGGGTATTAAAGTTGTTCTTCCTACCAGTATGGCATTGATGGCCAGTATGCAAGTTCAATCCAATATAGTTGAGAGGATTAAGTTAGCTTAGTCAACAGATTCTAAGCTTCAACGGCTTAGGGTAGAATGTGTAGCAGGACGGAGATCAGAGTTATGTATTCATGAGGACGGTACACTTCGACATGGAAGGAGTCTTTGTGTACCTAGTGGTGATATCAGGCAAGAGATTATGGCAGAGGCTCGCAGTTCATAATATTCGATTCATCCCAGCGGTACAAAGATGTATCGTGTTATCCGTCGACATTTTTGGTGGAATGGCATGAAGAGGGAGATAGCCCGGTTTGTCTCCCTATGTTTAGTTTGCCAACAAGTTAAACCCAAACATCAGAGACCAGCTGGACTTCTTCAACCTTTACTGATCCTAAAATGGAAATGGGAGCACATTACCATAGATTTTGTAACTGGGTTACCTAAATCCCCAGTTGGAAGATATGCTATCTGGGTTATAGTTGACAGACTCACTAAGGTGGGTCATTTTATCCCTTTCAGAATTGGCCAGTCGACGGATCAGCTTGTAGAGATGTACCTCAGGCAGATAGTCAGATTGCACGGAGTACCAATCAGTATTGTATTCGATAGTGATTCTAGATTTACCTTACACTTTTGGCAGAGTCTTCAGAAGAGTTTGGGGACTCGTCTCAAGTTCAGTTCAGCTTATCATCCGTAGACAGATGGTCAGTTAGAACGCACGATCCAGACTCTTGAAGATATGTTACGGTCATGTACACTCGACTTCGGTGGTTCGTGGAAAGATTACCTACATCTCGTAGAGTTCTCCTATAACAACAATTTTCAGGCCAGTATCCAGATGGCGCCCTTTGAAGTCTTGTACGGCAGAAAGTGTAGATCCCCGTTAGCATGGAATGATATAGACGAGAGGCAGAAACTTGGTCCAGAGATGATTACGTGGACTATTGAGGTGGTCAAATAAGTCAAAGATCATCTTCGAGTTGCACAAGATCGCCAGCATCATTGGACCGATTCTCATCGGCGACCCCTTGAATTTTCTATCGGCGACCACGTATTCCTTAGGATCTTGCCTACCCATGGAGTCATTTGTTTTGGCGTACGGGGAAAGCTTAGTCCTAGGTATATAGGGTCGTTCGACATTCTATAGCGGGTAGGTGATGTGTCCTATTGTCTCGCTCTTCCGCCGTCATTACGTGAGGTACATAATGACTTCCATATATCTCAATTGCGACGGTATATCCCGGATTCGAGTCATATCCTTGATCATTCAGAATTAGTTGTTGGTACCAACCTTTCGTATGAGGAAAGACCCGTATCCATATTCGACCGGAGGGAGAAGATACTCAAGAACAAGACTATTAGTTTAGTCCGTGTTGCTTGGGGTCATCACACTTTGGGTGAGTCAACGTAGGAGCGTGAGGATGATATCCGATCGCGATACCCACACATGTTTGACTCGTAAGGTATAATGTCTTCTTTATGTCTTATGTTTTTAAATCTTTGCTTGCATTAATGATTGCCCGGGTAACTGCTAGTCATAGATTACTCGTGATTAGTATAGCTTGCCCCGACATCTCTAGCCTCTTGATTAAATTCTGAGGACAGAATTCTTTTAAGGTGGGTAGAGTTGTCACTCCGATTTTTCGTTATATGTATTTTCAGTATATGTGTACGGACTCCCGACCCGTATTTTGACTTGTCTAGCATGGCTTGGCTCGGTTTGGTCTTGGTTTAGCTTAGCTTGGTTTATTTTGGCTTGGTTTGAACCAAGTTGGTTCAAGATGAAACCACCCCTTTATAACCCAACTACTCTTTCTCTCTCTTCATTATTTCCCATAACTTCTTCTTCTCCGTTAAAACCTCTCCCCCTCCAATAGAAAGTGTTAGCTTGCTTCATGGAGGAACTCCATTTTTGTTGTTCTATTATCTTCCCTATATGATTCTAGGCTATTTAGTACTTGGTATTTTTGGTTTTGAAGGATTAGTTTTCGTAGATCTAAGTTTATGCAAAACTTAATTTTCTAGGATTTTGATCTCTCAAACTTTTTTGTTTTCAAGTTATGATTGTTCTATGTTGTAGATAATTCGATTTTACTCAAGTTAGACCTTTGAAAACCCGGGATTTTGTTTTGTATTGAGCGATTTATTACCTTGAGAAGTTCATGGGTTCAATGAACTTGTGTTCTTGGGTTGGGGAAGAAGCACAGTGCTGGGCGCATAGATTTGTTATGCGCCCACTGCATGCTTTCTTGGGAGCATAGCCATGCGTATGCGCCAAAGTCTTCCTTACTCCCTCTAGTGGGCGTATAGCCCCAAGGCCACCCTGGCTTGGGCGTGTAGTTTTGTATGCGCACAAGTGCACCATGTCTCCTTCCTTGTATGCATAGACCCTGTTATGCACACACTTGTCATAGAGTGAGTCTCTTGACTTTCTCCAAGACACCCTGACTTCATCCTTTGGGCACATGCATGCAGGTGCATGCCTGTAAGTGCATAGCCCTGGGCGCATAGCTCCAGGCACATGCCTTCCCAAAACCGTTGTCTCTCCATGATACTCTCTGCCTCACTCATATATGTGGGAGCATTGACCTTGCCCCCTGCCTCAATCATGTGGGCGCATTCACTTAGGCACATAGCCTTGGGCGCATGCCACTCTCAGCATATTCATTTTTGGGTGCATGCTCTTCTTGACACCCTATGGTCCTTAGTATGAACTGTGACTTAGTTGATACCCTTTACTTGACTAAGTCCTATAATGTTATTTTTCCATGTTGCACATGTACTCTTAGCTCTAAACACAATCTTGGTGTGGCACGTACATCTCTAACCACTCCTTGATAGTGACCCGTCGTGGTGCACTTACATGAACATGATGTAACGCCCCAGTCCCAAATACGTAGGACTAGGAACGTAAACATGCCAGCCGTATAATAAATATATGTAAGCTGTAAAATATAGTAAACCACAGCTATCTAATCTCATCCACAAAATAAAATCAAGCTTTTATAGAAATAAGTAAGAATTTGTCTTTTTATATGTACTTGGGCGGAGACAAATCCACTACCAACTAATAAAAAGAAAAGAGATACATGACATACGAATGAATTGGCAAAAGTAGCAAGAAAGGTCCAAGGCACATCATCTTCGAAGAAATGGAGAAGACCACGATCCCGGCTAGAATACCTGTGGAAGACATGAACACACACCTGGAGAATAACCAGGTCTTCAGAGGGACGTAGCAAGATACAGGAAGAACAAGCTAATATGAACTGCCAAAATAATAATAGTAAGCAAGACTCTGCTAGACACCAATATGCAAAAGGGAATGCTAACCATCTATTGTGCAATTTAGAGGACAACATTCATGCACATGGGTGGGATTTAGGCTACATATACGTAACAGGCATCTAGTCATCTGTATCCGTCCGTAACGTCCAAAACGTCATAGGGCATCTGCAAATATAAATTGCCACCGTTCCATCCGGAGATTGTGGTTTACCTGTTTGGATTTCCATACGCACTAGCGACTGTGCTCCCTCAATGTTTCCCACACTGTCCAAGTCAAGTCCATCCAGTTTTGTAACTACTTGAGTCTCTAAAACCCTAGTCATAGCAGTTATGAACAACTACCGTCACACGACTTTAGAGATGGACAGTCCATAAGTCGTGCCCCTAGCAAAATGTCTCAAACTGTGTTGTGTGAGTGTCATAGCCTAAGGAGATATAAGGATATCCCCCAACAAGAAGGTAGTCCGTTTAAACTAAGTCAACATGCATAAAATAAAGTAACGACTAATAGAGTCGCTTGCACCCAAGTGTGGCTTGGACGCGTAGTTTATAACAATTAAAAATAACAAATATGAAACAAAATAAATAATGCGAAAAATAAATAATATGACAGTTAATTAGCAAGGTATACTTGCCTGGTAGGACGCCTGGTGTGCTATGATAATCAAGCAGTCATAGAGTTCGACTTTCGCGCTACAACTATGCAGGATAATCTCAGATGGTGGGACAGACTATGTCATTGAGTTTAGAATACTCAAAATGGCTAGGGTCAATATGTAGCAATTTGAAACCGCGAGAAATTATGAAATATGATCAGTCATGTTCAAGATTTGATGTTCGAAGGAATTATATAAATAAATACATATACTATTTTAGAAAATAATTTATGGTAAGAAACTTTTTTTTACTAGTCAAAATACTTTTTTGATAGATATAAAATTCTAAGAAATCATTTTAGGCTCAAAACTAATTTTGGTCTAGTTCAAAACTATATTTTAATAATATAATAAATATTTAAGGGATTCTAAACCCAAATTTTAAAAATAGATGTGGGCCAAAAGCCCAATATAATATTATAATTGTCATTTTCAAAAATATTCATATAAATGTGTTATACTTAATAAAAACAACAGAAATAGTACTATAATAACAGTATTAATATTAATATTGTATATATATACTGTATTTCAAAGTATAGTACTAAATACTAATAATTGTAATAAATATAATAATATAAGCAAGATATATGTTGCTCTCTGGCAAAGAGACACCAAAAGTAAAAATAAAAAAGTAAAATAAAAAAACAAAAAGAAAAAAAGAAGCAATGAGCTGTATATCCCCACTGTGGAGAGAGAGGGGTTTCAGAGCAAAAATAAAAAAGAATGGAAGAAGGGATGAGCAAAGGAGAAAGAGAGAAGGGAAGGAGGTCGGGAAAGGGGCTGCGGAGGCTCGGCGGCAAGGGGCGGCGGAGAGCGGGGAAAATGGCAGGCGGAGAACGGCGAGCGGCGGCCTAACACGGAAGAAGACGGAGGTCGGCGCCGGGGTTCTCGAGCACGCGGGCAGCGTGGTCGTCGACGCAGGGAGGCGCACGACGGGGAGAGCGGCTGGGCACGGCACGCCAAGGAGGAGGCGGCGCTGGTCTCGGCTGGCCCGGTCTGGAGAACGCGACGACGTGCGGCCAACCTTGACACGGCGGGGCGAAGCTCTTGGCTCGTCGGCGACCGGAGATAAGGGTGGTGGTGGTGTGTTTTGTTTTTTTTTGGGGTTTTATTTGGAGGTTGGCTGGTTGGAGGAGACGACGACGGTAGGTTTTGTCGAGAGATGGCCGGAGCCAGGGAGACCGGGTCGTCGTGGGTGTAGGTGTTCGCTGGGTGCGACCGGCTGTGTGGATGAGAAGGGTGCTAGGGGTTCTGGTTTGCAACGGCAGTGTGGTGGTGTTGGTGAGGGTCGTGGGTGATGGTTGGGAGAGACGACGGTGGTTATTGGCCGGAGTTGGCCGCGGTGATGGTTGTTGGGTACGTGTGGAGGTGGTGGCGTTCGGCTGAGGCAGTGTGTGCGGTGGTGTTGGCAGTCGAGGGTCTATGGGGATGTCCGATTTGGATCGGTGTCGGTCGTGGTGGGGTGATGACGACGATGACGATGGAGAAACTGTGGTCGTTGGCTAACGGAGTGGACAGGGTTGGGTTTGTAAGTGAGGGTCGATGGTGTTGGTGATCGGGATGGCGAGGAAGCTGGTATGTTGAGATGGCCGAGGACAGGCTGGGATCGGTGACCGAGACGGCGCGACAGTGCTCAGGATTTGGATTTGTTTTAGGGTTTGTTATTGTGTCGGGGTTTGTGTCCTGCGCGACACGGATTTGGGTGTCAGGGCGTGTCGGACGGGAAAAAATATGTATATGTAAAAGAAAATAAGTAGTGGATGGGACGTGGACACGGACACGATGTACAGAGGCAACCGTGGAGGGTGGCTATGGGTTTTATGGTGGATATTGCTGGTATGGGGATTCATGGAAAATCAATGTCAACACTCCCCTTTATATAGGGTTGAGTACTTTGTAGATAGGGATTAGGACTGTTTAAACTCCAACAAGATAAATCAACTACTAATTCAAATCAATTTTAAAATTACTCCAATCAATCCAAATTCAATTCAAATTTTAGATAAATCTAATCTAAATTAATATAGATAATTTACATTTTTCATATAAAAGCTATTTAAAATAAAGTCAATAAAATCTTCTCAAATTTTAATCATCATAATTAATTAAATTTAAAGCAAACAAAATTTTAAATTATCTTTTATAAATACTAAAATAATCAATATTAAATAATTTTGAAAATTGTAATAAATATTAGAAAATTAATAAAAAATATCTTTAATATGCCTTTTTAATAAATTAAAATAAATAATAAACTAATAATAAAATAATTTTCAAATTTTCAAATATATACATGAATTAAATTTCATGTATCTCGCATGCGACTAGTACAAAAATATCTATGTATATATTATTTTCGAAATCGGCATAAATAAATAAATAAAATTTAGCCACTAGTGCAACAAAATTTATATACCTTCCAGCAAAATAAACAAGTTACTATACTATATTGAAATGAGATATATGTTTTCTATATTAATAAATTCCATAAATAAAACGTTTCAAAATATGTACCTCGCACATATTCGCACTCGACGAGCAAATATGAAAAACGCAAATTCGTGCACGACGTTCAAATTTGAAAACAAATCAATACTAAATAAATAAATAAAATTTTAAAATTGTAGTAAAATTTTAAGGGGGTTTACATCCTACCCAACTTACAAGAATTTCGTCCTCGAAATTATGAATGGTGAGGGGGTGAGAATGTACAAAGGTAGATAAGAAGATAAGATAACAAAATCATAGAAGTAAACTATGTATAATGAAATAGATAGTTTTAGAAAAATCATGATTTCGATATCGTGGAAAATAAAATTATAGTTATGGGTTTGGTATTGGATGATAGTCGCTAATTAGTAAGCAAATTAGGGTCAAGATGAAACATGAATGAAGCCTAGTGAGGAATTAAGATAAAATGATTAGTGACTTGGAGGTATGGTTTCTTAAAGAAGTTCATATGGTCGTAGTCTAGGTTGAGGATATGATTAAGAGACTAGAATCATTCTAAGGTTTTCAAACGGTTAGGAAATCATGATAGTAGATATAGGATCGAAGGAAAGGACGAGTAGCTCATGGCAAGCTTATAGTCATATGTCTTGGTCGTGGGCTAGCTAAGCCTTTATAGAACACAAGAATTCAAGGGAGATGCGAGCGAATACAATTGCGGGTTCAAATGCAATTTAATAGTTCGAAAATGAGGTTGTCGATTATGGTTGAGATCCTAGAGGACAAGTTAAACTATGTCTCAACCATGTTGTCCCGACCCGCACCCTAGAGTAAGGGCATGAGACGTGAATACGTCCAGCCTACGCCGCAGTATCGGCGGTAGAACGCTGTCCTAGGTCACAACATCTAGCAATGTAAATATCTAAACAGTTTATACTCCACGAACGGGGTAACATAGTAATAGAACTCAATCACAACTAAGGAAGAGATAGCACGATATGAAATAGAACTCAAGGAAATGCAATAGATAAAAACAGACTAAGATATCCCAGAAATCCACAATACAAGGTCTCAGAATAAAAGAATATACAACTGATCTCCAAAAAGAGTCTAACTAACATAATCCAACTACATAGATAAAAGCCTTACTATCTAGTCTAGGCAGTCGGGGGAAGGTCCTCAGCTACTGCTGGATCCTCCTGAGGGTCCAGCTCACAGGTGTCATCAAGGGCTGCCCCATAATAGGTGTCCAGGCAAGCCTCCTCCTCATCCTCTGTAATATTTCAACAGGTCCAGTCAGGACAGGAGCGAGCACAGTACATCTCAACAGATCATAGCAGGTTAGAAAATATAAACTTGCGGTAAAGTAAGATACAAGTACTGAAGAAATGCGGTATATAAACAGGAAGAGAACTGTAATATAAATATCTATTATACATAGAGAACTAATAGTGGCTAGTGATGTAGAGTACAGAATAGCACATGTGAACGGGACAGATTTGCACAGGATGTCGAGGTGCACAGGAATCTACACTACAAAGGAATTATTCACACGACTACTAGCACTCCCCCGTATCCCTAATCAATACACAAAGATCTAAACAGGTTATGTTATTGCACAGGATATCACATAGGGCCCATATAGGGTGCACATAATAGTATACATGGGGACTCCGTGAACATGAGAGTACAAGATTCACAGGAGTGCACATAAAAAATAGAAGCACAGGAGTACATGATGTAAGTAAAACGCACAAGCACAATGTACCCGATGCTTCCGAGGAGGATAACATCGCATGTAGAGATCCATATAGTACCAATCCGTGTGACCAATGTGACAGTACAAGTAAAGTAATCTACTGCGGGTAATAATTCTAAGCAGGATATGAAATGATCAGAGAATGTACTCGCCTGTATCTGAGTGTCCGATATGAACGTACTGTCCAAGGAGTGGTGTCTGGCTCCTAATCAGAACAGCACAAGTCACAACAAGTCCAGAATATCAAAATGGAGTCCTACTATGCATTCTATATGATTCTAAGTCAATCTAGGCCAAAGTCAACTCTTGGTCAACTTTGGTCAACCCTAGAAGTCAAACTAGGTCCACCAAGTCTAATTTAGTCTAAACTAGGCTAACTAGGTATAATACTTCTATTCTAGACAACACACCTTTCAAGTACTCCTTATACCTAAGCACATAGACATTATATATATAGATACAATATTATTGAATCTATACTAAGAATACCTAGGCTAATACTATAGGTACATACATATAGGCACAAAACATAGCACACTACCATAGGCATTCGTATTTTAGGATGCATACACTAGAGCATAAAGGAGAAAAATGTGTGGTGTGCTAACAAGTATAACTAGGTGTCAATGAATGTGCATGTGTCATAGACTAATCCTGTGTGCAGGACAGTAAAAGAGATACTATGTGTGTGTATCAAGGATCATGTAAAACAGTAAAGAATGATATATACATATACTAGAATTAAAGTGTGGGCTATGCATTAGGCCTACAAAACAAGTGTGCAGGAATTATGTGCAACAGTAAAGTAAAAGAAAGAATGTGTGTGTGTGTTCATGTATGTTTGCAGGAAACAAGGCAGTGAAGAATGCAACAGTAAGTGACAGTGAACAATGTAGAACAGTGTGTGAAGTGCAGGAACAATAGGCTTGTGTGTGTATGTGGGCAGTGTCCAGGAATACTAAACAGTGAAGAAGAAGAGTGTGCTCAGGAAAATCTAACAGTGAAGGGTGTGCAGGACATCAGTTATAGTGTGTGAGCAGGAATCAAAACAGTGGAAGAAAATTACCAGTGTACAGCAATAAACAAAATGTGTGTGTAACTCAAACAATGGACTGCAAACAGGAAAGGGAAAGAGATTACTCATGTATCAAACAGTTTATGAAACTGAAATCCCAGTTTCAGTCCAACAACTCAGGTTAATAACTGAACAAAATAGCTAACTTCATGGCATTCTCAGGTTTTGAGAACAAAACCCAATCCTGAGAATTCCCAGGTTAACCAGTGTACTCCAGTACACAGTGTTCTCAGATATTGAATGTGTGGATAAAACAACAGTGCACATATGAAAGGGAAAAATAGGATTGAGTTCTCAGGTTTGTGAACTGTCAACCTACTATTAACAATCAATCCCATTTCTCATCAAAACACAACCAAAACAAACCAAACTCAACCCACAGTTAGATAATAAGTAGGAGAATCAATTTAGAGTATAAAACCAGTATCTAACAGCATTCAATTAGGTTAAAGAGATTGCTAAAACTCAATCGAATTTCTGAAAACAGGGAAAAATTGTACAGTTAAAATATAGGATATTCAGAAAAATGGTTATTTGAGAAATGATCTATAAAATCAAATTAAAATGAATATTAAGTGGTTGGTAATGTAAGTGCTAAGTGTGAATGTGTCTCTGGAAGTGTCAAGTGTCCAACACGAGGACACAGCCGTGTCCAAAATGGATTGCCCAAAATAGTGCACAAAACACGGCTGAATCGACAGTGCAACCCAATACGGGCTAGAGAACACCCTCGACACGACACGAGAGCTTCTCCAACTTGGAGGGCCTCGTGTCAGTCATGGCCCCATGGCCCACGCCAAATGGCACGGCCTGAGTTGCCGTGTCCAGCGAGTTGTTGGCCCCGAGTAGCAGGGAAAACAACACAGTCCCGAGCCAGAGCACGCACGCGTGTCCAGGCTGGTTTGCACCCGACACGAACACAAAAAGACCATGGTGTCTTCACAAAAATCAATGAGCACACAAGGATCTACAATCCTATTCAAACAGAATTTAAAAACAATAAAGTCAAACTCTCAGAGGCATTTGGTTGAACACCTATGACACAAGACTGATACGTGTCCAGAACGGACACGAAACCACTGACACAGGACACAAATCTAATACTGACCTTAGGGTGGGATCTTAGGCTTCCTATACATGAAGACTACATGGAGTTTCATGGAAATTTAGAGAAGTTACCTCAATGAGAAGTTTCAAGCCCTTTGTTAGCTCCTCACTTGGTATCCCAAATCCTTCCAATCAAGTCCAAACTGAACCAAACATTCATAGCAGCAAGAAAATCATCATTAGAAACTATTGCAACAAATTTGAGGATTTTAGGACCTAAAATGGAATTTTAATGAATTTACTAAGACAAGAACTCACCTCTTTCTTCTTGGATCTATTTTTCCTAAGGAGGGAGGCTAGCCCTAAAAACTAGGAGGATATTTATAATGGAGGAATCCCTAGGTTCAGCTAGGGTGGCTGACCACTTGGCTTTGGGTTAGGTTGAGCTAGGTTTGTTAGTCCTATCTAGCTAAGTCACAAAATGACTTGTGTAACCACAAGCCATTTATCAAATCAATTGATTTCTACATCCCTAATTCAAGTTCTATGAATCCCTAACCACTAACTTGAGTCACACTAGGTTAGACTAGGGTCACTTGACCTAACCAAGCCCAACTAACTATGGTTAGTTCCTAGGTTGGTCTACATGAGTCAAAACTGGCCAAAAATCAAACTAGTCCAAATAAATCCAAAATAATTTCTAAAAATTCCCATAAATTCTAATTAATACTAATAAATTTTATTTACCCCAAAAATGACAAATTTACCCTCAAACTAGAAATGTGGTAATGACACATGTAGAATAATCGTATGAAAAGCGAACCCAATAAAACATGTCATGATCAAGCTCGATAAGGGAATAAGCTTGCAAAACTTAGGCTAAATTAGTAGCATAGGGTAGTCAAAAATAGTAAAAACATAGGCACGTGAGATATTGAAAGAAGTGGAACTAGTTCAAACTTCTTAAGAATCTAGGCATGTCTTATGTTGGTGCCTATACAGTCGTCCTACTGTCTACTTGCTTAGGACTTGGTTAAGGTCACAAGGAAGGTTAGGGTATAAGGCATTATACCCAACTTATAAAAGTTAAACTAGTAGGGTGATAGGACAATGGGTCATGTTCACCTAGTATTGGTTACCTTATTAATCTCTATAAAGCACGAATGAAGGGCACGAATCACGATAGAAATGATCAAGCAAGATGCAACTCGAGGAGTCAAGCGAGAAGGCGATCAAGTATGTAGATGAGATCCTAGACTCTAATCCAATATGCAGGCTTGCTTGGTACGGTAAAGTAACCAAACAATTTATCTTGACATGCAAGGGCCACCACACACGACATGAAAATATGACTTTGCATGATAACTCTTGATAGTGACCCGTCGTGGTGCACTCTTGACCAGTAACTTGACATGATAATTCTTGATAGTGGTCCATTGTGACGCACTCTTGACTTGGTAAGTAACATAACATGACATGTAATCTTAACAAGTACCATGTAACTCTCGTCTTGACACCGTGGATGATTTCTCTTGATTGTATCGGTACAAGCTACATGTCTCGTCTTTCATCATGTCTAGGATATGAATTCCTAATTTCCACAATCAGAGATTCCTACTGAATCTGACTAGGATAATGACTAGATTGATCAAGTAGTCCATAAAGCAATTTTCCAGCTACAGGCAATTCCGTTATCTGGGCGCTCTAATTGGACTTGTAGCCTGCCGTCGAGTAGGACACATCTCCAGCACACTGTCATGTGTTGCACCCCCAAGTCACCTAATCCAACTCCCTCAACTTGTGATCGGATAACCTGGATTAAGACTGCAGGGCTTGTGGCTGTTGGAACATCTCTATGCATCTTGTTAGTAATTAAGCTTGTGATAATCCTAGTTAGTTAAAGTATCAAGCAGTACTCATTGCTTGGCCGTGATTGATGGATGGAGTCTAGTATGGTCTTGCCTAGACAAGTTCAGCACATGGTTATTTCAGCACGTTACTATTATACTTTACTTGTTCGGTAATTGATTAGATACTAAGGTGAAGGGTTACAACCAGGTCCTTGTTTGGTTTACGGGTTATAACCAGATTACCGGAATAGTACTTTAGTTATCTTATCGTTTATTGCCTTGTTTCTCTAACTCATGTCTTTTGTTGTCATTGATGTATTTATGTGTTAATATGCTAGTTTTAGTTCTTAAGTGAAGCCTCCATTGTGGCACTTGCTCTTTCTGGAGTCTGACCCAGCTGGTTTTGTATGGCCAGAATTCAGAGTAGCACCCGAGGATCTTCCTGCAGCCTTCCAGCCAGATAGTGAACACTAGGCGCAACCCTGGCCACGAGTGGGTTTTATTTTGCTCTTCCACTCTATTGTAAATTATTCTTTTGAGACGTTTAGCCGCCGAGCAAGTGTTAGCTCGTGTTAAATTTACGTTCATGTCTGCCTAAGGGCTGTAACATGATTGACAAATCCTAGGGTTGATCATGTATGTCTTAATCTCTTGTTAGTCTTCGTATTTTGTATGACTAGCTTCTGTTGACCCAAATCGGATCACAGTCAACCTAATCTTGACAATTAATAAAACAATATTTGTCGTAGTCCAATTTGACACATCGAGCTCGAAATCAATCTACTCAGCTCATTTGTTCCAGTTCACAGCTGCTTGGATTTGTACCACTTTGTTGTATACTGGAGTCTGTATTTTTATTATTCTTGAGTATAGGATGATGTACGTTGGATCATACTGAGCACTTTGGGCTAGCTATTGCTTTATAGATTGACATAGCGCAAATCCCAATCAACCTATTTATCCAAAGCCCACAAAAGAACATTCTGTCCATAGTAGACAGAGTTCGGGCCGAACTCTGCCTCATACAAAGTTCGGGCCGAACTCGGTCCCCTAAAATTTAGGATGCTGATTTTTAGGTATTGATCACTGCTAGTTGTCCAACGGCCAAAAATTTGAATTATTTATACCAAATTCTGGCCGAATTATGCCTACACCGAACCCTATAAATAGGCCTTAGTTTCTCTCATTTGAAACCATCCACTCTTCTCTTATTCTTCTCTTACATAGCCTATATATTCAAGAGCCTTACCTTCCCATCCACTTAGCATTCAAATGTCCCAACCGTCCATGGTGCTCGGTACGATTCAGCTAGAAGTATGAAGTGCAAGAAGTTGTAAGTCACTTGGAAAAATTTAAGTTTCGCCAAAGCGATCATTGAAAGAATTTTGGCGTGCTCTTCTGTGAAATGGCACGTGGTTGTAACCCTATTTCATAAATAGTGGATTTCAATCCTGAGCTAGAGTTCTCAGGCTTGGACTAGTCCTCCACGAGGGAAAGCAAGTTAAAAATCTTGTTGTGTTTGTGCTTGCTCTCTACTCTTTATTTCCGCATTTATTTTTACTCTGATTATTTAGTTGGTGAAGAGAGTTTAATTTTTAATTGATAATTTTTGATATAAACTCTATTCACCCCCCTCTAGAGTTGCCAATTTGGTCTTCAATTGGTATCAGAGCTCCGTTCTCTTACCAAGGACTAACATCCTAGAGCTCGGTTCTCTTATGAAGTCGAGATTCAAAGACTCTCTTCATTGCTTGATGATAGTAGAGACACTTCACCCACGGAAGTCACAAATGAGGTGTCTAAGCTTAATTAAGCCTACATGATGCCGAAGCACGTATAAAAAAGCAAACACAAGAGATCACAGCACTCAATACTGAGATCGCTGAAGAAAAGAATAGACACAAGATCTCTATCACTAAGATTTATCGTTTGAATACTAAGATTAATGAACTGCAGGCTGTCTCTAAGAAATTGAGACTAGATTGGGAAAACAGGTTGCTCAACCTCAAACCCAATCGCATGAGACACACACAAAGCATGACACTACTCATACTAGTCAACCAAGTCATCCACCTGCAGCACGTAATCATTCTTATATGTATACCCACTTTCATAAAGCACACAAACCACATGCACGTAGAAATAATTTTCATATGACACAGAATCACCATGCTACACATAGAGACAATCATCACTATATTGCACATAAACAAAATCACCATCATACTGTTCATGGATATAAACATCATCATGCTCCATACCACTCTTACCATGCTACATATAGACATCATCATCATACTCCACATCACTCTACATATAGATATCATCACCATGCTACTCCATACCACTCTACATATAGATATCATCTACATGCTCCCAACATAAATAGGAATGCTATTTGTACTTATTGTGGACTACATGGACACATTTCACCACAATGTAGAGTTAGAAGATTAGTAGATAGAAACATATATGCATGGTTGCCGAAAACTAACTTTTCAGGACCCTCAAGAACTTGGGTACCAAAGGTCACATCTACTCTTGATGTAGGTGGACCTTCCCTCCTCAACTAAGAGTAAGTGGATTCTTGATAGTGGATGCTCGCGACATATGACGGGAGACGCAAATCTTTTTGCATCACTATCGATGAAGAGGGAAGGGTATGTATCCTTCGGCAACAACCTTAAATGGTATATTATTGGTAATGGTACTATAGGTCATCCTCCTTCTCCTGTAATAAAGGATGTCTGCCTAGTGACCGAGTTAAATCATAACCTGCTCAGCATAAGTCATCTTGCTGATCATGGGTATGATATTAACTTTGGACAAAATAAATACATTATTCATGATAGGTCAATATGAGACATTGCTTTTAAATGGATAAGAGAGGATAATATTTATATTTTCTATCTATCTAGAGATACTAACAGTACAGGAAGATGTCTCTATGCTCACAAGGATGAAAGATTACTATGGCACCAACATCTTGGTCATACCAATATGGATACTATATCCAGGCTATCGACCAAGAAGTTAGTCAGAGGCTTGCCCGACATAACATTCAAAAAGGATACTGTATGTGCCGAATATGAATTGAATAAGGCAACCAAATCCTTATTTCATTCCATAAACTCTGTAAGTACTACTAGACCCTTACAATTACTTCATATGGATTTATTTGGTCCCAGTAGAGTAACCAGTCTTGGTGGAAAACTCTACGCTTTTGTTATAGTTGATGACTTTTCTAGATTTACTTGGGTTTTCTTTCTTACAAATAAAAGTGATACCATTTCTATTTTTAAAATATTTGCTAAAAAGGTTCAAAACGAAAAAGGCTACATGATTACTCGAATCCGAAGTGATCATGGAGGAGAATTCGAAAATAGTAATTTTGAAAAGTTTTATGATTTAAATGGTTATAATCATGAGTTTTCTTGTCCAAGAACTTCTTAACAAAATGGTGTTGTGGAGCGGAAGAATAGGACTCTTGGCGATATGGCTAGAGTCATGCTAAATAAATTCTTTCTTCCAAAATATTTTTGGACTGAAGCTGTCAGTACAGCGTGCCATATTTTAAATAGGGTGCTCATTCGTCCCATTACGAAGAAAACACCCTATGAGCTTTGGTTTGGAAGAACTCCAAACGTTTCTTATTTTCGTGTTTTCGGTTGTAGATGCTTTATCCTTAACACCAAAGACAACTTAGGCAAATTTGATGCCAAAGCTGACGATGGTATATTCCTTGGCTATGCGGCCAAGAGTAAGGATATAGAGTATTCAACAAACGCTCATTAATTGTGGAAGAGTCTACAAATGTGACTTTTGATGAGGATAGCAGTGCAGAGCTACTCTTAATGATGATGTTGAGCCATTAACTTCTACTCCAAAGAATACCACCACTGAAACCAATTCTCTGGAGGACATGCCAAAGAAATTCTCTTTCAAGCCCTCACATCCAAAAAATTTGGTTATAGGTGAGGCTTCACGCGGAGTAAGTACTAGATCATCATTAAGAGACTCCATTGCTTGTACTGCCTTTATTTCACAAATTGAGCCGAAAAACATTGTAGAAGCTTTTAATGATGAATTTTAGATTTCTGCAATGCAAGAAGAACTCAACCAATTCGAGAGGAGCCAAGTTTGGGAACTCGTTCCTAGGCCAGCTAATTACTCGATTATTGGTATGAAATGGGTTTTTTGTAACAAAGTTAATGAAGATGGTTCAGTTACACGCAACAAAGCTCGTATAGTAGCCCAAGGATACAACCAAGAAGAGGGTATCGACTACGATGAGATGTATGCTCCTATTGCAAGACTTGAATCCATTTGATGCTTTGTGCATTTGCTAATTTTTAAAACTTTAAACTATTTCAAATGGATGTGAAAAGTGCTTTCTTGAATGGATTTATTAAGGAGGAAGTTTTTGTAAAACAGCCTCCTAGTTTTGAAAATCACAAATTTCCCGACCATGTTTTCAAACTCAAGAAAGCGCTATATGGTCTCAAACAAGCCCCTAGAGCTTGGTATGAGAGGTTAAGCAATTTCTTGCTTGAAAAAGGTTTTTCAAAAGGGAAAGTTGACACAACATTTTTTATAAAATCTTTCAAAGACACCATTCTCTTAGTACAAATTTACGTTGATGATATTATATTTGGTTCTACTGATGAAACTCTCTGTCAAGATTTTGCTAAGTGTATGCGGACCGAGTTTGAAATGAGCATGATGGGAGAGCTCAATTACTTTCTTGGACTGCAAGTTAAACAAACATCAAATGGAACTTTTATCTGTCAGACTAAGTATACAAAGGACATGCTGAAGAAATTTGTCCTTGACAACGTCAAACCAATCGGCACCCCAATGGCTACTACGACCAAACTAGAACCAGATGAAAGCGGTAAACCTGTTGATTAACGTAAGTATCGAGGTATGATAGGCAGTCTTCTTTATTTAACTGCTAGTTGCCCTGATATTATGTTTAGCGTTTGCCTGTGTGCTAGATATCAAGCAAATCCTAAGGAATCACACATGACCGCTGTTAAGCGTATCTTTCGATACCTTAAGGGTACAGTTACAGTGGGCCTATGGTATCCCAATTCAACATCATTTGACCTCAGTGGGTATTCTGATGCTGATTTCGCTGGATGTAAGGTCGATCATAAAAGTACAAGCGGCACATGTCATTTATTAGGAAAGGCTCTAGTCTCTTGGTTTAGCAAGAAGCAGAATTCTGTCGCACTACCCACAACAGAAGCTAAATATATCGCAGCTGGTCGTTGTTGTGCACAACTTCTATGGATGAAGCAAACCCTTGAAGACTATAACTTATCTTTTATGCACATTCCATTTTTTTGTGACAACACTAGTGCTATAAATCTTACTAACAACCCCATCTGTCACTCACACACGAAACATATTGAGATTCGTTACCACTTCTTACGTGATCATCAACAAAATGGTACTATTAATTTAGAATTTTTTGACACTGTTCATCAGTTAGCCGATTTCTTTACAAAACCGTTATCCGAGGAACGATTCAATTTTCTTTGTCGAGAATTAGGAATTTTAGATGAAACGGTTATACATTAAATTGACCTGCGTAATTATCAATTATGTCGCGATTCTCTATGTTGAAATTGCTATGGGTACAAGCCGAAAGGGTCCTTCTGACAACAAGGCGTAAAAGTCTAAGCGACACGGTGCACTAGTCTTCGGACTACCGCTAGCTGGGATCCGGCCCCTGCAGCTACCCCATAGCAGCTTCACTATATTGATTTATGTCATAACTCCTTAGTTATTATATGGTTAAATTTTATTTATAGCTTGCCTCATTTGAAAAACTCTAATTTTCAATCTTGTTTTTATTCATATCTTTGACCATTTATTCGAATCTTTTTTAATCGCATCTTTTATTTCCTGCTTGCAGTTCTGGTCCAAGGAACCAGAACTCGGGCCGAACTCTGCCCCACACAGAGTTCGGGCCGAGTTCGGTATCCTTGTTCCAGAACCTCAAATCCTTCTCAGCCGTTCATCTTGTCTTAATCCGATGGTCCATATATCACCCGACCAGTCGACCATGAGACCATAAATTTGAAAATTGGTCTCTCTCTCTCCTCCATTGTCTTCTTCCTCCATCTCCAGTTCTATTTTCATCAAAACCCTAACTCTAGAAGGCTCTCTTCCTTGGCAATTTGCTCTCCAAACTCAAGGAAATCATTATTGGAGTTGTTCTCCTCCATCTTAGGTCTCCTTTAAGGTATATCTATCTTTCTCTTTCCATCTCAATTTTTATTTCCATGGCTCCTAGGTTGCTTGGTAGGGGTAAAAGACCAAGGAGAAGTATTGGTGAGTCCTCTACTAATCCTAACCCAAACCCTCAACCTAATCCTCCACCACAACCTATTCCTCAACCTCCTCCTCTCATGGTGCATCCACTTTTTAATCCACCTCCACCAATCAATGCCGACACATACGATAACCGTCTTTTTGTGTCCTTAGATGCGTCCAACGCATGGTTCGCCGACTTCCGTCATCGTCGTGTCTTTGCGGGACACCCCATTAAATTTATGATGTTTTCCAATTTTCTTCCAAATTTTTGTGACTTGTGTCTTGATGAGCTTGTTGCGACTCGTGAACCGATATATAAATGTAATACAAATATTTTATTGCAACATGACTTATGACCGCATACGTATCAATTCACGTGTCGTCGGTATAGACATATCTTTTGATGATTTTGAGTTAGCCGACCTACTTGGTTTGCCCTACCCAAACACTTGGGAAAGGCTTGATGATGCTCGGGACTTTGTTTTTCCCGGCGAGACCACGTTGGAGAGTTTCAAGCATGATCTTTGTTTTCCAAATCTTTCCCCTCGTAAACTCATGGTTAAACATCTCAACAATCATTTCTATGAACTTTATCGAATCATCTTTTCTTCGATCTTACCAAAAGCTGGATCAACAGATGAAGTTACTTACTTTGAGATCACCGCTCTCTTCTATCTTCATTTCTGCGTCCCATTTAACTTCCCTCGCACGTTGATGGATTGGATGATTCGTGCTAGGCCAAAACCTAAATCATTGGTTTATTCTATGTATCTTCCATTGATATTTCGTGCCTTCCATATACCATTAGATCAGTGTCAGTCCTTGCCCCCTCCTGCCTTTCTGACTAAGGCCAGGAGAACTGTTGCTGCCATCGCCTTTTCTGAGTTCGATGATGATGAGGAGACTGCATCTCCTGCTCCCTTTGCTGCTCCTGATTCACCTGCTTCCGAGTCCACTGCTACACTAACTCTCTTCAGACTATGCTTCGCGATCGCTTTCATTTGGATGACGAGCGCTGGGCCGAGATGGATGATCGCTGGACGCAGATGGACTATCGTACTACTCTGCAGATGAGTGCGCTCAGCAACTCCATCCACGACATTCAGTACTCCATGGCCTCTCATCCGACGATGCCGATTCTGATGCTGCGTGATCCATCTCGCGACGGCTATCACATTGACGATTCATGGGTTCGTCGTTATCTTGATCCGACTTCAGCATTTGTGGATCCCCGCCGTACTGGTTCTGATGGTGCGGGGCCTTCTCATGCTCCTTGATGGATATGGCCATTTGTACTGCTACTGATGATTAAGCCTGTTTTTATTTTGGCACTTTGTTTTATTTTGCTCAGTTTGCTTATGTTTTTATGTCTTTAGAACTCTATGGCTCGGTTTATTTTTTCTCAGTTTATGCATGCTCTCTTTCATTATATGGTTATTAGCTTTATCTCAATATGTCTATCTCCATTTTTTGCTGATTGTCAAAAGCGGGAGAACCATTGCAATTTGTATGAGCCTATATTGTGTATCCTTTGTATCCTTGTATGTGTATATTTGGATAAGTATATTTTAGGAAATATCAGTTTACGGGGGAGTATGATTATTCAAGTACGGGGGAGCCGTAATGTGTCCAGGTATGAATATTGGACATACAAATATCATGTTTTGTCAATTATCAAAATGAGGAAGATTATTGCCCCAAACCGGATTACAGTCAACCTAATCTTGACAATTAACAAAACAATATTTGTCGTAGTCCAATTTGACACAACGAGCTCGAAATCAATCTACTCAGGTCATTTGTTCCAGTTCACAGCTGCTTGGAGTTGTACCACTTTGTTGTATACCGGAGTCTGTATTTTTATTATTCTTGAGTATAGGATGATGTACGTTGGAGTTCTCAGGCCTGGACTAGTCCTCCATGAGGGAAACCAGGTTAAAAATCTTGTTGTGTTTGTGCTTGCTCTCTACTCTTTATTTCTGCATTTATTTTTACTCTGATTATTTAGTTGGTGAAGAGAGTTTAATTTTTAATTGATCATTTTTGATATAAACTCTATTCACCCCCTCTAGAGTTGCCAACTTGGTCTTCAGCTTCATGATCATCTGAATATGTAATGTACGGGACGCATTACTTTGTATGTCTGATGATCTATCATCTTGTTACATTTACTTGCTTGCTTGAGATTGAGACACTAGGCTTGTTCTTGACCATAAGTGACTGTTGGCTTGTAGTAGAACCCCCATGCATCTAGACAGCCGTGATCGTACATCGATATAGGTTACACTTTAATGTACGTAGCTGGCTGTGTCTGTCCCCCGTTCTCCAGTATTCTGGTTCTCGGGCGTGACAATTTGACTTATAGGTAGCCTATCCTAGCTATTTTGCTTATTTCGAGAATGTCGGCAATGTCTGTTTTAGCATCCGAAGATGTTTATAAGAGTTCCGCCTTGACTACTTCATTTGGATGTACGATTTCCCTTACAGGACGTCGTCCAATCATCGTGCAACCTTCAGGCAAGATACCTTACCATCTTGTATTGTACTTGATTCATGATGTTTGTGTGTTTGCTTGTATTTTACATTAGTAGAGTGCGTCCAACTATGACGTGTGTAATCCCCCTATATTTTATATATGTATTATTCAATTTATTTTTGAATATTAGTATTTTCTTAGAAATTTTTATATAAAGTGATATATATAGGAGTATAAGTATACAATTGTACAGATTTAGTATATTTCTTACATGAAATTGTTGGCAATATACTATTGGAGTATATTAAGTTTTAGGGGTTTTAGGGATTTTAGGATTTTTATATGCTATTTACAGGTAATTATTGATTTAATTTACATGTATATATATATATATTTTTTTTTTGATTTAATTTATTGGAATACATGTATATATATATATATATATATATATATATATATATATATATATATATATTTACATGTATATATATATATATATATTTAATTTACATATATATATATATATATATATATATATATATTGGAATACTAGAATTTATTGAATAATAAGCAGAAAATAGCAGGAAGCCAAAAAGGCTAAAATTCGAATTTCAAAACAGCACAGAAAATTACAAACGAAATACAAAAATTTAAAATAGCAAAAAGTAGGGGGAGCGGACATCCCGAGGGAATCTCGGTGCGCGTGCTCGCACTGCCCGAGGCGGCCTCGGTGTGCAGCCCGAGGAGCTCGGCGCCCAGACCGAGGAGGATATCGACGCACATCCCGAGGAAGTGCCACGGCAGAAGAGGAGCCACAGCGGCTGGTGGGCGAGCCACGGCGGCTCGGGAGATCGACTCCAGGGGGAGGGCCACGGCGAGGAAAACCCAGGGGGGTTACGAGCCTTGGCGGAGGGGAGGAGGAGGAGGCCCGAGGGAGGGCGGGGGGGCGAGGAGAGAGGCCCGACGAGGGTGGGGGGTGCTCTACCGCAAGGGAGCCGGAAGGAGGAGCTCGACCTGAGAGAGCTGCGGCGGAGGGGCTCGACCTGGAGGAGCCGGATGGGGAGCGGCTCGACCCTGTGAGGGGGGAGCTACGGCCGATTGAAGGGGGCCGGAAAGACCGCGTGGAGGTCGGTCGGGCTGGTGCACCACAGGCATGGGCAAACACTGTCGGAGGAAGTCGGGGCATCCGGGGGGGCGGCGGAGAGCGAAAGGAGGACCGCCCTAGGGACGCCGGAAGCTAAAGGAGGGGGCTGGGGGAGCCGCCTCGGGGAGAGAAGATCCGGGATTGGGAGCAAGTCTGCCGCGGCGGCTGGGGCGTGATGGAGGGACTCGACCTCAAGGGGGAAGCGGGAGACGAACCACGACGAAGAGGAGAGGGGGCCAGAGTCGCCGGGGGTTGGAGGGGCCCAGATGGTCGCAGCCAAGGTGATGCACCACGACGAGAATGAGGGGGGCCGGTGCCTCCGAGGGCAGGAGGGGGCCAGTAGGGCACAGCCGAGGGGGCTGGAAGGGGGGACCAATACTACCTCGGAGGGGTGGTGGTCGGAAGGAAGGCCGCTGTCAAGGCGGGGGGTGGCTCGGCGGGAGGGACGGCGGAAGGGGGGCGTTGGGATCAAGGCCGCTGCCGAGATAGGCGGTGGCGCGGCGAGGGGTGCGGTGGGGGGTAGCGCGGTGAGGGGAAGGGATGGTCTCCGGCGCCTAGCACGGGACCGCCGGGGATGACGACGCCGAGGGCGCCGAGGGAGAAAGGAGGAAGGAGGGGAAACCCGACTGAAGGAGGGGGTCGCTCCAGTGGGAGGACTGTTTGCCCATGCTCGTCGTGCACCAGCCCGCCCGACCACCACGCGGTCTTTTCGGCCCCCTTCCATCGGCCGTAGTTCCCCCCTCCCCAGGGTCGAGCCGCTCCCCATCCTGCTCCCCCGAGTCAAGCCCCTACGCCGCAGTTCTCTCAGGTCGAGCTCCTCCCTCCGGCTCCCTCGCGGTAGAGCACACCCCCTTTCCACCCTTGTTGGGCCCCCCTCCCCCGCCCTCCCTTGGGCCTCCTCCTCCTCTCCTTCGCCGGGGCTCGTAACCCCCCGAGTTGTCCTCGCCGTGGCCCTCCCCCCGGAGTCGATCCCCCCAGCCGCCGTGGCTTGCCCACCAGCCGTCGTGGCTCCCCCTCCGTCGTGGCCCTTCCTCGGGCTGTGCGTCGATCTCCTCCTCGGTCTGGGCGCCGAGCTCCTCGGGCGGCACACCAAGGCCGCCTCGGGCAGTGCGAGCGCGCGCATTAAGATTTCCTCGGGATGTCCGCTCCCCCCACTTTTTGCTGTTTTGAATTTTTGTATTTCGTTTGTAATTTTTTGTGCTGTTTTGAAATTCGAATTTCGTTTGAAATTTGAATTTTAGCCTTTTTGGCTTCCTACTGTTTCCTGCTTATTATTCAATAAATTCTATTATATATATATATATATATATATATATTATATATATATATATATATTTATAAATATATATATATATATATATATATATATATATATATATATATATATATATATATACGTATACCTATAAAACTTATATATATATGTTTATATATAAGTTAAGTTAATTTGAGTTTAAAAAAAAGAAGAAGAAGAAAAATATACTGTAGTAGCGGCTACAGTAGTAGGCGCATCTCGAGCGCCACCCCCCCTGCGCTGAGCTGCCGATTGATGATTGGATTGAAAATCCAATCTCTCATTGTAAATCACCAAATCACTTCAAATCTTTTCCTATTAAATCCTATACAGATTCTTCACTAGACTAACTCAATTCAAATCTAAATTTCGCTCAAATCCTATCTAATTTCGGATTCGAAACCTATATACTCGGAAAAACGCAAAAAATTTGTTTCTTCTAAATTCCTTCTTGTTTCTACTCCAAACTTCGATTCCTTGCACCCGAGCCTCGCTGACACCCCTGCGTAGCTACCCCGCCGCCTGTACCTCGCCGTCGACCGTCGCATCGCCGGGGAACAAAAAAATTTGTTCGCCAAACAGAGTTGTACTGTTTCGAAAACACAGTAAGGTACCCATCTTCATGTACTGATTTCTTCATGCTCGTTCATTCATTTTCGCTTCTACGAACTTCTATGCGACGCCCACATGACCCTCTTTGAGATCCTTTAGATGGATTTCGAAACGACCCTCTGACGCACTAGAAAATCGAGATGATGCCGTGGAAAAACCTGATTTCTGTAATGTTAAAAACTGTTTCAAAACCTAAACTTGGAAGCCGAATATTGATCTGTATATTAAGGTTTTGTAGAAACTAATTAAAAACAGTCAACAACAACCTAAACGTGATTACAATACATATATTCGATCTACATTTCTATTATCGTATAGAAAGTTATGTGTTGTTAAAATTGAAGAAAAAACTATATTAAAAACTGATATTTTTATGAAAACCCTACCGATACGGCGTGTACCCCGACAAATTGGGTCACGTGGTCGTATACTATACCCATCGAAAGGCACATATGGATGTTGTCGACGTGTGGAAAATGACGAAACCCGATTTTATTGCGTGTGCGCGACGAAATCAGTGTGTATCCGTCGAGATACCCCCGTATCGACTTTTTACAAACTTGGCCCCAACTTTGTGTACATTCGTTGAATCAAGATAAAACTTGAGCCAACAGGACCATATCAATTTTTTGGTCCTGTGTGCCAAGTGTGGTCCGATTCTGAGAAGGTCGACCGGAATGCCTATTTGGCAGGACCGCGACCTGCTCAAACGGGCGAAATTGTACACGGCCCGGTGGAATCCATCTTTGGTCATACGGTTGGGTTCTCCTTCTTAAAATGAACCCCTAGACATGTAGTTTGACGACTTTAGAGACCATAGATATTGGCACATATTTTGGTGCAAAACAGGTCCAACGTCCGACATCATTTTGACACAAAATTACGATTTTGACCCTGTCACCGAATTAGACTTTTGGACAGGCATTTTCTAGATATACCTTTTGCACTGAGAATGTTCTTGATTTTTGTTTCAGCATCCGGAGCCGTTCGTGGATTTTGATATTTCACTGCCGACGTACTTGATTGTTGGATTGCCATTTCCGTACTGCCAGGCAAGATACCTTACCACCTTACTCTGTAATTTACTTATTATTATTTTCAGTTATTTATATTCAGTATTACTTATCTGTTTTTAGTATTATATCACTGTGCGTCCAAGTCACACTAGGGTGTAAGCGACCATGTCGGTCGTTTTACTTGTTTTTGTTATTTCTTTTGCATTGACTTAGCCTAGTGACCACCCATTGATGATGAGGTATTGGTATATCTCATACGGCCTTGACACTTGTTTTATCACGTGTGGTGAGTCACATATAGGATACGTATTTGCGTAGTTGACTGGCCACCGATATGTCTGAGGCGTACGACGGATAGGAGTAACTGCCAATAGAATTGCATACTAGTAGACTTGGCAGTTACTAGAGGTTCATATTAGTCATGGAGATGACGATACTAGGCATTGGGTGGGAAGAACAATACTTGGCGTATGGGCTTCTATTACACTTTTCCTTATAACCCGGAAGCTCCGCTAGAGATACGGGTATGATTATTCACTCAGGTTGGCCACTGATGTTCTTGAACGTTATATGCTTGGTCACTGGTGCCCAAGAGGGGACTATACCAGATCCTATTATCAGCTAGGGCTCATGCATCGAAGGATTGTATATTTTCTATTATATATTACAATTTATATGGCATGTTCTTCCTGTATATTGTTACGTCGCTCTAAGGACCTGGTGATCTCTCTTGGTGTATGCTTTATGAATTTTACAGGTGTTCTAGCCAAGGCCATGATCCTTTCCATTCTTTTGAAGATGATTGCTCCTGATTCATCTTACCATCTTGCCATCTTTATCGATAAATTCCTTGTATATTTTTCTCATTTAAATTAGTTGGTAATGGATTTGTCTCCGCCCAACTACATGTACAAATAATAAATTCATAGTGATAATATTATTATTCTTTATTTCTATGGATAAGATTTAATTATCATAGTTTACTGTATTTTACATCTTATGTATACATACGGGGATTCTATACATTGGAGTATACTTCGTATGTATACAGCTGGCATGTCTACGTACTTAGTCCTAAGTATTTTGGGACAGGGCATTACATATTTTTGTGGTGGCCCATATAGGTCAAGCTTGTCGTGTCGAATACGTTACTGTACCGAGCGGGCCTGCATATAGGATTAGAATCTAGGTATCTCATCCACATGCTTGATCTTCTCTATTGATCCCAATTTCGAACTCTCGTCCGACTATCTTTATTTCCTTCTGCTTGATTCCTTTCCACTGTAAATCTTACATTTTCCCCTTCGTGCTTGATAGAGAGATTAGAAAGATAACTCATACTAGGTATATGTGATATACTGCTCAATCATCCTACTAGTTGAACCCTTATAAGTTGGGTAAAATGTATCAGGACCTATCATCTTTGACCCATTAAAGAGGATACTAAGAAGATTTCCTAAACTATAGAGCTTAAAGGTCCATACCACATTAGATCAACCAAGGCCTTGGATAAGAAGATAGTAGGACGACTGAAAATGCACTGACACCGGACGACTCATAGAGTTGATGAACTTGAGATACTTGCCCCTTCTTTCAAATCATAAATCTCTCGTACTTATATTATTGACTATCTTGATTAACGTCGCTATTATAGCCTAGTTTTTGCAAGATTATTCTTTGTCGAGCTTGTTCAGAACATATGTTTATTGGGGACGCCCACTAACATATTGTCTAATTAGAATCGGTGTATTATGGTCTGATCAACCTTCGTGCACTTGGTTCGCTCTTCATATGAATATCCTACGTAGATTGAGATATATAGGTATCTAGGATTTCATCCACGATTGCATTGACAATTCCCTCTTGAATTATTCATTCGCCTCTAAATCACGTATTTGTATTCAATAACATCTTTCTTGAACTCTTTATTGTTTTCGTCTTTCACTAAATTGGAAAGACAAACGCTCATATTTAAAAGATAAAAATGGAGTATCCCCCATGGCCATGATAGTTGTATACACAAGCGTAGCTACCATCGGCCGACCATGTGACTACAACCTTGCCTTGAGATTACTCGTTCTTCCCTCGACCCTAAAAGTACTATTGTGACCTCCTAGTCATTTGAATATGATAATGATTAGAATCATACCCTTGGTCGAAACACCAACATAGGAGACTATCTATTCTCAGGAACCAATTATTATGGGTCTCTAAATATTTTTCTTACATCTTGCTTTAACTAGCAACTCTTATGCCTTAACCCAACCCTTACTCGACCAAGCCCACAGTTTAGACATGAGATGAGTAGACAAAAGCAAGGACAAGCAATTACCTTGCTATGATAAACACCCTTCCTGAGATTAGAGATCCAGCAAGTATTATTCTAGGTATACAATTTAATTATTAAGACATGACTTAGCATTAGAACAACACGTTCCCTAGCATAGCCAATATCCATAACATAATACTCCGTCATATTATGATTTGCTAGTTATCAACAACAACGCCTGAGCACCACATTCGACACCAATAGAAACCATAGGGCCATAGTCTGGCAAACTTAACACAAATAGAAAGTTACGACTTAGTCATTAGATATCTTTCATACGACGTGCCTTACAGTTTGTTACCCCAATCGATAAATCTCGTATACTATGGACGAGTTGATCATTCTATTTATCGACTCGTGTATCGTTGTACACAATTATTTTCCATCAGTGTATGATCTTCGAATTTGATTCATATCTACCGTATCATGCTATCTATTACATCGTGCCTTATTCTTTATCATCAAAAGTCAAGGTACGATATTACAACTTGATTTGCTAACTTCATTAATCATAGAATCATGCCTTGGTGTAATTTCTAGAAAGTAACTTTTGAAGTGTATACGTTGTGGGCCTCTCTAAAATATTTGATTTACTAGTATTATTGATTGATTAGGATATATACGTTGATTTACCTAGGAGGATAAAACAGTACCTCATGAACTCCCACTTTATATTTTGATTATTTGGTGTACTTTACCACGACATGGAAATTTGGAGCACGAGATCAGCTGTTACCTTCCAAAAAATTTCAGATGCAAGACCTAGACGAGCCTACCTTCATGTAAGCATATCATGTCCCACTCAAACACGTCACTTTGTACTCTAAATTTATGATACGACTTTTCGGTCAAAAATGCCAACCATAAACCTTACCGTAATACCGACGAACTGTCCAACCTCAATCAGAGACCGAACCTCGACTGAATTCTTTTGACCCAAAATATAGTTGTGACCTATTCGAAGCCCACTATGCACATGCCCCTAAGTGTGTCACTCAATGGAGTTTCCACGTGCTACTTAAACACAAAAGTCATAGAAGGTGCATTTTGGGGCTTAAGGAACCTATTTAAGCAACCCAATTAGAAATTTCCCAACCACTTAAGTTGGGACCTATTCTAGGTTTCCTTAACCAAATAGAAATGGTTCAGAATAATTTTATAGAATCTTGTCCCACCAATATAGATCAAACTCAAGATTCATTCAATCAAAGATTGATGTTTTGATCAACCCAGCCTTATTACCAGCTAGAATAACTAGGAGCACGTCGATTCAGACAATTCATAGAATCTTAGCAGCAACATGGAGCAATCACATAGAGCATTGTCTTAGATACGCCATTTGTTGTTAAGACACTAGTTGATAGCGGAGCAACACCCTTAATAGTTTAGTTGTCATGCTTAATATAGTTAACCCATCATTCCTGGAAAAATACCTGGACTTATTCGTTAGCAACAATATCGCAAAGTACTACCTGTAACGCCATTAGTGGCTTATTAGCCGTAAACGAGTAAACTTGTTATGAGCAGGAAATTAGGGATTTAGTCATCCAAGGTATTTTTGACAGACTATATAAGTCGTTGCCCTCGACTATAAACTTGTATATGCCATAAAAAAGTTAAACACACTACACCCTCCGTTCACGTGCCATTATTGTAAAACTCACAAATTTGGAGTACAAGAATGACATATAACTGTAACACCCAGTTTTTCAGAAGAGGGTAATTTTAAAATTTTGTAATTATAATTATTGTTTAATGGTATTTATTTCATGTTATGATTTTTAGTGATTTTTAATTATTTTTAAACTATTTAAATTCATGACTTATGATTTGGTGTCTTGCTAGTGTTCATTTCCAGACTGAAGGGTATTTTAGTCATTTTTATAATTTTAAGAATTATTTGGGATTATTAATTATTAAATAAAATTTATTATTATTAATTAGAATTTATGGGAATTTTTAGAATTTATTTTGGATTTATTTGGACTGGTTTGATTTTGGTCAGTTTTGACTCTTGTAGACTAACCTAGGAACTAACCATAGTTAGTTGAGCTTGGTTAGGTCAAGTGACCCTAGTCTAACCTAGTGTGACTCAAGTTAGTGGTTAGTGATTCATAGAACTAGAATTAGAATGTTAGAAATCATTTGAGTTGGTGAATGGCTTGTGGTTTCACAAGTCATTATTGTGACTTAGCTAGATTGGACTCAAACCTAGCTCAACCCTAACCCAAGACCAAGTGGTCAGCCATCCCTAGCTGAACCTAGGGATTTCCCCCCTATTTAATCCCTCCTAGTTGTTAGGGCTAGCCTCCTTTAGGTTTCTTGATAAAGTTTTGGAACGAGGTAATCCCCATCTTCAATAAATCCTAGAAAATTCATTTTTATTCCTTTTTGACCCAAACAAATTGCATTGGGTTCTAAATCCTTCCTATTTTCTGTTGGCTATGAGTATTCTCAGATTTGGGAAGATTTGGAGGAGTTTCACCATTGGGAAGAACCCCACTCTTTAAGCTTTTTGGAGGGATTTGATACATTGAGGTAACTCACCATTTCCACCATGAAATTCTGGTTCAAGTGCATGAATAAGAATCCCTAGACCTAACCTAACTATAGGAATAGGAAACCCTAGGTTTTCGTGTCCTTTCGTGTCCAAACAGGACACGTATCAGTGAACTGTTGAATGTGTTTGATGAATTGTCTCTGAGAAACTTTCTGTGCAGTTTTCGATTTCTAATTGAATGTAAATTTGTATTTTGATGTCGCTTAGCCATTTCTGGAGCTCTGAGCAAGTTTTGTGCTTGTGTCGTGTCCCCACGACACTCGTGCACACGCCTCGCGCACACGCGCGCGCGGGCTACAGTGATCCCCTGCATCACGGGGTTAATTCCGGACACGACACGAATCTTCTTGGCACGAAACTTTGGGAGATTGTTGGGGCACCTTCTGTCACCCCTCTCCCCAAATTTTGTGTCAAGTCGTGGTCGGGTTTGGGAGAAATCCGACGCGCATGGGGATTTCACTGATCTGTGCACTGTCACTTGTTAGCCACTGATACGCTATTGTAATTCAGGACACGACACGTTTCGACACGATGTAGACACTCACAGATGAGGACACATCCTAGGCGCACCCCCTTGCTCGAACACGAGACTTGGGGAAGCCTGTGTCGGGGGCACGACACGCGTGCACCCCCGCACGAGACTGTCCAGTCTCAGTGCACACAGTTTGCCCGTTTGGGTTTGTTTGCATTCTGGACACGTTTGTGTCCACAAATGTGGACACAAAACACTTGTATAATGCATATTCATTGAGTATACTCATTACCAACCTCATGTTTGATGTTTAATCTAGTTTTGGTTGATTTGAATCCCTTTTTCCCATGTTTCCTGATACATGATACAAACACTGATTTTTTTCCAGTTTTAAAATGGGATTTTACAAGGATTTTTACTAAGTTTGAACTGTCAAATTCATAGCCTTTAATCCTTAGCATATTCACCAGTGTTTTGTGTATTGGTATGTGGATTTTGGGGTCATATGGAGATGGTTTGGATTCAAATCCTGGATTCCAAATTCTGGACTGATTTATGAGTTGAAATTGTTTTGTAAACTGTGTTCTAATGTATAGAACTTGAGTTTGTGTGAGGATACAAACCTGGGTTTTACTTGGACTGTTAAAATCTGAGATTTTGTAATGTTTTGGTGATAGTATGTTAATACCAAAACTGAGATTAATATGTTGTTAAACTGTAATGTTAATACCCTTTACAAAAACTGAGATTTGAACATGTTTTGTTGACTGTATGTTTAATACTTAAAAGCTGAGAATGAATGAGAAGGGGGGAAAGTGAATGTTGTTTCCTTCACTGATTTTTCCTGGGTGCACTGTACAGTCACATATTGCTCACTTCACACACACACACAATTGCCTCTCACACTAACACTCACATTGTCTCCACACACACACACACTTGTAGACACCACACACCCCATATTGTTTCCTTCACTGTTTTAGTTCTTTTTCCTGTCACTCTATCTCACACACACACATACACATATGCCTTGGATGCCTTTTTATGTTTGTATATCTTAGGTATATTTATATGGTGATAAGGATGTGTGAGGTTTATTGTAGTTGTGTGCCCTTACATAGCTAATGTAGGAATTTTCCAATAAGTCATAGGTTATGTAATTTGTGAATTATATATGTGTATATATATATATTAGTTCCCTCTTGTAAATGTGTGATTGTATGAGTATCATATATGGAAGCCTATGGATACTAGCCTATATGCACATAGGGATATTCATATATTTTCATATGTGGTATGGTATGGATGTATGTGCTATTGGCCTATGGTGTGTCTATTAGTCTAGTTAGACCTAGAAATGACTTGTTAGACCTAGTTAGACTAGTTTGACTTAGGTTTGACTTGGTTGACCTAGTTTGACTTCTAGGGTCGACCAGAGTTGACCAAGAGTTGACTTTGGCCTAGATTGACTTAGAATCATATAGAATGCATAGTAGGACTCCATTTTGATATTCTGGACTTGTTGTGACTTGTGCTGTTCTGATTAGGAGCCAGACACCACTCCTTGGACAGTACGTTTCATATCGGACACTCAGTTACAGGCGAGTACATTCTCTGATCATTTCATATCCTGCTTAGAATTATTTCCTGCAGTAGATTACTTTACTTGTACTGTCACGTTGGTCACACGGATTAGTACTATATGGATCTCTCCTTGGGATGTTACCCCATTAGCGGGCGCATCGGATACTTTATGACATGTGTTTCATGTACATCATGTATTCCTTGCATCTGCGTTATTCATGTACACTCATGTTCTCTCATGTTCTTACATGTACGTTCATGTACTCTCATGTTCTTTCATGTACGCTCATGTTTGCCCATGTGTCTCTTGTATAACCAAAACATCATGTCCGTAACGTAACTTGAACAGATCCTTGTGTATTGATTGTGGGTAGGGGGAGTATAAATGGTCATGTGATTTATCCATCATGTACACTCTGTTACTTTTCATGTTCATCATGTACAACCTAAGCCAATTACATGCCATCTCGTACTCTGACTCACTAGTCACTGCTAGTTCTCTATGTATAGTAGATATTTCTATTACAGTTCTCTCTCTGTTTACATACTGCACTTCCTTCAGTACTTGTATCTTACTTTACTGCATGTCTATATTTTCTAACCTGCTATGATCTGTTGAGATGTATTGTACTCGCTCCTGTCCTGACTGGACCTGTTGAAAATATTACAGAGGACGAGGAGGAGGCTGGTCTGGACACTTACTACGGGGCAGCCTTAGATGACACCTGCGAGCTGGACCCTCAGGAGGACCCAGCTCTAGCTGAGGATTTCATCCCGACTGTCTAGACTAGATTAGTTAGGCTGTTTATCATTGTAGTCTGGAGACATGTTCTAGTTAGACTTTATTTCTGGAGTTCAGTATTGTATATATTCTTTCATCTGAGACCTTGTACAGTTGGATATTGCTGGGATTATCTTAGACTGCTTTTATCTATTTTATTCCTTGAGTTCTATTTCATATCGTGCTATCTCTTCCTTAGTTGTGATTGAGTTTACTATTGCTATGTCACCCCATTCGGGGAGTATAACTGTTTAGATAGATATTGTTAGATGTATGTTGACCTAGGACAGCGTTCTACTACTGCCGACACTGCGGCGTAGGCTGGGCGTTGTTACGTTCTCGTACCCTCACAGTGGGTGCGGGTCGTGACACGTTTTTAGTGGTGGCCCATGCAGGTCTCGACTAGAAGTGTAGTGGTATTCGAATTAGAGTATCACTACAGCTTGCAGTAGGATATAGGATATTAATTTTAAGATACTCAATCACTTTAGAAAAATTCCTTTTATTGCCATCTAAATCCTTTTGTCAGCTGATCCTTCGAATTATAATTGTCCGCCTTTGTTATTTCGCTTCTCTCTCAGAAATTGATACTCTTGTTTGTCTATCTTCAGGATGGTAGAGACTCGATCGCAGCGTGCCATCCATGAGGATGCTATAGAGGGGACTGCTACCTCTCAGCCAGCACGGCGAGGCCAGGGGACTGCAGCTCTTGTCACCTCAGCTCGTGTTGAGACCTCGGCAGCCACAGCAGGGGGTATGCATCCACCGACTGGGAGGCAGGACCCGGTCTTTCCAGAGGATCCTTTCCAGCCGCCACCGCCTCCAGGACATGTGGACGCAGCTCAGATGTTCGCATATTTTCAGCAGTTCATGGACCGACAGCAGGCTCGACAGGACAGAGGCATGGAGTTGGCCGTCACGACAGCCGCAGCTCGATCGGTGGTGCAGCAGCCGAAGACACCGAGGATCGAGCAGTTTCAGAAGATGAGCCCCAGAGACTTTCTGGGGACAGAGGGGATCATATATGCCGATGAGTGGATCGAGCATATAGAGGAGATCTTCCGCCTGGCCAGGATTCCAGCAGACCTTCAGATCGAGGCCGCAGCTAGCCGGATGCGAGATCTTGCTCGCACCTGGTATCAGTCGGACCCCAGGGTGGGGGTACCGGGGCAGACTTGGGAGCAGTTCAGGGGCTTCTTCAAGAAGAAGTTCTTCCCAGATTCGGCAGTCAGAGCCTTGGAGACGCAGTTTGAGAGCTTGGTCCAGGGGAGCCTCTCTGTTGAGGAGTATGCGGGAGAGTTTGGCCGTCTCGGCAGGTTTGTTGAGGGTCTGAGCGAGACGGCGAAGGCCCAGAGGTTCCGGAAAGGCCTAGTCAAGGAGGTCAAGTCCCTGACCAAGGGCAGCAGGGATGCTACGTTCGAGGAGATCTTGACGGGAGCCTTGCTAGCAGAGGATGATCTTGAGCTTAGGCTCAAGAGGGGGCGAGACCCAGTCGGGGGCAGCAGCAGCGGAGGCCAGGCCAAGAAGCCTCACCTTCAGCACCAGCAGCCGAGGCAGTTCCAGCCGCAGCTATTCCAGCAGAGACAGCAGCAGCAGCAGAGGCAGCAGCATGTTATCTTTTGCCCCTTCTGTAAGAAACCAGGGCACGATTGGGGTGAATGCCAGCTGAGGCTAGGCAAGTGTCTACTCTGCGGATCATCAGATCATCAGTTGAGAGAGTGTCCCAAGTCTGCGGGACGGACAGCTCAGGGAGCAGGAGCTAGGGCTCCGGCAGGACAACAGAGAGGACCAACATTGCAGACTCAGCAACAGAGGTTCGCACAGCATCAGCAGCAGGCCAGGGGAGGCCAGCAAGGACGAGCTTACGCCATGACACTTGAGGATGCTCAGGCAGTAGGAGAGGTGCTAGCAGGTTCTGATCTTCTCGATTCCATTCTACCTTGTCTCATTATACCTATCCTGAAATTCTATTCCATCTATTTATATCTGCTTCCTCATTGTTGATAAGTTTGATCTGGTGTTTCGTTATGTTTGTTTTTTCTTCTGAGAAAATCATATGGGCTAGGTCACCTCAGTTATGGGATCTAGAATCTTCGATGGTCGTGTTAGTTGGCATAGTGAGGACATATAGTCAGATTTTGGATGTATTTTTCGGGTATGGGAATTTAAGGTTTTCGCCGTCGCATGCGGCAATGCGAAAATTTTAAATACCATGAACCTAAGGATACGTACCTTAGTCAAGGACTCTGTGATTATCGTAGCCATGCTCACTAGCACGACGAAGATTCTGAGTATCATGATTTTGGACAGACGCATATGATTATCTGACGGTATGTTTGAGACTTTGATTGTGGGGTGTATGACCTAGAATGACTACTACCATTTTAATTTCGAGGACGAAATTTTTATAAGGTGGGTAGGATTGTAACACCCAGTTTTTCAGAAGAGGGTAATTTTAAAATTTTGTAATTATAATTATTGTTTAATGGTATTTATTTCATGTTATGATTTTTAGTGATTTTTAATTATTTTTAAACTATTTAAATTCATGACTTATGATTTGGTGTCTTGCTAGTGTTCATTTCCAGACTGAAGGGTATTTTAGTCATTTTTATAATTTTAAGAATTATTTGGGATTATTAATTATTAAATAAAATTTATTATTATTAATTAGAATTTATGGGAATTTTTAGAATTTATTTTGGATTTATTTGGACTGGTTTGATTTTGGTCAGTTTTGACTCTTGTAGACTAACCTAGGAACTAACCATAGTTAGTTGAGCTTGGTTAGGTCAAGTGACCCTAGTCTAACCTAGTGTGACTCAAGTTAGTGGTTAGTGATTCATAGAACTAGAATTAGAATGTTAGAAATCATTTGAGTTGGTGAATGGCTTGTGGTTTCACAAGTCATTATTGTGACTTAGCTAGATTGGACTCAAACCTAGCTCAACCCTAACCCAAGACCAAGTGGTCAGCCATCCCTAGCTGAACCTAGGGATTTCCCCCCTATTTAATCCCTCCTAGTTGTTAGGGCTAGCCTCCTTTAGGTTTCTTGATAAAGTTTTGGAAAGAGGTAATCCCCATCTTCAATAAATCCTAGAAAATTCATTTTTATTCCTTTTTGACCCAAACAAATTGCATTGGGTTCTAAATCCTTCCTATTTTCTGTTGGCTATGAGTATTCTCAGATTTGGGAAGATTTGGAGGAGTTTCACCATTGGGAAGAACCCCACTCTTTAAGCTTTTTGGAGGGATTTGATACATTGAGGTAACTCACCATTTCCACCATGAAATTCTGGTTCAAGTGCATGAATAAGAAGCCCTAGACCTAACCTAACTATAGGAATAGGAAACCCTAGGTTTTCGTGTCCTTTCGTGTCCAAACAGGACACGTATCAGTGAACTGTTGAATGTGTTTGATGAATTGTCTCTGAGAAACTTTCTGTGCAGTTTTCGATTTCTAATTGAATGTAAATTTGTATTTTGATGTCGCTTAGCCATTTCTGGAGCTCTGAGCAAGTTTTGTGCTTGTGTCGTGTCCCCACGACACTCGTGCACACGCCTCGCGCACACGCGCGCGCGGGCTACAGTGATCCCCTGCATCACGGGGTTAATTCCGGACACGACACGAATCTTCTTGGCACGAAACTTTGGGAGATTGTTGGGGCACCTTCTGTCACCCCTCTCCCCAAATTTTGTGTCAAGTCGTGGTCGGGTTTGGGAGAAATCCGACGCGCATGGGGATTTCACTGATCTGTGCACTGTCACTTGTTAGCCACTGATACGCTATTGTAATTCAGGACACGACACGTTTCGACACGATGCAGACACTCACAGATGAGGACACATCCTAGGCGCACCCCCTTGCTCGAACACGAGACTTGGGGAAGCCTGTGTCGGGTGCACGACACGCGTGCACCCCCGCACGAGACTGTCCAGTCTCAGTGCACACAGTTTGCCCGTTTGGGTTTGTTTGCATTCTGGACACGTTTGTGTCCACAAATGTGGACACAAAACACTTGTATAATGCATATTCATTGAGTATACTCATTACCAACCTCATGTTTGATGTTTAATCTAGTTTTGGTTGATTTGAATCCCTTTTTCCCATGTTTCCTGATACATGATACAAACACTGATTTTTTTCCAGTTTTAAAATGGGATTTTACAAGGATTTTTACTAAGTTTGAACTGTCAAATTCATAGCCTTTAATCCTTAGCATATTCACCAGTGTTTTGTGTATTGGTATGTGGATTTTGGGGTCATATGGAGATGGTTTGGATTCAAATCCTGGATTCCAAATTCTGGACTGATTTATGAGTTGAAATTGTTTTGTAAACTGTGTTCTAATGTATAGAACTTGAGTTTGTGTGAGGATACAAACCTGGGTTTTACTTGGACTGTTAAAATCTGAGATTTTGTAATGTTTTGGTGATAGTATGTTAATACCAAAACTGAGATTAATATGTTGTTAAACTGTAATGTTAATACCCTTTACAAAAACTGAGATTTGAACATGTTTTGTTGACTGTATGTTTAATACTTAAAAGCTGAGAATGAATGGGAAGGGGGGAAAGTGAATGTTGTTTCCTTCACTGATTTTTCCTGGGTGCACTGTACAGTCACATATTGCTCACTTCACACACACACACAATTGCCTCTCACACTAACACTCACATTGTCTCCACACACACACACACTTGTAGACACCACACACCCCATATTGTTTCCTTCACTGTTTTAGTTCTTTTTCCTGTCACTCTATCTCACACACACACATACACATATGCCTTGGATGCCTTTTTATGTTTGTATATCTTAGGTATATTTATATGGTGATAAGGATGTGTGAGGTTTATTGTAGTTGTGTGCCCTTACATAGCTAATGTAGGAATTTTCCAATAAGTCATAGGTTATGTAATTTGTGAATTATATATGTGTATATATATATATTAGTTCCCTCTTGTAAATGTGTGATTGTATGAGTATCATATATGGAAGCCTATGGATACTAGCCTATATGCACATAGGGATATTCATATATTTTCATATGTGGTATGGTATGGATGTATGTGCTATTGGCCTATGGTGTGTCTATTAGTCTAGTTAGACCTAGAAATGACTTGTTAGACCTAGTTAGACTAGTTTGACTTAGGTTTGACTTGGTTGACCTAGTTTGACTTCTAGGGTCGACCAGAGTTGACCAAGAGTTGACTTTGGCCTAGATTGACTTAGAATCATATAGAATGCATAGTAGGACTCCATTTTGATATTCTGGACTTGTTGTGACTTGTGCTGTTCTGATTAGGAGCCAGACACCACTCCTTGGACAGTACGTTTCATATCGGACACTCAGTTACAGGCGAGTACATTCTCTGATCATTTCATATCCTGCTTAGAATTATTTCCTGCAGTAGATTACTTTACTTGTACTGTCACGTTGGTCACACGGATTAGTACTATATGGATCTCTCCTTGGGATGTTACCCCATTAGCGGGCGCATCGGATACTTTATGACATGTGTTTCATGTACATCATGTATTCCTTGCATCTGCGTTATTCATGTACACTCATGTTCTCTCATGTTCTTACATGTACGTTCATGTACTCTCATGTTCTTTCATGTACGCTCATGTTTGCCCATGTGTCTCTTGTATAACCAAAACATCATGTCCGTAACGTAACTTGAACAGATCCTTGTGTATTGATTGTGGGTAGGGGGAGTATAAATGGTCATGTGATTTATCCATCATGTACACTCTGTTACTTTTCATGTTCATCATGTACAACCTAAGCCAATTACATGCCATCTCGTACTCTGACTCACTAGTCACTGCTAGTTCTCTATGTATAGTAGATATTTCTATTACAGTTCTCTCTCTGTTTACATACTGCACTTCCTTCAGTACTTGTATCTTACTTTACTGCATGTCTATATTTTCTAACCTGCTATGATCTGTTGAGATGTATTGTACTCGCTCCTGTCCTGACTGGACCTGTTGAAAATATTACAGAGGACGAGGAGGAGGCTGGTCTGGACACTTACTACGGGGCAGCCTTAGATGACACCTGCGAGCTGGACCCTCAGGAGGACCCAGCTCTAGCTGAGGATTTCATCCCGACTGTCTAGACTAGATTAGTTAGGCTGTTTATCATTGTAGTCTGGAGACATGTTCTAGTTAGACTTTATTTCTGGAGTTCAGTATTGTATATATTCTTTCATCTGAGACCTTGTACAGTTGGATATTGCTGGGATTATCTTAGACTGCTTTTATCTATTTTATTCCTTGAGTTCTATTTCATATCGTGCTATCTCTTCCTTAGTTGTGATTGAGTTTACTATTGCTATGTCACCCCATTCGGGGAGTATAACTGTTTAGATAGATATTGTTAGATGTATGTTGACCTAGGACAGCGTTCTACCGCCGACACTGCGGCGTAGGCTGGGCGTTGTTACGTTCTCGTACCCTCACAGTGGGTGCGGGTCGTGACAATAACCATTTCTTCCAGTTGCTCAAAATCATGGCACGAGCTCCATACATGATTTCTCTCCGTATTGTATATCATTTCTAGTTTATAGTACGGTTATTCTAATAATCAAGGTACAAGGATCACGACCAAAACTGTTCAAAATCTATCCTATCGTAGAATCGTGCCTTAGTTTTAACTTGGAGAATGAAAGTTTCTGTATTGCACATAGAGTGAAAGCCTCTCTAAGTAACACATAGTTCCTTTGACTTAGCAAATGATTGGAAATGATTGGTTCAAATTAGGCCAATAAAACTGAGGTTCATAACGTCCACTCCTATCTGTATCAATTGATACCCTCTATCGTGAGTTTGATATTGGGAGCACAATACTAGCATTTTCATTCCAACAAAGTTCACACTCATGAACTAGACCAGTCAAGCACATGACATACTTGCCTCACACAAACACACTTTTCTGTGCACTATTACACCATATAAATGACAAAATTTCCCTTAGAATAAACTATAATGACCATTTTTCGTTTCAATTGATCTCAACCATGCAACCTTGACCCATTCCTTATACAAACTAAATATCCATGATCCATACAAGACACATCATACCTATGGCAAACACATTCCACTCAAATAAGCACATACCTCCTACACGATACTAAACACTAACCTGCATACCTTAGTCATATCATGTAAAGATTCTAAACACTTACCTAATTATATTTCATAGAAAGGTTCTGCACTATTATGGACTCTCATATCTTAGTTACCCATGTTAGGCGAAGACTAAAATTTACTTTGAACCGACACATTCTAGTTATATTTGAACCGAAGATTCCTACCATCTTGCTAAAGGCATGGCCGATAGGATGATATTGATTACAATAATCCTCCTATAGAAGTTATTGACCGATAATGCCATGACAACGGCTAGGCTCACTTAGAATCCGTGACTGCCGTTAGAGGTGTCCAAAATTCTCCTGCCTCTCCTAAGAAATTGTCTTTCTCAAAACCTTGTAACGATAATTATGACGGTTAACCAACTTCTATAAGTTGGGTAGGGTCTTGAAGGAAGAATGCCCCATCTTGGAGAATATGGCGTCAATTTGGGTTTCTGTGTTAACCACCTCTTCTATCATTTCGAAAACTGAGTTACCATTGACCAACCTACTCTCCCTTGTATTAAATCTCGTTATTTTTTATATTAAGATTATTTTAATTTTGAGGACGACATCCGAAATCGTTACCTGCATTTGTTCAAAAACTAAGGTACGACTTTCAGTTGTTAGCTCCTCTAATTCCGTATTGCATTGTATGCCACCCCCCGGCGTTAGTTTTAATTTCGAGGACAAAATTTCTTTAAGTTGGGTAGGATGTAATCCCACTATATTTTATATATGTATTATTCAATTTACTTTATAATATTAGTATTTTCTTAAAAAAAATTATATAAAGTGATATATATATATATATATATATATATATATATATATATATATATATATATATATATATATATATAGGAGTATAAGTATACAATTGTACATATTTAGTATATAGCTTACAAGAGATTGTTGGCAATATACTATTGGAGTATATTAAGTTTTAGGGATTTTAGGATTTTTCTATACTATTTATGGTAATTATTGATTTAATTTACTTGTATATATATATATTTTAATATATATATATATATATATATATATATATATTGAAAATATATATATATATATATATATATATATATATATATATATATATATATATATATATATATATATATATATATTGAAATTATATGTAAATACATATAATTATTGGATTATATGTGAATACATATAATTATTGGATTATATATATATACACGTATACCTATAAAACTTATATATATGTTTATATATAAGTTAAGTTAAGTTGAGTTTAAAAAAAAAAATAAAAAAGATATTGTAACAACGGCTACAATAATAGGCGCATCCCGAGCCCCCCCGCACGCTGAGCTGCCGAAGTGAAGATTGGATTCAAAATCCAGTCTCTCAATTTAAATCACCAAATCACTTCAAATCTTTTCCTATTAAATCCTATATAGATTCTCCACTAGATTAACTCAATTCAAATCTAAATTTCGCTCAAATCCTATCTAATTTCGGATACGAAACCTATATACTCGAAAAAACCCAAAAAATTTGTTTCTTCTAAATTCCTTCTCGTTTCTACTCCAAACTTCGATTACTTGCACCCGAGCCGTGCTGACACCCCTGCGCAGCTACTCTGCTGCCTGCACCTCGCCCTTAACCGCCGCATCACCGGGGAACGGAAGAAATCTGTTCGCCAAATAGAGTTGCACTATTTCGAAAACGCAACAAGGTACCCATCTTCGTGTATTGATTTCTTTATGCTCGTTCATTCGTTTCTGCTTCTACAAACTTCTGTGCGATGCCTACATGACCCTCTTCGAGATCATTCAGATGGATTTCGAAATTTTCCTCTGATGTGCTAAAAAAATCGAGACGAAGTTGGGGAAAAACCTAATTTTTGTAATGTTAAAAACTGTTTCAAAACCTAAACTTGGAAGCCAAATTTTGATCTGTACATTAAGGTTTTGTTGAAACTAATTGAAAATAGTCAACAACAACCTAAACGAGATTACAACGCACCTGTTCAATCTATATTTCTATTATTGTACAGAAAGTTATGTGTTGTTAAAGTTAAGGAAAAACTGAATAAGAAACTGAGATTTTTATGAAAAACCTACCGATACGGCGTAAGCCCCGACAAACTGGGCGACGTGGTCGCACACTATACGCATCGAAAGGTGCATAAAATCAGTACGTATCCGTCGAGATACCCCCGTATCGAGTTTTTGCAAACATGGCCCTAACTTTGTGTACAATCATCGATTAAAGAAAAAAATTGTGCCGACAAGAACGTATCATTTTTCTGGTCCTGTGTGCCAAGTTTGGTCCGATTCTGAGAAGGTTGACCGGAACACCTATTTGGTGGGCCCGTAACCCGCTCTAACGGGAAAAATTGTACACAGCCCGTCGAAATCCAATTTTGGACATATAGTTGGGTTCATCTCCTCAAACCGAACCCGTAGATATGTAGTTTGATGACTTTAGAGACCATAGATATTGGCACGCATTTCGGTGCAAAATAGGTCCAACGGCGGACATCGTTTTGATCCTAAATTATAATTTTGCCCCTGTCCCCAAATTAAACTTTTGGACAGGCATTTCGTAAATATATCATTTACATGGAGAATGTTCTTGACGATTGTTTCAGCATCCGGAGCCGTTTGGGATTTTGAGATTACACTGCCGACGTACTTGATTATTGGATTACCATTTCTACATTGCCAGGCAAGATACCTTGCCACCCTACTCTGTGATTTAATTATTCTTATTTTCAATTATTTATATTTAGCATTACTTATTTGTTGTTAGTATTATATCACTGTGCGTCCAAGTCACACTTGGGTGTAAGCAACCCTATCGGTTGTTTTACTTGTTTTTGTTATTTCTCTTACATTGACTTAGCCTAGTGACTACCTATTGATGATGAGGTATTGGTATATGTCATACGGACTTGACACTTACTTTATCATGTGTGGTGAGTCACATGTAGGAGATGTACTCGCATAGTCGGCTGGCCACCGATACGTCTGAGGCGTACGACGGATAGGAGTAACTGCCTATAGAATTGCATATTAGTAGACTTAGAAGTTACTAGAGGTTCATATTAGTCATGGAGATGACGATACTAGACATTGGGTGGCGATAACAATACCTGACATATGGGCTTCTATTACACTTTCCTTTGTAACCCGGAAGCTCCGCTGTAGATATGTGTATGATTATCCACTCAGGTTGGCTACTGACATTCTTGAACGTTATGCGCTTGGTCACTGGTGCCCAAAAGGGGACTACACCGGATCCTATTATCAGCCATGGCTCATGTATCGACGGATTGTATCTCAACTGCATATTCACAGTAGAATGGTTAGGAACCCTATTGCATGCATCCCTTTATTTTTTATTATATATCATAGTTTATATGGCATATTTTTTCTGTATCTTGTTACTGTCACGCCCCAGAACCAGAATACTGGCAAGTAGGGACGGACCAGGCCAGCTACGTATACCAAAGTACTCCAGTACTCCGAAATAACGTATAAGCTGTATAGATGGGGGTTACTACTACAAGCCAACAGTCGATCCTAGGTCAAGCAATCCTAGGTATCTCAATTACAGGCAGTAAACAATGTACAAGAAGTAAGATCAACTGGAATATAAAATAGTAAAGCGTCCCAAACCATCATATATCAATGATCATGAAGCTAGTAATACAGAGTGAAGACTAGCAAGAGTAATAGTCATACATGATAAGCTCTAGCTATAGTCTAGAATACGCAAATCATGTTCTGTCCCGTAGGCTAAATGTCAAGTCCAAAACACGAGCTAAACACGTACTCGGAGGCTAAACGCCACAAAAGAATAATGTACATAACTAGTGGGAGAATGAAATAGAAAACCCACTAAGGTACTCTGGTGCTCTGGGTAATCACCAACGAGTGGAAGGTACGGAAGATCCTCCGGGCTCCTCTATCAGATCTGGCCAAACAAAACCAGTGGGGTCAGACCCCCAATAGCAAGTACCACAAAGGAAGCCAAACTATGAACTAAAACCAGCATGCAAATCATAGCAATGGATAGAGAGAGAGATAAGTAAGTACTAATCGAGACTCGTGCACTACCAATGCACTTATCCCGAGAATAGAAGGACAATAAGTAAAGCAACATGTAGCATAAAGTAAATGACATGTGACGTAATGTAAACTGTGTACATGTGAAGAAAAGGAAGCATGTGAACATGAAAGATAAACTAGACATGTGAGCATGTTAAGTAACTGGAGCATGTGAGCATGTAAGATAACTGGGACATGTGAGCATGTAAGATAACTGGAGCATGTGAGCATGTAAGAACTGGAACATGTGAGCATATGGTGAAGCCGAGCATGTAGTAGGAAGAATAGCATGTAAGGAATGACAGAAAATCTAAGTACTGTAATAAGATAAACAGGAGCAAGACTAGACTAGACAAGAATGGACTCCATCCATCAATCACGGCCAAGCAATGATTACGGCTTGATACTTTAGCTAACTAGGGTTGTCACAATCCTAATTACTAACAAATGCAAGTCTGAGAATTCCAAGTCCAGCTCCTGCCTGCTACTACCTGAATGGTCCAAGCCAAAAAGAAAAGAAGTATAGCAGACACACTGTAGTAAGATACATGTGTCCTAAGGTGATATAGCAGACACACTGTAGTAAGATACATGTGTCCTAAAGAGGTGCCCCACTCGACGGTGAGCTGGAAGTGTGCTCATCATGACAGATAGCTCCAAATCCCAATGTATATATATATATAATGCCAAGACCAAAGGGGCAACAGGTTACCGGGAAATTCTCAATGATCTAAGTAATCAAGCTAGTTATTTAGTCCTTAACATTTTCTTGTTGGATTCTGGGTGTGGCATTCCGCAGAATCCATCCTAGACATGAGACATGCAAGACTGGACAAGACAAGCAAGATTGTACACCATAACAAGCCACAACAAGACATGACAATATCAAGGCAAGAGTGCGCTACGACGAGCCACTATCAAGGAGCAAGACATGTACTGGAATCAAGAGTGCGCCATGACAGGCCACTATCATGTAAGCAAGAAAAAGACATGTTCAAGAGTGCACCACGACGGATCACTATCAAGTAGGCAAGAAGGCATGGCAACAATTATCATAGCTTGTAAGAAAGAATCTATTAATAGACATATCATGGCATGTGGAGAAGAATAATCATGGCTAAGTACATTTAATAAAATGGTTGAACATGTGCTAGTATCAAGTCTATATAGGGTGTACAAGCATTCTCTAACTATATAAGATCATCTAATCATGTTAAGAAATCATTACAATCGAAGAAAATATCAAAAACAGACAAAAACGGGCAGAAATGGGCAAAAATAGACTAAAACAGCATAAAACGGCATACCGGCGGTATACTGCGGTATACCGGCGGTATACCGGCCTAAAGACAGAAAGTTTCTGGTGCAAAAAATGGCATACTGGCGGTATACTGCGGTATACCGGCGGTATACCGGTTTTTCAAACAGCAACAAAATTCAGAATTTTGCCAAAACTTGTTTCGGTCATAAAAACTTCGTTTTAAATCGAAATTTGGATTTTCAAAAGTCAAAATTGAATAGAATTGAATTTCCTACAACATAGAAGTATTAGTTTTCACAAATCAAAACATTTGATAGATCAATACCTCAAAATACTCCCAAACAGAGGTTATCGGGACACCGAAATGGGTTCCGATTGCCACCAAACTCAAAATCCATGATATACAAACTATGTGAGGGCCTCATATATATATGACTAAGATCCATGATGGTAACACTAGTATCACTCTTGATACCAAGTTTTCTACTAAGTCCATTTTGGGTTTTAACAGAAAATCAAAACCTTGTTTAAACAAATTTTGGAAACATGCATATATACGAGAATCATAAGGAAAACATATTTAACAAAATAAGTTTGGGAAAATTCTAAGCATTTACTACCAAGGGAAATAAAATGACAACAAAAACATTTTTGTTCAAGATTTTGGCAAGATGTACTTGCCTAGGTTAAGCTCCAAGCCTAATCTTCTACTCCTCCTCCTATGGGGGTTAGACACCACACCCAAGGCCTTTGGCAAGCTCCAAGGGGGAGAGAGGGAAGAAGAAATGAAGAGAGAGTAAAGAGAATGAAAAGAGGGAGGTGAGAGAAAGTGAAATGGTATATATAGAAGGGGGAATTAATCTTAGCCGTCGGATCGTGATCCATGTGAAAGTCTAGGTCAATCATGGCCATTCAAACAAAACCAATTGTCCATTGGATAATAGAGTGCATCTACACTATTCACGAAAATATCTAAGCACTATTCACGAAAATATCTAAATACTATTCACAAAAATATCCGAAACACTATTCATAAAAATATCTGAAATCAAAATATCTAAAATATGGAAAATATGCCTGGATGATATGCCGTCGGTATACTCCGGTATACTGGCGGTATGCCGGCCAAGAAGAAAATCTATAAGTTTAGGAAAATTTTAAAGCATTACGAAAATCAAGAAAATACGAAATACACTACAAAATACGTATCCGTATATAAATATCGATACTGTGAGACGAGTCTCACAACTCTCCACAACTTAAAAATAAATTTCGTCCTCGAAATTTCCTAAATCTAGTCAAGCATGAAAACCAAACCAAAGAGCTGAAAAATCATATCAATCAAAACAAAGCATGGCATGTTGGTAAGATAAAGACAACAATAATATAAGTAAATGCGTAAGCGATAACACTAACTACAATCAAGAAGGGATGGAGGCATATGAATAAATATGTCTCCTGAGTCAGTTGAGTAGGAGCAGGCCTACGCTGACTCCACAACTTAGATAAAAGTCAATTCTCAAAATAAGTCGGTACCAATGACTTAATCCAAGACATGACTCTATCCAGGACGTATCTTCGTAGTTGATACCAATGAAGTTATCACATGCCTCGACTACGAAGACAGAAGAGTAGGACGAGAAACTCGCCAAATATGCATAACCCAAGAGATAAATAAGAGTGGAAGCAGAATAGGATAATACCTACAACATAATCGCCCTCGGCCAAAACCTGCTCTAACATACCAAAATCTGTCTGTCCACATCTCGAAACTGCTGCTCTAACCGGCTACTGCTGAAATGTTACCTGAGCTATATACTGCTGGACTGCCGAGGTAGCCGGTGAAGCTGGACTCTGGCAGGACTGACCCTGCTGGCTGATCAGGCTGAACTGACACCTCTGCCCTCGGGTCAACTCTGAATACTGCCCCTGAATGCTAAAACTGATCCTCCATAACTGGCCTAACAGAAGATTGCTGACTGCCATCGGCAGAACCCAAACAAGATGGTCCGAAGGATTAAGAACAATGCCCTTGAAAGTTAAAGGACACAAGGATTAAATAGAGGGAGCATGAAAGATCAATGATCAAGGCAGATATCAGGTCAAAGGATCAGAGATATAGAATAACACGAAGGATATCAATAAAGGAGAATTGTGACTGAGATATCTAAACATCAGTAACCCCCACATATCTGATAAATCAGACCTGCATGGGCCACCACTAAAACCTATGTCACGCCCCAGAACCAGAATACTGGCAAGTAGGGACGGACCAGGCCAGCTACGTATACCAAAGTACTCCAGTACTCCAAAATAACATATAAGCTGTATAGATGGGGGTTACTACTACAAGCCAACAGTCGATCCTAGGTCAAGCAATCCTAGGTATCTCAATCACAGGCAGTAAACAATGTACAAGAAGTAAGATCAACTGGAATATAAAATAGTAAAGCATTCCAAACCATCATATATCAATGATCATGAAGCTAGTAATACAGAGTGAAGACTAGCAAGAGTAATAGTCATACATGATAAGCTCTAGCTATAGTCTAGAATACGCAAATCATGTTCTGGCCCGTAGGCTAAATGTCAAGTCCAAAACACGAGCTAAACACGTGCTCGGAGGCTAAACGCCACAAAAGAATAATGTACATAACTAGTGGGAGAATGAAATAGAAAACCCACTAAGGTACTCTGGTGCTCTGGGTAATCACCAACGAGTGGAAGGTACGGAAGATCCTCCGGGCTCCTCTATTAGATCTGGCCAAACAAAACCAGTGGGGTCAGACCCCCAATAGCAAGTACCACAAAGGAAGCCAAACTATGAACTAAAACCAGCATGCAAATCATAGCAATGGATAGAGAGAGAGATAAGTAAGTACTAATCGAGACTCGTACACTACCAATGCACTTATCCCGAGAATAGAAGGACAATAAGTAAAGCAACATGTAGCATAAAGTAAAGGACATGTGACGTAATGTAAACTGTGTACATATGAAGAAAAGGAAGCATGTGAACATGAAAGATAAACTAGACATGTGAGCATGTTAAGTAACTGGAGCATGTGAGCATGTAAGATAACTGGGACATGTGAGCATGTAAGATAACTGGAGCATGTGAGCATGTAAGAACTGGAACATGTGAGCATATGGTGAAGCCGAGCATGTAGTAGGAAGAATAGCATGTAAGGAATGACAGAAAATCTAAGTACTGCAATAAGATAAACAGGAGCAAGACTAGACTAGACAAGAATGGACTCCATCCATCAATCACGGCCAAGCAATGATTACGGCTTGATACTTTAGCTAACTAGGGTTGTCACAATCCTAATTACTAACAAATGCAAGTCTGAGAATTCCAAGTCCAGCTCCTGCCTGCTACTACCTGAATGGTCCAAGCCAAAAAGAAAAGAAGTATAGCAGACACACTGCAGTAAGATACATGTGTCCTAAGGTGATATAGCAGACACACTGTAGTAAGATACATGTGTCCTAAAGAGGTGCCCCACTCGACGGTGAGCTGGAAGTGTCCTCATCATGACAGATAGCTCCAAATCCCAATGTATATATATATAATACCAAGACCAAAGGGGCAACAGGTTACCGGGAAATTCTCAATGATCTAAGTAATCAAGCTAGTTGTTTAGTCCTTAACATTTTCTTGTTGGATTCTGGGTGTGGCATTCTGCAGAATCCATTCTAGGCATGAGACATGCAAGATTGGACAAGACAAGCAAGATTGTACACCATAACAAGCCACAACAAGACATGACAATATCAAGGCAAGAGTGCGCTACGACGAGCCACTATCAAGGAGTAAGACATGTACTGGAATCAAGAGTGCGCCATGACAGGCCACTATCATGTAAGCAAGAAAAAGACATGTTCAAGAGTGCACCACGACGGGTCACTATCAAGTAGGTAAGAAGGCATGGCAACAATTATCATAGCTTGTAAGAAAGAATCTATTAATAGACATATCGTGGCATATGGAGAAGAATAATCAAGGCTAAGTACATTTCATAAAATGGTTGAACATGTGCTAGTATCAAGTCTATATAGGGTGTACAAGCATTCTCTAACTATACAAGATCATCTAATCATGTTAAGAAATCATTACAATCGAAGAAAATATCAAAAACGGACAAAAACGGGCACAAACGGGCAAAAACAGACTAAAACAGCATAAAACGGCATACCGGCGGTATACTGCGGCATACCGGCGGTATACCAGCCTAAAGATAGAAGGTTTTTGGTGCAAAAAACGGCATACCGGCGGTATACTGCAGTATACCGGCGGTATACCGGTTTTTCAAACAGCAACAAAATTCAGAATTTTGCCAAAACTTGTTTCGGTCATAAAAACTTCGTTTTAAATTGAAATTCGGATTTTCAAAAGTCAAAATTGAATAGAATTGAATTTCCTACAACATGGAAGTATTAGTTTTCACAAATCAAAATATTTGATAGATCAATACCTCAAAATACTCCCAAACAGAGGTTATCGGGACACCGAAACGGGTTCCGATTGCCACCAAACTCAAAATATATGATATACAAACTATGTGAGGGCCTCATATATATATATATGACTAAGATCCATGATGGTAACACTAGTATCACTCTTGATACCAAGTTTTCTACTAAGTCCATATTGGGTTTTAACAGAAAATCAAAACCTTGTTTAAATAAATTTTGGAAACGTGCATATATACGAGAATCATAAGGAAAACATATTTAACAAAATAAGTTTGGGAAAATTCTAAGCATTTACTACCAAGGAAAATAAAATGACAACAAAAATATTTTTGTTCAAGATTTTGGCAAGATGTACTTGCCTAGGTTAAGCTCCAAGCCTAATTTTCTACTCCTCCTCCTAGGGGGGTTAGACACCACACCCAAGGCCTCAAGGCCAAGCTCTTGGCAAGCTCCAAGGGGGAGAGAGGGAAGAAGAAATGAAGAGAGAGTAAAGAGAATGAAAAGAGGGAGGTGAGAGAAAGTAAAATGGTATATATAGAAGGGGGAATTAATCTTAGCCGTCGGATCGTGATCCATGTAAAAGTCTAGGTCAATCATGGCCATTCAAACAAAACCAATTGTCCATTGGATAATAGAGTGCATCTACACTATTCACGAAAATATCTAAGCACTATTCACGAAAATATCTAAATACTATTCACAAAAATATCCGAAACACTATTCATGAAAATATCTGAAATCGAAAATATCTAAAATATGGAAAATATGTCTGGATGATATGCCGTCGGTATACTCCGGTATACTGGCGGTATGCCGGCCAAGAAGAAAATCTATAAGTTTAGGAAATTTTAAAGCATTACGAAAATCAAGAAAATACGAAATACACTACAAAATATGTATCCGTATATAAATACCGATACTGTGAGACGAGTCTCACAGTTACGTCACTCTGAGGACCTGGTGATCTCTCCAGGTGTGTGCTTTATGACTTTTCGCAGGTGTTCTAGCCAAGGTCATGATCCTCTCCATTCCTTCTAGGTGATTGCTCCTTGTTCATCTTGCCATCTTTATCGATAAATTTCTCGTATTTTTTCTCATTTAAATTAGTTGGTAATGGATTTGTCTCCGGCCAACGATATGTACAAATGATAAATTCATAGTGATTATATTATTATACTTTATTTTTATGGATGAGATTTAGTTATCATAGTTTACTGTATTTTACAGCTTATGTATACATACGGGAATTCTATATATTGGAGTATACTTCGTATGTACACAGCTGGCATGTTTACGTACTTAGTCCTAAGTATTTTAGGACGGGGGCATTACAACTTGGATGGCATCGATATGTTTGTCGATGTTGGTGTACGTGCGTGTGTGTATTGATCATATGTTATAGTTGACATTCCTGATGTGTTGAAGTTATGCTTGATAATTTCCTTAACTTGTTGAGACGTCTCATACATGACACAAGAGTAAAGATCATAGAGTTGGAATGAACCTACGTATTCGACTTGCTACTGATATGGGCGGTTTGTGTGTCGATTCATTTATTGATTTAGCAGAGTCTAGATAGTGACTTGTATAGATATATGGATCGTCGAACCATGGATATGACTTGTGTAATATATGGACAGAGAAAACTACTGGGACATATAAGCTAGCCCACAGCCTCATAGTTGCCCGATTATGGGTTCAAGATTCCCGGATATGGGTGTACTACTAGTAGATATATCCGACAGTGGCCGTTGAGTTTGTATCAGAGCACGGTCGGGAGGTATGCTAGTGATGCAAAGTATGGATAGGGGATATATCTATTCAGTGGCCCTAACTATGTCATATCTAGTTCGAATGTATATTAATTCATGTAAAAGCCTTTAACGGATGTTATGCTTTATTCATACCCGCATATACACTCCAGTATAGTTTTTTTACTTATATTACACCTAGGTGGTTAGGTTCAGTTTGTGTTATGGCATAGGATAGTGTCTTATCACATAATGGTTAGTCCCTCCTTGTCCTCGTTCGGTTATAGGGGTGATCAACTATTTCGATGATGGGATGTGAAACCATGTTATGACCCGAGCTATTATTATCCCTTGTCATATTTCATTTACAGTTCATTATGGTATTATTTTAGGTATCGTGCTAGTCCCCTGAGGGCCTAGTGATCTCTCTAGGTAGATGATTGTGCTGAATTAGTTCGCTAATCTTGTTGGTGTTGCTATTTTCTATTCAAGTATTTTTCGTGATTTTATATTTATTTGTTTTCTGCTTATTAACTTTGCTTTATAGACCCATATTTTTCTTCGGGTCTAATCAAACATATATATTAATGGACTGCAGACCATGACACATGTTGTTTATTCTTGATTTTATTCTTTATTATGGATTGAGAAATAGATTAGTTAGCATATGTTTGTATACTTTCCAACTTACTACGATTAGGATAAGTCCATTAAATTGGGATACTTACTCTAGTCGTACAGCTGGCATGCTAATGCCTTGGGTTCCCTATATATTTTGGACCTGGGGTGTGATCCGTATGGCCAACACAGCCTGACACGAAGAGGGTGGACAGCGATACGGTGCACACACAATGGTAGTAGAAAAATTTGTGGAGGAAAAACAATAGAAAGGCTCCTCTATAAATAGGGTAGAGAAATTCTAATTAGATAAGTATTATGTACGATTTAAATCCCAATTGATAAATTTCACATTAATTTAAATGTATTTAAAACCATTTCAAAAAAAGTTAATCAAAATTTAAAACTAGATAAATTTCATCTTTAATTAAAACTATTTAAAATCAAATCCAATAAAATCTACTCCCAATTTTGATTCAACAAAAAAATTTATAATATATTTTTATAAATTAAAAAATAATTCTAATTAATTTAAAATATTTTAAAATAATTCCGAATAATATTTTTAAAAACCAAAGTTTTACAAAATATGCATGAATTTATTTTCATGTACATCGCACGCAAATAGTACAAATTATTTACATAAATATTACTTTTGAAATTATTACCTATACTTGTATATGAAATAAAAAGTATTTCTATAATAATAAAAATAAGTTTAGCAAATTCAAGGCGACATATTAATACTCAAACAAATATAGAAAATATTTACCTTATATTATATCGAAACAAAATAGTTATTTCCTTATTTATAAAAATCCAATAATAAAACTATTGTGTAAAATAATTAGACACTACACCAAATTGTTCAATTTCTAATGGACCCTTTTTCACTTTCAAATAGTCACAGCCCGTTAGAAATTACTAACTAGTTAGGTCCGTTACTATTCACCATAGTGTGTTACAAATATATATATATATATATATATATATATATATATATATATATATATATATATATATATATATATATATCCCTTAAATAAAATAATTGTTGGTAAAAAATCTGAGGGACAAATAGAAGCCAAAAATACATTGGCACCCTAGTTTGCCAATTTCCCTCCAAACTTGTGAGCGGCTCAGCCCTAATCTTCCAATTTCACTCCTCCTGTATATACACCCATCAATTCTCCTCTATCTCTGCGCTCATCTCTCTCTCTCTCTCTCTCTCTCTCTCTTTCCATCTCCCTTTCTCTTATTCCCAAATCTTAAAAATTGGTTTGCATCGGTAAGTCCTTCAGCCGCAGCAACCACCTTGGAGGCTCAATTTTGGCGCGCAACTTCGTGTCTCCCTGAGAAGAGTTTGCATCCGGTGAGACCTTCAACCGTGGGAACTCCAGCAACCACCTGTGAAGAGTCATCGACTTTGATTTAGGTGAAAAAATTCCTAGGTTTTTGGGTGAAACCCTTCTATTCTTTTGCTTTGCTTTGAGGTGAATTTCTGGTGACGAGAACTACTCTCGCTAAATTTCTAGAGATGGCGTAGAAGAATTTTTGGTGATAAGAAGCAGTCATCAAAGAACATGATGCATATAAAAGAGGGGCTGCCTCAATATGACCATATAAAATTTGACAATCTCTCTGGAAGGAGAAGTTATTGAAATTTGTGATTGTTTTCATTTACCTTCTGCTATGTATAATAGGTCATACAGAGCATTTTGCTCCCACCAGTACAGTACTTCTGAAACATCAATATTCCATCCAATATGTACAGGATCTATGGCTGCATATTGACTTATTTCCAATGTCTAATTATCTGGAGTGTTTGACTTATTCTTTCACTAGAGTAAGGATTTAATTTGAGTAATCAAAGTTTTAGTTTGGCTGTGCAAGAATAGTTAGAATACCTGTTAAGCTTTGTCTATGCTTAATTTATTATATGTTACTTAATATATTTGTTTTTTATCCCATCAACCAATCTGGTTGTATGGCTTAAAGAATACAACATAGTACTTCGGCAAGTGCATGCCTATTTCTCCTTAAAAGTTGAAACTCGAGCGTAGATCATCTTTCTAGGCTTGCAGGTTTATATTTTAATTATTCTCCTTAAAAGTTTTAACTTCGGTTGGATGAATGAAAATGATAGATTGAGCCCTGTATATACAAAAGGAATTAAAGATTTTCTTGAATTTGCCATTAAAAACCGTGCTGTGGGGTTGACAACATTACTTTGCCCGTGTGTTAAGTGTCGAAATAAATTAAGATTTCAAGAAAAAATTGTTGAAAGCCATTTAGTCAGGAATGGCATTAAAAAGTCATATACTTTATGGGCTTTACATGGTGAACAACCATCTCCTAATATTTGTCAAGATCCACCATTGCAACAAGTTGAAGAGGAAACCATAGATGACAAAAATATGGAGGATGAGGGAGGAGTAGAAATTGGAGACTTTATCGATGATTTATATGGTGTTAATGAAGCGCCTCATTTAAATAATGAGGATGGTGGGGGTGCAGGAGTTCATGAAGAACCTTACGTCGTTAATGAGAAGTACAATGAATATAAGAGATTATCAACTGAGAAGCTGTACCCATCAGGTGAAGGTTCTGAGACAACTCTTTCTGTAATCGTGGAGCTGCACAACTTAAAGAAGCAGTTTGGTTGGTCGAAAAATAGTGTGACGGTACTTTTATTAATGTTGAAAAGGTGGCTCCTAGTAGAAATACATTGTCAGAAAAGTATCCAGTTATGAAGAGTAAGATGAAGGACTTGGGTATGAAAGCCATATTCATTCATGCATGGGTCAATAATTATGTTTTATATTGGAAAGATAATGAAGATAAAGAGGAATGTCCTCAATGCGGAGAACCGAGATACACAGTGACCAAAAGAAAGGGAGGAAGCCTTCGTAAAGAACCCAAAAAAATATTGAGATATTTTCCTTTGATTCCAAGACTTGTTAGACTGTATACTATACCATGGATAGCATGTGAAATGACTTGGCACCACCGAGCGACCTCTTCGTAGGATTATTTACGACATCCATCTGATTCGCCTCAATGGAAAATGTTTCGAAATAAGTGGTCAATTTTTTCTTAAGAAGAGCATAATGTTTGGCTTGCAATTGCAACTGATGGTTTTAATCCACGTGGTGTCCAATCCTCTAGTTATAATTGTTGGCCTGTCATGGTGGTGCCTTATAATCTTCCACCTTCATTCTGTATGAAACGTGAGTTTCGGTTGTTGTCTTTGTTGATACCTGGGCCAAAGGCACCTGGTCAAGATATTGATGTTTTCCTTCAACCACTAGTGGAGGAGATGAAGCAACTGTGGGAAGAAGGAGTCCCAGCTTATGACAGTTACAAATGTTAACATTTTACTTTGAAAGCTATGTTGATGTGGGGTATTCATGATTTTCCAGCATACGGGAATTTACTTGGGTGCGTAACACATGGATACAAAGAGTGTCCTGTTTGTGGCGACAACACTCCATCCATCCATCTTGAATGTAGTAATAAACAAGTTTACACAAACTACCACATGTTCCTTAGCATGAATCATCCCTTTAGAAGTGGTGGATATTTGGGGCTTAGCTCCTCAGAATATACACTTCCTCCTCCTCGTTTAAATGGAAATGCACTTGTAGAAAAGTTGAGTAATATTAATTATATACCAGGAAAAATTTTGAAAGCTCCAGGTCGAAAGCGGAAGACTGATGATATAGTTGAAGCTAAAGAGGCATGGTATAAGAGGTCAAATTTTTTGACTTGGAATACTGGAGTTCTCATCAAGTTCGTCATGTCTTGGATGTGATGCATATTGAGAAGAATGTGGCAAAGCATTTAATTAATACAATTTTAGATAACAAGATGAAGACAAAGGATACCATAAATGCAAGGTTGGATATAGAGTGGTTAGGCTTGCACAAAAACCAATGGATGGCTCTAGATGAAAAGACTAGAAAACAGATAAAACCAACCGCATCATTTGTCTTGGATAAAGAAGAGAAGGGAGAATTTTGTAAAATATTGAAAGACTTAAAGCTCCCTTCTAGCTTTTCGTCTAACTTGAGCAATATTGTTACTCTCAAGCCACCCGGCTTGCACTCTATGAAGTCCTATGATTATCATGTTATATTAGAGTACTTATTACCAGTATTGCTTCAACATGTATTTTTGAAACATCCAGATTTACGAAGAGCTATTCAGCAGATAAGCTTGTTCTTCAACTTATTATGCTCAAAAATCCTAGTTAGAAAGGATATCCAACGAGCCAAATACATGGTGGCAGAGGCATTATGTGTGCTAGAGAAACATTTTCTACCTGCATTTTTTGATATCAATATTCACCTTACTGTCCATTTAGCTGATGAAGCATTAATGTGTGGACCTACTACACCTCGATGGATGTATCCCTTTGAACAGTAAGTAATTTATTTTTTATCTTGATTCATTTTATATTTTTTATATTGTTGCAACAGCTAATCCATTATTTTCCATATGTATTGTTTACAAAAAGTCATATGAAGGAGTTTAAAGATATACCGAGCAATAAGCGGTATGTTGAAGGATCCATTGCGGAATCCTATCTTGTTGGCGAGTCCGTTAGATATGCAATGGAGTATATACCAAATCCACAAGAGGGAAATCACAAATATACATATGAAGCCTTTCTAGATGATAATGGGGATTTTTCTGATGAAGGACCTTTGTTCGACGATATATCTGTGATGCTTGAACCTCAACAATTTCAAGAAATACGTCGATTGGTCCTCTTTCTCCTCAACGTTGATGAACTCGATGAATATTACAAGTACGTTGTCTTCTTTTATGTATTATAGATGTCCGTATATAGATTTTATCATAATAAGCTTGTTAATTATTATGACCAAATTGTAGTGAATATAAAGTGTCAATCCGATCTACATTACATGGAAAAGGAAAGGGGGTTCAATTGACAAAATTAGAAATTCAGGCTTCTTTTGTCCCTTGGTTATATGAAAAGGTGTTTTTTTAATTCATTACTTTTTGCATTAGCTAGGTTCACTTTCTTATTTTAACTCTATTTGTTAATTGTCATTACAAACAGCTGATTATTGCTGGGGAGAAGGAGACAAAGGCTATGTTGTGGCGATTAGTTCAAGGGCCAAATCACATAGTTAAAACATACAGCAAGTACCGAGCTAACGGCTGTGTATTCTCTACTAGATCTTATGATGATAGTTTACTCACACAAGATAGTGGTGTTTGTTTGAGAGCATGGACTACATTTATAGCAAGAAAAAGTGATAAAAACTTATAAGACGCTTGGGCCATGTGGTATGGGGTTATCAAACAAATAATTGAGCTTGACAATACAATATTTAAGGAGGTGGTGTTTTATTGCGACTGGGTGAGGGTGGAGGACAAGATCAATGGTTGTAAGCATTGCCCAGACTCAAACCTGGTGATGGTAAATTTTGATAGGTTTAAGAGTTCCAATAGTGAGTTAGATGAGCCTGCCATTCTCGCTTCTGAGGCAAGTCAAGTATTTTACTCAAAAGATCTTAGAAATCCTAGTTGGTGGGTGGTGATACATTCACCAAAGAGATTGACTTGTCAAGTAGATGACTTAGAGATACCAATTGTTCAGTCTACTCTTGAAGACCAACCTCATTTGGAAAATTTGTTGCAACAATATGTTCCTGCTTAAGATCTTGGAATTAGAGGCGGAACTTATCCAACAAGAGGACTATGCCATTTATTCTTGTACTTTAATTACTACAGGTATTTTTTAATGAGTTATTGTAGTGATTTGTTTTTTCAATATTAATGAAGTTTGCCACTTTTTATTTATTTATTAGATTGTAGAGCAATATATTTTGCATTGTAATTCATTTTTATGTTTACTATTTAAAGTAACTGTGGGAGCAACATAGTATTACTCAAATACTTTGTCATCATACCAATTACTGCAACTCACCTAAACTCCATGATACAAACATTCACACCATGGTATTCCTTGAGGGCAAACACATGTCTACATTGATTTGTTTATCTGAACTGATGCAGGAATTTTATGCCTGCAGTTTTTTCCTCTCGTGTGCACTACCTAGTTGCAGCTGTATCTCTATATTTCCCCTATTAACTTAGTAGTGTGTCTGTACATACAATCCATTGCACATCTTGAAAGGTCATACAAAAGGCTTGACACAATTATCTTATAAATAACTAGGTTTGACATAAACCTAATAATAACATTGACAATCTGATCCAATTTGTCTCTTTGTCTTGGCAATCTGAGATCCCATTCGACTCTTTGGCGCATTCTGTTATAGAGATGCAGTCTCCTCCAGCAAAGCTTATCATCTTACCTAATCAGTAGTATCTTCCTTAGCATTGGGTAACTTGATAGTTTATCATTGGTTGTGTGATGTTTAAGTCCAGTCTAGGAAGCATTAACACATCAAAATTGTTGTCGGACACAAATTAGACACAACGCATACACTCCAGATAAACTTAGGACAGGCCAATAATAGTTTTGTGTCCGTGGCATTGTGTCCATTCTTGTGATATTTGTGTCCATGCAACATAGATGGCAGGCTATACATAGGTGAGTCTAACCACCAGCCAACTGCCTGAGTATTGTGTTGAGCCTCTCTACTAACCGTACTTGTCATGTCTGGGAATATGGTTGCCTACTCATAAAGGAATGATACAAAGATGAAAGTCATAAAAGACTTTGTTGAACCTTTTGTGGAGCCTTTTTGAAGTTGAGAGATGCAAAGACAACCCTGTGCTGATGGGGAAAAAAAGACTATGATGATATGTCTAATCATAACTTGCTCTGCAATTTGAGCATATAAAACCACAAGGCTTGATGTTTCGATGGTATTCACATAATTCAGTACCTAGATACTTAAGGGAAGATTCAGGTAAAATTCAATCTCGTAGATAGAAAGTTGAGGTGGACTGAGAAAGAACATGGTCTGAAATTCATTCTTAAGTAAACTCAAATCATAAATTGCCACCCCCATATCTACTTATGGGTACTTTTACAAGCAAGATTTTCATCTCATGGATTTAGATAATACATATTCTTTTCTTTAACATTCCAAGACTATGTAGGACATAATTAGCTGGTTGCACACTGCATCAAGGAAAGCTGGTGTTACAGCTGCTAATGCATGCTGCATTTTCTTGACCAATTCATGCTGTATTTTGCTAATGCATGCCACATTTTTTTTTGTTAAATTCATGCTGCTAATTCATGTTGCATTATTGCTAATGCATGCAGTCCTAACTACACTGAATGCTAATTCATTTTTTTAAGCTGTTGCCTGTAGGTCCTAAAAATTAAGTTGCACCATCAACAAAGTCATCAAAATCAAATTATACATCCTTCAAGTGAATTGCGCAGAAGACAGATTATGCAACCATTAGTTTGTGCAGGCTGAACTGCGCACTCATCCAAGTGCGCATGCTGACGTGGCTTCGTCATCATTACCTGACAGAGAATCAGATCTTCTGACAGCTGACAACACGAAGAACGAGGAAACTGTTCGTTTATCGTGCAGCACAGCGCTCGAGGACAGCTGTACATGCAGCACAATCTGCCTTCAGCGCAATCCAGCCCAGCATCGTCCATCCTAGCGCAATCTGAAGCCAGCACAATTTAAGTGGCGCACTCCGTCAACTGACAAAGTACACGTAGCCTTCATGCCATCAATGACTCGTTACGTGGTAATCGTCTGTACATGATCATGCGCATTTCAATCAAATAATGCTATATGTCCAATACAGTTGGCCCACGATCAAGTAACTACCAGCGCAGTCTGATGTCTGCGTGGTCCAATGTAGCGCAATCCAACTTGCGCAGTCCAGAATAACTAAAAAGTAGTTATTTCCATAACTCTATAAATAGAGTTTCAAGTCCTTCCTAGAGAGGATCATACATACACACAGAGATCAGAGATCATCACCAGAGATCAGGAGTTCTTGCCAAAGTGCTACTGCAATCTTCAGAGGCTACCATCTTCAAAGTTCACATCATCCAAGGGATAAAGCGATCGTCATTCAGATCGGATTCCTATAGTTGTACTTTCCCAAAATTCTTGTAATCTTCTTTACAAAGTTTGTTGAAATAAAGATCAACTTTTGTTTTTGTAAACAAAATGGCAACTCTACTGGGGACGACTTTCTCCTTCGACGAGGAAGTGACAACTCAATGTGACGTTGCGTCTATCGAAAAGACGCAGAAGACGCTAGTTGTGAAGGTCAACCAGATGGCCTACGAAGCAATGATCAACTCCAGGACCACCCCTCGCACTGCGACAACTTCTGCCACGAGCAAAGTGCGCCCAGTGTGGGTCCCCAAGACTGCTGTGCAGTCTGTTGATTCTGCCACCAAGACTGCTGCACAGTCTAAAGTCTCTGCTGCTAAGACTGTTGCATAATCGATTGTCTCTACTGTTGCACAATCTGCCTCCACTACTCATGCGCAGTCTGTTGTTGCCAGTGCAAAAACCACTTTATATGCTGCTCTGTCAAAGGACAAGACTCATATTCCTCTGGCGTAGTTGGCTACAACTCTGCCTGCGTAGTCCACAACTCCAGCAACTAGAGTACAACACAAACATTCTGGCAATAAGACTCCTTCTGCGCAAGCCACTGTGACTGAGGCCAGAAGACTTTCTGCCAGAACTCCTCCTGCGTAATCTGTCAGTGCGCCATCAACCCATGCACAAACTGTGCCTGCGCAATCCAAGAGAGACAGCCCTTTGGCTAATCTCTCATCTTCTCACAACAAGAGGAAAAGCTCTGCTCCTCCTCTCAAACACCCTGTTGCTCCTGCGCAATCTACTGGGGGTAGTCTTTTGGCTATTCCTCCTCCCCAGAACATAGGAAAAGGCCCCTTGGTCTTTTCTCAAACTTCCTTGTCTCATGACTTGGAAGACAACAGAGGGAAACGCTCTTTAGCTAACCCTTCTTCACTAAACAAAGGAAATGGCCCTTTGGTCTTTTCTCAATCTTCCTCTGTTTTTACCGTAGAAGATCAAACTGAATGTGCTCCGGCACCAGTCAGTAAAAGAACCCTTTCTCATAAGGATTCTTCTTCACTCCTTGCCAAAGGGAAGTGTACTGATCAGAGAGGTATTCTGCCTACTGCGGTAGCAGAATTCCAAGCTCTCCCAACTCTCAAGATATCCCGCTCAAGACAGTGAAAATTGTTTGTGTCTCAGACAGAAACCCCTGGGGGTGAGTTTGCTGATCTAAGAATTTATCTCAATCGACCAACTTCGGTGAAACACAAACAACCAATGCCGAAGACCAACCATCATCAGAAGCAAACTTCCAGGATCAAGAATCCGGACACCTATGCCAATGAAATGAGTACTTCCTTGTACACTCAGGGGACAAAACATTTGAAGAACCGGAACCATGTTCCGAATATTGTCAAAGAATATGTCCCTCGAACTTCTTCTCGTCCCGTTGCTGTTCCTGATCTCCGAGAACATCTCAAACAAAAATGGGACAACATCCCAACATCCCCAGTGCAACCACTTGGACACCATTGCAATCACAAGGTTGTCATCAAGTGTTGTTGTCAGACAATAAGACAATCTGTCTTCGATCGTTTGAACTTTCCAAACTCTGAACCTATATCGGAAGATGAAGACGAGGTTTTGTACGCTTCTGTCAACCTGACTTCCCGAGACACTGGGGTTAGGAAGTGCTCCAAGTACGGCAAGCCTCGCAAGCCAAGCCAACGGTATTTGGATCTACTCCAAGAATCTTCTGAAGGAGTATTCCAACATACCCGATCCCGAACCCGAGACACAATCGGTCAAAGGAATCTTCAAGATCCTTCCGGTCATCTTCCTCTTTCTCATTCAGGAGATGATTCTTTCTCCGACTATGATGCATACAGTGAAAGCTCAGAATAGACAGTGTCCTCCACTGTACCCAGAGAAGTGACAGCTTATGTTGTCAATGAAGACCCAGATGCTTCCAGTTCAGCTAGTCAAGAACAACGAATAGCTGTGCTAGAAGATAAGCTAAAGACCATGGCTGAAATGGCCGCAAATATGCACTCTATCATTGTGGCCTAGCATACAGTACCACCGACCGTACCTCCTACAAATCCTGAGATCATAGCATCGTCGGTGCCTGTCAATGCAGAGCTGGGGGTAGCATCTCTTCCAGTACCTCCTGTACAGATCTAATCCACACCCAGTCAGTCAGGTGCTGGGGGTAGTGCTTATCACACTGTTCCTCCCCCTAATACTGTGATTTAGCCTGCTCCTTCTACATCAGTAGAAGATGCCAATGAAGCTGTCAAGCTCCTACGTACTCAGTTCGAGGCTTTCAAGGAGAAGGACAACTTGTAAAGGTTGGGGATCAAGCAACCCTATCCATTTGAATGGAAGAAAGTCCCATTTCCTTCGAAGTATAAAATCCCAACAATCTCGCTGTTTGATGGCATCACTTCTCCCAGTCAGTTCATTAACCACTTTGAGGTTATGACTGTCCAACTTCAACCAAATGACGCTCTTCTTACCAGAGTATTCGTTGGCTGTTTAGCCGACGTAGCATACGATTGGTACAGAAGCTTGTCCGATGGTTGTATCACCTCCTTCTCTGGCTTAAAGCAAATCTTCCTGGAACGATTCTATGAGGGGATCAACGACATGACTATGTCAGCCCTCAATAAAATCAAACAAAGACACAATGAAACTGCTGATAGTTTTATTGAAAGGTTCCGCCGGGAAGCTTTGAAAATGCCTCTTGGAACTCCAGCTGCTGTCACCATAGACACCTACAAGGCAAATCTTTTACCTATTATCAGCATGTGGACAGGATCTATTCAATTCCAAGACTGGCCATCTTTCATTGTCAACGCTAAAGCAACTGAAGTTAGCACCGACAAATTCAAACAACTAGGGGTACAAATGTCTAACCCCGACCGAGATGAACACCAGACATCAGGTGGTGGCAATCGCCAGAACAACCGAAAGGGAAAAGAAACTTTGAATATCAACTTGACGAATAAGAATAAAGAATCTTTGGCGGTCAACGTAGCTCCCCCTATGTCAACTTCTACCCTTTCAGCACCTCCACCAAGGGAACCTCGTCCGAAAGTGGAGTACTCTTTTGACGAGAATGACACAGTGAGCATCTTTGATTGCTTGATCAAAAGAAATAAGCTCCAGCTCCCAGATCCCAAGAAGCCCGATGAAGTCGGTAAGACTGATCATCCCAAGTGCTATGTCTATCACAGGTTCATCGGACATCCCACTCGAGCATATTATATGCTCAAAGACAAAATTCAAGAGCTGGTCAACGCTGGTGTAGTCACTCTACAGCAAGATGAGAAGACTGTTACCGCAAACATGGTCTCAGTTCAATTCGGTGACTTTCCGCCCCAGATGGTACAGTACGGTGTCATTCCTATCCCCAAAGCTACTCTCGAGATCGAGAATCTCCCTCCTCCACGAAGTGAAGGTTTCGTCCCCTTGTCTCTTGACAATGGCGAGATTATGTGGATTCATCCGGATCTTACTTCAGAGTTCGAACTTACCTCTTCCTCCAAGAAGAAAGACCGTTCCAAAGGCAAGACAAAGACTTGCAATATGCTGTCTTTTGACCCTATAGTTGACGAGAAAATCCTGTTGGACACCAGATCTGGGAAAGCTTATCTAAAAGATTACCCCGAAGCTCAAAAGAATCCTGCTTCTTCTTCTGAGCCTGCTATAGTGCAGCCTGCTTCCACTGAGGACATTCCTACTGCATATTCGTCGGTTGTAGAGTCTACTCCTCCCAAGCTGACGGTCGCTGACAAAGGCAAACAGTAAGTCCGCTTCGACAAACCTTTAAAGAAGTAATCTCCTTTCGGACTTGAGAAGCCTTACAATTTTGATATCTTGGCTCAATTGGCTAATACACCAGCCCGGCTGTCAATCTTCGAGCTCTTACGCCTCTCCAAAGATACTCGGAAAACTCTGAGTGAGGCTCTCATGCAAATTGAAACTTGTCTAGCCCTTCTGAAGAAGCCGAAAGCAGAACCAGTCTTTTCCCTTCATTATCATAGTGTGTTGGAGTTAATTCCAAACATAACTTTCACACAGGATGACATGTTGATGGAAGACAACAGGCACGACCGTCCTCTCTACTATACAGGATATGTCGACTCGATGAAAGTCGATCGTATTCTAATAGATCCAGGGTCTGCTCTCAGCATTATACCGAAGACAATGTTGGATGCGCTGAAGATCCCAGTGCATAGTCTCTCCAGTACAATCACCACTATTCTTGGGTTCAACCAGGGAAGGAGTGAACCTTTGGGCAAGATTCGCCTAAAACTCCAAATAGGCAATCTTCGTACAAAGGTGACCTTCTACATCATTGACAATCATGGTTGTTCCTATAATGCTTTGCTGGGAAGACCATTTCTCCATGAACATAACATTATTCCTTCGACTCTCCATCAATGTTTTAAATATATTGATGACAATGGAGAGGTGCAAAAGGAGGTTGCTGATCTCTATCCTTTCAAAGGCGTCGAAGCATACTGCAACAAAGCTCGTATGTACAAGGATGAATTCATGAAGGTTGTCATGTCTCTAGACACTGAAGAAGAGCAAGAAATAGTGCCTAATGACACCCTCATCATTCATGTCAAAGGTGTGTTTTTCGTCCTCAGGCTTCTAAGCCACTGGCTATTCACTTGCTAGTCCAGAAGCAACCAACTGATGATGATCATGAAAAAAGGGAGCTCACCTTTTCTGAGCCACTTGTTATAGATTTACGTCATAACAAGGAAAAAAGGCAGCTCACCTCTTCTGAGCCACTTGTTATTGATTTATCTCATAACGAGGAAAAAAGGGAGCTCACCTCCTCTGAGCCGCTTGTTATCGACCTCCGTCGTAACAAAGCCAATCCTCCTCCACGTTCTTCTTCTCCCCCTCTTGTAATCAATCTGACTAAGCCTGCTAAGGCTAAAGGTCTTGCTGTAAATACGGATGTACAAATTAATGAAAAAGCATCTACTTTCCAGTATACTGATGTCATTTATCATGCTAAGTACTATTTGGATATGTTAGATAGCTTTCAATCATTTACGATAGGAGTTGTACAATCTTTTCAAACAGAAGTCTCATTTGAACACCCAAAGGATTCATATCGTATTGTTCCTGCTCGTAAGAAAGGCGAGAGTCCAATACTGTTCAGTAAAGGACCGGAACAACAATTCAGATATACGGATCATAGCAAAAATAATGACATGGGCCATCTTCAACTCCGTCGTTACAGTCAACAATCAAAAGATATCATCCGAAAGATGGGTTATGACTTCAAGAGCGACTTCAACTACGGTAAGGGTAGAAGAACTCCTATCCGTACGGCTGTGCCGAAAGGAAAATCAGAGATGTATTACAGCAGAACCAAAAGAGGCCTCGGATATACTTCTCCTCCAGTATTATCCCCAGCAGAGTTATACTATAGAGTTATACTACAGAGTCAAGCTCTCAGCAGAGGGATTGGAGAAGTCCATTTATTGATTATGTTATCTATCGGTTTGGTGTCCCTCGAAGAATCATCCACGACATTGAACCTCAATTCATCAGTCAAATGTTCACATGGTTCTGTGACGATCATCGGATTGACAATGTCGCTTCGACAGCCTACAATCCTGCTGCTAATGGCTTAGCTGAAGCTTTCAACAAGACTATCATCAAGCTCCTCAAGAAGTTTGTGTCTACTAATAAACGAAACTGGAGTGAAAAGCTTGGAGAATGTCTTTGGGCCTATCGTACTACGGTCCGCAACCCTACAGGCTGTACACCCTTCTCTTTGGTGTACGGCTGTGAAGCAGTTCTATCCCTGGAACTCCAAATTCTGTCTTTGAGGATTGTTATCGCCAACGAACTTACGACAGAGAACAACGATCTTCTCCGACTTTAAGAATTAGAAGTGCTCGATGAGAAGCGGCTATTGGCTCAACAGCATATTTAGTTATACCAAGCCTGCATCTCAAAGACCTTCAACCGCAAAGTTAAGGTCAGAGCCTTTCTGAAAGGAGAGCTCGTTCTAACTGTAAGGCGTCCTATGACTATGACTCACTCGAGCAAAGGTAAGTTCGATGCGAAGTGGGAAGGGCCTTATATCGTGAGCAAAATCTTTTCAAATGGAGCCTATCAACTTACAGAACTAGACGGTCGAGTTGCAATGATGCCCATCAATGGCAAATTCCTCAAGAAATATTATGTATAAATGTAACAGACAGTGATTGTAATTATCAGACAAGTTTATAAATAAAATTCAGTTTTATTTCATCTTGAATGATAGTACATAATATCAAGGAAGATCACTATCATCTTTCTCGAAATTGGGAGGTGGGCCACTACCGTCCTTATCAAAGACATGATCAGCAAAAGAGTCGAGAACATTCTTGTTGGAACCCACCAAGAACTTGCAAGCAACGATTCTCATGGCTTCTTCTTCTTCAGTTTTCCCTGGTTTAAGAAGGAAGTCTAAGATGTCTTTTGGCGGTTTGGAGGCAGACGAACCTTCGTCCGTTGCTATCTGCTTTGGTTGAACCGGCTCGACTGGACATTCTTCAGTACCTGCTTCCACCTTCGGGGCGATCTCAGCCTTCTTGGATGCATTTTCAGATGACATTTTTATGTTGAAAAGTGAAAGTGGTCATTCTATCTGATTTTCTGTTCTATTTATAGACAGAAACTCATAAGACAATAAAGCGACACATTTATCTGACGGTTCGTTCGTTCATCATATCCCTTTGACGGTTCGTCCGTTCATTATATTCATCCGACGGTTTGCCCGTTCATTATATTCATCTGACGGTTCGCTCATTCATTATCCGATGGTTCGTCCGTTCACTACATTCATCCGACGGTTCGCCCGTTCATTATATTCATCTGACGGTTCGCCCGTTCATTATCCGACGGTTCGTCCGTTCATTACATTCATCCGACGATTTGCCCGTTCATTATATTCATCTGACGGTTCGCTCATTCATTATCCGATGGTTTATCCGTTCATTCCACAATTATCCGATGGTTTACTCGTTCATTCATTATATTCATCTGATGGTTCGCCCGTTTATCATCCGACGGTTCGTCCGTTCACACATCCACTTGACGGTTCACTCGTTCATCATCTGACGGCCCGCCCGTTCATTACATTCATCTGAGGATTCATTTCGTTCATTTACCTTGACGAATCAGCCAGTTCGTTCTTATCAGCAACTTGTCATCTTTGATTAAGTTGTGTACTGAAATAATGATATTCAAAAAATTATATTTGCCACGTCCATATTACCTCTGAGCAGATATAGTTGAATATGATTATTTTCCAGAATCAATAAATATATCATGTCTTGTACCTCTGAATATATTTTTTATCGCTATTATTTATATCTGAACAAGATATGCAACAAATAATAGAGCCACAAAAATGTCTTTTTTATTGATCAAAAAATGAAAGACATTACAAAGACACATATCATGAAAAAATAAGAAGATACAAAAGATCCTTCTACTCAGCCGGTGGTGTCATCAAATTGGTCATCTGCTGCTTCAAGATTTGTAGTCGCTCTTCACGAGATTTCATCACTCGTTTTCTAGCTTCTTCCATCCCAGATTTATCATCGAAGGTTGGTAGGGTTACTAGTCTGCGAGTAACTTCAGCTTGGTGAGCTGCAGCATATTCATCTTTCTCTCGAGTCAGAACACCAAGTTGTTGAATTGCAGCTTGATGTTGAGTAGCTTCATCCTCCAGAGTTAATTGAGCAAGTCTCAATTCTTCCTGAAGACGGGCAATTACCGCTTGCAATTCAGCAACTCTTCTTTCTTTTTCCTCAGCAACAAAAGCCACTATTTCTACCTTGGAATTATACTCAGCGGACTTGGTAGTGAAAGTATCCAAAAGAATTTGGAAGTTAACTTTCTCAACCGCGACCTCTTGAGACATCCGTTCAAATTCAGCTTGCACCAGAGGCTCTATCTCTCCCTTTCTTAGCTCTTTGTAGCTCTTAACTGAGGTCTCCAATTCATCTAATATATGATCAAGGAAAGTGGCCTGAGCTTCATCCCCTTGGCTGCGGATGGCATTAATCAAGTAAGAGGTTGGACCTCTAACTGTAGAGAAATCAGCTTCTTCCTTCTCTATCATCCTATCTATTAAGGGTCCCAACGAATTAAAGAAAAAGCTGGTAAAAGAGCTGATGACAAATTGGTTGGTGGCCAAAGCACCCGGAGTAGCAGCGACTCCTGTTGATGATGTAGCAGTAGGACGTTCAGCCATTTGGACGGGAGGCTCTTTAAATAAGGGAGCTAAAGTAGAGCTGGTCACTCCTCCTGGTTGTTCCTCTGCAAAAACAGATAAACTTTATCATTTTGTCTGTCATTTGCAGCTATTAAAAAGATCAAAAGTAAAAGCAATCTTACCATGGCTTCATTCAGTGATGAATCGGTCATCTGCTGGCCTAGATTCCAGTCTAGCAGAAGTAGCCTCAGACATTACTACCTGGCTACTGCCTGCCTCGGAGCCACCTGATAAATGACGACTGCTGCTAGCTATCGTCGTCACAGGTACTATATCCGTGCACACTGGAGGAGCTAGAGAAGATTCTATTTCTGCATGGATCAAAGATAGAGATGTCAGCTATTAATCTATGAAAAGAAGATTGATAATTTCATTTTATACCTTTGGGATCAACAGTAGGAGTTTCCTCCAGGGCCACTTCCTCATTTGTAATCTTTTCGGGAGATACCTGCACCTCAACATCCTTTTCAGGATCCAAGGTGTGATCAGCTGCTTTGGGAGATATATGGACTTCAATGTCCTCTTCAGGATTCTGTGTCTCATCAACAGCTTCTGATGATGTACTCTCCTCACTATCCTCAGGAGCTTCTTTGCTGGCAGTTGCAGCGGCATGATCGGCATCTTCATGAAGACCGAAGTCGTAATTATTTAATGCCTCGATCATTAGACAATCCTCCTCTTCGCGGACTGTTCCTGGTGTGACAGGAAGCTGAGTAGTTTCTACCGCTGGCGAAGGAGATCGTAAAGCTTCATCTTCCCTAGGCTTTGCAGCCTCATCTCTCTATGCAACCTCCTCTCTCTGTTCAGTCTCCTCTCTCCGCTCTGGACTAGGTTCAGAGGCAGGAGTAGGAGATGTGTAACGCCCAAGTCCCAAAATATGTAGGACCAAGTACGTAGACATGCCAGCTGTATTCATACGAAGTACATAGGTTTCGTATGAATACATAAGCTGTAAAATGTAGTAATCCAAGACAAACTAAATCTCATCCACAATGAAAAAAAATATAATATAAAATCAACTCGAATATTTATGATACAATCGTTGGGCGGAGACAAAGTCCACTACCAACTATCCCAATAAAAGAAATGTACAATAAATCGAGCGATAAAAATGGCAAGACGAACCAAGCGCAATTGTCTTCGAAGGAATGGAGAAGACCACGGTCTTGGCTAGAATACCTGCGGAAGACATGAACACACACCTGAGGAAAAACCAGGTCCTCAGACGGACGTAGCAAGATACAGGAAGAATAAGCTAATATGAACTGTCAGAATAATAAAATAATATATAAACTTGACACAAATATGCAAAAGAGATTCTAACCGCCTAATGTGCAATTTAGAGGACAACTTTCATGCGCATGGGTGGGATTTTAGGCTATGTGTATGTAACTGGCATCCAGTCGTCTGTATCCGTCCGTAACGTCTAAAACGTCAGAAGGCATCTGAAAAAATATTGCCACAGTTCCATCCGGAGACTGTGGTTTACCTGTTTGGCTTCCCGTACGCACTAGCGACTGTCCTCCCCCAATATTTCCTACACTGTTCAAGTCATGTCCATGGCTCGTCCAGTTTTGTAACTGCTTGAGTCTCTAAAACCCTAGTCATAGCAGTTACGAATATCTATCGTCACACGACTTTAGAGATAGCTAGTCAATAAGTCGTGCCCCTAGTAACATGTCTCAAACCGTGTAGTGTGAGTGTCACAGCCAATGGAGATATAAGGATATCCTCCAACAAGAAGGTAGTCCGCTAACACTAAGTCAACATGCATAAAATAAAGCAACGACTAATAAAGTCGCTTGCACCCAAGTATGGCTTGGACGCACAATTTATAACAAAGGAAACTAACAATATGAAACAAAGTAAATAATACGAAAAATAAATCATATGACAGTAAATTAGCAAGGTATACTTGCCTATTGTGACGCCTGGTGAGCTGTCTGGTGTGGTACAATAAAGGTGGCACAAGATCGACTTCGGTGTTACAACTATGCAAGGGAGCCTCTGTCAATGGCACGGACTGGTCCATCGGGTCCAGGCTGGTCAATTTTAGTTAGGGTGGACATGAGGTAGTACATGATTGGCAATGGAATAGGAATTGTGGGACTAGCCACGGACAAGAGGATAGTCGAAGGAAAATAGATAATTAATGTATATATATAAGATTTTTGAAAACAATTTATAACCTTTGAATATATGGTTACTAGAAAAATAATTTTTAAATGAATAATGAAAAAGAAATATATATAAAATTAGTTTTAGGCAAAAACTCAAAGTTGTAAAAATATGATTTTGAGATAGAAAACTATATTACTTAAAACGTTTGAGAAACACCAAAAATTATTTTAAAATTTTGAAACTACAATTTATGGGTCGAAATATTTTAGGTAAATACGTTGGAAATTACTTTAGGCTAAACCCCGAATTTTGTAATTATATCTATAGATATCCCAATGACATAAATAAGATACCACAAAATAATATTACAAAATAATTAGAAATATTTCAATATATAAATATTGGTTTTATTGGAACCAATAAAATTGATAATGATAATTAACAAAATACCATTCAATAATAGTAATTAAAATCTATGTTTAGCTTATATATATGTTTATACCTACTAATATACAACCCACCTATATATAAAATATTACCCTTTTATATTAATGAAAGTACCTACTACAACTGTAAAAAGACAATGATAATAATAATAATAATAATATTACTAATAATAATAAATAACAGAAAAAAAAGAAATAATAATAATAATAATAATAATTAACAGCAAGCCATTACTACTGTTCCTTTCCCTAAAAAACGAAAAAAATCAAACAGAAGAAGAAGAGGAGTGGGAAGGAAAAGGAAAAGGAAAGAGAGGGGAGTCGACGAGTTCGGGGCGGTGGCGCACCGGTCTGGGGTGGAGGCGGCGGAGCTGAAAGGCGGAGAGGGAGGAAGGGAAGGAGCTGAGGCGGCGCAGGCGGCTCACGGCACGGTCGGGACGAAAGGGCTGCAGGGAGAGAACTCGTGAGAGAGAGAGAGGGGGAGACGGCGAGAGGGTTTCTGCGGCGGAGGACAAGGTGTAGGCGGCGGCTGGCTGACGCGGAGGAGCGGAGACGGCATACTCCGGCGACTTGGCTCGGAGGATGCGGTGGCCCGTCGGCGGAAAAAAAAGGGGTTCTTGAGTAAGGTCGGCGGAGGGTTTCTGGTGACCGGCGGTGATATTGGTGAACAGCGGCCGGCGAGGGGTAGTTTTCTGTGGGAGCGGCGGCGCACTCGTCGACGCGGGGAGGCACGTGACAGAGTTAGCGGCTGGGCTTGGCCAGCGGTCGTAGCTCGCAGAGACACGTACTGACCCGCAGCCAGCGGTGAGCTCGACGGGAACGAGTGATGTCGGGCGGCGCTCGTGGGGATACCCGGACCGGATCTGGTGCTCCGAGGGAGACGGAGACTCACCGACGGGCGGCGCAGCGGAGTGTAGTCATCTATACGGCGGATGGCGACGGGTTAGGTATGGATTTACCCCTTTGTTTTTGCTTCTTCTCTATGGTACGTGGTTTGGTGTTGGTTTTCTGTTGGGCGTGGCAATGATGATACTGATGGTGGCTATTCTGGTGGTGGTGGATTTCTTGGGTGGCGGCGGTGTTGTTGTGGCCATGGGGAAGGAGTCGGGGGCTGTAGTAATTATCGGAGGTGACGACTTGGTGGGGGTGCTGGTGATGGGGGTCATAGGGAGACGGGTTTGCTGGAAGGCTGGCAGAAAGTCGGCCATGCCGTGGAGGAGCTGGAAGGGGAACGGCCACGGTGGCGATGGAGGGCATGGTTAGGTTCTTAGGGTTAGTTAGGAATTGGGTCGTGACGGGTGTGTCCGACACGATGATGATGACGAGGAGGTACGTTCGGGTGTGTCAGACGCGATGAAGATAATATATTTGTAAAGAATTAATTAGTGGAAAGACACCTGCCGACACGGGCTGACACGGAAAAAGGTTGGACACCGACACGATGCACGAGTTTGGGTTGTAGAAATTTATTTGTGGAGACGATTTGGTGGATGATAAAAATTGGAGGAGTACCTGCCTATTTATAGGATGTGGGAATTCCCAATTGGAAAGGAATTAGGAATATTTAAAACCCAAAGTAGATAATTCATGTATTAATTTAAAATCAATCAAATCAAATCCAAATCCAAATCCAATTAAATCTAATTTAATTCCCTTAGTTTAAAATCAAATCAATAAATAAAATTTCACTTATTTGACTATTTAAATAAATACATAAATTCAAATCAAGATTTAAATTGCCACAATATCTTCCACATATATTTTTCAAAATACCAATAATAATAATTTCAAAAATAATAAATATTTTTAAATATCTTTTTGAATAATAAGATATTAATATTAATAAATCTCAAAAATTACATTTTTAATAATAGACTAATAAATAATTTCGAAATATATGTATGCACGAATAATATTATTTATTCTAAATAAAAGGCTTTTCATAAATAAAACAATAAATTTAGAAAATTTTGATAGCAAATTAAATATTACATATTATTTTGAAACTATAAAAATAAGAAAAATATTTTTTTCTAAAAATATGTACGCTCGCACATATTCGCACTCGTCGAGCAATTACGAAAAATAAAACGTCGTGCGCGACGTACAATACGACTATACGACGTATAATACAAAATTTTAAATCGGTACCAAATAATAAAAAAGAATTGTAGAAATTTAGGGGTTTTACATCCTACCCAACTTAAAAGAATTTTGTCCTCGAAATTAAGAATTAGTAGGGGGTGAGAAGACACAAGGGGTAGCGATGAGGAAGCACAGTCAAATCCTTGGGCGAGACAAGAAAATGACGTTTAATGATAACATGCATTAGAGTCGTGATTTCAATAATGGCGAAGATAATCACGGATTAACGCAAGAAGGAAAATGGTTAAGATAACGCATAATATCGAGAACGAAATAGATTCACTTAAATTAAGCGATTAGAGGATCTAGATATGGTCGAGTAGTTTAGGATGAAGATATAGCAACATCGAGTGATAATGGTCCTACTCGATAGGAAGGCTAGAGGAGTTTCTAGTACAATGCCTTTGTCTTTATAAAATAGGTGAAGGCGAACGTAATAAGGAGTTTTCAAGACGATATTATCGAATACGAGTACGTGATTCAAGGACGACCGAAAATTTCAAAAGAATTGCCAAGGCAGTCGCGGATGGGACTCTAAAGGACAAGTTTAGCTATGTCCCCATCCGCGTAGAATAATAGACAAAAGCGAACCAAAGTGCACTTGGTTGATCAGACCATTATGCACCGGTTCTGATTAGACAATAGGCTACTGAGCGCTCAATAGCATATGTCATGAACAAACTCGATAAAGAATAAGCTTGCAAAAAAAAACTAGGCTATATTAGCATCATTAGTCAAAACGGTAAATACATAGGTACGAGAGATTTAAGATTTAAAGAAGGTAGAACGATTCTAAGTCATACAGTCGTCCTATAGTCTTCTTGTCCAAGTCCTTGGTTGGCTAGACAGGTTAGTTCCTCTAGATTCTAAGATCTAAATAAGCTTGCTATATAAGTTACTAGGTCAAAAGGGTTGCTAGTTCATAAGGTATTCTACCCAACTTAAAGAATTAAACTAATGGTGTTTTGGGACAACTAACTAGTAGGGTCAATCTCTAGCAAGCACGAAGGAAAGATGAGAATAGGGATAGGAGGAAGCAAGCAAGATGCAATTGATGAGTCAACGGTAGATAAAATCAAGGAAAGTGGTCAAGTATGTGGATGAGAGCCTAGACTTCTAATCCTATACGCAGGCTTGCTTGGTACGGTAATGTAACCAAACAATTTATCTTGACCTGCATGGGCCACCACAAAAACATGTAACGCCCCAGTCCCAAAATACGTAGGACCAAGTACGTAGACATGCCAGCTGTATTCATACGAAGTACGTAGGTTTCGTATGAATACATAAGCTGTAAAATGCAGTAATCCAAGACAAACTAAATCTCATCCACAATGAAAAGAAATATAATATAAAATCAACTCGAATATTTATGATAAAATCGTTGTGCGGAGACAAAGTCCACTACCAACTATCCCAGTGAAAGAAATGTACAATAAATCGAGCGATAAAAATGGCAAGACGAACCAAGCGCAATTGTCTTCGAAGGAATGAAGAAGACCACGGCCTTGGCTAGAATACCTGTGGAAGACATGAACACATACCTGGGGAAAAACCAGGTCCTCAGACGGACGTAGCAAGATACAGGAAGAACAAGCTAATATGAACTGTCAGAATAATAAAATAATATATAAACTAAACACAAATATGCAAAGGAGATTCTAACCGCCTAATGTGCAATTTAGAGGACAACTTTCATGCGCATGGGTGGGATTTTAGGATATGTGTACGTAACTGGCATCCAGTCATATGTATCCGTCCATAATGTCTAAAACGTCAGAGGGCACCTGTAAAAATATCGCCTCAGTTCCATCCGGAGACTGTGGTTTACCTGTTTGGATTCCCATTCGCACTAGCGACTGTCCTCCTCCAATATTTCCTACAATGTTCAAGTCATGTCCATGGCTCGTCCAGTTTTGTAACTGCTTGAGTCTCTAAAAACCCTAGTCATAGCAGTTACGAATATCTACCGTCACACGACTTTAGAGATAGCTAGTCAATAAGTCGTGTCCCTAGTAACATGTCTCAAACCGTGTAGTGTGAGTGTCACAACCAAAGAAGATATAAGGATATCCCCCAACAAGAAGGTAGTCCGCTAACACTAAGTCAACATGCATAAAATAAAGCAACGACTAATAAAGTCGCTTGCACCCAAGTATGGCTTGGACGCATAATTTATAACAAAGGAAACTAACAATATGAAACAAAGTAAATAATACGAAAAATAAATCATATGACAGTAAATTAGCAAGGTATACTTGCCTGTTGTGACGCCTGGTGAGCTGCCTGGTGTGGTACAATAAAGGTGGCACAAGATCGACTTCGGTGTTACAACTATGCAACGGAGCCTCTGTCAATGGCACGGACTGGTCCATCGGGTTCACGCTGGTCAATTTTAGTTAGGGTGGACATGAGGTAGTACATGATTGGCAATGGAATAGGAATTGTGGGACTAGCCACGGACAAGAGGATAGTCGAAGGAAAATAGATAATTAATGTATATATATAAGATTTTTGAAAATAATTTATAACCTTTGAATATATGGTTACTAGAAAAATAATTTTTAAATGAATAATAAAAAAGAAATATATATAAAATTAGTTTTAGGCAAAAACTCCAAGTTGTAAAAATATGATTTTGAGATAGAAAACTATATTACTTAAAACGTTTGAGAAACACCAAAAATTATTTTAAAATTTTGAAACTACAATTTATGGGTCGAAATATTTTAGGTAAATACGTTGGAAATTACTTTAGGCTAAACCCCAAATTTTGTAATTATATCTATAGATATCCCAATGACATAAATAAGATACCACAAAATAATATGACAAAATAATTAGAAATATTTCAATATATAAATATTAGTTTTATTGGAACCAATGAAATTGATAATGATAATTAACAAAATACCATTTAATAATAGTAATTAAAATCTATGTTTAGCTTATATATATGTTTATACCTACTAATATACAACCCACCTATATATAAAATATTACCCTTTTATATTAATGAAAGTACCTACGACAACTGTAAAAAGACAATGATAATAATAATAATAATAATAATAATGCTAATAATAATAAATAACAAAAAAAATAGAAAATAATAATAATAATAATAATAATAATAATTAACAGCAAACCATTACTACTGTTCCTTTCCCTAAAAAACGAAAAAAAAATCAAACAGAAGAAGAAGAGGAGTAGGAAGGAAAGGGAAAACGGAAGAGAGGGGAGTCGACGAGTTCGGGGCGGTGGCGTGCCGATCTGGGTTGGAGGCGGCGGAGCTGAAAGGCGGAGAGGGAGGAAGGGAAGGAGCTGAGACGGCGCAGGCGGCTCACGGCACGGTCGGGACGAAAGGGCTGCGGGGTGAGAACTCGTGAGAGAGAGAGAGGGAGACGGCGAGAGGGTTTCTGCGGCGGAGGACAGGGTGTAGGCGGCGGTTGGCTGACGCGGAGGAGCGGAGAAGGCGTACTCCGGCGACTTGGCGCGGAGGATGCGGTGGCCCGTCGGCGAAAAAAAAAGGAGGGTTTTGAGTAAGGTCGGCGGAGGGTTTCTGGTGACCGGCGGTGATGTTGGTGAACAGCGGCCAGCGAGGGGCGGTTTTCGGTGGGAGCGGCGGCGCGCTCGTCGACGCGGGGAGGCGCGTGACGGAGACAGCGGCTGGGCTTGGCCAGCGGTCGTAGCTCGCGGAGACACATGCTGACCCGCAGCCAGCGATGAGCTCGACGGGAACGAGTGATGTCGGGCGGCGCTCGTGGGATACCCGGACCGGATCTGGTGCTCCGAGGGAGGCGAAGACTCACCGGCGAGCGGCGCAGCGGAGTGTAGTCATCTATACGGCGGATGGCGACGGGTTAGGTATAGATTTACCCCTTTGTTTTTGCTTCTTCTCTATGGTGCGTGGTTTGGTGTTGGTTTTCTGTTGGGCGTGGCGATGATGATAGTGATGGTGGCTATTCTGGTGGTGGTGGATTTTTTTGTTGGCGGCGGTGTTATCGTGGCCATGGGGAAGGAGTCGGAGGCTGTAGTAATTATCGGAGGTGACGACTTGGTGGGGGTACTGGCGATGGGGGTCGTAGGGAGACGGGTTTGCTGGAAGGCTGGTGGAAAGTCGGCCATGCCGTGGAGGAGCTGGAAGGGGAACGGCCATGGTGGCGAGGGATGGAATAGTTAGGTTCTTAGGGTTAGTTAGGAATTGGGTCGTGTCGGGTGTGTCTGACACGATGATGGTGACGAGAAGGTGCGTCCGGGTGTGTCGGACGCGATGAAGATAATATATTTGTAAAGAATTAATTAGTGGAAAGAAACCTGCTGACACGAAAAAAGGTTGGACACCAACACGATGCACGGGTTTGGGTTGTGGAAATTTATTTTTGGAGACAATTTGGTGGATGATAAAAATTGGAGTACCTGCCGATTTATAGGATGTGGGAATTCCCAATTGGATAGGAATTAGGAATATTTAAAACCCAAAGTAGATAATTCATGTATTAATTTAAAAGCAATCAAATCAAATCCAAATCCAAATCCAATTAACTCTAATTTAATTCCCTTAGTTTAAAATCAAATCAATAAATCAAATTTCACTTATTTGACTATTTAAATAAATACATAAATTCAAATCAAGATTTAAATTGCCACAATATCTTCCAAATATATTTTTCAAAATACCAATAATAATAATTTTGAAAATAATAAATATTTTTAAATACCTTTTTGAATAATAAAATATTAATATTAATAAATCTCAAAAATTACATTTTTAAAAATAGACTAATAAATAATTTCAAAATATATGTATGCACGAATAATATTATTTATTCTAAATAAAAGGCTTTTCATAAATAAAACCATAAATTTAGAAAATTTTGATAGCTAAATTAAATATTACATATTATTTTGAAACTATAAAAATAAGAAAAATATTTTTCTAAAAATATGTACACTCGCACATATTCGCACTCGTCGAGCAATTACGAAAAATAAAACGTCGTGTGCGACGTACAATACGACTATACGACGTACAATACAAAATTTTAAATCGATACCAAATAATAAAAAAAGAATAGAAGAAATTTAGGGGTTTTACAAGATGTCATAGTAATCCCAGCAGCAGCATTCACCACCACCGAGGACAGGCTTGCTTTCTTTCTCTTTCTAATAGCCTGCTTCTTTCTATGAAGAGGCCTTTCTGGGCTCTCCACATCCACTACATCAACCGTCTTTTTAATAGAAGTCGGCGTGGTTGCCTCTTCTCGTTGAATTGTCTCGGCCAGCTGCCGAGATTGTGATCTAGTAGTAACTTTCTCTGGTTGATCCAGGATAAGTTTCTTCTTTGCAGCTGGGGAAGAAGGTTCATCAATCCTTCTTTTCCTCTCTCTGGCCGGAGATTTAACAACTTTCAGAGAAATTCTCAGTGGTTGATTTACTTCCTCAGGGAAGTTTGCTTCCCTGGAAGCTTCCAATGGATCATCTACCGGTTCATGTTGTTCATCATTTGCTGGAGCTAGTGTAGCAGTGGCTCCTTTCTTCAGACGTATCGCTGTTACGAAGCTATCAATAAGACTAAAGTTCTCAACAAATGTATTCGCTGCTGTATAAAAGAGCGAATATGTATATAACATTCTTGGGCCATTATCATTCTTGTTTGGCATCAAGAACACTATCCTAGTGTCTCGAGCGTTATAGTAGGCCCATGCTCTCGCACCATCAATCAAGTACCCCTTTCCTTGTAGGCAAGTTATAGTGTTGCCTACATGGAATTGGTCGTAACCAAATTGACGAGCGAAGCAACTCGGCAGATATGGTTCCAGATAGCAGTCCTCCTCAAATCTGTATACCAAATGCGATGGTCTGATCGCCTTCAGCCAGTCAAAAGTTGCTCGACCCAGTGGCTGCCTCCCCAGATCAACCAGATTTGTTGCCATGAATTCGTAACCAGCTGGAGGAGCGAAGCTATAAAAATTCCATCCCTTGCCAAGATTCAGGGCACGTCTGTAGTCCTTCAGACTAACGTACACCCACTTGCTTCGGGAGAATCTACGCAAAAAGCTGCCGCTAACTGCCCCCATGTCGGGGTTCATCAAAGATGGATGATACAGAAGCAACCATCCGAATAGATAGGTGTAGGGCAACTCCAATCTAGGGAAGTTCCCCTTTTCACTCCTCCATTTGATCATGGAGTTGACATACAGACGAAGACCTACATTTATTCTACAAGTCATCGCTGATAGCAAATCCATCCGGTAGCCGAAGACTAACCGGACGGCAGCGAAGAGTACGTCGCGGTGGAAGCGGTCCACGGCACTTGCTCCGGGCACGACAAAATGACGGAGCCAGTATGTCAAAAATCCTGCTAGCTGAGCTTCTTGTGACGTGGACCTGTAGCCCATTCTTATAAAGCTTTCAATAAAATCTCCGGGCTTGAGCGGAGGGTATTGGTGTTCATCAGTAACTCTGATATCCATCTTCTTATTCTCTTCTATCAGTTTTATTACTTCACTGTGGCTGAGAGATTGAAAGAAAGTTGGGTTGCATGAGTCATGATCTTTGGTCTTTTTCTCAACAATATGGTTAAAAAAAGATACGGCAACCACTTCGATGAATAACATGTGCCGGAAGAGCCGCTCTTGTAGTATAGAGAGCATATGTTATAATGGCATAGTAGTTCGTCGAAAATAGCTACCATCTCAGCATTTTCCCGATGCAGTCTATCTAACTCGTCATTTGTGGGAACATACTCCTCATAAGGGGAGTCTCCCGTTGGTAGGCATGAGATATACTTCATCTCATGGAGCGCCAATCCCATCTCCCCGCAGGGCGTCATGAACGTCCCTGTCCTATAGTTATACCTCTCTGCCAGGGCTAAAAACAGATGAGGGTTTGGGTGGAAGCCATATACGGTAGCATATACCGCATTATAAAGCACGATCTCTTTAAGTTTATCTTCAAACTGAGCCAATACCCAGTTGGCTATGCAGTTCCACCTACTGTTCTCCGGGTTTACCAAACCGGTCAGCCGAATGTCTTGATCCGGATGTCTTGATCTGGATATCTGCCCTCCGCCTTTACATACTCATTAGCAAAAATCGGTTTCCTTACCGGCAGCAACAAAGACGAGTTTTCAGGAGGGATACAGCCTGGCTTCAACCCTCTGAGTAAAGTGTTGTGTCGCTTAGAAGAGCTATAGAACATGTCTCTATTATTTGGACCTTTCTTGACACAGATTTTTCCTGTCCGTGCATGTTGAAGGGGAGTAATGTCCCAATCCATCCTCCTGGGATGGCTTGTATGAGCATATCGTGCTAGAGGAAGACATCTAGCTATGTCTGGTAACTGGATCAGTTTCTCCTTCCTTTGGAAAGTTTTCGACTCAATATGGGGTCTAGGTTGAGAACTCTTATCGACGGCTTCACCAAATAGGAACATAGGTTTCTTATGGGTGATGGCGTCTGCAGACTGCAAGGGATGCCCATTCATCAAACTTAACAAAGTCCCATTATCCTGAGCTATCAGGATAGCTTGGCGAGAAGATGGAAGGGCATATTGTGGGAAGAGCACATAGGATAAGTCTTCTTTGAATTCCGGCTCAGCAAGGGACCCTGCAAATGTTTCATACTCAGGATCCTCTCTGATGTTAACTGCATCAAACAAAAAAAAACAGAATTTAGTACAAGTCAAATCAAAGATTATGTCAGCAGATTGCACAAGCATCAGATTACACAAGCATCAGATTGCACAAGCATCAGATTGTGCAACCATCAGATTGTGCAACAATAGCTTCTATGCACAAACTATCCAGTGGCACCAACTCATCCACTTGTGCAAGCCATCAGATTGTGTTGAATAACTTACGCAAAGTATCAGTTTGTGCTGGATAGCCATGCGTAAATCAGCAGACTGCGCTGACTTTTGCCAGCACGTTCTAACCGATTGCATAATAAAATAATCTTCATAAAAATAAAGATTATTGGTTTTGTGCAACCGAAACCCTAAACAGGGTGGCGCAACGAAACCAAATCTCTAAAAAGAGATCGGTTTTAATGTGCAGCAATGGCGAAGAACCCTAAAAAGGGTTTTCGATCAGATGTCTACCTTGTAGTACTGGGTGATCCACCTCATGACGTGAAGGGCACGGCGCGGCACGAGTCGAGGACTCGGCGGGGGCCTTTCCTTTCTCGGCGACGGAGCATTTTGGGGCCATGGAGATCGACGGAAAGAAGAAAGAGAGTCGAGAAAGCTCAGGAAATTCTTTCTTTCAGATACTCAGAAGCAAGTAAAGAATGACAGAAAAGAAAAAGGGAACTATTTATAGTTTTCGAGAATGAACAAACTCCTCAGATTGCGCCGGATAAATAGGAGCTAATTCCTCCGATTGTGCAGACAGGTCATCATATGCGCAACTTGATTTTCAAATCAAAATTCAAAGTATTTCAAAGCTTTGACTATTTTCAAACTTCGAAAACTTTGAAGGGGGTCTTGTAGGTCCTAAAAATCAAGTTGCACCCATCAACAAAGTCAACAAAATCAAATTATACATCCTTCAAGTGAATTGCGCAGAAGACAGATTACGCAACCATTCGATTGCGCAGGCTGAACTGCGCACTCATCCAAGTGCGTATGCTGATGTGGCTTCGTCATCATTACCTGACAGAGAATTAGATCTTCTGACAGCTGATGGCACAGAGAACGAGGAAACTGTTCGTTTATCGTGCAGTACAGCGCTCGAGAACCCCTGTACATGCAGCGCAATCTGCCTTCAGCGTAATCCAGTCCAGTGCCGTCCATCCTAGCGCAATCTGAAGCCAGCACAATTCAAGTGGCGCACTCCGTCAACTGACAAAGTACATGTGGCCTTCATGCCATCAATGACTCATTACGTGGTAACTGTTTGTACACGATCATGCGCATTTCAATCAAATAATGCCATGTGTCCAATACAGTTGGCCTATGCCAGCGCAGTCTGATGTCTGTGCGGTCCAATGCTGCGGAATCTAACTTGCGCAGTCCAGAATAACTAAAAAGTATTTATTTCCAGAACTCTATAAATAGAGTTTCAAGTCCTTCCTAGAGAGGATCATACATACACACAGAGATCAGAGATCATCACCAGAGATCAGGAGTTCTTGCCAAAGTGCTGCTGCAATCTTCAGAAGCTACCGTCTTCGAAGTTCACATCGTCCAAGGGATAAAGCGATCGTCATTCAGATCGGATTCCTATAGTTGTACTTTCCCAGAATTCTTGTAATCTTCTTTACAAAGTTTGTTGAAATAAAGATCAACTTTTGTTTTTGCAAACATTGCCAATGCTGAATGCTAATTCATTTTTCTTGACCAATTCATGCAGTCCTAGCTGTTGCCAATGCTGAATGCTAAATGCTAATGCATGCAATCCTAGTTGTTAGCAATGCTGAATGCCGAATGCTAATGCATGCAGTCCTAGCTGTTGCCAATGTTGAATGCTAATTCATTTTTCTTGACCAATTCATGTTGCATTGTTGTCACCAATTCCAAGTTCTAAGTTTGCAGTCCTAACTACACTTGTTCAGGTAATCTATCTTTCAACGCTCGATGTCTACATATTTTACCTTGAATTTGCCTTCAGATTATACAAATTAAAAATTACTTTTCTAGAGCTTACTATTTGAGTGTAAACCTTAAGTTCAAGTCTCTTCTATGGTTCTTCTTGCACAGGTTTGACACTATGTCATCAAGTGTAGGTAATTCTACCCCAAATTCATCACAACCTGCATCAAATTTGCCATCATCTGTATCATCAGGGAGTGGAGGCCCAAAGGAGAAAAAGAAAATCATAATACAAGTTGATGGCTATATTGTGGCAAAATATGCAAAAGATTGGAGCACCGACACCGGAGGTTAAATAAAAAGCTATATTCCAATTAGCTACACCGAATTTAGCAATGTGCCAAAAAAATTTAAAGATGACGTTTGGAATGCACTTATGGTAAAATTCTTGGAAATATTCTCTCTGTTTAAAATTATACTTAATGCCTAATATTTTGCTTAATTTGTTAAATTGGTTGTGTTTAATTTTCTGATTAATGTTTCTTTATTAGGGTGATTATGAGCTTGATGTTCCACCAGAAGTGGCTCATCCATTGCTTGAGCCTTCATGGTCACAAAAGTTTAGGACTTACAAACACACTTTGCGGGAGCATTATCTGAGGAAAAATATTACTGAGGTGCCAAAAGTGTTGATCCTGATATTTGGAAAAAGTTTGTAGAAAATGAGAATAGTCAAAAAAAAGGAGGAGTGTGAGAGAAATGCAAAAAATCGTAGTAAGTTGGAGTTTTCTCATTGTCTTCGACGTTGTACATATGCCCAAAAGAAATACATGATGGTTTGCTTCCTTTCTTGTGCTATTCAAACTCGATATTTAGTATTATATATATCTTGTACGACTTACTCCAAATATTCTCCAAAAGTTTCAAGTTTTACCATCTTAGAGACTTCAAATTATACTTTATTTAATGACTTATTTCTTTGTTTGATTGTCCTAGTAGGTAGATAATTAGTTAACTTATATTGTTCCTTTTGCAGCAGGAAGAAAATTCTGAAATATCTCTTTCGCGGGTAGATACTTGGTTAGAAACACACAAACAAAAATGTGGTAAAGTATTGGAGAGTGTCAAAGAAAAATATGTAAGTAACCTATCAATTTCTATGTATTTTACATTCTTAGCTTAAGGTTTTTTAATATCATCTCAAACAAGAATTTTACAGGAAAATGTATTGGCTGCTAAAGAAAGAAACAAGAACAAAAGAACTTTTGAAGATTTGGACAATGATGAGTTGGTAGAAGTATTTGGGAAGGACAAAAAGGGACGAGTTTGTGCCATGGGTTCCAATATCTCGGGGAAAAAGCTAACTCATTTGGGAGTGGCAAAATCAAAAATTGAACAACATAAGAAATCATCTCAAGAACTAGCATCATTCAAAGATGAAATGATCTCACTTGTTGGCTCGCGCATGGATAGTTTTGAGGATCTTATGCAGGCTATATTATCAAAATTTACAACAAAGTCACCGACACTTGTGAATTCACCAGTAAGTGACCCTGGCTCTTGTTCAGTGCCTCGTAATCTTTATTTATCTCAAAACATCGATACTGTTTTTGCCACGGCTGGCGTATCTCATTCTCCTTGTTCACCGCCTCCTCCTACAAGAAACCCCCAAGTTATCTTGTATGATAAGTTTGGTAAAAAATTGGCAAAAGGATATGTCGTCACAGATGCTACATCAAATATGTGTCATTTCAAGAAAGTTGGATATGGAGAGAAGAAAGTTTATGTTGAGGAAGTGATTGATCCCGATGCTCCTTTATTTGACCCTCCACAAGGGAGAAATCATACTTTTGTCGGTTTGGTCGATGGGGGATTTCTGATTTGGCTAGATTGCTGGTTGGAGTATGTTTGATGATCTCTATCTTACTTTTAGTTCTAGTTATCTTATGCAGATATGTTATGGGCTGAAACTTGTTTAACATAGTTGTCTTTTGTTGGTTTTGATTAGTTTATGTAGTTTAACCTTAAACTACATGTTTATGATGTTTTCAATTATTTTGATTATGTTTACCAGTTCTATATGTGATACTTTTTTGGTGGTTCTAATTATGTCTACATTTTTTTCTTGTCATGTTTGTTATTGTGGATTAAAAAAAAACCTTTTTAACTCTGCCAATGCATTCTTTATCTTTGCATTGCCGGTCCCAAGTCCGGATAAAAGAGGAGGGAAAACATTTTATTAATACCTATATTTGTTTAACTTTATGTCCTAATTTGGATTTGTATTGCAGGTTAGAAGACCACAAGTTATTACTTTATGATTCTTCCTCCACTTTCTACCCGATGTAGGACTAATTATCAACTTGATTGTCGTCCCTTTTTGAAGGCTCAACCGAAAAGGCGGAAATGAGATACGATCAAACATCTCTCTCATACAGCTATATGGCCTCGTCAATTTCGATCATAATTGGTACAAAACATTTCAAGATAGGGAAAACTCTTTATTCAGTTCCTCATGCTTAATATCGCTGTATCTTCACTGCAGAAGGTTGAAGGAAGACAAAATGTGAATCATGTCACCATATCTTCACTGCTGGACTTGAAGGTCTATAGCATCAGTAAAGGTATGTAGTATCAGTCTTTTGTAGTTTCAGTATTCTGAATAATATCTAACTGCAGTATAATATTCTTTAGTATCAGTATTATGCACTTTTCTACAATTTTTGTTTGCTGATTTTTTTTATGGTTGTACATTGTACCATCGAGAAGGGTTGGAGGCTATACGATGCAACTCCCCGAGCCACTATTACCCGGACGGGTTGGAGGACGTAACGAAGGAAGTCGGCACTGTCACCCATGTCAGCAACATCTTCTATTCGATACCACAGGTTTTTGAACTTGGAAGTTTTTGAACTAAAATTATTTATATTTGACATATGGAACCAGTTAATTGGAATTTGCACCACCAGAGATCAAATGTGGTTGTTTAGTATGGAAACAATTTAGCTTAAATTTTTTCCATGTGGCTTTCTGCTCAAGCATATTATTTCAAATGAAAGATTGGTAATCTTACTTCTTCTCTGACATACACAAGTTGGAAAAGGAAAGGATACAATCAGTAATTTTTTTCAACCCTTCTTCCGTGTGTTCCTCTTTCCAAGGTTAGCAGCACCCCTTATTGTATATATTCTTCTGGCTTTTAATCTAAATCCTTACTGTATATGTTCTTCCACCCAGCCTTGATGCTTTGACTCGAGTCAAGAGGCTTTGACTCTTTGATTCTTACCATCTTAATATCGTTACTCTCGCCTGTTAATGTTGTCAAGTATTCTTTGATGTTTCTTTTGTAGGTAAATATTGTCTAGACTCAGACCGGCTTTCTTCTTTTATCCTTCTTCATAGTTGTGCTAACTCCTAATTTGGGTATTTAATAGGCAACACATTGATGCATATTCAGTTATGTATCGTTACAATTAATTCTACCCCATTATGATTTAGTTAGTGTTTTGTTAACTTATGCATCCAATGGATGGTTCACTAGATCTAGTTGATTTGAGTTTAAAATCACTATTGTGGGTTGCAAAAAGATGTGAAGAATCCTACTGCAATATCACTTGGTACATCTGAATTTTAACAAATATGGTATGTGTTATCCTAATTATGTGGAAAATATGGATACAAGTGACAAATGTGCTTCTATGCACAACTTTTTTTTACTAATATATGAAATCGTTCTCAGAGGCCATCTGAATTATCAATATACTTGTAGCTTACTAGTTGCAATGAAGACCACCAATTATGTGTGATTGTATGCAAGTGGTTTGAACCAAGGTTTGCAGTATATGTATCGGTATTCAACCCTTTATATGAGACTCAGTATCAAAGGTATCAGGAGTATCGGTGATTTTGGATCGGATTATCTGATTTTTGGGTATCGAAATACAGATAATTATTAATAAATTATTTAAACTTTTAGGAAAAAAATATTTTATACTTTTGGGCATAATTTTAAGTATTTTGGTGTTGTTACTTGCTATTTTTGGAATTGAACGAAATAGTAGACACATTTGCTGATTTGATTACCTGTGATAGCTATACATGTTTTACAACCTTACAACCAATGTCGGTATCAGTCAGTATCGGATCGAGACATGGCAAACCGTATCGATATCGGCCGATACTGCAAACTATGACTTTGAACACATTATCACAAAAGTTCTTAGCTATAAAGTGAAGTCTATATCCTTTTTTTCTCAGTAGTAGGTGTGGTGCCATTAGATTTTTGCCTTTTATGCAGCAATAGTTTCGGTTGAATTGGACATTTCTTCCGGTATTTTATAGGATAACTCAAGTACTACAATTCAGGGGATCTCCGATCTTTTATCCGTCAAGGTAGTGAAAGCCGCTTGTTTCATGATCCTAGAGTACTTGACTGGTAGGGTTTTTCTAACCCTGATTGATTGCAACCTAGCTTGACTGCTAGGGTTTTAGTTCTAACCCTGTTTTATTGCAACCTAGCTTGACTGATAGGGTTTTAGGTTCACAATATCGGTATCAGAATCGCTATCGGACTATTCATGTTTAAACCTCATGAAAGGGGATCTACAAGTTTCAAGAAAGTAATTTCGACCCCTTCATATTCCAATTAGCTACTAAATCTCAGACTTTGTATAAATAAAAAATTGTCACTTAAAATAATATGTGATGATTTTTTTTTGCACCTTGGACAGGTACAATTGCTATTGTTTCCATTGTCATCTTGATCGTGTTCGGCACGGATAAAGTTGGTTATACATTTGCACATATTATTCTACTGTGGTTCTTCTTCATCGGCAGTATTGGAATGTACAACCTATCTGCACATGGAGTAGAAGTTTTGCGTGCATTTAATCTAAAATACATTATAGACTATTTCAAGAGAAATGGAAAAGAAGGTTGGCTATCTCTTGGAGGGGTTGTGTTGTGTATTACAGGTATGAAACTAATACATTTCATGATGTTACTTAGTACTTGTTTTCATAGTTTACTAAAGCGGCTAAAGAAAACAGGAACTGAAGCTACGTTTGCTGACCTGGGGCACTTTAATGTTAAAGCCATTCAGGTATGAAATCTATTTCCTTTGGTTGACGTAGTGGTAATTAAGGAGCTGTTTGGTTATGGAACCTTTGAAATTTTGAGAAGCTAAAGAAACCAAGAAGTATGTGATGGTCCCCCGTGGTCGAGTGGCAATATATATTGGTAACAGTTTCTGATTGCATCCTTTCCTTTTCCAACTTGTGTATGTCGGTGGTTTTTTTTGGGTGTCATGGCTTCTTGAGTTCATGTTTGGGATCTTGATACTAGTGTTATTCAAATTTACAGCTCAAACCAAGCACAGACAAGGGTAAAGATCTAATGGCCGATAATCTGCACTAACCCACAGTATAGGTAATCTGTAGTAAATTCTCAACTAACAAATGGTGAGCCTCTCAATTGCAAATAGGTCTACTGCACAGAGTGCCAGGAAAGCTTTGCTGAGCCTATGAAGTTTTTGCCTTTTGTGCAGTGAACTTTAAGCAAGGACTGATGGCCATGATGACTTTGTCAGAATCGATCTTATCCTCATATCATCTAGATGCAGAGCATGAAGTGGACATGTTGTCACCAAGATGAATAGGATCCAATGACATTGTTAAATTGCAATAAAAACCAACTAGTAAGTTTTCTTGATTAACCACTTTTTCGATCTCTAACCTGCCTATTTAGTGGCACTCGACCTGAAAAATGCACTTTAGAGAGCCAATGATTAATGATGGCTTCATTTTCTTCTGATTAATGTCTGTAAGTTGTTCAAGAGCCAGCAAGAGCATACCAATCCATGATTGGTTGATAATGGACAAGTATCAGTAATCCTGGTTCATCAAACTTGTACAATATTTGCCAAGCAATGACTTACTAAGAATTACTGTCATCTCTAATTAATAAGGTCAGCATTGTAGGTCAGCAGTATGGTAGGCTTTGTAAGTTTGTATTTATTTTGGATTTTCATCATTGAAGGCGTGTACTGATCACCTGAGTATATCAGCTGGCCCATGTGTCTGACCCTCTGTTTGTTGTTGTTGTATATTGTTGTTGCCTCGTTATATATTAGTTCAATTGATGCACAGGAAGTTTTCCTAGATTATAATGTCAACATGATTACCTCCCCTCTCGATCTAACTTGACTAATTCTGCAGGTGGTTTTGGACTTGGATGAAACTTTAATATGTGCATATGAGACATCCAGTTTGCCTATATGTTCGCACTCAGGCAATTGAAACATGTCTAAAATGTTTTTATGTCTTTGACGAGGTTAGTTCTCTTTAAGCTATTGCTTATATAGAACCTAATAACTTATTTAAATTAAATTGTGTGGGCTGCAGGAGGTTGAAGGAAGACAAAATGTGAATCGTGTCATCGTATCTTTATTACTAGACTTGAAGGTTTGTAGTATCAATGTTTGGACAAAAGGAAGGGAGAACAAATTTCTCGCTTGTCTGGGAAAAGGGAAGGAGTACTATAGCTTCTTCTTCTTCGTCTTTTCTCTTGAGAGTTGTTGTGATAGTATTTTTCTTTCCAGCTTTCCATAAAACTTAGTATCAATTAGCGAACTAGAGGACTTGATTTGAAAATTATCATAATTATTGATTACATATCCTTGTTACCGCAAGAAGAGACTTCCATAGTGCTAAAGCAACGAATAAGGCTTGGTTTTTTAAGAAGTTCATGACATGTTCTGGTTCATCACTCTAATATCTTAGTTCTCTCTTGTATGCATCCATGATGTTAGTTTGCAGCTGTATATATGAAAATGTATGTCGAGTCATATATAAATTCCCTCTAAACCCTTAGCATGCATGGAAGTTTTTGTGAGGTGGAACAACCTTAATATACAGGAGCAACCTGCAGGTGCAAGTTGTGAGGTAGGTGCACATTTTTATTGAAATATAGGAAAAACAAATAATTTGAATTACTCTCGTGTTAGTATTTCTAAAATTAATTTTTTTCCATTTTTTTTAAATATACTAACGACCCAGTCCCGTTAGTATGAAATTCTAAAATTGTTTTTTTATATTTTTAAAATATTCCAACGGCCATAGCCCGTTAGTATTTATATCGACATATATTTATATGCCTGTTAGAAAAATAATTCCTAACGGCTACAGCCGTTAGAAAGCTTGAAATACTAACGGGCATGTCCATTAGAAGGGTAGTTAGTAATATTACCCATGCCTATATACTCACGGAATATACCCGTTAGAATTAATTTTTGTAACATGTTTAGACCGTTGGAATATAGGTGTTTTGGTGTAGTGAGAATACTTCATATGTATATATATTTGTACTTGACGTATAATACCAAAAATAAAATATTAAAAAACTATAGTGAAATTTTAGGGGGTTTACATATTTTGTTAAATTTATAACCATGCAAGAAACCTAGTATTGATCATATGTATGTATGTTAAATTTGAGGAAGTATTGGAGTCATGAACACGCATAATAGGTGTTTATGAATAAGTTTGAGAGCAAAAGTAGAAAATAAAAATCTAAGAACATATGCATAATACTTATTTATTTTTATCAATTTTATCATATATTTATGACATGTAATCAATTAATCTGAACTAAAACTAGGCATGCCATAAAACTAGTGCCATAAGTGTGTTTTTTGACATGTGTTGGCACATAGGTAGGTCCTAAAATTTAGGCCTAAAAAGTGATAAATTTTTAATTATAAAATCATGTTTAGAGATGTTTCGTGATCATATTTTGATAGAAAAACATCATGGTTAGGTTTCGATAACATTCTAGGTTAATTCCATAATCAAATAGTAGGTAATCAAATCTAGAATTCATAGGTTTAATGGGCATAAATCATGGTTAAATATGTATTTCATGATTTAAATATGTATATTTTTTTATACTCATATATATATATATATATATATATATATATATATATTGGTTGTCCATGTATCCCCACCAACCCTGTGGCCACTGCTACACAGCCGGGTTGGTGCGGAAAGGGGGGCTCGATCCCGGGTCTCCCCGCCGAGAGCCCCCCTCGTGCCACTTGCGCTACGATCGCAGGACACTATATATATATATATATATATATATATATATATATATATATATATAACCTAGGGCGTTGACGAGCCTAACCTGTACGATGCGGGGCATCCACAATGTCGAAGGACTGACGAAAAATTGCCATGATCTGAGCTGGCGTAGAACAGAATGGGGCGTTCCGTGCATGAAAACTCAATGGCTAAGGGCGCCGCACGGGCGGTCGAGGACCGACACCATTTTACCACAGGTATAAATGATGGACGACCACGTGTCCTGTCGTACGGCACCTAATGGGCGTCGAAAAGATGTCGTAAGGGCGTCATGCGCATAGAACGGGTGGCTGGGCGTCATCGGTTGTCGTAGGAGTCGTGAAGACATCGGGGGCGCCTTTGGCATCGTGGGTGAAGCGAGGTGTTGAGTTGCCGACGTCGAAAGATGAAAAAGCCAGTACAAACAAAGATTCGTACGAAGAGTCCGAAGCGACATGACGACCGACTAAAAATCGTGTGCGGGGAGACACACGATTTAACTGAGCCCGCACGTGCAGGAAAAAAGATAAAAAGAAAAAAAAAGGAAAAAGAAAAGAAAAGAAAAAATATATATTAATAACCTAGTCTCAAGTTTTAGATGACAAAAGACTAGAAACTAGGTCATCGTACCGTCGAAAGTATGTGAAGTTGTTGTGCCATGTGTTCATGTGTCCATGTGTTGTAGGTTCATTAACTATTGTTAGAAATTTTAAGTAATAGTCATGAGGAGTATAGTCATTTTCTAGTACGTGAATATAACTAGACTTGTATATTGATCTATGACTAAACCGTAGCATTGTCCAACAATAATAAAATGGTATTCATAAATGTGCTATTTGGTAATTCTTGGTTGTTTGTGGTTGGTAGATCTTCTGTAGACATAGTGGTGTTATCTTGTGCCTAGGCTTGTATACGACTTTGTTACCTATAGTCTCAGTACAGATGTCACGACCCGCACCCACTGTGAGGGTAAGTGGTGTTATCTTGTGCCTAGGCTTGTATACGACTTTGTTACCTATAGTCTCAGTACAGATGTCACGACCCGCACCCACTGTGAGGGTACGAGTACGTAACAGCGCCCAGCCTACGCCGTAGTGCCGACAGTAGAACGCTGTTCTAAGTCTCTAACTAACCATCAACTCATGCAGTATATAATGTACTCATCATGATCAACTCCGAACGGAGGACAAGTATAAGATATGGTGTAACTCAATCACAGTCTAAGCACGATAAGATAACACCTAATATAACTAAGAAATTAAAGACAACAAAACTACTAATAAAATAACAACAACTCAAACAATCTCAATTACATCTCAAGTCTCAAATCTCTATATACAACTCCAGATCTAGATAGGAAAACTAAAAACAAGACAAACTAGCTAAACTCCCGACCACTCCTGAGTGTCGGGGCCATAGGTAGCTAAGCCATCTCCTCAGTAAAATGTAGGGCATGTATCCTCAGGGCAATCATCTGTAAAATTTTCAACAGGTCCAGTCAGGACAGGAATGAGCACATCTCATCTAGAAAACCCAAGTAAATGGCAGAGAACTATAAAGCAGTTATAGACAGTTGTATTGATGAAAATGGCAGTTTATATTCAGGTGATGGTAAGAAAGACAGATAAAGTACAAGGGAAGAAAATAACTAAACAAGAGAAGAATCATAGCAATGAAGACTGTAAAAATAGAACTAGCTGAACCCGGGTAATATGATATAAAGTCCAGGCAACAATGTAGACCAGTGTAACTCCAATATAAGTCCAGTACAGATGAATCTCATACAAGATGAATCCAGTAAGGGACGATTCCAGTTATAGTGATCAATGATTCCAGGGTGAGTCCAGCCTATACTCTAGCAGTGTGTTTTAAAATACCGAGATCGACATGTAAACGGCTGTGGGTAATCCGGCACACCTCTCACTGATCAGGCGAGAGGTGGCTATCATTCCAGTAGATTCCAGTAGGGGTGATTCTAGTAATGGGGTATGTCTACATATCTTACTCTAGTATTTCCCCTCCCAGCAAGTGAATCCAGAATTCCGACACAATGATTCAAGATGAGTCCAGCCAAAATATAATGATACCAGTAAATGATTCCAGTAAATAATTCCAGCAGGTGATTGCAGTAATAGAAGCCGGAAATGATGATACCAGTAATAGAGGCTAGAAAATAAATGTGTGTCGTATACATGAATCCAGTAATATCCACACATGTTGTAACAGAGAATCGCATACAACTAACTAGAACTGAAATACAGTAATTGACAAATAAATGAGGAAGCTATCAGAGAATGTACTCGCCTGATACTCTGAAAAGAGTAGTGTAATGTCAGATGTCTGCACCGAAGTCACAATGTCCTAAAAGAGTAGTACAGGTTATAATATGTTTAAAATAAGATAAATGGAGTCTATGATGCAATCTACATGATTCTAAGTCAATTCTAGGTCAAAGTCAACTCTAAGTCAACTCAAGTTAATTATATTAGTCAACTAGGTCAATCCTAGTCCAGTCAAGTCCCACTAGGCCTAACCAAGCCTATACTAGCAACCAAGCAACATCACAAGTCACAAATCAACACATATTATATACATTATATATATATATATTTACATTCATAGCCTACACTACATTCATACATGCATTGTCTCATTAGCTAATGGGTAACCCTCAATCTTAGATAAGTTATCACCTACATAGATAGGTAATACCTTACCCCTATATTTATATATATTATTATGCATACCCCTTTCTAAACTCCTCTCAAACTTAGGATGTGAACCAAGGTTTCACATCAATGCTAACAATGGCCTAAGGCCAACTCATCACTAATCCTAATTCACACATACCAAACCAACCTTAGGTACTAGCACTTGCCACCTACAACACTCCAAGTTACCCATAGGTCTATGGTCAAGTGACAACCTAATGGCCAAACCCAAATGGCCATACCCTTTACTTGATACAAGGCCATAATAGAAATGGACTCACTCACTAACTGAATACTAAGCCAACATCCCACATATCTCATACATGACACCCACTGTCAAATACTTAAACACACACAAATACCCTCTCTCTTAGTCTAGGGCCTCTCCCTTCCTAATATATATAGACAATACCTATATTAACTTAGGAAAACTGAACCCTTAGGACCCTCTATTGAACTCCAAACTTCATAAATCAAAGAGCCTATGGCCCAAGCTAAATCACTACTCTGCATTGCAAGTGCCATGCCAAGCATGGCCACTGCAGCTGCTGCTAAACCACTGCTTGCTGCTGCCAATGCAGTGCAAACCAAGGCAACTGCAGCTGCTGCAAAGCTACTGCAGCAATGCAAGCCAATGCCAAAAGCCAAGCCAAGGCAATGCAACCCTTCCCTCACAGAACCTGGACTGAACCCTATTCAGCCCCTAAATCAGTCATGTGTGTATAGGACATTGCCTGGGGTTCAATCTCAGAGCATGTGACAGGGAATTCTCAGGATTGCAGGTTCAGTCAAAGGAAAACTTAAGAAAAAGTATAACAGTCTCATGAATATCCCAAACACTAACTCATGTCCTATCCAATCTAATGTTCTGCTACTAACCCCCAACTGAACACACAACTCACATATAACATATGCAACTAGGATATCCCTCAATATTCCAATACCTGACATTTCAGTCCAAAAGTTATATCAACTTACATGTTAACTAATGTACATAAAAGTTTATCAAACCAATTCCTGATTTTGTGTAAATAAACTAATGTGTACATATGTGTGTATATGGGGGAACAAATCATGTTTCCAGCTTGTGACAGTGTAAATCTCAGAATTATAGTGAAGGTGTGTACCTATGTATATGCAAAACAGTTTCATGATTCAAACCAATTCGAATCCTAATCATTCCAACACCTACAACCCCACTTGACAGTAAAGTACTCATGTGTATGGATAAATCTTGATAGCTAATCATTACTAAAACAGTTTAAAAATATAACTAAACTCAGAAAAGAATGAGAATCATTGAGAAAGGGAAGAAGTTCAGGATTTGTGAAATATGTGTATAGTGAAAGGGCCATAGTGTTAAAGTATCAGGATGGTGAAGTGTCAATACAGTGTCAATGGTGACAGGAATGGTGTTCCATTTCAGTTATCTCCATAAACTCGGTCCCAGGTAATCAGTGGTTCTTAGGAACATGGCAGTGTGTATAGGTCAGCAGATTAATAGGGGTGATCAATACAGGACAGTTATGTGAGGCCTGTGTGATATGGCATTACATTGGGGTTCAATCTCAGAAATTTAGGAAAAGTTAAATGACAGTTCATTAACATGTGAAACACGTATTAAGCATGCAATTGAACTAATCAGTAAAATAACAGATGTCTCAGATTTTCTATAACTCCATTCATTTTAGTTTAAACAGTGATTAACCATGTTCAACCCAAACCTAATTCTCAGGTTTTCAGAAATTTTGAATCTCATGATTCCATTCCAGGTTTCAGTTGAACAGTTCCAACCACACTCGAAAATTCACCACTTGATAACATATCCTAATCTAACATTTAGGTAATGTAATACACATATAATTGAACCTAATCATGGAAATTTAGACATCATGTTCAGTTTAAAAAGAAATCAGAGTTCAGGAAGTAAAACAGTGTATGGTATCAGTGAACGCATACACACAGTTCATCATTCAAAACTTAATTCGAAACCTAAATTAAACCATAAAATTTTACAAACAGGTGCATAGATATGTTCTCCTTGTGTCATGGGTCTAGGGGATACCATTCATGTCCATAAACGGGACACAAATGTGTCCAAATAACCAATACCCATAAAACTACTGAACTGACACAGCAGTGTCGTGCGGCGAGGACCGTGCCTCGTGCTCACGACACAGAGGGACACGCATCTCGTGCTCGTGTCTGTGGGTTCGCCTAGGATAGGGCTACACCCCAGACACAGCACGACGTGTCCTAGTTGCGTCACACGTGGGCACGAACCCCGTATCAGAGGGGATTCTCCGTGCGTGCACAGCTAGTACAAAACTCGTGCATGAGTCCTAGCACCCTCGACACGACACGAAGGCAGCTCAAACTTGACACGTATGGTGTCAGACACTGCCCCGAGGTGGGTGCCAAGTATCGTGTCCATAGGTGATGTGTCGTGTCCTACAGGACACTCGAACAGCAGGGCACCGCACGAGCACCGTGCGGTATCTCGTGCTGCGTGTCCAAGGGCTAAAACAGTGTCCAAAGTGTACTAAAATTGACTCAGTCGATTAGGGTAGCAATATACACCTATTAGGCTACATGTACATGTAATTTGTTTTAAAAATTAACAATATTCATTTCATTCAAGCATTTCATCAAACACGTTACATACTCTATGACACGTGTCCGATACGGACACCAAACGGACACGAAATCCACCCAAATTCGGGGTACAGCTAGGGGACACCTAAACCTAGCCTAATATGCAAAGAAATAAAAATAATAATACAATTTAAAGGGTTTTACCTATAGGTGCAATTTGCAAGAAAAGGCTTCAAATGGGGGGTTCTTCCTTTTGATGCCAAAAGCTCCAAATTGTCCCAAAGCTGGGATTAAATTCCACATTCAAAAAATAAGAGGAAATTAGGTTCTAATGCAAGAAACTAGGATTAAAAAGGACTTAAAATGGATTTATGGGGATTTTTGGAAGAGGGACAATACCTTTCTTTTTCCAATGTTGAAATGAATGAAAGAAGGAGGCAAGCCCTAGAGAATAAGTGTTTATATAGGGTAGGGATCCTTATGGCTGGTCATTTAGGGTTTGGTTAGGGTTAGGGCTTCTAGTTATGGGCCATGGGCCAAGTCTTGATCAAATAAAACATTAAGGCATAAGTCATTTAATGAAATCATAAACCATGACTTAAATGCACTAAACCAAATCCCCTCATTCTAAAATTAGTTTCTAAAGACTAAATATTGGTTAACCTAAGTTAGACTAGGGTTACCATAGCTAGGGTTAGCTTCTAGGCTAGTTCACTAGGTCTCAACAAGTCAAGTCAACCTAGAATTCACCAATTCAATAAATCACGAAATAATTCAAATAAGTCAAAATAACCAAATTACCCCTAGACTAAAAATGATAATTAAATCATCTTAATGACACGATTAGGCTCTAGGTCATGCAGTCTCTACGGTTTCACTAGCTGCACACCAAAATCATAAGTCATGACTTAAACCATTTTTAAATAGTTTAAAAATAATTAAAAAAATCACCAAAAATCATAATGTGAAATAAATATCAATAAATAATAATTATAAATACAAAATTTCAAAAATACCCTTATTTGGAAAACTGGATGTTACAACAGATTGGACAAAATTCTAAGCAAGTATACCATACCATTGTAAAATATTTTATGTGCATGGTTATTCAGTCTATCTTTCCATATTTCATGTCTATTATTCTATTTTTGTCTTTTCATGTTGATACTTGTTGGACAAGTCATACAATTATATGCATGTATTACTTGTTCGCGTCGTGTCATCGCTATACATGTTCCTTTACACTTTTTGTGATATTACTTGTTGCCCCAGATTTCTATTAGTTGATTATGTTATTTGATTTGACTTGGACTTGACTAGACATGAGATTGAATTGACCTATTTTCTTGATCCCTTAGGCGAGGATATCGTTATTAGGCGTTGGCTATACTGTGACCATCTTGAATCGTTAGCATCCACTGTGTTGCGAAAGCTAGACATATTCACTTGACCTTCCTCGGTCATTAGCATGCACCGTGTGTAAGCCCCTGATTTTCAAAATTCATTTTTAATTAGTGCTAATTAAATTTTAATGTTAATTATAGCCTTAAATAATTATTAGGAATTTTTAGGAATTTTTTTAGAATTTTTAAATGATTTTTTTAAATGAATTTTATATATAAAAATACCATTTTGCAATTTCCTAAAATGTTTTAATTAAGTTTTGCAATTAATTAGATTGTTTAAATGTCGGTTTGCAATTTCCAAATTGTTGTATGCAAATTTTATTTGCACATAAACAGTGCGGGATGGGTTATGCAAATTTGATTTTTGTATTTAAACGCTGGGAGGACCTAATTGTGATTTCCTAAACTCTAGGGGGTTTTCTACAAAAGACCTAACCTAACCCTAATCGACGACCGCCTTTGCGCTGTCGTCGTCTACGGCGATCCGCCCCAAACCCTAACCCTAATCCTAATTTCTAACCCAAAACCCACCGCCCTAGGACCCTATAAATAGCCCTGACCCCCCAGACCCTAAACCCTAGACTCCCCGACCACCCACGACCACCACAAACCCCCGTCTTCCCCACTCCACTTCACCGGAACCCTAGCGCCGACGAACTCCTCGTCCAGCCCCCACGCCGAGTGCCACGACCCCCAACCACCCTCATCCGACTCGTCGCACTGAGCCACGCCCAGCGCCACCGGTGCGCCACGTCGCCGACGTCTCCTCCGCCGCCCAGAGCCACCGAAACCCCCTACATCGATCGGACACGTAAGTAGCAAGTGTCAAACGTGTCGTGCGTGTCTCGTGTGCACACATAGGACTCGCCGTGTCCTGACGAACGTGATGGTGAGCCTGGACACGAAGGAATCGACTCGTGCGAGTCGTGCTAGCCTAGGATACAAGACACCTGTGTCCCTAACTGTCAGGACACAGGACAAATTTTATATTTTTTTATTTATTATTAACCTAACCTAAAACTAAATAAATTAAACCCAAGCCTATTTCTAACAATCGGGCCAACTGGCCCACTGGCCAGCGCGCAATCAATAAACCCCCCCCCCCCCCCCCCCCCCCCCCCCCCCCCCCCCGCTGGCTCAGGATCGAGCCCCCCCCCCCTTTCCTTTCTGTTTTCTTTTCTGTTTTCTTTTTCTTTTCTTTTTCTTTTTGTTTTATATATATATTTATATATATATATATGTATATGTATATATATAGTATATATATATATATGTATATACTGTATTTTACAGTATTTTATATATATGTATATATATTTTATAGTTAGTAAATTTTATATATATATATGTATATATATATACATTTTCATGTGTATATATATATTATTATATATACACTTTATTTTTAAGTGTTTTCTTATATATATATATATATATATATATATATATATATATATATATATATATATATATATATATATATATATATATATATATATATATATATATATACTTTATAAGTTAAGTATTTCCCTTATATATATATATATGTACTTTTAAACATATGTATGGATATTTTTACTATACATAATTTTGCCTTATTAAAATATTAATATTTGTTTTGTACTTTTTACCAAATTATATTTTAGTGTATTTAAATTACTGCAACCATTTGGTGTCCAAGCCTAGCATGGATATTTGGGCTCAAATGTGTTTTCACACATTCAAGACCTGTACAAGTCATATTGGACTTGATTCATGGCCTTGGGTCCTGTATTTGAACTTTGGTTCAAGTTATATACATGGACAAAATACGCAGATAATTAATTATTGTGTGCATTGCTGTTTTTGATTTTCTAAAAATACTTAAAGTATTGCTAAAATTATGGAAAAATAGTTTTTAGATACTTTGTTAAGTTAGCTAATTTAGTATGATTTTTGTAGCATTTAATTTACTGTTTTGCCACTAGGTTGGCATATGAAATCAAAACTCATTTTCTATATACTTAGGAAAACTGATTTTTTATAAAATACTTGTACTGGTTAATAAATTCCAGAAAAATTATAATAAATTTCTATGATTAACAAGGATCACCTTGGTACTTTACTTTAAGAAAAACTAGGCCTTTTGTCTACTTTGAAAATTGTTAGAACACAATAATCTTTTGATTTATTTATTGATTAATTACGACTTGTAGCTTTTTGTGTTATTTGGAGTTTTAGTCGTATTGAACCCCATCCCTCACTAGTGTAAAGACCCTAGAAAGTTAGTTAACATAGTGTGTCACCCCACATTGGTCTCCTATGCCAAGTCATCATTTTGGCTAGGTACCCAATCACAAGTCGTGTCGCACCAATTAGTGTCCTAGTGATTTAGCTTAGTATAAAACTAAGTTATTATATTTTAGTTCTACAGCGACGAGTTACTGGACATCCATAGCACTGTTATCGCAGCTTATTTTGTTTTGCTTTGCTAGAGGCAAGTACTTTCTACGAACTTTACATATTGTCACATAAATGAACTGCAAACCCCACCATGTTATATGCTGATCCTTGGGGTAGCAAGTTAGATCTCTACATGTTGCACTTCCAGTTACTACCATGCTTAGAACAGTCTTGATGTATCTCTCACATGATTAGAATATGGGTTTTGGGGAAACTGATAGTAGTGTACGTGATTACGATCCCCCTATAGTAGCGAGCTTGGTCGCATTTTATATGTATACCTTGCCGCAGGTAAATATCCCGTATTTTCTGTACGGATGTACACCTATGCTTGTCTACTTGTACGTATGTACATTTCATTATGTGCCACAGCGCATTGTACATCTATTGACCGATCACGTACCTGCTACAGTTTTAAACAATACATATACATCTGTCTCTATGACAAATGTGTCCTTGCCATGATAGACTATGTGATGCCATGCTTTACAGTTATTCCTCTCATGTTCATTTCCATGTTTCATATGCTAGTTTGCTAGATTTAGTACTTGCTCCCGTCCTGACAGGATAACGTTGTAGGTATCCTTACTGAGGAGGAGTTACTCTGCGACTCATACTATGGGATTACTGCCGGGGACCCGGCTCTGCTTTACGAGGATGTTCCTGCGGAGAACCTCGCCTAGTTGTCTTTTTGTTTACTTAGACTTTTGAGAGTAGACATGTATTAGACTACATCATTTTGTAACTGGACATGTATCCAGTTTTACATTTCAGTTCACTTGTACTTGGATATTTTACTATATACGACGACTTTTGTGTTTGGAGCATTTATGTTTCTTCTTCACTTATAGAACTGTTAGTACATTTAGTCTTATCCTGTTGTCTTTAGAACAGCTTACTACGTTTTATCTCAACGTAGGCTGGACATGACTCGACCTGGCCTAACAATTTGGGTAGCGGGTCGTGACATGTTTTTAGTGGTGGCCCATGCAGGTCCTGACTAAACTGTTTTGTTACGTTATTGTACCAAGCATGCCTGCAATTAGGAACTTAAGGTAATTAGACAACATTAGGAAAGACGCTTAGAACACTTAGAGGAATGCTAGGATTGCAACATAGGAAATACATCACATGTTTGCTATTATAATTAGATTTTCTTGCATATGATCACTTGCTTTAAATAAGTCCTTATAAGTCTTTTATGTATAATTTAGATGGTGCTTACTCGCTCGTCCCAGTATATCACCCCCGAGAATGGGGCCCTCCATGTCCAGTCAGCTGACCGGTTGACTGATACACCTCCACCTACCACATTCCCCCACTCCACAGATCCACAGACCCAGATACCACCTTCCACATCCCAGTCCCAGCAGGACCCGATACTTCCACCACCCCCTATCACTATACCCACCCAGGCTTCCGTCACTCTCGACGGGACCCAGCTGCTCACACTGATCCAGGGGTTCCTAACAACCCATCAGGAGCAGACTACCCTACTCCGCCAGAGCATAGAGCCTTCTGAGGGACGTCCCGTGGTCCCACCACATGTAGAGACACGGCAGAGAGCGGGGACAGTCAAGGACTTCATGGGTCTGAATCCCAAGGAGTTCTCAGGGACTGAGGGCATAGTAGTAGCTGATGACTGGCTAGATTCTGTAGAGAGGAAGCTTCTGGGAGTTAGGATGCCGGATGACCTTCAGGTCGAGGCAGCAGGATTTCTGCTGATAGACTTAGCCGGAGTCTGGTTCAGGAATGAGCCGTTGTTCGCGAGAGGTAGAGCCACCTGGGACCAGTTCAAGACCCAGTTCAAGAAGAATTTCTTTTCGACCACTGCTAGAGTAGCCATGGGGCTACAATTCCAGAACATCCAGCAGGGGAACCGTTCTGTTGACGACTATGCGGGAGAGTTCAGTCGCTTGAGCCATTTTGCTCCTAGTCAGGTTGCTGATCCAGAGGAGATGACCCGTAGGTTTTGTCATGGTCTAGTTCCAGACATTGGTATTCTTATAGTGGCAAACGGTACGACTGACTACTACCAGAGCCTAGAGTTAGCCCGGAGCATCGAGGAGTGTCTTCTATCATGCAAGAGGCCGGCTCCTGTACATCATGAGGGACCGTCCAAGCGTCAGGCTTTCCAGCAGAGAGCGCCGACGCCACCCCAGCAGACTTACCGTCCCCCTACACCACATCATCAGACCCCGCCAGTTAGAGCCCCGGGACCCCGACAGCAGCAGCAGAAGGGAGCCATATGTTCTTTCTGCGGAAGACCAGGGCACGACATCTCCATCTGTAGGAAGAGGTTGAAGCAGTGCTTGATTTGTGGGTCTGCCAACCATCAGCTTCGGGACTGCCCAGCATCCAAGGGACCTAGAGGACCGCTTCCGACTCAGCAGCAGAGGTTCGGGCAGCATCTGCAGCAGCAGAAGGGACCTCAGGGGAGGGTCTATAGTCTAGCCGTTGAGCCGGAGCCGGAGCAGGTTTCGGAGCCGGATTACTTAGCTGACGTCATCACAGGTCATGTTTATTTGTATATTTTTCTAGCTGTATGTTTGTTTGATTCTGGTGCATCTCATAGCTTCCTATCATTAGAGTTTATGCATAAACATCATCTAGTAGCTACACCTACTGCGGAGATTAGTAGAGTGATGACGGGAGGAGGACCAGTGCCTATTAGATCTATCTATAGGTGTTCTATTTTTATAGCCAGGAGAGAGTTCAGAGGGCGATTCTTTGTGATGCCGCTCCCCGGTTATGATATCATATTGGGGATGGACTGGCTTAGCTATGCCCATGCATCTATAGATTGCCATGAGGGTAGTATTGTGTTCAGTCCCCCAGGCACAGCACCATTCAGTGTCAGGAGAACAGGGCCGGAGATCAGCCTAGAGCCGAACTGTTGTGCTACAGTCGAGGACGCAGCACCGCCACACCCTATCATTAGGGAGTTTATGGATGTATTCCCAGAGGATCTTCCAGGACTTCTGCCTGACAGAGATGTGGAGTTCAGTATAGATCTAGTGCCGGGTTCATCACCAGTATCCCGGGCTTGCTATAGAGTGAATCCCAAGGAGGCCATAGAGATGAAAGAGCAGATTGATGACCTGTTGAAAAAGGGTTTCATTCGATCCAGTGCTTTTCCATAGGGAGCGCCAGTGCTCTTTGTGCCTAAGAAGGATGGTACAGTCCGGTTGTGTATTGATTACCGGGCCTTGAATGCCATCACTATCAAGAACAAATATCCTCTGCCCAGGATAGATGATTTGTTCGACCAATTGAGCGGGGCGAAGGTGTTTTCCAGGATAGACTTGAGATCCGGGTACCACCAGGTGAAGGTTAGGCCAGCAGACATCCAGAAGACGACGTTCAACACGAAGTACGGGCAGTACGAGTTTCTGGTGATGCCATTTGGTCTCACAAATGTGCCAGCTGTCTTTATGAACTTGATGAATAAGATATTTCACCAGTATCTGGATAAGTTTGTCGTAGTGTTTATCGACGACATCCTGATATACTCGAAGACGCCGGAGGAGCATGCAGAGCACTTGTGGATAGTTTTGGGGATTCTGAGGCAGGAGAGATTGTTTGCCAAATTGCCGAAGTGCGAGTTCTTTTTAGACCGAGTGGAGTTTCTCGGCCATGTAGTCACTGGAGATGGAATCTCGGTGGATCCCAGGAAGATTGCTGCAGTTGAAACGTGGAAGGCTCCGACGTCAGTTTCAGAGATCAGAAGCTTTCTGGGTTTAGCAGGCTATTACAGAAAGTTCGTCCAGGACTTTGCTAGGATAGCTGAACCCATGACGAAGCTGACGCGGAAGGATGCAGAGTACATTTGGTCAGAGGACTGCCAGGCGGCATTTGAGGAGCTGAAGAGGAGGCTGACGACCACTCCAGTTCTGACTTTACCTTCAGGTTCTAGAGGTTTCACCATATACAGCGATGCTTCTGGGAAGGGGCTAGGATGTGTTCTACAGCAGCATGGGAAAGTAATTGCTTATGCATCTAGGCAGTTGTGGACTCATGAGAGGAATTATCCTACCCATGACCTCGAGTTAGCTGCGGTGATCTTTGCACTCAAGTTATGGAAACATTACTTATACGGAGAGCGTGTGGAAATCTTTACTGACCACAAAAGCTTGAAGTATGTGTTCACGCAGAAAGAGCTGAACATGAGGCACAGACGATGGTTGGAGTTGATGAAGGACTTCGACATCGATTTACAGTATCACCCCAGAAAGGCAAATGTGGTGGCGGATGCGCTGAGCAGGCATCCGATGGCATGGTACCTGATGATTGATCGGCATTTGCGGGAGGATCTGGAGAAGCTCGGTATCAAGCTAGTTCGGCCAGGATCAGTGATACAGATGATGGCGCTTGACATTCAGTCAGGTTTGATGGAGCAGATCCGGGAGGCACAGTCTACAGATGAGAGTCTTCGCAGACTTCGACCCCAGGCATTAGCTGGATTGCTGGATGACTTCACTATAGCAGAGGATGGATCCCTGAGGCATGGCAGCCGATTGTGCGTGCCGAAGGAAGAGCTGGTAGAGGCAGTCTTGCAGGAGGTGCACCGATCGAGATATTCTATTCACCCTGGTGCTAACAAGATGTACCGTGACTTGCGGGAACATCTTTGGTGGCACGGGATGAAGAGGGATGTATCACGTTTCATCTCGAGATGCCTAGTTTGCCAGCAGGTCAAGGCGGAGCGCCAGAGGCCAGCTGGTTTATTGCAGCCGTTACCTATTCCCGAGTGGAAGTGGGAACATATTACGATGGACTTCGTTTCAGGGCTTCCTCGTTCCCAAGGAGGGAAGGATGCCATCTGGGTCATCGTAGACAGGCTGACGAAGTGTGCGCACTTCATACCCTTCAAGGTGGGGCTTTCCACCGAGAAGTTGGCGGAGCTATACATGCAGCAGATAGTTCGCCTACACGGAGTGCCGGTGAGCATCGTGTCAGACAGAGATAGCAGATTCACATCCCACTACTGGAGGAGCTTGCAGGAGGAGTTGGGCAGTAGGCTCAAGTTCAGTACGGCGTACTACCCGCAGACAGATGGGCAGTCCGAGAGGACGATACAGACGCTGGAGGATATGCTGAGGACTTGCGTGCTGGACTTCGGAGGATCATGGGAGAGCCATCTGCACTTGGTAGAGTTTTCATACAACAACAGCTACCAGGCCAGTATTGGTATGTCTCCTTTCGAGGCGCTATATGGACGACGATGTCGCACACCACTCTTTTGGGATGATGTCGGAGACAGAGTTATGCTTGGACCAGAGATGATCACGGATGCAGCAGAGAAAGTCGGGATGATCAGAGACAGGCTCAGAGTAGCTCAGGACAGGCAGAAACACTGGGCTGATGCTAGTCGCAGGCCGATGGAGTTCGCAGACGGTGATATGGTGCTAGTGAAGATATCACCTACTAGAGGGACGATCCGGTTCGGACGAGGAGGGAAGCTGAGCCCCAGATACATCGGGCCGTTCGAGGTGCTTGGCAGGATCGGAGAGGTAGCTTACAGGGTTGCACTTCCACCCAATCTAGCAGGAGTTCACGACGTCTTTCATGTATCTCAGCTGAGAAGATATGTTCCAGACCCCAGTCATGTGCTAGATCATTCAGAGTTGGAGGTCGGACCGAACCTTACAGTTTCTGAGCAGCCAGTGGAGATATTAGACCGGAGAGAGAAGAGGCTGAGGAACAAGGTTATACCCCTAGTGCGAGTAGCTTGGAGCCGTCACTCCCCAGGTGAATCTACTTGGGAGAGGGAGTCGGACATGAGGGAGAGATTCCCTTACTTGTTCGATCCAACCGCTGCGAGGGAACCACCCGTTCCCGCTTGATACCTTAGAGGTTAGTTTCGATCGCAGCCTTAGTCATTTTGTTGCATTACTTGCTATGTTAGATTATTGTCGGGTCTTCAATCCTTGTGAATTTCGAGGACGAAATTTTTCAAGGAGAGAAGACTTGTAAGCCCCTGATTTTCAAAATTCATTTTTAATTAGTGCTAATTAAATTTTAATGTTAATTATAGCCTTAAATAATTATTAGGAATTTTTAGAAATTTTTCTAGAATTTTTAAATAATTTTTTAAATGAATTTTATATATAAAAATACCATTTTGCAATTTCCTAAAATGTTTTAATTAAGTTTTGCAATTAATTAGATTGTTTAAATGTCGGTTTACAATTTTTAAATTGTTGTATGCAAATTTTATTTGCACATAAACAGTGCGGGATGGGTTATGCAAATTTGATTTTTGCATTTAAACGCTGGGAGGACCTAATTGTGATTTCCTAAACTCTAGGGGGTTTTCTACAAAAGACCTAACCTAACCCTAATTGACGACCGCCTTTGCGCTGTCGTCGTCTCCGGCGATCCGCCCCAAACCCTAACCCTAATCCTAATTTCTAACCCAAAACCCACCGCCCTAGGACCCTATAAATAGCCCTGACCCCCCAGACCCTAAACCCTAGACTCCCCGACCACCCACGACCACCACAAACCCCCGTCTTCCCCACTCTACTTCACCGGAACCCTAGCGCCGACGAACTCCTCGTCCAGCCCCCACGCCGAGTGCCACGACCCCCAACCACCCTCATCCGACTCGCCGCGCTGAGCCACGCCCAGCGCCACAGGTGCGCCACGTCGCCGACGTCGCTTCCGCCGCCCAGAGCCACCGAAACCCCCTACATCGATCGGACACGTAAGTAGCAAGTGTCAAACGTGTCGTGCGTGTCTCGTGTGCACACATAGGACTCGCCGTGTCCTGACGAACGTGATGGTGAGCCTGGACACGAAGGAATCGACTCGTGCGAGTCGTGCTAGCCTAGGATACAAGACACCTGTGTCCCTAACTGTCAGGACACAGGACAGATTTATATTTTTTTTTATTTATTATTAACCTAACCTAAAACTAAATAAATTAAACCCAAGCCTATTTCTAACAAACGGGCCAACTGGCCCACTGGCCAGCGCGCAATCAATAAACCCCCCCCCCCCCCCCCGCTGGCTCAGGATCGAGCCCCCCTCCCCTTTCCTTTCTGTTTCTTTTCTGTTTTCTTTTTCTTTTTGTTTTATATATATATTTATATATATATGTATATGTATATATATTAGTATATATATATATATGTATATACTGTATTTTACAGTATTTTATATATATATATATATATATTTTATAGTTAGTAAATTTTATATATATATATATGTATATATGTATACATTTTCATGTGTATATATATTATTATATATACACTTTATTTTTAAGTGTTTTCTTATATATATATATATATAATATATATATATATATATATATATATATATATATATATATATATGTTTGTGTATATATATATATATATATATATATATATATATATATATATATATATATATATATATATATATATATATATATATATATATATATATATATATATATATATATATACTTTATAAGTTAAGTATTTCCCTTATATATATATATGTACTTTTAAACATATGTATGGATATTTTTACTATACATAATTTTGCCTTATTAAAATATTAATATTTGTTTTGTACTTTTTACCAAATTATATTTTAGTGTATTTAAATTACTGCAACCATTTGGTGTCCAAGCCTAGCATGGGTATTTGGGCTCAAATGTGTTTTCACACATTCAAGACCTGTACAAGTCATATTGGACTTGATTCATGGCCTTGGGTCCTGTATTTGAACTTTGGTTCAAGTTATATACATGGACAAAATATGCAGATAATTAATTATTGTGTGCATTGCTGTTTTTGATTTTCTAAAAATACTTAAAGTATTGCTAAAATTATGGAAAAATAGTTTTTAGATACTTTGTTAAGTTAGCTAATTTAGTATGATTTTTGTAGCATTTAATTTACTGTTTTGCCACTAGGTTGGCATATGAAATCAAAACTCATTTTCTATATACTTAGGAAAACTGTTTTTTTTATAAAATACTTGTACTGGTTAATAAATTCCAGAAAAATTATAATAAATTTCTATGATCAACAAGGATCACCTTGGTACTTTACTTTAAGAAAAACTAGGCTTTTTGTCTACTTTGAAAATTGTTAGAACACAATGATCTTTTGATTTATTTATTGATTAATTACGACTTATAGCTTTTTCTGTTATTTGGAGTTTTAGTCGTATTGAACCCCATCCCTCACTAGTGTAAAGACCCTAGAAAGTTAGTTAACATAGTGTGTCACCCCACATTGGTCTCCTATGCCAAGTCATCATTTTGGCTAGGTACCCAATCACAAGTCGTGTCGCACCAATTAGTGTCCTAGTGATTTAGCTTAGTGTAAAACTAAGTTATTATATTTTACTTCTACAGCGACGAGTTACTGGACATCCATAGCACTGTTATCGCAGCTTGTTTTGTTTTGCTTTGCTAGAGGCAAGTACTTTCTATGAACTTTACATATTGTCACATAAATGAACTGCAAACCCCACCATGTTATATGCTGATCCTTGGGGTAGCAAGTTAGATCTCTACATGTTGCACTTCCAGTTACTACCATGCTTAGAACAGTCTTGATGTATCTCTCACATGATTAGAATATGGGTTTTGGAGAAACTGATAGTAGTGTACGTGATTACGACCCCCCTATAGTAGCGAGCTTGGTCGCATTTTATATGCATACCTTGCCGCAGGTAAATATCCCGTATTTTCTGTACGGATGTACACCTATGCTTGTCTACTTGTACGTATGTACATTTCATTATGTGCCACAGCGCATTGTACATCTATTGACCGATCACATACCTGCTACAGTTTTAAACATTACATATACATCTGTCTCTATGACAAATGTGTCCTTGCCATGATAGACTATGTGATGCCATGCTTTACAGTTATTCCTCTCATGTTCATTTCCATGTTTCATATGCTAGTTTGCTAGATTTAGTACTTGCTCCCGTCCTGACAGAATAACGTTGTAGGTATCCTTACTGAGGAGGAGTTACTTTGCGACTCATACTATGGGATTACTGCCGAGGACCCGACTCTGCTTTACGAGGATGTTCCTGCGGAGAACCTCGCCTAGTTGTCTTTTTGTTTACTTAGACTTTTGAGAGTAGACATGTATTAGACTACATCATTTTGTAACTGGACATGTATTCAGTTTTACATTTCAGTTCACTTGTACTTGGATATTTTACTATATACGACGACTTTTGTGTTTGGAGCATTTATGTTTCTTCTTCACTTATAGAACTGTTAGTACATTTAGTCTTATCCTGTTGTCTTTAGAACAGCTTACTATGTTTTATCTCAACATAGGCTGGACATGACTCGGCCTGGCCCAACAATTTGGGTAGCGGGTCGTGACACCGTGCTACGATAGAGACTATATATATAGTTAGCACGCACCGTGTTTCTTTCTATAGGACCGTTAGCTCGCATCGAGCTGCGATTTTATCTGATATTTGCTTTTAGCTGCGACTAATATTATATTTTTGACGGCATGCCACCATCTTAGTTGCACTTATTTTTTGTATTTATTTTTTTGTCTATCTTGTATAATTATTTACTGTACATTTGGCATGTATATTATGTATCTTATTATGTCCCTTGTGAGGACCTGATGATCTCTCTAGATACTTATTGAGATGCCATTATAGAATAGATAGATAGATGATGATTACTTTTCAGGATTTTAATATGTAGTTGATATCTTTATCGTATTCATCCGACATCATATTTATTTATTTTTACTTTAGTCTGCTGATATGGCCTAGTTTTACAAGTTTTATTCTTTGTCATGAGGTTGTTCAGACAGTTGCATTATGGTTTGGCCAACTTTTTTGCATATTGTCTACCTTGGTAATTATTGTAGAATTGGTGTATTACTGTTTGATCAACATTGTTACACTTAGTTCTCACATGAGATGATATTATGTGGATTGAGATAAAATTGGACTTGTTAGTTATAGTTTGACTTGTCATATTAGACATAATACTCTATTATAGACAGTTTATACGTATTCGAGTTGGACTAGAGTCTACTTAAATGCATAGCTGGCTATTGCCACATACTCTGGTCCTGTATATTTTGGGACTAGGCGTGATATTGCCTACCATTGAGTTATCAAATTTAGGGTATGTAGAAAGCTTAGCTTGAGATATATTGGTCCATTCGATATTCTCGAGCGGTTGGAGATATTTTCTATCATCTTGCTTTTTTACAATTGCTTCGCGAGGTACATAATGTGTTTGACGTATCAAAGTTGTGTTGGTATATTCTGAATCTAAGACATAACCTAGATCATTCTAAGCTGGTCATTGGTACCAACCTATCGTATAACAAACGGTCTATTTCTATTTTGGACGGGAGCGAAAAGGTTCTCAAGAACAAGACTATCTGTCTAGTTCGTGTTGCTTAGGGCCATCTCTTACCGGGTGAGTCAACGTAGGAGTACAAGGACGATATTACAACTTATTATCCGTATATGTTCAACTCAGGTACTATATTATTTTATATACTTTGTACTTTATTCTTAGGTTGTGTGTGCGATAGTTGTGTTTATTGTAGCTTGTAGTTATTTTTATTTTTCTCTATGCCCATTTGTATAGACTTCCTAATTTTTTGAGTTTTCATTAGTTCTCGATACCATTTTTTTTGGATTTTCTAGCCTGTTGAGTGCCTTATTGAAATTTCAAGGACAAAATTTTCTAAGGGGAAGAGTTGTGAGGCTTGCCTTACTGTATCGGTATTCGTATATAGATATGTATTGTATATTATATTTTTCATTTTTTGTAATTTTGGTAACTTGACCGAGGGTTAATAATTTTCAAAGGACAAGTCCTTGGTCATTAATATCTTCTCATGATGTCTTTTGAGATTCATGTATTGATGGTTTTACTGATATTAGTGAATTTTTTTGTTCTTTTAGTATCGAGGATCTTGCGACCGGTATCGTACACTCTTGTTTTCAAGTAAATCACATAATGACTTATGTAACTTAATGTCCTACTATGTTTTTTACAATCATAATGATCACCGAACTATTGGACACTTGTAGAACACCTATTTGTATTGTCATAGACCAGTGCTAGGACTCGTACATAGAACAAAAACCTTAATTCTTTCTGATATAGGAATTGAACAGTCCACTGATATACCACCAAGATACTGTAGTATACCACGGAGATACTATCGGGGGACAGCTTAACTAGCCAACAAGTTGATCGGGCTACCCTATGGACCATTAGTTTTTTGGTTTTGTTGTTTTGAGGGCTGAGAGATTTGGGTTGAGCCATGGATTGGTGAGGTGGAGGATCCTAATGCTAAGGATCATCCCCTCCCACCAAATAAACCAATTTTTTCTCTTTTATTTTCCTTCTTCTTCTTCTTCTTCTTCTTCTTCTTCTTCTTCTTCTTCTTCTTCTTCTTCTTCATTTTCTTCTCGATTTTTTGAACTTGGACTTGAGCATTGATGCTTGGTCTTAAGATTTATGATGTAATTTCTGAATCCTTCTTGGTGGAAGAGTAGAAGAGTAGGCTTGGAACTTAACCTAGGCAAGTACATCTTGTTATCTCTTGATCCCAATTGGGTTTTCTTTGTATTTTAGTTTTTATATGATAAATGTTGCTTAGTTTTAACCAAAGCATGATTCTAGAGTTGTCTCCATTTCATGCCTGTGATTTGTTTATGTTTTGATCATTATTTGACCTAGTTTTCATTCCTAGGTAATATCTTGTGACACGTTGTTATAATCATGGTATCGGTTGCGATGCTCATATTCCTCTTGTGAAACCTAGTCATACATGCTACTAGAGAACTATCTATAGTATTGTATCTTGTTGATTTTGAGTTGGGGGAAAGAAAAACTTGGTTTCAGCCTCGAAAACCTGATTCTCGAGCATTTTTTTGTATATGTACAACGCAGGTGGTATACATCAATATCTCACCGGTATACTGCCCGATGTTGTTTTTGTATGTGGAAATCTACTGTCTCGATAGCCGGTATACCGTAGTATACCATCGGTATACCATAGTATGCCATCGATATACTGCTTTGATACCCTATATTGTAGTGTACCGGCTGTATACTGTTCTGATACCCCAGATTTAATTTTTTCTTGAAATGCTTGATTTCTTTGATTCGTTTTGCTTCTACTTGAATGCTTATTGGTTAACTAAGATTTTCTTGTGATTAATGATTTTATTGATTGACTGTGGCGGTACCCATGTACGATGTACAAGGGTATCCCTATTATACATTAATTGTATGTCATATGTTGGAGCACCCTATCACGTTTTATTGCACTGAACGTTATCGTATGACATTGGCTCGTCATGTCCTGTAATATATTGACCATGTATTGATATCCCATTTAGCTTATCATAGTGCACTCCTATTTATCTATTGTAGCAAAGTGGTTTGCTATCCAATCTTGTGTTATTGCTCGTAATTAATAAAATACTGCCCTATCTTCCATTATCCTTGAGGGGAATCTCATATTTAGGATGGATCCTCAGATGCCCACGACCGAGATTCCTATGAACTGTTCAAGATTAATAACTAGATTGATCACACAGAATGATTGAGATAAGAGGTTCCCTAGTTGCATGCGTCCTATTATTCTGACTTTTCATGGATTTAAAACTTTTCGTCATGAGTTGCACTCTTCTAGCACACCATCGAGTGTTGCAATATTGTACAGATTATGATTACCATATAGCCTGGATAGACTGCAGTAAATGTAACCGTTGGAACCTCGATTGCATGTGCTAGAAACATGATTGTGATAACCCTAGCTAGTTAATGATATAAAGACTCTCTTTATGATTGGTAGTGACTGACTGTTTGCTTACTTCTTTAATTCATGTTCTTGTTCAGTATCATATTCACTTTTTTGTTCTCTCCAGTCTACTTTATTATTGGTGCTAATTTGCAGCCTTTTTGTACTATGCTTATATTGGCTTTAGTTCACTTGCATGGCTTCTTTTGTAGTACTTGTTATTTCGGGTTGACCCTACTGATTTTATTTGGCTAGGTCTTGTAGTGGAACCGAAAGATATCTCATACCTCCCGCTTGATGTTGAACACCAGGAGGACCACAAGTCGAGGACCTGAGTGGGTTTTTAATCTCTTCACCCATCGAATATCTTGTATATTCTTTTATGACATTTAGTCACCGAGTACGTGTCAGCTCATGTTTTGGACCTTAGACTTCTGTCCGAGGGCAATATGATTTGTATATATCTAGACTGTAGCTAGAGTTGATCATGTATGATTCTTGCTAGTTCTCTATTTTTTATTACTAGCTTGATGATCATATATATAGTTATAGTTTGGGACACTTTACTATTTTATGTCTGATGATCATGCATCTTGTACTTTACTTGTTTGCATGCGATTGAGACACCTAGGATTCCTTGACCTAGTATTAATTGTTAGATTATAGATAACCCATGTCTTATATAGTCGTGACTGTATATTCGGGTACTGGAGTACTCTGATATATGCAGCTGATTTGTTATGGCCCTCACTCTCCAGTATTCTAGTTCTGGGACGTCACATATTTATCCACTACAACTTATTTAATAACACACTCTCCAACAACCAACCCAACCCCCAACTATCTAAATTAAACTAATATATACATTAAACCACTATAGCAAACCAACCACAACCTGACCCATTGGAATTTTTGCCATACCTTCTGTGTCATTCCGGAAACAGATCTAGATGAAGGAACGATAAAAAACAGAGAGTTCCTAAAAATAAATTTGCTTTCCATTCTGATTTTGCAACAATCGGAAGCAGAGACTTCTCGCAAATAAATTTGTTCTCTTTTCAGATTATATAGGATTTCAGAGATTTCCAGCAAACAAGTTTGCTCTCCTAATATCCTGAAGCTACTCACATAAAAAGAAGGAAGGAAGAACAACTCTATTAGGGTAATGAAAATCATCGTTGCTCAAAGCAATATTTGCCCTACCGTGATCTACTTACAGGAACCAGCAAGTTCTGAAGAAAATTATGGAACTCTCATTGTCACCTCTTGTATGAACTCATCGAACTCCTCTAGACTTTGATGGCAGAAGCCACACAACTCTTTTTGTATCTCAATTTTGGAGTCAATCCTCAAAGGAGGCATAAAGAAAGTATTTATAGGGTTGGGTGGAAGCCCTAACCCTAATCATGGTCGGCCACTAATTACGAATAGATAGAAGCAACTAATGGAAAGATTTAACTAAATTAAATTTAAATCCCATAAAAGATGGATCTGAATTACTATTCAATCTTTCCTCAACCGCTCAAATCTTTCAATCAGTCTGATTATGTCCCAATAATGCCATGCACCTAATAGCACATCAGCCTATGCGCCCATGCGCCTATGCATACAGCACTACATGCACTCAAGCGTGCAGCAGCGCATGCGCACAGCCCTGCAGCGGTGCATGCGTGTATACGCATACATGCATAGTTGCGCATAGTCCGCATATGCTTCCATGCGTGCTCCCTCCCATGCGCCTCATTCATGCGCCTAGCGCATGCGACTCTCACATAAGACGACCACACGAGCACAACAACTACGCACAAAGCGTCATGCACCGGTCCTAACATGCCAAGTGCAAAGTGATCCAACAAAGACCACTTTACGCCCTTGAGCACGAGTCCGAGTCAGAGCCCGTCGGGGTTTAGCTCCCAAGCGTAACAAAAAGCATAAATTCTTTCCTATGGAGTTAGTCCTTTTTTAACTAGAAAAATATCCCCACATGGCACCCATGTGCCCCACCATACCCCATATGCACATCTCAATACAACAAAGCTTTAATATTGAGATACTCCGTGGTATGAGCAATATGGGACTATTTTTTTTATTCACAAAGGCAAAACACCAATTGTTCCCCACATATCTTAATATATGGGTTAAGCGTTCCCCACAGTAATTTTCCATCATACATTAGGTAGATGTCACTTCGACTTAAAACTTTTCGTATGGGTTAAATAACATCATGATACAAGAATGGATTAGGCTTTGAATTCTGCACCATTACTGTAATTTTTTTCACTCTCATAATAATATCAACTTTGTTCTGGTAGAATATTAAAGGCCCTATGTTCGCCTGGTTTTGGTGTATGTATATTGGGTGTCTACAATCTTTTCCTCAAGAGACAGCCTATATCTCTTTTCACACACTCTAGGTGAGTTCTTTTAAAGAGTTGGCGTGAAGCCTTTCACTTTATTGTGATGCTACACCACTATGATATGGCCCAAAGCCAAGGCTATAACTTATCATGGTGTCATACCACTGTAGCATGAGGACCTAGCCTCTTTGTAGTGCCAACCTACCCAGCATGACGCCTTTTGCTTTCTTGCGATATTACGCCACTGTAACATGGCTCGCGAAGCAAAGGCTTTACCCTTTCTAGGTACCTCTTTGTGGTGTCACACCACTGTAACATGAGGTCACCGACCTCTTTGTAGCGCTGCCTACCACTATTTATTCTATAACATTAGGCCACTTGCCTATGTGCGGTGCTATGCCGTTGTGACATGGCCTAAAGCTGAGGCTTTACCCTTACGAGGTACCTCTTGATGGTGTCACCCCACTGTAGCATAGAATACTATTCTCCTTTGTAGTGTTGTGCTACCTATACTTCCTGTAAAGCATGTCAAAAATTCAAAATGCTCGAGAACTCATTAAGTCTTCAAAGATATCTTCCCACGGGACGTTATTCTACAGACAGAACTAACAGTAGACAATAGTGATTTTGGGTCAGTAACCCTCAAAGTCTCAAAGGAATACCTACAGTTCCTGATATCATCTCAGTCAATGATCCTTTTTTGAACCAAAATATAGATGCCTAATAGATTTCTCTTTGAACTAATAGAATACAACTTTATGGTAGAATTAGAATTACACAATATCAGAATGTCTTCAAGCCTATTTTTCTTGTTGTGTCTTTGACCAGCTGGCACTTGATACCTTTGGTGAACAGATCCGCCAGATTCTCCTGGCTTCGAACATCAACCACAGTAATGACTCCTCTTTTGATAAGATCATTCACCGTCCTATGTATTAATCGCACATTTTTCTTCTTACTATTGAAGGGGTCATTTTAGGCCACTTCTGTAGTCGTCTGGTTGTCGTAGTATATCAGTACCAGCAAATCTACACACCAACCAATGGAAGATCATACATGAGCTTCCGAAGCCATTCTACTTCAGCAGTCAGTACATAGAACTCATATTCCATAGAAGAGTGTAAGAGCACAGTTTTTTTCTTCGACTTTCGCGATATAGCAGCTCTACCCATGGAGAAGACATATCCTCATGTTGACCTTTCACTCCCTACTTCTGAGCACTAGCTTATGTCACTGAAGTCTTCCTCTACTGTTGGATCTCTGTAGTAGTACATTGTATACTTCTGAGTCCTCTTGAGGTATCTTATTACTTTGTTCACACCTTTCAAGTGCTCCATACTTAGATTGCTCGTGAATTGACTCAGTATCTCCATGGCAAAAGCTATGTCAGGTCTTGTGGCAGTAATTACATACATGAAACTCCCAATGATGCTTAAGTACTCCAGTATCTGACACTTTTCCTTTGATTTGGCTTCAACTTCTTGTCACACCTATATGGAGTATTAATCCCTGGAAGATCCTGATACCCATAGCGTGTGAGCATCTTCTCATTATAATAAGATTATGACAATGCCATTCCATTTTCCATCCAAATGATCTTTATCCCTATTATAACATTAGATTCTCCTAAGTCCTTCATGCTGAACTTAGACGAGATGAACTTCTTTGTGACACATGCTAAATCTATATCCAAGATTAGCATATCATCCACGTACAGACAAATGACAACTTCTCTCTTGTCAGCAAACTTTGTGTACACACACCTGCCTTCTCGTTGACCCTATAGTCGTTTGATCTTATGATGTTATCAAACTTCGTATGCCACATCTTGGTAGCTTGCTTCAGACCATATAAAGATTTTACCAACTTGCAGACTTTGTATTTAAGGCCCTTGACGAAAAATCCTTCTAGTTATTGCATGTAAATGTCTTCGGTCAACTCAGCATTTACGAATGTTATTTTAACTTCCATCTGATGAATAACTAGCTTGTGAATTGCACTCAGAGCAGTCAACATCCTAATGGTCATCGTCTGTGCTACTGGATCATATGTGTCAAAATAATCGATCCCTTGCTTCTAAGAAAACCCCTTGGCTACCAGCCTTGCCTTGAACTTGTCAACAGTTCCATCCACCTTCATCTTCTTCTTGAAGATCCATTTACATTCGATTGATTTTGCTCCTTCAGGTAGATCGACCAACACATCAAGTCATACTCATCATCAATAGCCTCCTTCCAAAACACAATATATATGGTCTTTATTGCCTCATTATAGGTAAGCGAATTTGCTTCTGCATAATAGGTCACAAAATCATCTCCGAAGTTCTTATGTCTCCTTACTCAGATACACGTTCTGCAAGTTCTAGTTCAATAGTCGTTTCTGTCGCAACAACTTTTTCTTGTATACATCTTTGTCAGAAGCTTCAGCCACCTGTGCACATACACTATTCTTCGGAATGTCCGCAAGAATAATATTCTTGTGCCTTGCAAATTTGTCTTCAAAAAATCTACGTCACAAGATTCAATGATATAATTTGACTCAATATCAAGAAACCTCCAAGCATCCCTTTTTCTCTGCATAACCCAGGAAGATTGTCTTTGTAGTCCTTATTTCCAGCTTCTGAATCTTTAAATTCTGAATCATTCCAGTAATTTAGGGCAAGAATATAAATCCTAACAAATATGAAATGATCAGAGAATGTACTCGCCTGATACCCTGAACAGCTGATATAAAAAGATGGCCAACTGGAGTCACAGAGTCCTAATTAGAGCAACACAGGTCATAAAGAGTTCAATTTATATGGTAATTAAAATTATAATGCAATCTACATGAGTCTAAGTCAATCTAGGTCAAAATCAACTATTTGTCAACTCCGGTCACCTAGTCTAGTCAAACTAGGACAACTAGTCTAATGTAGTCAAACTAGCTAAGGTTTGGTCAACAATGGTCAAATTAGTCTAGGTTAGTCAATTCTAGGTCTAAACAAGTCTACGGCCTAAACAATCAAGTATAATAGTACCATTGCTATCTAACACATAGCCTAAATCAAGGCACATAGCTAAACCACATAGCTACTAAGGCACACAAACTTAGTTATATAATATACATTATATATTTATCACATATGTCCTTACCCATATAGTACCACCTTAATATATATATATATATATATATATATATATATATATATATATATATATAATATATATATATATATATATATATATATATATATATATCAAGTATATACATATTCTCACTATGAACCATAACCTATATCTATATACTCTCATAATATATATAGATACTATATAACCCAAAAATATATATACTATCTATATAATCCTTCCACAATCTAACATCACCTACTCAAACTCAAACACTTAGACACTAACCCACCAACACTAGGATACCATATCAATCTTAGTCATATTGGCATCCCAAAATCAATACCTTGGTCATAAGGTAAACTAATCATTTACCTTGAAGGTAAAGGTAATTCATATTTACCTTAAGATACTAACTTGGTATCATGAGATACCAAGATACCCCTTAAATATCTAATTAACTAACTATCTAATGTACTTATATAACATCTTAACTAATATTTAATATATGACCTATAGAGACTAACTTACTAACATATCAATATCTAGAACTAACATAACCTACTAACATATCAATATCTAATATACTAAATATCTAACATCAAACTATCTAACAATATATCAAATATCTAACAAAATACTAACCTCTACTATCTAACTAACATTCATACTAACAAATATAACTTACACTAACATATAACAAACTCTAATATATCTAACCCTCTACTAACCAACATCTAACAAACATACTAACATATATAACTTACACTAACATATAACAACTCTAACATATCTAACCCTCTACTAACCAACATCTAACAAACATACTAACATATATTACCTAACATTAATATATATATATATATATATATATATATATATATTTTAATATATATATATATATATATATATGTGTGTGTGTGTGTGTGTGTGTGTGTGTGTGTGTACTATATCATACATATACTCGACAACCTATGATACCTACATTCATTTAATATCCATACTACATAGGCTCATATGTTACACAAAATGTCTATATCGTATAGCCACTCTTCTACTTGAAATCAATACTGTACCAATTAGACATTCACTAAATTTTAGAGTTAATGTATGCCCTAGCCCTTCGTTTTATCTTTCCGAAACTTCAAACGAATCGTATTTTCGTGTCCAAAAGCTCCCGAGATCGCAAAAATACCGAAACGCGTTTGTCTTTCGGACAGCTGACACTCAAATAGTTTTACAAGAAGTTCCAGAATGATTTTGGCTTATTAAAATATATATTTGGAAAGCTAACTTCGATATCGTTTTTTAAAAAAATGGGAGGTTAATCGGAGTTCTGAGCTAAAAGCTATGACATTTCTAAGTTACTATGGTTACTAAAAACGTGGATAAATATTATGACAAATTTGGGTTGTTTATGAAAAAAAAACACATGTAGACCAAGATACTTGGATACCAACATAAGTATCCAAATAAAACTCTTTCTAACCATCCTAACTAAGATCAATCCACCCTCTAACCATTCTAAAACTGAATTTAAAATATAATTAATCCTATTAGGCAATAAACCAAACACATGGGGTGTCCTAATTTGGGATCTATCAAGTAGGACACAAAACACATATCTAAAATCCTTAAGAGAGCTCCAAATGGCCTCAAACTTGAATCTAAAAGGGGTACATGAATGGATGTGGATCCTATGGATTCAAAACTAACTAATATGTATAAAAAAAATCAATTTAGAGGGTTGGTTTTACCTATTGGGAGTGGAATCCCAATGATATTCTCAAGGACACGGCTCCGACACGAAGATCTTCCAAAAAAGACACTTCTCCTTGCACTTTGCTCCAAATCTTTGCTAGCACCCTCCTTTGGTAGTATGAGAAGGTTGGATGGAAGTTTTGGTGGAGGGATGTAAGGATTTAGAGATCAAATCAAAGAGGAAAGCTCTCAATTTGGGGAAGAACACTTTGTGAAGGAAAAGAGGCAAGATGGAATGAAATGAAAGGAATGGAGGCTAACCTACCTATAGTGACTGCCATTAAACCCTGGGCCTTGGGGGGAAAGCCCAATAAGGCCTTAACTAGTCCTCTTGGTTAATTTTAAGTTAGGTTCAAGTTTGGGATCAAAACGGTTAAATTTAAGCCTCTAACTTAACCAATCTAACAAATGGGATTTGTTTAACTTACTAACATAATTAGTGGGGGTTTGTGGGCCATGACTAACTAATCTTGGGGCCCCGTCTAGAGTCTAAGCTACCCGGGTCACTAACACAAGTCGGAACGAAACGAAACTCAAACCCGCCTAAATAAATTGCATAAAATTAATATTAAAATATAAAAATTCCTAAAATATTAAAATATAAAAAATTGACCAAAATCACAATACATCAATTTAAATATTATTAAAATAGTCTAAAATTTACCAATTAACCAAAATTCTAAATGATTCAAAAGTCACAAAATGACCTTAATACTCTTAGCCTAAAAAGTTGTAATTAGTCATTCTAATCACATGGTTAGGTCCACATGGTCATGGTTAGTCTCTAGGCTCAACAGTTCTAGGGTTCACTAGCTAACACATCAAAAATATAATTCACCAATTATAAATAGTAATAAATTAATTAAAAATTCCCATAAATCATAAATCCTATTATGAAATAATAAACTTTTACAAAGGTTCAAAATTACCCTCATTTTAGAAAAGTGGGTGTTACGCAAAGCATAATTATCAGTGTTTTGGTAATGCTACTGATAAAAATATATCTTAAACTCAATATTTTGTGTCTTCATGTTAGTACTACAAATATATAGATATCTATAAATTGAAATCATACATATTTACCTTGAAATTTACTGATGGCCTTCTCACAACACATCAAATTAGGGTAAAAGATGAGGAAAGAAACACAAGCAAATAGCCGTTAGCATAAACAAAAATTTGCCTTTTTGTGCCATCCATCGACCACTTCTCCCATACCTGAACTGCTAGTCCTGCCTTTGCCGTTGTCACCCTAGCAAGAATTGAGTAAATGAATAATACTAAAACTTAATGCAAAGAATAAATTTTGTATTGTCATCCATATTCAAGGTTAATCTAATCTTGAGTACCTTAAACTTACATATTTTTGCAGTTTGCACTCCGTATTTACTATTCTTATGCCCTTGTTACACTTTTTTGTTTAGAGACAAAAAAGTCCAAAAGTAGGCCTGTGCCGTAAGTGTGAGAAGATATTAATAGAGGGTAGTTAACTGTGAGGCATTCCTAAGTCCATGGTAGCAAATTGCAAATACAAATCAAGTGCATGATAGTAAGCTACAGAGTTGTGAGAGGTGAAAGTACTTTTAAGTGCAAATTAGTCCATATATAAGGTTACTAGAACTAAGATTTAAGATTTAAGTATACGGGCACTATAAGAATAAAGGCTTTTCTTGACGATTTTTCTCCGTCAAGAAATAGGTATCTTGACGGTTGCAGATCCGTCAACTAGGCCAGAGTCAAGAAAGACCCTCCCTTTTCTTGACGGTCGCTGGCCTGGCTTTTCTTGACGGTTTTTTGCCGTCATATTAAGTAATTTTCTTGACTGTTTTTAGCCGTCAAGATAGTAGTTTTTAGAAACCGTCAACATAGGCAAAAACTTTTCTTGACTCCGGCCTAGATGACGGTTATTAACCGTCAGGAAAATCTTCAATGAAAAGAGCAGTTGCAACAGGATTGAGTTAATTGTTGACGTTTTATAACCGTCAAGAGAAGCTAAATTATGTATAGCCAAAATTTTATATATAATGAATCGAACACACACATAACGTCAATAATCCAGAAGATATACACACATCAAATAATTATAATATCCAATTTTTATATTAACAAATTGTATTGTTCATATACCACAAACTTCCAACACATCCAATATAAGTTCAACCACAAACATCCAACACACGTCCAACCACAACATATCCAACCAAAGTATGTAGTTTTTGTACATCTTAAACATCCAAAACTAATATTTATATAACTAGAAATAAAATATGTAGCAAACCCGGCCGGAGCACATCCCTCCCATATTCACAACACCTTCATTTTTCATGTAGTTCCTGAGAGAAGAAGAGAAACGTATTTAATCATTATATATATATATATATATATATATATATATATATATATATATATATATATATATATATATATATATGTTTGTATAAACTGATATCAACTTAGAACAAAAACTCTAAAAAAAAAATTTAGCTTATTTCAACTAACATTGCAAAAAAGAACAAATTGAAGGATACATAGCAATAAACAAGTATCAGTAAAACTCTAACCCACCAAACAACGACATTGCAAAAAAGAATAATGCTTGAAGTTGGCCAGTTTAAGATTACATTAGAAAGTAAAATTTGTGTCAAGACTAGATGAAAAATGTCAAACATAAAAGAATTTCAGGATCTAAACACAAGTCTGAGCTTGAAGTTGGCCAGTTTAAGATTACATTAGAAAGTAAAATTTGTGTCAAGACCAGAGAAGTCATATATTTCTCTCACTTTAGTTTCATTTCATCTTCTCTCCTAACTAAACATGTCAACCATATTTTCCCTTTCATTTTATTTTCCTTTCCCTCAAACCAAACACAAGTCTTAAAGAACATACAAAATGACTCCTTGTAGGGGGACACCTAGTCCTAACTGCACATGTGCTTCATAACAATAAATGTCCATACGAATAACCGTTTGAAGCTAATTTGCATAATATATGGAAGTAAAATAGATATCATTCACTGGAGTACAGTGGTCGAAGAAGATAATAGACATTAATGGAATGGCCATATTATGGCTTCTTACTACCAGAATTCTTATGGAAAAGTTGGGAATGATAACTACTGTTGATGTTAGATCCAAATACATATAGAAAATCATATTATGAAGAGGCCCACAACTGATGTAGCTCTGAAGGAGACCAATTTGGCCCCTGCCTATCTTGCCAAAACCCCAAACCTGCCTATTGTAGGCTAATTCCCTGCAGGTCGACCCTACTAACTGAGTGAAGGGGCCAGTTTACGGCTGATGCTAATGCTTTGCATTTGCCAAAGCATGCTGCTACTGCTTATAATGCCCAGCAGACAGCTATGCTACCATTAGCAAAATGCAAAGCAAGGCAATTGCATGTGCTGCAGCAAAAAGAGGCCAATGCAACCCAAAAAGGCCTAACTCTGATATACACTCCCTCATTCTCCTCATGTGACACTACAAGAACAAACCCTTGACCCTCTAACCTCTCGAGTTCCTGCACACGAGGAAATGGCCAATTGCCCAAAATCTGAAGGGTCTGCAAATGGCTACACTCATATTAGCCAATGTTAAGGCCACCCGAGCCCCTCTAACCACTCTATACCCGATGCATATATCCTCAAATGCTACATACTACTGATACCCTATAACCCACATTACATACATACCCAAAATCAATCACTAATACCTCAAATCTTTGGTACATACCCAATACTAACAAATTCTAACTTCCAAATTCTAACACACATATACATTCACTTGCTAATTCTAACAAATTTAGTTGATCAATCACATATACCCTCATATGGCTAACAGAGGGGGGGCCCTATGGTTTCCTGGTGCCCTTTGACCCAAAAATGTCTTTATGTAAGATTTAAAAAATAAAAAATAAACTTTACTCTCAAACATAATTTGGATAAGCACCAAGTTTCTAGCAATAAATGGGGCTTTCCAGTACCTAGTCACAATTCAATCCTAAATTAATTTAGGAGTCAAGATTGTGGTTATGATGCAAATTTTGAATTTATGTTTCTGTTTTGCTAATCTTACAAAGTAACAAAGTGTTTATGTTTCTGTTTTGCCAAATTTTTTTGAGACATTCTCATATATATATATATTTTTTTTTTCTCATATATATATATATATATATATATATATATATATATATATATATATATATATATATATATATATATATATATATATATATATTTTGTTTTATATATATATTTTGTTTTATATATATATATATATATATATATATATATATATATATATATATATATATATAAAAACAAAAAAAAAAAATATATATATATATATATATATATAAAATATATATATATATATATATATATATATAAAATATATATATATATATATATTTGTTTTATATATATATATATATATATATATATATATATATATATATATATATATATATATATATATATATATATATATATATATATATATATATATATAATGTTCGAGTTCTCTACCCTTGTGGTATTAGAGTGGACATCCGGAGGGGCCGGCAAGGTTCGAGTCCCCCAATTGTGTGTGTGAATGGGATTTTCAAATATATATATATATATATATATATATATATATATATATATATATATATATATATATATATATATATTAATTCTCTCACCTCCTCATGAAGTATATGTACTCCGGATATATATATATATATATATATATTAATTCTCTCACCTCCTCATGAAGTATATGTACTCCGGGCTCCTAATGTCGTCCCTTTCCCCTTCCTCAAGCTGATGAAACAACAAACACACACATATATATATATATATATATATATATATGATCATCAAATAATTAACAGTGACAAATTAAGAAATGAACTCCACCAAAATTTTTTAAATTCCAAGAGTAAGTAAGTAAATTGTTAACTGCATACCGGATCGGTGTCGTAAATAAGGTCATAGCAGACACGAGAGAGGCAGTAGAGGGCGCAGTTCTCTTTGTCAATCATCGACCACCTACATTTCTCCCCCACAATCCACTAAATTTTTACCAAAGTCAAATAATATTAATAATTATAATCAGTTTCCATCCATTATTTACTCCACAAACAAACAAACAAACAAACAAATAAATAAATAAATAAATAAATAAATAATAAATAAATAGACGACCTGCCTATATCAGCATAGCAAGCCTGCTTCTTAACCCAATCTCCTCATCCTGGTATACAAATCAAGAGCAGCCATTACTTCAGAATATTGAGTCTTCAACATTTGTAGCCTTCAAGAAGGCAATTAGGACATCGGGCGCATTCTCTTGCACCGGAGCATCGAATTCTCTATTGTCTTTCAAAACAAAGGATGTACCGAACAAAAAATGATCAGTTACGCAAAGTTTTTTATCATCGACATCAGTACTTACACCTATAAAATCCTAAAATTTCCAAACAAAGAATTTAAGCAAAACTAGGTGTGGAGATTGTAAGGAAATTCAAGGGTGTTCACAGGCAACCAACATAACCTAAGAAGCAATCCAAAATTCATGTCGTGTCCATGTCGAACACACGTATTGCACACGCCACGCAATCCAAAATACACTTGGACATGCCAAATTAGGTGCCACAAGATGGGAGTCCACCCTTGCTGCGAATTCATAAACGTTCTCATTAATTTACTGGTCCACCCGAAAAAAAAGGTTTAAAAAAATAATTGAAATTTTAGAAAGAACAATAAATTTTTTAGAAAAGTGATAAGAATGCAGAATATACTCATCTGTTAATATACATGCCATAAATCAGTATCAATTGTGGGTAGCAAAAAAATATTCACCATAACAATAAAAATAGGACAAACAAAAGGATGTTTTAAAGCTTGAGCATTTATCGATGATCTCCATTGCAGCCAAACCATATTTCCCATATCATATTGCAATCCAAGTCCAAGAATCACCACAAAATTTCCACAATCGAATTCTAATAAGTTATTCAAATAGGAAGAATTTTAATATAACCGTCTTGTCTTCAGTACATCCCAATCAAATTATATGAAATGTCACAATAGATGATATGCTCCTAATTATCGGTTTTTTGGTGCATGATATTCTTCTTAAGCCAAAGTCCATTATATTCCACCTTACTGAAGAGTGGGATCAATGCCGGAAGGATGCTTGAAAAGATCCAACGGATGTCTCCCTTCCAACACCTGATCCGCCATGTAACTTCGAATCCCAAATATCAGAACCAAGTCAGAAGCTTTCCTCTATTTCTAGGGTTTTCCAACCGAAATCGATCCGAGGTTCAATCGATCTACCAATTCTAGTCAAATCCAACCGATTCCAGCAAATTCAACCGAAGAGAACGAGAAAAAAGGCTCGATTTTGTCAAAAAAAAGTGTTCGCTTGACCTAACCTCCCAAATTTTAGCCCCAAATCAAAATTTTCTCTCTTTTATATTATTTACTAAACGATCGAAACCAAGATCACTACTGAGAACTGAATCATGGTAAATAAAAACAAATACTAATGTGATGATGCAACATAAAATAGAATTTCGAAGTCCAACAAGTTTAGATTATGACAGACATATTAGATTTTCACCAAATCAACAGCCTCATTCTTGATCTCCTCGAGACTGATATCCATCACACCACCGCCACCGAAAAAAGCTCTTGTGAACTTAACTCGAAACCCTAAAAATAAGCTCCATGGGAAAACTAGGGTTAGGACTTCTCTCTTAGGGAGGAGAAAGAGGAGAGGAGTGGGGGACTCTTTAGAGGAGAGGAGTGGGGGCTCTGTGGGAGACTCTTTTGAGGAGAGAAGTGGGGGGCTCTCTCTTAGGAAGGGGAAGGTTAGGGAGAGAGGAGGAAAGGAAGGGACGATTGGGAAAAAGTTTGCTAGGTTCATCTATTAAAAAAACCACAACCGTCAAAAAATATACAAGGTTTGAAAAAATTACTAAAATGGCAACTGAAAAAATCCTGCCAAGTTTTTCGCACAAGCATTTGTTAACGGTTATAACCAAACCGTCAATAAATAAATTGATGTTTCTTGATGGATCATCTAAAACCGTCAACTTTTATGCTATAAAATTGCTAAATTACAATAAAATGTGTCATTTCTTGACGTAAGGCTAATACCGTCAAGATAACCTATTTTCTTGATGGTTTTTCACAACCATCAACTTATAAACCGTTAAGAATCGTCATTTTTCTTGTAGTGAGGGAATATAGGATGCGGTTGGTTACTGATCAAGAAGTAAATTCTAAGAGGAAAATGAATAATCCAAATGATTGCACAAATTTGCCTACTAATTTAAGAGCAATGTGGTGATCTACTAGATTAACAACTCCAAAACTTTATACCCAAAATTAAATGGAAAGGTAATCCTTTTGACTGTTAGCACCCGACTATATCATTTGGCATGTAGTTAGGGGCAATCATGACAAAACAAGGATAATTAAAAAATTAGCACAGTACTCTTTGGTGTCCGGTCTAATACCAATAATATCAATCATTAAAGTCTTACATAACCACCTGATTGGTAACCTTAGAGATAACTGTAGACCTACCAGAGATGAGCATATATTCACTGAACAACGAGAAAAGAGGGAAAGAATGTTAGATCAACAATCTTCATGAATATGACAAATATACTTGGATGATTGGCAACTTTCCTTGTTCAACTACATAGCTCAAATTAATTTCAAGATAGACATGTATGCTATCAAACATGCATGCAGCGTCTTAGAAAATCCAAATAGAAAAATGGAAACGCATTCCAAGATATGCACGCAAGTGAAGAGTAGACATTGTCAACCATGAATACATTTGACATAATAGCATAAATACATGCTACTATCTAATTTATAACAACAGTGTAAGCAATGTCAGACCTCTAGGATGCAGTGTAGCAAATACTAAAGAAACCATAATTCATGCATCTAGGATACATGCCTTATGCATGTCGAGCAAGCAGAGGCGGATCTACATTTAGAGGAGTGGTGGTTGTCCCTACTGAATTTTTGAGCAGAAATAGTATTTTAAAAATACTTCCCAAAACTTATATATAGTTGGCCCCTTGTTATGAACATTGTTAAACACTAGGTAAGTTGTTGAGGAAGTTAATTTTTGTTGGTCTTGAGTTTGAATCCTCTCTCACAAATTAACTTCGAATAGAAAGGATCTTCACCTTTGAGTTTGAACAAGTTAAGAGACTTGACAACTGCAGGTTTGCAAAAATGAACTTGCCTGCTAGACTAGAAATTCTATTAATAATCTTCTTTTTCTTTTGGGTACTGCCCAAAATGGACAAATTAGAAACCCAAAGTTAGTTAAATGAGAAATAACAAAGTTCTTTCCATTACGACAAAAGTCTTGAGAAACCTACATAAGACTCTTAGATGTCCAAGAATATCAACATTTGGCCTATTAAAGATTGGCATGCTGGATAACAAAATTGTAGATAGGGCCCAAGTGCAATATGACTTCTCTATCTCCATAGTCGACATAGTGACCCTTTGCATATACAAGATGCAAGTAGAGTATAAGATGCGCGGTATGTTGTATATTCCAGGGGACAAGTCTTCTCCATTAAGACAACACTTAGATTCCATCACTAACAACCTCACTAACAACCTCACTAACAAAAAGATGATTATGCATGATAAGTGAATAAACACTATCAACTCCTGCATTAAAATTATGCACAACATAGAATGGAAATTCAATAGAAAGGAATGTTAATTTTAGAAATATCAACTCAAAGGTACAAGGTAGAGGATACCTTAACCAAGTACTGTGCTTTATGAAATAAATCTGGACTTGTTATATCATACACCACGACAGAAACAACTGCTCTACGATAATAAAGGGTGCCAATGCAACATATCTGAGCACAACACAAACAATGAAAATAGAAAGTTGTTGAAGAGTAATTTAGTGTGAATGTGTGTGTGTGCATGTGAAATTCTTCATAATGTTATTACAATGGCAGATATACAAGAGAGCAAAATGTAAGACTATATCATGAACAAACTCAACTCTAATAGCCGCACCGTAGAAAGTTTTAAATAGAGAAAGAAAATGGAATAGAAGTTCAAGGTTGCATGCTCATCTTCTACTAAGGCAAAACAATGCATGCTAAATACCATCAACCAACCATTGAAAGCCATACTGAAGATGAACTTTAGATGCTTTCTTCTCATATTCTTTATTATCTGGAGTTCTTAGTGCCATGGAGGTATTAGACTAATATTTTTTACAATGTATGATCTACTACTAGTCTAGGGACTACTACAGATGTAGTTCAACTCTAAGCTTGCATTTGGTAATGATCATTGGGTTGTGTAGTTCTTCAAGCTTACATATGTTGACAAATTATCTAATTCGTAGGTCACGCTAAACAGGCTCAGAGGAGACAGGTTTGCATCTTTTAATAGTGCTCTTGACACTTCTCTTATTGGAACAGCATCGTATATTTTTGTTGCTTCTGTATTTTTGACTTGTTGGTGACTTTTTCAAGTTTCTTTACAATTTATATATATGGTGCAAATTTCTATATAAATGATACTATCAGGTTTTAGTAATATGAAAAGCACCTTATTATTTTGACTAACAAGTGAGTTTTGACTTGTTTGTATTAGAAGTAAAAATTGATAGTATCACACATAAAAACCGATAGTTAAAACAAGCACCATATCAGTTTTGACATGTTAATGAATTTTTTGTGTCTCTTTATTATTTATAGAAACTGATAGTATCACAAATCAAATTGATAGAATCAGCTTTTATTAAAATTGACAAGCAGAGGTTCATCGACACCGACGATGATAAGTAATTAGGTACAATATTAGGATAAAATCCCAACTTTGTGCTACTGTATTTACATATAACCATATAACTATTCTATACTAGTGACTTTGATGAACAAATAAAGCCTAAATTATCTAAATACTTCAATCAACATCCAACATTTGGATCAAGCATACGAAAACTGCAGTCGGAGTCTCAAATTAAATCAAACTAAAACTAATATCAATGAAAATAAAATTAATCCAAAAACTTATATCTCAAATTAAAATAAAATTTCTTAATAAAAAGTTGGGGGGAAAAATAAAATCATACCCACAACCGGAGTCGAATGACAGCCGTCGGAGTCGAAGTCGAGTAGCAGCCATCGGTCTTGTTGGTGTCCTGTAATTGGTACATGCAAAACCGAAAATAAATATGTATGCCCTAAAAATCAGATCCACCTAAATAACAAAGGAAAACCCTAAATAAAAACATAAAAATTGGGGGAAATAAGAAAGAGAGGAGAAAATTAAAAATAAAAGGAAGATAAATAAGAGAGATGATTGTGGCCTGAGAGTAGAGAGAGAAAGACAAGCGAGAGAGAACCTGACGTGAAGGAAACATATGAAAGATAGAGAGAGGCGAGCGAGCGAGAGAGAACCTTGTCATGAGAAAGAGAAGCCAGAGAGAGAAAGAACCTGTGTCGACGAGAGCAGCCAGAGAGAGGGAAGACGACAACACAAAGAAAGAAAACCTATTTTTGAGAAGAGCGTGAGAGGGAAATAGTCGCAGGCAAACGAAAATAAGCACCTTGGGCGCCTTTTTTTGGGTTTGGAACATTTTGGGCGCCCTTTTTTGGTACGATCATATTTGGCGTTCAATGCACGCCATAAATAGACTAATTTTTTATATTCTGGATATTTTTACGACATGCAATAAATGTGTGTCATAAATTGATTATTTACGGCATACTATTTAAGCACGTCTTAATTTTAACGTCGTAAAAAGTCACTTTTCTTGTAGTGTATATTGTATATTGTTCTGTTTGTAATTGAAATACAAAAGTTTTATTCAACAAAACTTGTCACATTTTTGATGGCAAACAAAGCACAACTTCACCCAAGAAGCAATATGGCAGATCCACAGTTAACAACATTGAATTTATTTTCTCTGTTAACGTCATGTTCTTTCTTTCTGTAAGACCATTTGATTGAGAAGAGTACGGAGCAGTCGTCTCGGTGACTATTCCATATTCTTTGTAAAAAGATACGAATTCATGAGACCTATACTCTCTACCTCGATCACTTCTGAGTCTCTTGAGTTGTTGTCCGATTTGACGCTCGACTTCAGCCTTGAAATCTTTAAATTTCTTGAACACCTCATCTTTAGACTTGAGCAGATAAAAAAATGCGTACTTCAAGAAATCGTCGATAAAGGCAATAAAGTACTTCATCCTGGCCTTTATGGAGAACTGTTTGAAGTCACAAATATCTGAGTGCACCAACTCCAGAAGATATGTGCTTCGGTTTACCCTTTTGAACAGTTTTCTAGTGATCTTTGTCTGCGCATAGACTTCACACTTCTCCATCTCCTTAACCCCACATTTGGAGATAAGCCTTTGGCTAGACATCTTGTTAATTCTTTTACAATAAACATGTCCTAGTCTATTATGTCACAACTCAAGAGAATAATAAGAAGAAGTGACTGTATTTATTTTCTCTATTGGAGTTACAAGTTGAACTTGAACATTTCTTCGGTACAAAATGCTTTTCCAAAGCATGTCCTTTTATATGGCATAACCACCTGACCAACGTTAATGTCCATCCTCAACCCCGGCGTTGCTGACCAGACTTCCTAAGACTAGGTTCTTGGATATCACTAGTATATGTTTGACATCCTAAAGCATCAGTAACTTTTTCGAATTCAGTTTTAGTACCACCATCCCGATCCCCATAACTTCAGCTTGTGTTTGGTTTGCCACTTTAACCTTCTCAGAAATAGATTTGTATGTGGTGAACTACTCCTTCTTAGAGGAAACATGGCATGACGTCCCAATGTCTATCCAGCAGTCCGTGTCAACACTAGTCGAGTCAACCTACGCAACCATGCAACAAAGTTAACCTCATCTTGCTCTTTTCGTTTAGATTTTTTCTTACAGTCATTTTTGAAGTGGCCTTTCTTGCCACAGTTGAAACAAGACCCATGTTCCTTAGACTTTGCCTTGAACAAAGCCGACTTCACCTTCTGATGGTGAACGTCCTTCTTTTTATTATATGGAGCCTACTATTTTTTGTTAGAGTCCCCTCATTATACTATGTTGGCCTTAGTCATCTGTTTAGTACAAGAGAAGCTTAAGATACACCTCAATCTTCTTGCGGTGCATGGCTGTGATAAAATTGCTCCACCCAGGTGGGAGCTTGGCGATAATACCCCTGATGATGAAATCATCGACCAAGGGCATGCCGTCATTCTCAAGTTTCTGACGTAACTTGAGAAATTCCTTGACTTGAAGCAATATCGTCTTGTCGTCCTCAAATCACATCCTCCATACCTTTTCGGTCACATGGATCTTGTTTATGTTTTTATCTTCCTTGTCGAGATTCTCCACAGACTCTAAAACATTCTTGGCATTGACTGTCTTACAGTATGACTCTACCAAAGAGTCCTTCATCGAGTTCCAGATAAGCAACTCGCAGAGGTTGTTATCTCTCCTCCACTTTGACTGTATTATGGTGGCCTCAGCGACCCTCCGAGCATTTTTACCTTTTAGAATTATAGGCTCAGGATCTGTCAACACTTAGTCTACGCTCACGAGTTGGAGACTAAAGCTGACCTTTCTCTTCCAGATGTTGTAATGCTCCCCGTCAAACTTTTTAAGTTTGTTAAAACTTGTGTCGAGAAGGTTTGTACGGTTGTTCTCCATTGGATCTATATCTTGCTTTGAGATTGTTGTTTCCGAACCAGATCTAGATGGAGGAGCGATCAGAACATAGAGACAACTTGCAATTAAATTTGCTCTCTATTTTGATTTAGCAACAATCAGATGCAAAGACTTTTCGCAAAAAAATTTGCTCTGTGTTATGATTATGTACGATTTCATAGACTTCCTACAAACAAGTTTGCTCTCCTAATATCCTGAAGCTACTCACAGCAGAAGAAGGTTGGAAGAAGAACAAATTTGTTGGGGTGATAAAAATCATTGTTGCTCAAAGCAAGATTCGACCTATTATTAACCAGGCCTTTATCCTTGTGCAAGTTCCCAAGACGATCATATGTTGAAACTAGTGCTCACTCACTTAGATTATTATTTCTTGATTCTTGTACATGATATTTCTTGCTCTTATATTTATTTACAGTATTTCCATATCTAGTTAGATTCTTGTACCTATTTTATTATCTTGTATTTCTCTCTATTTACTGTTACATCGTCTATATCATTTATTGGAACTGTTATTAGATGTGTGCTTCGTTCCAATCATGACTGGATATATTTTTTAGATGATTTAGATGAGTGATGCTCTACCTACTACGGACTTCAGGATGTGATGGAAGTGGACTTGGAGACCGTGGCTCAAGAGGGACTTGTTCCAGTAGAGGAGACACCACTCGTAGCGACTTAGCTAGTTTAGCTATTAGTACGAGATTTGTCTCCAGCTTCTAACACATTGAGAAGTTATTATTTCTGATACTTATGTTTATGTTGAGATAGTTAGACTCATATACTTTGGATGTGGATTTGGGTTATGTGTATGCTTCTAGACTTCTCTTGGATTATCATTTCATATCTTTTATGTCATTATCGTGCCATTTATCTTACTTATAGTTTATTGTTATTGAGTATGAGTATTATCATTGTATTGTCCTTTTGGAGTTAAGATATCATTGGTAGGTTGTGATACATATTCATCAGATGTATTAGTTAGTATTATTGACCTAGACATAGTTCTACCGACGATGTTGTGGCATAGGCTGGACGTACCCACATATTCATGCCTTTACACCGGGTGCAGGTCATGATACGCCCTATCATGATCTGCTTCCAGGAACCAACAAGTTCTGAAGGAACATTTGGAACGCTCGTCGTCATCTCATGTATAAACTCGTCGAGCTCATCTGGACTCTGATTGTAGTATCCCGCTCCTAGCGATTCACTATGTAAGGCTTGTGGCTTGGCTAACTCGGTCGGAACCGAGTATTAGGGAAACTTACCGTCGGCACCGAATCGATCACGGACAAGTGCATAAGAACCTTTCCAACTAATGGATTGGTTTCTCTTGAAATGCGTCCAAGAGTTTTCTCTGAATGTTTTGCTGCTAGTTTTGTTGCTTGATTTTGATGGATGCTTTTCTGAATGGTTTTCGATGATTTGATTCTTGCCCGTTTTCATCGATTTGTATAGCATTCATTCTTGAGAATTCTGAGAGAAGAGAACACAACGAGATGGATTATTAACCAAACTTTTGGTGCCAATGCAGACTGACGCGTGACGGAAGGCTAAGCGTGCAAGTGATCCTCTTTCTCTCGGTAATTCTCTAATTTGGTGAGTGTGGATCTCTGTGGTGGTATTGTCCCTATCGTTATTCCTTCATGCCAACTAAATAATTGTCTTGCAACATCCGTTGATCGATATCAAGTTGCTAAATGCCACAAGTTAATACCACTAAGAAGCTAGAGATTGAACATTGAACATTGAAATGAATGCTAGTCCATAGAACATGGAAATGAATGCTAGTCCCTTGAACATTGAAAGAATTGATTACACTGTGAACAATATTGAGATTGTGCTTGTCGCTTGAACATTGAATTGAGATAATTAGTGCTTTGGTAGCACGGTATCGGAACCTTCATTCGGGCTCGTAACCCGATGAATGGTCAACCGCAAACCAATACGAAGTCCTATATGGCACATCGACATGGTACACAACCACAAGTGGTCATGTTGTAAGGATGTATGCTAATCAATGTCTTATGCAGGGGCGGTAAGTATATTATTATTATCATGTATCTTATGCAGGAAAGCTGGATTCGGCCAATGGTAAAGTAAACATGGTTTATTCCATGTTACATTTATTGTGATTTACTCTTAATGTTTCCTGTCCCTAGTAAGTTCATATCTTTAAAATGCTTGTCATTAATAAAATGTTTGTTTAGCTAAGTGGGCCAACGGGGATCACCAGTGCATTGTTATAATATGCTGACCCCTCCTCCACATGTACTAGAGAAGGCTCAGGCGCACGTCCAAATTAAAGCTTTCTGAACTGCTGTTTCATTTCAAGTTGTTTTCCCTAAAAGACGCACAAAGTATTGCAGAGTTTTCAAAGATAGCTGCTTATATTTCAAAGTACTAAAGGGGCATGATGTATGGAACGGGAAATTATTTCATGGCAGCCTATCAGTTGTACTTCTTTTCATGAATCAATGTAGCCGAAATGGCATTTCAAATATTATCGAGGAAAGTTGTATTCTGACTACAATTATGAATAAAATGAGTATTTCTTCTTCCTATATTGTGCCTCAATGTTTCCGCAACTGTGGCTTATTTTCAAATGTTTTAAAGTGATATAAATGTGCATGTTCTAGCCTTGTACAAGTGCAACTCCAGACTTGTACGGCATCACGCCTTAGCGAGGACGATCGATTCGGCGTGAATCGAAGCAAAGCGAGCGATTCCCCGAATCGGGGCATGACAAGTTGGTATCAGAACACGGTTTAGAATCCTCGGATTTCAAAAATATTTTTCAAAAAAGGAAGTCTTTATGCAAATTTTCTCGATTGATGGTGTCGATAGCGCTGGCAAGAAATAATGTTCCATACAATAAGCCCATAAATATTTTATGAGTGCTAATGGAATTATTTCTTTGTTGTAGAATGACTAAGGGTGATAGCTCAAAGACGAATTCATCGTCGGACCCGATTGAGAAACTGATTAAGCAAATGGAGGCTCAGAGGAAGCAGAGCGAAGCTCAACATTGCGCGCTACAAGAGCATCTTCAGTATCAGTTTCAGGAGCAGCTGGACGCTCAACAATAACAAGTGGATAGTCTAACTCAGATTGTCACCAAGTTGGCGGCCGATTCCAATGTTTCTGCAAAGGCCACAGCAACCGAGACCGTGGAAGTACCGACAGAGAAATCTGAGATACCGACACGGAAGAGAACGAGCTTCAAGTTCTCTGAATTTAAGAGTTGCGACCCGTCTGAATTTAATGGGAAAGAGGAGCTAGATGAGGTGTTGGGCTTCTTGAACACACTGGAGGGCTATTTCGAATGTTAGAGATTCAGGGCAGTAAGAGAGTGGAGTGTACCACTGTACAACTTCGTCTCAAGGCCCAGGAATGGTAGATTTCGCAGAGACAGGCACTTTGCAGAAATAGTCAGGATATAAAGATATCTTGGGAGGCCTTCAAGCAGGCTTTCATTACTCAATTCATTCCACCCGCTGTCCAACAACAAAAAGAGAATGAGTTCATTGCACTTCGACAAGGCAGTATGTCAGTGCATGACTATGAGACAGAGTTTTTGAAAAGAGTCGCATTCGCTGGATACATGGTACCGAATGACGATGCCAAGCAAAGAAGATTTGTACAAGGCTTGAATGAGGGCTTGGAGCGGAATGTTCTAAGTCGGAAGTGTACGTCATACAGAGAGGCGTACGAAACATCTCTCGAGATGGAGAGATTTCATCGATCGACTAGTCGTGGGACGACACAGAACTACCAAGGCAATAACCAGAAACGACCTTGGTCGACGGGAAGAAATGACGCACCTAAGCGTCACAACACAGGGGATAACAAGGGACCTCAGTAGCAGTTGCCACGTTGTAATAAATGCAACAGGTGGGGGCAAAAAACTGAGGACTGTCGTGCTGGATGTTTCAAATGTGGAGGTATAGGCCACAGGGCAGTTGATTGTAGAGGCAGAGGAAACAATCAGTATCGTGGGCATAACAATAATCAGAACTGGGGCCAACATAACAACCAAAATCGTGGCCAAGCGCCACTAGCCTTGCCAGCTCCAACTGGGAATGCACCGAATCAACAAGGTAGCCAAGTAAGGGTTTATGCCTTGACTCAAGCAGAGGCCCAGACCGTAGAGAATGTTATAACAGGTATGTTGCTGTACAAAGGCATACCTGCAAGAGTACTTTTTGATTCTGGTGCTACTCATTGCTTTATCTCTTCTGATTTTGCAACGGAAAATAAATTTTGTATGACTCAACTAAAGACAGCTTTGTGTGTTAGTACTCCTTCGGGAGTAGATATACCTGCAACTTTGATTTGCAGGGACGGCTACATTAAGATTGGAGGCAAGACTTTATCTTTGGAACGCAATTGTACTCGACATCAAAGAGTACGATATCATATTGGGAATGGACTGGCTCAGCGCCTGTCATGCAACGATCGACTGTACGGATAAGAGAGTTGTGTTTCGCCTACCTGGAGAAACAGAGCTCTCTTACTCGTGCGGTTCGGCGTTCCAAGGACCTATGGTGATATCGACAGTTACAGCAAGGCACATGCTGTATTCGGGGTGTAAAGGCTTTCTCGCTTCTGTCCAAGATACTCGAATGAAGAGTGTAGGCTCGAATTAGACCAAAATTGTGGCAGAGTTCCCGATGTGTTTTCGGACGAGATACCTGGGATGCCGCCGGATAGAGAAATTGAATTCACAATTGACACATTTTCGGATACTCGTCCGATATCCAAGGCGCCATACAGGATGGCTCCGACAGAATTGAAGGAACTAAAGGTGCAGCTACAAGAATTACTAGATCGGGGATACATTCGCCCAAGTGTATCTCCATGGGGAGCTCCAGTTCTGTTTGTAAAGAAGAAGGATGGGACGATGCGGCTATGCATCGATTACAGAGAACTGAATAAGGCAACCATCCGTAACAAATATCCCTTACCAAGAATAGATAATCTGTTCGATCAGCTACAAGGGGCGACCGTGTTTTCTAAAATTGATCTTCGTTCAGGATATCACAAATTAAAGATCAGACCCGAGGATGTCCCTAAGTCAGCATTCCGTACAAGATACGGACACTATGAGTTTTTTGTCATGCCATTCGGCTTGACTAATGCTCCAGCAGCCTTTATGGATTTAATGAATGGAGTGTTTCGACCGTCCTTAGACAAGTTTGTTGTTGTGTTCATCGATGACAACTTGATCTACTCAAAGGACAGGGAGACTCATGTCGGACACTTGAGAGAAGTACTTCAGACGCTGCAAGACAACCAGCTCTATGCAAAACTAAGCAAGTACGAATTTTGGATGAACAGCGTGTCGTTCCTTGGATATGTTGTTTCGACGGAAGGTGTTGCCGTCGACCCAAAGAAGATTGAGGCAGTCGTGGACTGGAAGCAGCCGATATCAGCTAGTGAGATACAAAGTTTCCTTGGTTTAGTCGGGTACTACCGTAGATTTGTGAAAGACTTTTCGAGAATTGCATCGCCTTTGACTCGCCTAACTCAGAAGGGAGTCGCATTTAAGTAGATCGATGACTGTGAGAGTAGTTTCCAAGAACTCAAGCAGCGGCTCGTCACAGCTCCAATTTTAGCACTTCCGGAAGGCTCTGAGGGATTTCAGATCTACAGTGACGCGTCGGGACTTGGTTTGGGATGTGTTCTCATGCAACATGGGAAGACAATATCTTATGCTTCGAGACAACTCAAACAGCATGAGAAGAATTACCCAACACATGATTTGGAACTGGCGGCGATTGTGTTTACGTTGAAATTATGGCGACACTATCTCTATGGTGTGTCCTGCGAGATCTTCACGGATCACAAAAGCCTGAAATACATATTCACACAAAAGGAATTGAATTTAAGGCAGCGACGTTGGTTAGAATTGATCAAAGATTATGACTTGACAATCTCTTACATGCCGGGTAAAGGAAACGTGGTAGCTGATGCCTTGAGTCGAAAATTTGTTGGATCCCTAACAATAGCAAAAGAGGTACTACGAGATCTTAAAGAGATGGGCATCGAGTTCAGGATCCGTCCGCAGAATGTGCAGTTGGCTCAGTTACAACTTGAGCCGAGTCTCCAGGGAAGGATTAAGATTGCTCAGAAGGATGACCCATTTCTGTAGAAGATACGCGAGTTGATTATAGCAGAAAAGGCGTCGGACTTTACCGTTGAAGATGACACTATTCGTGTCAATGGGAGATTGTGCGTCCCTAAGGATGAGAATATCAGGAAGGAAATACTGACCGAGGCTCATTTCGCGAAGTATTCCTTGCATCCGGGAAGCACGAAAATGTATAAGGATCTATGCTCAACTTTTTGGTGGCATGGTATGAAGAAGGATGTGGCGTTATTCATGTCACAATGCATGGATTGTCAGCGTGTGAAGGCCGAACATCAATGGCCAGGCGGAGAATTATAAAATTTGGCTATTCCACTGTGGAAGTGGGATAATATCTGTATGGATTTTATCGTCGGCTTGCCAAGAACTCAGAAGAGAAATGATGCGATTTGGGTTATCGTGGATAGGTTAACCAAGTCGGCACATTTCATTCCAATAAAAGTTACGTGGGGCGTAGAACGGTTGGCTCAGATCTACATAAATGAAATCGTCCGATTACATGGGGTGCCAGCTTCTATAGTGTCGGATAGAGACGGAAGATTCTTGTCGCAATTTTGGATAAGTCTGCACTCGGCTATGGGCACAAAGTTGAACTTCGGTACATCTTACCATCCGCAGACTGATGGTCAGACAGAGAGGGTAAATCAGATTCTTGAAGATATGTTGAGATTGTGCGTTCTGGATTCAAAGACAAATTGGGACATGCATCTCGTATTGGCAGAATTTGCCTATAACAACAGTTATCAGGCAAGTATTCAAATGGCCCCGTACGAAGCCTTGTATGGACGAAAATGTCGATCACCGATATGCTGGGATGAAGTCGGTGAACGGCAAGTGCTCAGACCAGAACTTGTGGAACAGGCCGTCGAGAGGGTTCGCTTAATTCGAGAAAGACTTAGCGTTGCTCAAAGTCGACAGAAGAGTTATGCAGACGTACATCGACGACCTTTGGAATTTGCGGCAGGAGATCATGTCTTCTTGAAGGTCACGCCCATGCGAGGTGTGATACGGTTTGGAATGAAAGAAAAGCTAAGCCCGAGATTTGTTGGACCCTTCGAGATTTTGGAGAAGGTAGCTTCAGTGGCTTATCGACTTGCACTACCTCCAGCTCTGGCTGATGTGCACAATGTCTTCCATGTATCCTAATTGTGTAAGTACGTGCATGATCCAAGCCATGTAGTGAATTTCGATCAGCTACAGCTGAGCGCTGACCTATCCTACACTGAAGAGCCTGTCCAGATTTTGGACAGGAAAGAGAAAGTTTTACGGAATCGGACAGTATCCCTGGTCAACGTGCTCTGGCGGAACCATGCTGTAGAGGAGTCGACATGGGAATTAAAGGAAGAGATGCGGGTGAAATACCCTTCGCTGTTTGGTAATTTTGAGGTAGGACTTTTGCTTTAAGTTTCGAGGATGAAACTTTTTCTTAGTGGTATATTATGTAGTGTCCCGCTCCTAGCGGTTCACTATGTAAGGCTTGTGGCTTGGCTAACTTGGTCGAAACCGAGTATTGGAGAAACTTACCGTCGGCACCGAATCGATCACGGACAAGTGCATAAGAACCTTTCCAACTAATGGATTGGTTTCTCTTGAAATGCGTCCAAGAGTTTTCTCTGGATGTTTTGCTGCTAGTTTTGTTGCTTGATTTTGATGGATGCTTTTCTGAATGGTTTTCGATGATTTGATTCTTGCTCGTTTTCATCGATTTGCATAGCATTCATTCTTGAGAATTCTGAGAGAAGAGAACACAATAAGACGGATTATTAACCAAACTTTTGGTGCCAATGCAGACTGACGTGTGACGGAAGGCTAAGCGTGCAAGTGTTCCTCTTTCTCTCGACGATTCTCTAATTTGGTGAGTGTAGATCTCTGTGGTGGTATTGTCCCTCTCGCTATTCCTTCATGCCAACTAAATAATTGTCTTGCAACATCCGTTGATCGATATCAAGTTGCTAAATGCCACAAGTCAATACCACTAAGAAGCTAGAGATTGAACATTGAACATTGAAATGAATGCTAGTCCCTTGAACATTGAAAGAATTGATTACACTGTGAACAACATTGAGATTGTGCTTGTCGCTTGAACATTGAATTGAGATAATTGATGCCTATGATGATGAGATATAAAATGTAGGGAATAAACATGTTGCTTAGTACATAATATTCTATGCACACAATATTTATCGAGTCGGACACACATTCGCATGACCATAGATTTACTTGTATACAAGGATTTCCTCGAACGGTACCTGCGGGGGTGGGATCGAGTCGGCCTAGGAGGAATTAGTGCTTTGGTAGCACGGTATCGGAACCTTCATTCGGGCTCGCAACCCGGTGAATGGTCAACCGCATACCAATATGAAGTCCTATATGGCACGTCGACATGGTGCACAACCACCAGTGGTCATGTTGTAAGGATGTATGCTAATCAATGTCTTATGCAGGGGCGGTAAGTATATTATTATTATCCTGTATCTTATGTAGAAAAGCTGGATTCGGCCAATGGTAAAGTAAACATGGTTTATTCCATGTTACATTTATTGTGATTTGCTCTTAATGTTTTCTGTCCCTAATAAGTTCATATCTTTAAAATGCTTGTCATTAATAAAATATTGGTTTAGCTGAGTGGGCCAATGGGGCTCACCAGCGCATTGTTATAATGTGTTGACCCCTCCTCCACAGGTACTGGAGAAGGCTCAGGCGCACGTCCGAATTAAAGCTTTCTGAACTGTTGTTTCCTTTCAAGTTGTTTTCCCTAAAAGACGTACAAAGTATTACGGAGTTTTCAAGGATAGCTGCTTATATTTTAAAGTACTAAAGGGGCATGATGTATGGAACAGGAAATTATTTCATGGCAGCCTATCAGTTGTACTTCTTTTCATGAATCAATGTAGCCGAAATGGCATTTCAAATATTATCGAGAAAAGTTGTATTCTGACTACAATTATGAATAAAATGAGTATTTCTTCTTCCTATATTGTGCCTCAATGTTTTCGCAACTGTGGCTTATTTTCAAATGTTTCAAAGTGATATAAATGTGCATGTTCTAGCCTTGTACAAGTGCAACTCCAGACTTTTACGGCATCACGCCTTAGCGAGGACGATCGATTCGGCGTGAATCGAAGCAAAGCGAGCGATTCCCCGAATCAGGGCGTGACACTGATGGCAGCAGCTCCACTACTCTATTCATCTTTCGATTTTGGATTCAATCGTCAAAGGAGGCACCAAGAGAGTATTTATAGAGGAGAGTGGAAGCCCTAACCCTAATCATGGCCACCTACTAATTATGAAAAGATATGAACTAATAATAGAAGATTTAACTGCATTAAATTCAAATCACACAAAAGATGGATCTGAATTATTATTCAGTCTTTCCATAATCGCTCAAATCTTTTAAACAGTCTGATTATGCGCCAACAGTGCCCACATGCCTAACAACACATCAGCCCATGCGCCTGTGTGCGTAGCCGCTTAGCAGCGCAAGCGTACAGCCCCGCATGCGCTCAAGGCTAGCAGCGTATGCGCGTAAACTCATATACAGGCATAGCCCGCACAAGACCAGGGTGCCAACAAAGAGCCACTTCTCGCCCTTGAGCTCGAGTCGCTAAGCCCCTTCGGGACTTAGCTCCTAAGCATGACAAAAAGCATAAATGCTTCCTTGTGAAGTTAATCATATTTCTACTAGAAAAATACCCCCACATGGCACCCATATTCCCCACCACATCCTATGTGCACATCTAAACACAAGCAAAGCTTTATAATGAGATACTCACTCCATGTTATGAGCAATGTGGGACTATTTTTCTAGTCACAAAGGCAAAACACCAACCTGTTGTCCTTCAATACATCTGACAAAATGTATTACGTTTTGTAATTTTTATAAACTTATTTTTATATAGTCCATTTCTCCTAAATTAATTTCGTTATAAGAATTTTTCTGTAAATTAAATCCTTGCTAAGAAGACACACATCAAAAGACATTTTTATGCAAGGATGTCTTTTTGATGGCCGTATTCTCTGGTTTCAATTTCCTAATTACTATTTTCAATAAATACGTCATTCGAATTGGTATGTTTATTCTTTTCTAATAAATTTTCTAAACTTTGTGCTGTGTTGGCAGGATTTCATAAAAATTTTGAGTGGCACCCCACTTGATTTACCCTTATTTAAGGTGCACCCCACCACTTTACACAAATGAATAATACCTTCCACTTTTGACGGATTCCGTCCATGTTGGTCGGTCAACTGGGTTGACTTAATTTTTTTGACAAAAATACCCCCGTATTGTCTTCTTCCCCGTGTCTCTCGCCACTGCACCCCCCGACCTCGCCGACGCCCCCGCCCGACCTCACCGCTGCCACCTCCTCTTCCCGACCTCGCCGCCCCCTCCCCTGACCGCCACAACCCCCCTCTCCTCTCCCCATCACCACCACCACCATCACAAATACCCTGTGAGCACCCTAAATTTCGGGCTAATTTTTTTCATTTTATTTTATTTTATTTTCTGATTGATTGGTTTGATAAATAATTTATTCTATATTTTTCCTTAAGTGTACTTTCCCATGCCTTTGATAATTGGAGTGTCAGGGATGTTCAACTCTGGAAATCTTCTTTACGAGTTTTGGAGTGGACAGGATTACCTTCATAATGGTATATAGTCCCATCCGAACTTGTTCCCTTGTGCTCTTTTTGCTTCGCAGAACTTCGGGTCGATTTAGACTATTTGTTTATTAATTAATTTTCCCACTCTTTTCCTTGATCATTTTTAGCACGTTACCGTGACTATTAATTTGGGAACGCAAGACCAGTCAGTTTCTTGAAACCAACTTCTTATGCTTGATCTACTCGAGACGCTCGTCACCCATGACCTTCGTGTCCCACTCAGACACGCCTCCTTGTGCTCCATTTGCTTCGCACAACTTTCCCGACACATGACCCGATTTTATTTCACCCCACGGTGTCACATTTATTTTCCAACTTGATTTGTGGGTCCCCTGTCGACCAAAACCTGTCAGCCCCAACTATGGACATGGCCCACATTGAGCCTACTGCTCGTCAGCCACTTGTGCCCCATTTATTGGAATCCTCATGTGCTACTTATTTGTACATGATCATCAACGCCTAATTTTTAATTCGATTTTTGCACAATGTTCGATTTTGACCCAATCCGGCTCCACCGAGTCCAGTCCAGCTTTTTGTTACCCTCCATCGGGACACCCTCATTTTTTCGTGTCCAAAATAATATTTAATACCCTGTTACCTATTTCAATATTTATCGGAATTTTTCATTTATTCAAATTCCCATTGGAATGGCCAATTTCCCTACTTTTAACCTTAGCCACTTGATTTCTACAAATAAATCCTAACCATTAATTTTCCCTCACACTCACAAATTTCCCTCTCCAGCATGTGGCCGGCCCTAACAATTTTGTAGAGAGAATCTCTCTCTCTCTCTCTCTCTCTCTCTCTCTCTCTCTCTCTTTTCATTTATTATTATCCTTATCTATCTCTCTCTCTTTCACTTTTTCTAAACATAACAAACCACAACTTCACCACAACTCCTACAGCAGTGAACCCGACCCCCTCCTCCTTCACTCGACTTCCTCCTCCTCACCCCTGGCCGTCGGCCACCCCACTCCACCGACGGCAACCTCCCACAGCTCCTTCCTCCTCCCTACACTCAGCCGCCACTACCACTTAAATCTACAACCGAGCAACCACCTCATCCGTGCTCCGCCGCCACCACCCTCGCGGCCTCACGCCGCCGCCATGCCCGTAGTTGCACGCCACCCCACCGCACCTAGCCGGTCGGACCTGGGCGTGCAGCCCTGCGCACAGCCACGCGTACCAGGGGCGCACAGCAGCAGAGAACGACAGCACATCGGCGCCCTCGTCGCGTGCGCACGAGCGCGTGCAGCGCTCCGCCGGCCACGCACCACCGTGGCCGTGCCCCCTCGCGGTGGGCGATCACCGGGGACCCCCCTGGGTCTTCCACCTCGCTCCCCGGTGCGACGTATAGGCGATTCGTGCGTTTTGCCCGACGTCTCGTCGTGACGAGCTCGGGAACGTAGCTGAAACGTTGCCCCGTCGTAGCAACTTCGTGCGTGATTTTCCGGAAATCCGACCGTTGGATCGGCGATTTCTTCGCTCCGTCGCAATCTCGGTATATCCACCTTCATCCCTGTCAATTTTCATCCGTTAATTTTATTGTTTGATACATAAAAACCGGCCACCAAGTTGACCGTTTAAATTGTATTAAATTTGGACAGTTTCGCGGGGCCAACTTCGTCAGCTTGTATCTCCTCCACCGCAGCTCCGTTTGGCGTGCTACCAGTTCCAGTGTGAAGCTGGTATAACCCTCTTACTCTTCCTCCAGTTTTGTTTCATTGTGAGCTTGTTTGATTGGTTGAATTCGACGCCAAAGTTGGTCGTCCGAATTCGTAATTTCCAACTTATAAAATTCTATTTTTGAACACGGGACTCCAGATTTCATTTCTGACACCACCAGTAGACTTGTGGCGTCGTTCTGGCATGTTTTCATATAAAATTTGTTAGATTTGGAGAACGTTGGCCCGGGCACATTTTTCGGTACAAAACGGGTCCCACTTTCTGGGTCAACGGGACTTTTTGACGCCGGCTCATCGGAATCCAATTCCGGATATACCGTTTAGTTCGTATCATCATTCTGGACTCGTTGACATATAATTTGCTAGGTTTTGGTGGACATTGGGTCTGGCACGTATTTCGGTGCAAGTCGGATACCAATATCCGGGTCAACGGGTCATTTTGAGATCGGCTCATCGGAATCCAATTCCAGAGATACTGTTGAGTTTGTATCATCATTCTGGACTCGTTGACAGATAGTTTGCTGAGTTTTGATAACTTTGGCTCCGGCACGTATTTCCGTGCAAACCGGAATTCCAAGTTCTAGTCAACGGGCCAAATGGAGATCGGGTCAACGGAATCTAATTCTGGAGATACCGTTGGGTTCGTATCGACATTCTGATTTCGTGGACATATAATTTGTTATATTTTGTATACTTGTTTTCTTGCACTTTTTTGGTGCAAAACGGCTCCGACACGGACACCGTTTTGACCCGAAATTACCTTTTTGCCCTTGTGTCCAAATTGGACCGTTGGGTAGGCTATCCTAGCTAATTTGACCATTCTGGACACGTTGGCGATGTTCATTTCATCGTCCGACAATGTTTGTTGATAATTTCTCTGAGCTTAACCTTTTTATAATTAATTAATAATTAATTTATATAATGTTCGTATTTCGGGATTAGTACAACGAAACTGAGATCAGCCAATTCCAGTGATCTCACATCGCTGAAATTAATAAGTTGGACACGTGGATCACTATAATAAGATTATCAACCTTACCGATAATCTTCTTATCTCGATTTGCGTGTCGTAAGTTTCGACGTACAAATAACGAAGTACACTTTATATTAGACTAGAATTGACCCTGTTTGACCAGAGTTGACCAGTTGACCCAAAGTCAACTGTAAGTCAACACTTGACCTAGTTTGACTAGATTATTGATCGGAGTCGACTTAGAGTTGTTTTGACTTAGAAGAACCTAGAATAATGTAGATTGATTATAGAGATTCATTTATTTTCAACTTGAACACCTTGTAACCTGTGTTGCTTTAAATAGGACTCTGTGGCTTCAGTGGGACCCCCCTATACTTATCAGCTGTTCAGGTTATCGAGGCGAGTACATTCTCTGATCATTTTATACCATATTTAGGATTATATTTCCTTCTTTAGACTATCTTACTTGATGCTGACACGTTGGATCACGGATTGGTACTATATGGATCCCTTCATGAGATGTTATCCCTCTCGGGAGCATCAGATACTTTTGTCATGTGTGTTTCACTTACATCACGTATCATATGCTTCTATCATCATGAATCTTCGAGAATCAGCTAGTGACTCATGTACCCTCATGATCACCGAGCCTTCACGAATCAATTCATGAATCACCCTTTATGGGCAACGTAGTATAATCATGAATCTTAACGTAACATGAACGGATCCTTGTGTATTGATTGGGGATGGGGGAGTATAAGTGAACATGTGAATAAATCCAAGTAGTGTAATCATGAATCAATTTCCAGTAGTGTAATCATGAATCAGTCCTTAGCCATTCACATGTTTATACAGTACTCTGAATCACTAGCACTGTCTCTCTTTATATATATCATAGATATTTACTTACAGTCTCTCTTTTTACGTTATGCTATTTCTTCAGATCCTGTATTTTATTCTCTAGCATGATTATATTTTCTTTCCTGCTATGACTTGTTGAGATGTATTGTGCTCGCTCCTGTCCTGACTGGACCTGTTGATAAATTTTACAGATAGCCTGGAGGTTGCCTGCTAGCCTAGAGGAGACAGTAGAGGTTGCATAGATAGCTAGGGTTTTTGCTTATAGTTTATTTTCAGTCATCTTGAGTTGTATTTATGGATTACTGTATTTGGGTTTTGAGATGTATTCTGAGTTTGTATCTTAGACACTTAGACTTCTATCTGTTGTATATCTTTTCGATTTCATGTTTTATCTATCTTCCTTTATGCTCTATCTTAGATGTGATTGAGTTTACATTCTGCTATGTCACCCCCATTCGGGGAGTATAAACTGTTTAGTATTATACTGTTAGATGCATTGAGACCTAGGACAGCGTTCTACCGTCGACACTGCGGCGTAGGCTGGGCGTTGTTACGTTCTCGTGCCCTAACTCTAGGGTGCGGGTCGTGACACGTTTTTAGTGGTGGTCCATGCAGGTCGAGACTAAAAGTGTAGTGGTATTCGAACTAGAGTACCACTACAGCCTGTAGTAGGATTAAGATATATTTTGAAGGTACTCAATCACAGTTAGGACCCTTGAGAGATTCCCGGGACGACCCTTGAGAATCTTATTTCAACTTCGATTTAAAAACTCTTCTTCCCTAGAATTGATTTATCTTTACTTTCTATTGTTGAATTTGATTTTTGATGGATATTTGTTGAATTTGAGTTTGTATTTATTGATTTTGATGAAAGATTGTTGAATTTTGAAAGTTGATGATAGCTGTTGCATCCGAGTTTGTATTTTGATGGATTTTTGTTCATTTTGAATTTTGATGTTCGTTGATAAATTTGATTTGATTTTTTGGGTATTCATTGTTAATTTAATTTAATTTTTGTCAAAATGAAATTATATGGGCTAGGTCATCTAAGTTTGGAATCTTGTCTTCTACAGTCATATTAGCCAGCATGGTGAGGACATATAGTCTGACTTGGATATATTTCTCGGGTGTGGGAATTTAAGGTTTTCGCAGCCAAGCTAGCAGCACCGCGAAAATGTTAAATACCATGATTTTAGAGATATGTGCATAAGTCAAGGGCTCTGTGATTATCGTAGCCTTGCTTACTAGTATGACGAGGATTTAGAGTACCATGACTTTGGATAGACGCATATAATTATCAGATTGTACCTTAAATATTTTGAACATGTTTTCTCTACTTTTGTTCAGTCATTCAAAAAAAAGAATTATTATTTGTTTGTTTGTCTAGTTTTCTATTATTTAACTCAGGAGTAAGTTTAATTGGTTTTATAAACCTTGTGTAATTTCTTGCTATGAGTTTTTCATAATACAATGAATCGATGATTTTGTTAGACTTTATCTTGAATTTGATATTTTAACTCTGGATTTCAAAATGGTTCCTTCTTTAAACAGATAAGCAAAACAGATTTTATCGTTATTCTTTCTTGCTATTTTTCTTGTATTCGATAATAATAAAGCTGTCTTGATTACGTCAATCACCTGCTTGCAATCTTGGTAGGGATCTAAATGTTAGTCTTAACGTAGAATTATTTTTTTGGGACATGAGAATATATGAGTATATTTATATAACAGACACTTTGCCTAACACGTATGCATGCTACACTTGATTTTTCCACATATCTAGATACATATTAATATGTTGTTGATGTTAATTTCCAACCCCAATATTCCTGGTTTTCTGTTTTTTTTCCCAGTTTAAAGTCATAATTCAAATATAGGTTACATGTTGTTAGTTTTGCTTACATAACTGCACTTGCATGATATCTACAAGGTTTCAATTTTTAGAGAAATTGGTTAAGTTATGTTAAATTGTCCAATCTGAGACTGCATCCATAATAACCCTTAATACTGAATTCCAAATGTTTAGTTTAAATTGCTGTCTTATTTTCTTAAATATAATGTTTAAAGCTGTGCACATTGTTGTATGTAGGGATAAAATGTTAGGATTTATATTCTTACATGTTAGTCTGTGATAAATATTGAGTTGGTTTTGATGTTGAATTTTATCAAAATCCTGAAAACTGAATACATGTTAACATTTTTACATTGATTTCAAATGTTCAGTTCGATTTCAGATTTAACATGTAATATTGACTGTATGCGTAGATAAACGTATTGATAGTATGTTAGGGTCTCATTTCCATCATGTTAGGATGTATTGGGAGCATTGAGATTAGTCGTGATGTTTTAAAACCCCTAAATTTTGAAATTGCATTATGTTAATATTATACTTGTTAAAATGTTAGCTCATTTCAAATTTGTATGTAAATGCTGAACTAAAACCTGGTTTAACTTTTTAATACTAAGCTATAGCCCTGTACAAGGACACACACACACACTCTAACATAGTATATACTGTCATTTAACCTTACCCTTCCCCTCTATGTTATGATTATATATATCTAAAAGGATATATATAGAGTTTATGCATACATGTTATAATATATATAAATACATAGCTAAGTCTCTACCTTTTTATATATATATGGTTAGCTATGCATGTTATGATTAAATAAGTTGCGTGTTGCGTGTTGTGGATTGTTTAACCAATATGCCATGATGAGTGTAACTTGATAGCCGTTGTTTTGAAATCCAAATCCTCATATACACTTTCATGCATACTCACGTACACACACGCCTACTATCTAACCGTATGAACATGTTCCCATACACATGATGCTCGTTTTCCCTCTCTAACGCTCTCTCTGTATATATATTGTGATTGGATTTCAATGCAAGTGACTTTCAATTCTTTAACTTGTGATTTTGATTTTCTTGGGATAGTACTTTTTCGGATGATTGGTAGTTACCTTCCTTTATTTTTTGATGAGTACCAGTTATCATATAGGATGGTAGACCGCCTTACAGTTTTGATGATTTGTTATTTCTGTATCTTTTCTATTTTAGCAACCTGGATTGCTTGTGTGTTTTGATACCCTATGACCCTTTCGGTTAGCATGACTAGTATACCTAGATGAGACTTCACTGTCACCGTATGCCATGACCCTGTATGCCGTTCTTTTTTTTTGATGGTATGATTTGTTTAAGTTCTGGGACTTGATTGTGGGGGTTTGACCTAGAAGGAGTATGGACATTTTAATTTCGAGGACGAAATTTTTATAAGGTGGGTAGGATGTGAGCACCCTAAATTTCGGGCTAATTTTTTTCATTTTATTTTATTTTATTTTCTGATTGATTGGTTTGATAAATAATTTATTCTATATTTTTCCTTAAGTGTACTTTTCCATGCCTTTGATAATTGGAGTGTCAGGGATGTTCAACTCTGGAAATCTTCTTCACGAGTTTTGGAGTGGACAGGATTACCTTCATGATGGTATATAGTGTCCCATCCGAACTTATTTCCTTGTGCTCTTTTTGCTTCGCAGAACTTCGGGTCGATTTAGACCATTTATTTATTAATTAATTTTCCCACTCTTTTCCTTGATCATTTTTAGCACGTTACCGTGACTTTTAATTTGGGAACGCAAGACCAGTCAGTTTCTTGAAACCAACTTCTTATGCTTGATCTATTCGAGACGCTCGTCACCCATGACCTTCGTGTCCTACTCAAACACGCCTCCTTGTGGTCCATTTGCTTCGCCCAACTTTCCCGACACGTGATCCGATTTTATTTCACCCCACGGTGTCACATTTATTTTCTAACTTGATTTGTGGGTCCCCTGTCGACCAAAACCTGTCAGCCCCAACTATGGACATGGCCCACATTGAGCCTACTGCCCGTCAGCCACTTATGTCCCATTTATTGGAATCCCTATGTGCTACTTATTTGCACATGATCATCAACGCCTAATTTTTAATTCGATTTTTGCACAATGTTCGATTTTGACCCAATCCGGCTCCACCGAGTCCAGTCCAGCTTTTTGTTACCCTTCATCGGGACACCGTCATTTTTTCGTGTCCAAAATAATATTTAATACCCTGTTACCTATTTCAATATTTATCAGAATTTTCCATTTATTCAAATTCCCATTGGAATGGCCAATTTCCCTACTTTTAACCTTAGCCACTTGATTTCTACAAATAAATCCTAACCATTAATTTTCCCTCATACTCACAAATTTCCCTCTCCAGCATGTGGCCGGCCCTAACAATTCTGTAGAGAGAATCTCTCTCTCTCTCTCTCTCTCTCTCTCTCTCTCTCTCTCTCTCTTTTCATTTATTATTATCCTTATCTATCTCTCTCTCTTTCACTTTTTCCAAACATAACAAACCACAACTTCTCCACAACTCCTACAGCAGTGAACCCGACCCCCTCCTCTTTCACTCAACTTCCTCCTCCTCACCCCTGGCTGTCGGCCACCCCACTCCACCGACGGCAACCTCCCACAGCTCCTTCCTCCTCCCTACACTCAGCCGCCACCACCACTTAAATCTACAACCGAGCAACCACCTCATCCGCGCTCCGCCGCCACCACCCTCGCGGCCTCACGTCGCCGCCATGCCCGCAGTTGCGCGCCACCCCGCCGTGCCTAGCCGGTCGGACCTGGGCATGCAGCCCTGCGCACAGCCGCGCGCACCAGGGGCGCACAGCAGCAGAGAACGGCAGCACATCGTCGCCCTCGTCGCATGCGCACGAGCGCGTGCAGCGCTCCGCCGGCCACGCACCATCGTGGCCGTGCCCCCCTGCGGTGGGCGATCACCGGCGACCCCCCTGGGTCCGCCACCTCGCTCCCCGGTGCGACGTATAGGCGATTCGTGCGTTTTGCCCGACGTCCCGTCGTGACGAGCTCGGGAACGAAGCTGAAACGTCGCCCCATCGTAGCAACTTCGTACATGATTTCCCGAAAATCCGACCGTTGGATCGGCAATTTCTTCGCTCCGTCGCAATCTCGGTATATCCACCTTCATCCATGTCAATTTTCATCCGTTAATTTTATCGTTTGATACATCAAAACCGGCCACCAAGTTGCCCGTTTAAATTGTATTAAATTTGGACAGTTTCGCGGGGCCAACTTCGTCAGCTTGTATCTCCTCCACCATAGCTCCGTTTGGCGTACTACTAGTTCCGGTGCGAAGCTGGTATAACCCTCTTACTCTTCCTCCAGTTTCGTTTCATTGTGAGCTTGTTTGATTGGTTGAATTCGACGCCAAAGTTGGTCGTCCGAATTCGTAGTTTCCAACTTATAAAATTCCATTTTTGAACACGGGACTCCAGATTTCATTTCTGACACCACCAGTAGTCTTGTGGCGTCGTTCTTGCATGTTTTCATATAAAATTTGTTAGATTTGGAGAAGGTGGGCCCGGGCACGTTTTTCGGTGCAAAACGGGTCCCACTTTCTGGGTCAACGGGACTTTTTGACGCCGGCTCATCGGAATCCAATTCCGGATATACCGTTGAGTTCGTATCGTCATTCTGGACTCGTTGACATATAATTTGCTAGGTTTTGGTGGATATTGGGTCTGGTACGTATTTCGGTGCAAGTCGGATACCAATATCCGGGTCAACGGGTCATTTTGAGATCGGCTCATCGGAATCCAATTCCGGAGATACCGTTGAGTTCGTATCATCATTCTGGACTCGTTGACAGATAGTTTGCTGAGTTTTGAGAATTTTGGCTCCGGCACATATTTCCGTGCAAACCGGAATTCCAAGTTCTGGTCAACGGGCCAAATGGAGATCGGATCAACGGAATCCAATTCTGGAGATACCGTTGGGTTCGTATCGACATTCTGATTTCGTGGACATATAATTTGTTATATTTTGTATACTTGTTTTTTTGCACATTTTTCGGTGCAAAACGGCTCCGATACGGACACCGTTTTGACCCGAAATTACCTTTTTGCCCTTGTGTCCCAATTGGACCGTTGGGTAGGCTATCCTAGCTAATTTGACCATTCTGGACACGTTGGGGATGTTCATTTCATCGTCCGACAATGTTTGTTGATAATTTCTCTGAGCTTAACCTTTTTATAATTAATTAATAATTAATTCATATAATGTTCGTATTTCGGGATTAGTACAACGAAACTGAGATCAGCCAATTCCAGTGATCTCACATCGCTGAAATTGACAAGTTGGACACGTGGATCACTATAATAAGATTATCAACCTTACTGATAATCTTCTTATTTCGATTTGCGTGTCGTATGTTTCGACGTACAAATAACGAAGTACACTTTATATTAGACTAGAATTGACCCTGTTTGACCAGAGTTGACCAGTTGATCCAAAGTCAACTGTAAGTCAACACTTGACCTAGTTTGACTAGATTATTGACCGGAGTCGACCTAGAGTCATTTTGACTTAGAAGAACCTAGAATAATTAGGCCTGTCAATGGTAGCTTATTGGTCGGATATTGGCATTACCATATCCGAACCATTAACTATCGGATATATCCGATAACTATCCAATATCCGTTCGGATATAAGTTTTGGCTACCATATCCGTTACCGATAATTTTAACGGATATCGGATAATATCCGAACCAATAAGATTACTAAAAAAATATTAAAAATGAGAAGAAAAAAAATTAGAACCAGTAGATTTTGTCAAGAAACAACAGATCCACATTGAAACGACATATTTTGTCAAGAAACAACCGAAACAATAGATTTTCGGCTGAATCCTGAATTCCTGATGGCCCAATATATTTTAAATTTATTAAATAATTTAAATATTATTGGTTCGGATATTATTGGTTCGGATATGACACTTACCGTATCCGCATCCGATATCCGATAAATATCCGATATGATATCCGAATCCGTATCCATATCCGAAATTTCGGATATTTTCGATTCGAATACGGATCGGATACGGATTTTCGGTCTACCATTGACAGGCCTAAGAATAATGTAGATTGATTATAGCGATTCATTTATTTTTAACTTGAACACCTTGTAACCTGTGTTGCTTTAAATAGGACTCTGTGGCTTCAGTGGGACCCCCCCTATACTTATCAGCTGTTCAGGTTATCGAGGCGAGTACATTCTCTGATCATTTCATACCATGTTTAGGATTATATTTCCTTCTTTAGACTATCTTACTTGATGCTGACACGTTGGATCACGGATTGGTACTATATGGATTCCTTCATGAGATGTTATCCCTCTCGGGAGCATCAGATACTTTTGTCATGTGTGTTTCACTTACATCACGTATCATATGCTTCTATCATCATGAATCTTCGAGAATCAGCTAGTGACTCATGTACCCTCATGATCACCGAGCCTTCACGAATCAATTCATAAATCACCCTTTATGGACAACGTAGTATAATCATGAATCATAACGTAACTTGAACGGATCCTTGTGTATTGATTGGGGATGGGGGAGTATAAGTGAACATGTGAATAAATTCAAGTAGTGTAATCATGAATCAATTTCCAGTAGTGTAATCATGAATCAGTCCTTAGCCATTCACATGTTTATGCAGTACTCTGAATCACTAGCACTGTCTCTCTTTATATATATCATAGATATTTACTTACAGTCGCTCTTTTTACATTATGCTATTTCTTCAGATCCTGTATTTTATTCTCTAGCATGATTATATTTTCTTTCCTGCTATGACTTGTTGAGATGTATTGTGCTGGCTCCTGTCCTGACAGGACCTGTTGATAAATTTTACAGATAGCCTGGAGGTTGCCTGCTAGCCTAGAGGAGACAGTAAAGGTTGCATAGATAGCTAGGGTTTTTGCTTATAGTTTATTTTCAGTCATCTTGAGTTGTATTTATGGATTACTGTATTTGGGTTTTGAGATGTATTCTGAGTTTGTATCTTAGACACTTAAACTTCTATCTGTTGTATCTCTTTTCGATTTCATGTTTTATCTATCTTCCTTTATGCTCTACCTTAGATGTGATTGAGTTTACATTCTGCTATGTCACCCCCATTCGGGGAGTATAAACTGTTTATTCTTATACTGTTAGATGTATTGAGACCTAGGACAGCGTTCTACCGCCGACATTGCGGCGTAGGCTGGGCGTTGTTACGTTCTCGTGCCCTAACTCTAGGGTGAGGGTCGTGACACGTTTTTAGTGGTGGCCCATGCAGGTCGAGACTAAAAGTGTAGTGGTATTCAAACTAGAGTACCACTACAGCCTGCAGTAGGATTAAGATATATTTTGAAGGTACTCAATCACAGTTAGGACTCTTGAGAGATTCCCGGGACGACCCTTGAGAATCTTATTTCAACTTCGATTTAAAAACTCTTCTCCCCTAGAATTGATTTATCTTTACTTTCTATTGTTGAATTTGATTTTTGATGGATATTTGTTGAATTTGAGTTTGTATTTATTGATTTTGATGAAAGATTGTTGAATTTTGAAAGTTGATGATAGCTGTTGCATCCGAGTTTGTATTTTGATGGATTTTTGTTCATTTTGAATTTTGATGTTCGTTGATAAATTTGATTTGATTTTTTGGGTATTCATTGTTAATTTAATTTAATTTTTGTCAAAATAAAATTATATGGGCTAGGTCATCTAAGTTTGGAATCTAGTCTTCTACAGTCATATTAGCCAGCATGGTGAGGACATATAGTCGGACTTGGATATATTTCTCGGGTGTGGGAATTTAAGGTTTTCGTAGCCAAGCTAGCGGCACCGCGAAAATGTTAAATACCATAATTTTAGAGATATGTGCATAAGTCAAGGGCTCTGTGATTATCGTAGCCTTGCTTACTAGTATGACGAGGATTTAGAGTACCATGACTTTGGATAGACGCATATAATTATCAGATTGCACCTTAAATATTTTGAACATGTTTTCTCTACTTTTGTTCAGTCATTCAAAAAAAAGAATTATTATTTGTTTGTTTGTCTAGTTTTCTATTATTTAACTCAGAAGTAAGTTTAATTGGTTTTATAAACCTTGTGTAATTTCTTGCTTTGAGTTTTTCATAATACAATGAATCGATGATTTTGTTAGACTTTATCTTGAATTTGATATTTTAACTCTGGATTTCAAAATGGTTCCTTCTTTAAACAGATAAGCAAAACAGATTTTATCGTTATTCTTTCTTGCTATTTTTCTTGTATTCGATAATAATAAAGCTGTCTTGATTACGTCAATCACCTGCTTGCAATCTTGGTAGGGATCTAAATGTTAGTCTTAACGTAGAATTATTTTTTTGGGACATGAGAATATATGAGTATATTTATATAACAGACACTTTGCCTAACACGTATGCATGCTACACTTGATTTTTCCACATATCTAGATACATATTAATATGTTGTTGATGTTAATTTCCAACCCCAATATTCCTGGTTTTCTGTTTTTTTTCCCAGTTTAAAGTCGTAATTCAAATATAGGTTACATGTTGTTAGTTTTGCTTACATAACTGCACTTGCATGATATCTACAAGGTTTCAATTTTTAGAGAAATTGGTTAAGTTATGTTAAATTGTCCAATCTGAGACTGCATGTATATTAACCCTTAATACTGAATTCCAAATGTTTAGTTTAAATTGCTGTCTTATTTTCTTAAATATAATGTTTAAAGCTGTGTACATTGTTGTATGTAGGGATAAAATGTTAGGATTTATATTTTTACATGTTAGTCTGTGATAAATATTGAGTTGGTTTTGATGTTGAATTTTATCAAAATCCTGAAAACTGAATACATGTTAACATTTTTACATTGATTTCAAATGTTCAGTTCGATTTCAGATTTAACATGTAATATTGACTGTATGCGTAGATAAACGTATTGATAGTATGTTAGGGTCTCATTTCCATCATGTTAGGATGTATTGGGAGCATTGAGATTAGTCGTGATGTTTTAAAACCCCTAAATTTTGAAATTGCATTATGTTAATATTACACTTGTTAAAATGTTAGCTCATTTCAGATTTGTATGTAAATGCTGAACTAAAACCTGGTTTAACTTTTTAATACTAAGCTATAACCCTGTACAAGGACACACACACACACACTCTAACATAGTATATACTGTCATTTAACCTTACCCTTCCCCTCTATGTTATGATTATATATATCTATAAGGATATATATAGAGTTTATGCATACATGTTATAATATATATAAATACATAGCTAAGTCTCTACCTTTATATATATATATATGGTTAGCTATGCATGTTATGATTAAATAAGTTGCGTGTTGCGTGTTGTGGATTGTTTAACCAATATGCCATGATGAGTGTAACTTGATAGCCGTTGTTTTGAAATCCAAATCCTCATATACACTTTCATGCATACTCACGTACACACACGCCTACTATCTAACCGTATGAACATGTCCCCATACACATGATGCTCGTTTTCCCTCTCTAATGCTCTCTCTGTATATATATTGTGATTGGATTTCAATGCAAGTGACTTTCAATTCTTTAACTTGTGATTTTGATTTTCTTCGGATAGTACTTTTTCGGATGATTGGTAGTTACCTTCCTTTATTTTTTGATGAGTACCAGTTTTCATATAGGATGGTAGACCGCCTTACAGTTTTGATGATTTGTTATTTCTGTAACTTTTCTATTTTAGCAACCTGGATTGCTTGTGTGTTTTGATACCCTATGACCCTTTCGGTTAGCATGACTAGTATACCTAGATGAGACTTCACTGTCACCGTATGCCATGACCCTGTATGCCGTTCTTTTTTTTGATGGTATGATTTGTTTAAGTTCTGGAACTTGATTGTGGGGGTTTGACCTAGAGGGAGTATCGACATTTTAATTTCGAGGACGAAATTTTTATAAGGTGGGTAGGATGTGAGCACCCTAAATTTTGGGCTGATTTTTTTCATTTTATTTTAATTTATTTTCTGATTGATTGGTTTGATAAATAATTTATTCTGTATTTTTCCTTAAGTGTACTTTCCCATGCCATTGATAATTGGAGTGTCAGGGATGTTCAACTCTGGAAATCTTCTTCACGAGTTTTGGAGTGGACAGGATTACCTTCATGATGGTATATAGTGTCCCATCCGAACTTGTTCCCTTGTGCTCTTTTTGCTTCGCAGAACTTCGGGTCGATTTAGACCATTTGTTTATTAATTAATTTTCCCACTCTTTTTCTTGATCATTTTTAGCACGTTACCGTGACTTTTAATTTGGGAACGCAAGACCAGTCAGTTTCTTGAAACTAACTTCTTATGCTTGATCTACTCGAGACGCTCGTCACCCATGACCTTCGTGTCCCACTCAGACACGCCTCCTTGTGCTCCATTTGCTTCGCACAACTTTTCCGACACGTGACCCGATTTTATTTCATCCCACGGTGTCACATTTATTTTCCAACTTGATTTGTGGGTCCCCTGTCGACCAAAACCTGTCAGCCCCAACTATGGACATGGCCCACATTGAGCCTACTGCCCGTCCGCCACTTGTGTCCCATTTATTGGAATCTCCATGTGCAACTTATTTGCACATGATCATCAACGCCTAATTTTTAATTGGAATCCCCATGTGCAACTTATTTTGCACAATGTTCGATTTTGACCCAATCCGGCTCCACCGAGTCCAGTCCAGCTTTGTGTTACCCTCCATCGGGACACCCTCATTTTTCCGTGTCCAAAATAATATTTAATACCCTGTTACCTATTTCAATATTTATCAGAATTTTCCACTTATTCAAATTCCCATTGGAATGGCCAATTTCCCTACTTTTAACCTTAGCCACTTGATTTCTACAAATAAATCCTAACCATTAATTTTCCCTCAAACTCACAAATTTCCCTCTCCAACATGTGGCCGGCCCTAACAATTTTATAGAGAGAATCCCTCTCTCTCTCTCTCTCTCTCTCTCTCTCTCTCTTTTCATTTATTATTATCCGTATCTATCTCTCTCTCTTTCACTTTTTTCAAACATAACAAACCACAACTTCACCACAACTCCTACAGCAGTGAACCCGACCCCCTCCTCCTTCACTCGACTTCCTCCTCCTCACCCCTGGCCGTCGGCCACCCCACTCCACCGACGGCAACCTCCCACAGCTCCTTCCTCCTCCCTACACTCAGCCGCCACCACCACTTAAATCTACAACCGAGCAACCACCTCATCCGCGCTCCGCCACCACCACCCTCGCGGCCTCACGCCTTTTGGTGGACATTGGATCTGGCACGCATTTCAGTGCAAGTCGGATACCAATATTCGGGTCAACGGGTCATTTTGAGATCGGCTCATCGAAATCCAATTCCGGAGATACCGTTGAGTTCGTATCATCATTCTGGACTCGTTGACAGGTAGTTTGCTGAGTTTTGAGAACTTTGGCTTCGGCACGCATTTCTGTGTAAACCGGAATTCCAAGTTCTGGTCAACGGGCCAAATGGAGATCGGATCAACGGAATCCAATTCTGGAGATACCGTTGGTTTCGTATCGACATTCTGATTTTGTGGACATATAATTTGTTATATTTTGTAGATTGTTTTCTTGCACGTTTTTCGGTGCAAAACGGCTCCGATACGGACACCGTTTTGACCCGAAATTACCTTTTTGCCTTTGTGTCCAAATTGGACCGTAGGGTAGGCTATCCTAGCTAATTTGACCATTCTGGACACGTTGTCGATGTTTATTTCATCGTCCGACAATGTTTGTTGATAATTTCTCTGAGCTTAACCTTTTTATAATTAATTAATAATTAATTCATATAATGTTCGTATTTCGGGATTAGTACAACAAAACTGAGATCAGCCAATTTCAGTGATCTCACATCGCTGAAATTGACAAGTTAGACACGTGGATCACTATAATAAGATTATCAACTTTACCGATAATCTTCTTATCTCGATTTGCGTGTCGTAACTTTCGACGTACAAATAACGAAGTACACTTTATATTAGACTAGAATTGATCCTGTTTGACCAGAGTTGACCAGTTGACCCAAAGTCAACTGTAAGTCAACACTTGACCTAGTTTGACTAGATTATTGACCGGAGTCGACCTAGAGTTGTTTTGACTTAGAAGAACCTAGAATAATGTAGATTGATTATAGAGATTCATTTATTTTCAACTTGAACACCTTGTAACCTGTGTTGCTTTAAATAGGACTCTGTGGCTTCAGTGGGACCCCCCTATACTTATCAGCTGTTCAGGTTATCGAGGCGAGTACATTCTCTGATCATTTCATACCATGTTTAGGATTATATTTCCTTCTTTAGACTATCTTACTTGATACTGACACGTTGGATCACGGATTGGTACTATATGGATCCCTTCATGAGATGTTATCCCTCTCGGGAGCATCAGATACTTTTGTCATGTGTGTTTCACTTACATCACGTATCATATGCTTCTATCATCATGAATCTTCGGGAATCAGCTAGTGACTCATGTACCCTCATGATCACCGAGCCTTCACGAATCAATTCATGAATCACCCTTTATGGACAACATAGTATAATCATGAATCTTAAGTAACTTGAACGGATCCTTGTGTATTGATTGGGGATGGGGGAGTATAAGTGAACATGTGAATAAATCCAAGTAGTGTAATCATGAATCAATTTCCAGTAGTGTAATCATGAATCAGTCCTTAGCCATTCACATGTTTATGCAGTACTCTGAATCACTAGCACTGTCTCTCTTTATATATATCATAGATATTTACTTACAGTCTCTCTTTTTACATTATGCAATTTCTTCAGATCCTGTATTTTATTCTCTAGCATGATTATATTTCCTTTCCTGCTATGACTTGTTGAGATGTATTGTGCTCGCTCCTGTCCTGACTGGACCTGTTGATAAATTTTACAGATAGCCTGGAGGTTGCCTGCTAGCCTAGAGGAGACAGTAGAGGTTGCATAGATAGCTAGGGTTTTTGTTTATAGTTTATTTTCAGTCATCTTGAGTTGTATTTATGGATTACTGTATTTGGGTTTTGAGATGTATTCTGAGTTTGTATCTTAGACACTTAGACTTCTATCTGTTGTATCTCTTTTCGATTTCATGTTTTATCTATCTTCCTTTATGCTCTACCTTAGATGTGATTGAGTTTACATTCTTCTATGTCACCCACATTCGGGGAGTATAAACTGTTTAGTCTTACACTGTTAGATGCATTGAGACCTAGGACAGCGTTCTACCGCCGACATTCCGGCGTAGGCTGGGCGTTGTTACGTTCTCGTGCCCTAACTCTAGGGTGCGGGTCGTGACATACCCCCCCTCCCGACCTCGCCGCTCCCCTCCACGACCGCCGCCGACCCCCCTACCCCACACCACCGCCGCCGCCACCCCCTCCCCGACCTCGCCCCCCTCCCCGACTGTTGCTGCTGCTGTTGTTGCAGCTGTGGGTGGGGGACGACGGTCCGAAAGGTTGGGGGCGAGGTCGGGGAGGGGGGCGACGGCGGTGGTGGGGATAGGGGGTCGGCGGCGGTCGAGGAAGGGGGGCGAGGTCGGGTAGGGGGGTGTTGGTGATGGTGGTGGTGGTGATGGGGAGGGGAGGCGAGAGGAGGGGGAGCGGAGAGGGGGGTTGCGGCAGTCGGGGGAGTGGTCGGCGGCGGTCGGGGGAGGGGGCGGCGGTCGAGGAGGGGCCGGTGGTGGACTTGGGAAGGGGGAGGGCTTGGGAAGACGGGAGTATTTTAGTCCAAAAAAAATAGTCAAACCCTTTGGCCGTCAGTTACTGACGAAAACCGTCAAAAGTGGGGGGTGCCTTGCATTATGGTAAAGCAGTGGGGTTCACCTTGAATTGTGGTAAATTAAGTGGGGTGCGACTCAAAATTTCTCTTTTATTTTTTTAACAAAATTTTCTGAATTTTTTTTTTTAAATTGAGAAGCAAATAATCGCCCTTACTATGCCACACGTTATGGAGTTTATGGGTGAGCATTATTCGATTTTGGACCATAGATCGAACCTAACTGAACCGAATAAGAGATTTGGATTGGTTTGAAATAAATTTGGCGATTTTGAAAATACTAAAATTTCTTATTCCAATTTTGTTTCGATCTAAAACCGAAATTACAATTTTGTAAATGCCCTCAATTTTATGAATATTTTGCGATTGAAAATGTATATATTTTAAAAATAATAATTATATATATATATATATATATATATATATATATATATATATATATATATATATATATATATATATATTTTTTTTTTTTTTTTTTTTTTTTTTTTTTTTTTTTTGAAGCAATGGGTACTTGTGGCGAACTCGCCTCCACTGAGGCTCGAACTCCCGACCACTTGGGCCGCATGCATCTCTCTTAACCACTAGGCCAGAGGTCATTTGCCATATATATATATATATATATATATATATATATATATATATATATATATATATATATATATATATATTAAGCAATGGATAATTGTGGCGAACTCGCCTTACTGGGGCTCAAACTCCTGACCACTTGGACCGCATGCGTCTCTCATAACCACTAGGCTAGAGGTCATTTGCAACAATTATATATATATATATATATATATATATATATATATATATATATATATATATATATATATATTTGATGTCCAATTTTGATAATTTAATAAGTAGTCAAATTTTAGATACAATTTTAAAATACAACAAATATTTATATAAAAATTATAATTTTAATATAATTTAACAACGAATCGAACTTTGAATTAATCTATTAAATAATAAAAATATTTTAATCAAACAAATCGAATTAATTATTGAATTTAATTTAATTTTAATCTTAATTTTAATTTTGGCTCATATCGATTCGGAATTACAATTCGGTTAAAACCGAATCCTCACCTCCTAATGGAGCGGTCAGCGTCAGAAAAAGCCAAATAGCATTTTTGCACCAAATAGCATTTTTGCACTCCATCAATCCAGGTACCACGCGTTTTACGAGAGGACCAGCCATAATGATGACTGCATAAGGCCTCGGCAAGAGAAAGAAAGGTACTACAGTACATCCTACTAATTTAATTGATCAATAATTAAGTTTGCCGTGATGACCTCCTACTTATCGTTGAGGAAGGAAAAGGTCAATTACCATCCGTTCCAATCATTCATTCAGGTTGGGAAACGACAAGCTTTGTTGTGGGCCTCCTCCCGGCCATGATCCAATCTTGGTCCCATTGTTTTAAATCGAGATAGGAACATATTATTCTTTCAATTTCATAAATGATGAGAATAAAAAAAAATTATTGAGTTCGTCGAACTCGCCACATGACAATAATGAATGATAAGTCAGTCAAACAAATGGTACAATGACACATAACTAATGTTTTCTTTCTCTAACTTAAGTCTTGCATGGAATTCAATTTTTTACATGTAAACATTATTCATGTGCTATTATATCATTGGACGGCTCACCATTCTCCACTGTTATATGGTGAGTTCGACCCACTGAATAATTTTTCAAAAATAGGAACAGTGGAACCAAAATAACTACAATACAACATGAACTGTACAAGTTTTTGTACGTTTATGGGACAATAAAAAAAAACTATTTGAAACAATATTTTTCAAAAATATTTCTACAGTTTCCAGAAGAAAATTTAAACAATAAACTATATGTCTAAGTCAATCATTGTTCGTGCCGACTATGACCAAAACCAAAATCATGTTTTGCATGCACTTATCTATTATTTAAGTTTGGTTTGCGAAAAATACTACTAAATTAAGATATTTTGATAAATTGTATTTTTGAAAGGCGGCTTAAATAATATAGTAGCTGTCCACCTCTCTCGCATGTAATATATTGCTTATTCAATATTTGAAAACGCAACACAACTTTGTTGTTTAAAGGCGGAGTTTATGAATATGGGGTTACCATTTGTCTTATTATTATTATAATTCTCGACAGCAACTTTAAAGATTATTTTTAGAAAATATATTACTTTCCGAAACAACTAAGGCCCTTATTTTGTTTGAAAGATATGAAACGTCCACCTATCTAAACTTTTGCATATGAGTCCTTAATCTAATATACATAAATAAAAACTCCTAAATCTTATGACTATTTTACAAGTCCTCCAAATTAATTTCTTAGAAGTCCTCCAAATTATTATAAAATACATTGTGTTTTTTCTTTTACATCTTGACTTATTTAAAAAGGAAATGTTTTTATGAACTTTAATATACTTATTTTTAGCCACTATTTTGTCCTCTTGTTTTCCTAATTCTCCAATCATAAGCTGCAACGATTGGTGTTGCATCCTCCTCCTCCCTTCCCTTCCTCCTGCTCTTCATTTGTTTGCACATGAAAAATAAGTTCAGTTTGTGAGGAATGAGACGTTGACAATATTAAGCTCCAGAACTAGAATACTGAAAACGGGATGGGACCAGAACAGCTACGTATACAAGAGCACTCCGATACCTCGAGATACAATTAAAGCTGTAAGTGGAATAATAGTACAAACCAACAGTCAATTCTAGGTCAAGCAATCATAGATATCTCAATCACAGACAAATATGTAAAGTACAAGAAGTATGATGATCATACATAAAATTATAAAGTGTCCCAAATTATGTATACATAGATGATCATGAAACTAGTAATACAAAATAAAGAACTAGCAAGAGTAATAGTCATACATGATCAACTTTAGCTATAGTCTAGAATAACACAAATCATGTCTATGCACGTAGGCTAATAGTCAAGGTCCAAAATACGAGCTAAACATGGGCTCGGTGGATAAACGGTGCAAAAAAAAAAATGTAAAGATACACGTGCTCGGTGGGTAAAAGAAAAAAAAAAACCCATTTAGGTAATCTAGTGCTCCTGGTGGTCACCATCGAATGGAAGGTACGAAAGATCCTCTAGTTTATCTACCAAATCTAGTTATACAAAACCAGTAGGGTCAGGCCCCAGTAGTAAGTACTACAAAAGAAGCCAACTAATGCACTAAACCAACATACAAACTGTAACCACCACATTCTAAAATGAGGATATTTTGGTAATTTGTAATTTTTTGATTATTTTAATATTATTTAATTAATGTGTTGTGTTAGTATCATAATTTGGTGAAGCTTAGAACTACATTGAGTATATGTTAGTCATGACCATAAAAATTTAGTGAGACAACTTGAGTTATACTCTAACCTAGCTAGAATGTCATATAGAAGCTATTAATTAACTTAAAATATAAGCTATAATAGGCCTTTTCGTAAAGGGCTTTACATGACAAATTAGGGGAGGCCCTTAGTCATTTGCAACAAACCCAACCCTAGAAAACCACTTGGCCGGCCACAATAAGACCCCCTTCCTATTAATAACAACATTCCTTTCTTCTTCCTCCTTTCATTAGAAACCCTAACCTTAATTTATGTTCTTTCCCAAATTGCCTTAATCTCCCAAATTGAGTCCAAAATCTCTCAAACGAATTACAAACTCTTCTCCTTAATGAGAGGAAGCCTTTATTGGCTAGATTAGGAGCATTTGGAATAATTTGACCATTGGTGCTAGGTGGGTGTGGACACACACAAAAAAGAAGAAGAAATGCTGTCTTTTCTTATTGGCACAAGGCACCACAAATCGAGTACGCCTGAGAGATCCTGCACTGAGGATCCCCGAGTACAAAAAGAATTCTGGAGAATGAGACGATGGAGATCGAGCGGCAGTTGCTTCTTTACTCCGTTGATACTCCGATTTACAAAAGTGGAAGAAAACCTAAGAAAATTGCTAACTCTCGGCTCACTGGCAAGAAGGGTGTCACTCCCCAATCCTGGAATACGTATTTTAATACGTAAACCGATAAATTATATTTACCTTGAATTTATACGATATTTATTATACAGTATTTCTTCATGCATTTCCCAAAAATATTCGACAAAATATTATTTCCTAATTTATTTTCTGCATTTGGGCCTACAGTTTTGGCTCATTTGGGTAACCTATTCTTGGTTCACCAATGGTTCATCTTGAACCCTTTGGTTCATCATGAACCCATGGGTCCAAGATCTTTATATATATAACTCATCTCATTCTCTCTCCTCTCATTTACTTCCTCTCATTTATTTTCTCCACCAACCAAGGCAAGTACCAACTTGCTCAAGAGATGGATCCATAATTTTGTCAATGATTTCTTACAAATCTATTTGCCAAAACATGTTCTTCTCCTCAATCTATACTAGTTTAGAACTTGAAAATTTCCATTTTGAAGCTTTGATTTTTGTAGATCTAAGTTTTAATCATTTTCGGATTTTTGCATGGTTTGATCTACTTTAGTTGGATTTTATGGGTTTTTGATGCTTCCATGTGGAAGAGCATTCAGTTTCACCCAAGTTGGAACTTTGGAAATCAGGATTTGGAGTTCGGATGGCCAAGTTATGATGCTTTGAAGCTTTGAGGTTCAACCATGGTGTTCTTGCTGTTTGGAGAAGACAGTGAGCAGTGTGCCGAGCTGCTTAGCTTACGCACACTGAACGCAGCCTTGAGAACGCTTCCTGTTGGAAGCGTGTCTCCCCCCTTGAGCCTGCGTGACTTTTTACGCAGCTCTCCCCTTGAGCCTGCGTGACTTTTCACGCAGCTCCCCCCTTGAGCCTGCGTGACTTTTCACGTAGCTCTCCCCTTGAGCCTGCGTGACTTTTCACGCAGCTCCCCCCTTGAGCCTGCGTAACTTTTCACGCAGCTCTCCCCTTGAGCCTACGTGACTTTTCACGCAGCTCTCCCCTTGAGCCTGCGTGAAACGCAGCTCTTCCCTTGAGCCTGCGTGACTTTTCACGCAGCTCTCCCCTTGAGCCTGCGTGACTTTTCACGCAGCTCTCCCCTTGAGCCTGCGTAACTTTTCACGCAGCTCTCCCCTTGAGCCTGCGTGACTTTTCAAGCACGCTGTCTTGAGTGAGCCTGCGTGACTTTTCACGTACGCTGCCTTGAGTAAGCCTGCGTGACTTTTCACGTACGCTGCCTTGAGTGAGCCTGCATGACTTTTCACGCACGCTGCCTTGAGTGAGCTTGCGTGACTTTTTACGCACGCTGCCTTGAGTGAGCCTGCGTGACTTTTCACCCTTTGAGCGTGCGTGCTTTTGTGCGTACGCTTTTGATATTTTATCAGATATTATATGACCATTTTATATCCTTACGCCTTTTGTCCCGAGAATGATATGAGCACTAATGTGACCCCGGAGAATAAAGAGTTCCTACCTGATACATGTACCTGAATGTCCCAGTTCTTGTTCATGCTCGACAAATAACTCGTAACTCCACGTGGCGTATTTGCAATAATGCATTACACTAAGGAGGGTAGCACATGTTGACATACTGATTGACATGGATCCTCTTTGGGGTACTCGTACTAAAGTAAGACTTTAGGAGGATAATCATGCAGGCCACAGCATGTGAGTCCAAGATTTCACCTATTGTTAAACTAGACAACTAAATATACTAGATGCATGGGGAGGGCAGAATCCTGAGATCGTGTTACACCAGCCGCCTTGAGATATTGTCTTGACGTGCCGGCTGGTCTCCACGGATACTGTGTTATCTGCAACGAGTGGATGACTGTATTCGATTAATTCCTGTTATATAATATATGTTTTGGCAAGGTGGCCTTACGAGGGACCTGTGCTCAATAACACCTGTCTACGTGAACCCCTGGGTGGGCTAGCCTTGCTGGAAAGATACGATCTGAGGATTTTCTAATAACATGACGCGAGGATAACCTCGTCCCACTAGAAACTCGTAGACTTGATTGGCCGTGAAAACGACTTGCTTGTATCCTATTACCTTTCGTGAATAACTGAGGGAAGCGGACTGTCATGGTACGTGATCCAACCCATGTTCTTGTTTGATTGTTGGGTTGGTTATCGTACTATGATAGGCTGTGGACCGAAGTTATAAACGGAAGACACATTCTGGTTGTGAAGTGCTACTTCTGTGAATGACTGAGGAACATGGTATATCATGGTGCATGATCCAACCCATGTTCTTGTTTGATTGTTGGGTTGGTTATTGTGCTGCGATAGGCTATCGACCGAAGTCACGATCAGAAGATTTTATTGTTTATACCTTTTAACTTATGTGAATGTTATAGAGTACGACACGTCCCGACTCCATACGACACCTTTTGTCCTTGTTTGGTTATAAGGGTGCCATATGGGCTCGAAGATGTTGCGCTACCCTATAATAGTAGCATAAGTATTACTATTATCAATCATTCTATTAACTGGGTTTTAATCTTAACTCTTGTGCCCCTTTGGCGGTACTTGCTATTCGGGGCTGACCCTGCTGGTTTTGTTTGGCCAGATCTCGTAGCAGAGCCAGAGGACACGATCTTCCTCCCTGTCATCCATGGTGCATACTAGGAGCATGGCAGTTTGGGGACTCGAGTGGGTTTCTTCTCCACCACTCCTGCTTATACATTTTGCGGCGTTTAGCCACCGGCACCTGTTAGCCGGATTGCATGATATTTTGTGTCAGTACAGAATTGTAATTAAACAGACTACAACTGTGTATAATTTTGTACTCCTAACTCTCTAAGATAGCTAAATTATAAAGCTAGTCTCTCATGATCATTTTGATGAAGCGTCAGGGACGCCTTACTGCTTTATCTTTAATGTTCATTTCATTACTGATGTGACTTGATTGATTGAGACATAGAACTCTGTGGGGCCATAGGAGACTTGATTGTAGCATGTACCCCCTAGTCTCTTGACAGCCACGATCGCCGTATGACGTTACGTACCTCATATGGAGTAGCTGGCCTAGTCCGTCTCCGTATTTTGGTACTGGGGCGTGACAAGGTTTTAGTGGTGGCCCATGCAAGTCTGTTTTTCAGACTTGTGGGGTATTGCGAATTATTAGGAGTCTCAATCAAAACTTGTTCCCCTTGAAATTCCGTTTCGAATTCTCTGTCCTTGCCTTGATCTCTAACATGACTTGCATCCTCGAAATCTTCCTCGTTCGGACTTGATAATCTTATATCTTTCTCTATAGGGGTGCTTCATTCTCAGTAGCGGGTGAGGCCCATGAGAAAGAGCAGCAAGAGCATGGCTCGACTGGGCAGCAACAGGGGAGAGAACCTTCCTCAGGGCAGGCATAAGCAGAAGTGGAACCAGAGGCAGTGCAGCCGCAGGTTATTGAAACTCCTGCAGCACCAGCAGCGACGGTAGTACTAGACGCCGTAGCACTCCTGGAGATCATCCGGGGGTTTCTTGTTACTAACCAACAGCAACAGACTCGACAGCAGGAGCAGAACGTGTTGCTGAACCAAGGGATTCAGTTAGCTCTTGAGAGGAGTGTCGGGGCTGACTCGGGAGCATCAGAAAGGTTTCGTCGCTTGAACCCGAGGTATTTTGATGGCATAGAGGATGCCATCACTGCGGATGCCTGGATTCAAGACATCGAAGCCATTCTTGTGGCAGCTAAGGTTCCAGATGATGAGAAGGTTGATCAGGTCAATTTGGTACTTCAGGATCTTGCCCGCGACTGGTGGGCATCAGAAGAAGTTGGTGCAAGATGCCCTGTTCGTTGGACCACCTTCAGTGACAGATTCAAGGCCAAGTATTTTGGCGTAGTAGCTCGATATGAGCTCCAGCAGAAGTTTATCAGTCTCAAGCAAGCAGGCAAGACCGTAGATGGGTATACAGCAGAGTTCTGTATATTGTGCCGTTTCGTACCAGCAATGGTGGCAACGGAGCCAGAAAAAGCTATGAGGTTCCAGCAGGGACTTCATTTGGAACTATTACAGCTTGTGGAAGGACACGACTAGCAGACGTTTGACGATGTTTTGACGGCCGCTCGGAGGCACGAGCTTACCCAGCAGAGGTTGGCATCGAGGACAGGAGGTCAGAAGAGATCTCATTCCCAGGTTAGAGGAGGAGCAATGCAGCGAACATCGGTACCAGCACCCGGTGTACGTATTCATGATGCAGGAGCGCCGCGGAGGACGGCCGTGTCAACTAATACATCGCCAGTTCGGCATCAGCAGCCGAGGAACCAACAACAGCGTCAGGGAGCACCCCAGGACTGTACATTCTGTGGGAAGGTAGGGCATACGAGGGAGGTGTGCCGGTCAGCGAATGGCTTATGCTTGAGGTGTGGTAGTTCAGACCACCGTATCTCCACTTGTCCTGTGATGCAGAGGCCAGGAGGGCCAGCTCAGCAGTTTCCAGCATTGCCAGCTCCGGTGGCAACCCCGAGTGGAGGGCCAGTATTAGTAGTAAGGCCCCTAGCCCAGCGTCTACCAACGCAGGCTCAGATGTTCCGCCAGGCACAGAAAGCCGAAGGCCCTCAGAGGCAACAACAGCATGGTCGAGGAAGGCCGCAACAAGGAGCTCAGCGGGGCCAGGGACAGGCTCTCACATTGTCCTTGGGAGAGGCTCTAGCGTCTAGCGACGTGGTGGCAGGTAAAATTCTCGTCACCTCATTTTCTGCTGTAGCATTATTTGATTCAGGTGCTACTCATTCATTCATCTTTGCACAATATGCTACACAGATTGGATTAGAGTTTGAGGCATTGCCGGAGAGGATGGATATACTCACTGGCAATGGGCTCGTAGAAGTTAGCAGAGTGCGCTTTTCATGTCCGGTGGAGGTGTGTGGGCATTTACTGCCCGCATCATTGATTGAATTCCCTATAGGGAATTTTGATGTCGTTCTTGGCATGGACTGGTTGAGAGACAGTCATGCGACAATTGATTGTAGAGGAGATAGGGTCATATTCAGCGTTCCTGGGATGGAGCAGTTCATCTTTACTCGAACCTTGAAGAATCAGGCCGGAGGCGTCATCTCAGCAGCAGTGTCAGAGCCAGGACAGATTTTGAGGGTGGTCGAAGATTTTCTCGACGTCTTCCCTGATGAGCTCCCAGGGATACTCCCAGTCAGAGAGGTAGAATTTAGCATTGAGTTGAACCCTGGAACGAGGCCTATTGCAGACAGAGTTTACAGAATATCGCCGTCAGAACAGGATAAGTTGTATCAACATGAAGAAGAGTTGAAGTCTAAGGGATTCATCCGAGAAAGTAAATCGCCCTGGGCCGCGCCAGTGATTTTAGTTCCCAAGAAGGATGGGTCGACGAGGATGTGCATCGACTACCGCAAGCTGAATGCAGTAACAGTGAAGAATAAGTACCCACTACCAAGGATTGATGACCAGTTTGACCAGTTGAGCAAGGCCAGCGTCTTTTCCAAGATCGATCTTCGGTCAGGATACTATCAAATAAGAGTCCGGGAGCAAGACATACCGAAGAAAGCATTCAGATCTAGATATAGGCATTATGAGTTTTTAGTAATGCCCTTTGGACTAACCAACGCCCCCGCAGTATTCATGGATTTAATGAACCGTATCTTTCTGCCGTATTTGGATAAATTTGTGGTGGTGTTCATAGATGACATTCTTGTCTATTCCAGCAGTGAAGAGGAGCATGAGAAACATCTTAGGACTGTCTTACCGACATTAAGGGAGCATCAACTTTATGCAAAGCTCGACAAGTGTGAATTCTGGTTAGATCACATTTCATTCCTGGGACATGTAATTTCTGGGGCAGGAGTGTCAGTGATCCGAAGAAGATTGAGGCCGTAGAGCATTGGCCAGTCCCGAGAACGGTTGTAGAAGTACGAAGTTTCTTAGGATTAGCTGGTTACTACAGAAGGTTCGTGACGGACTTTGCCAAGATCTCTGCGCCCTTAACGCGTTTGACGCACAAGGACGTAGAGTTTGTTTGGTCAGCTAGCTGTCAGGCATCCTTTGAAGAATTGAAAAAGAGATTGATCTCAGCCCCGATCTTGACGCTTTCAGTAGGAGCGGAAGGCTTTACAGTATATTGTGACGCATCTGGGAAGGGTCTTGGATGTGTATTGATGCAGCACAGAAAGGTGATAGCATATACGTCTCGGCAGCTTCGAGACCATGAGAAGAATTACCCGACTCACGATTTGGAGTTAGCAGCTGTGGTGTTTTCACTCAAGTTGTGGAGGCATTATTTATACGGGGATCGGGTAGAGATCTATACTGATCATAAGAGTTTGAAATACGTATTCACGCAGCGAGATTTGAACATGAGGCAAAGAAGATGGTTAGAACTACTGAAGGATTTTGACTTAGATCTTCAGTATCATCCAGGCAAGGCGAATATAGTTGCAGATGCACTGAGTAGGAGAGACAGTGCCTTTATCTTGACCTCGCAGAACCATATTTTAGAAGACCTTCAGAGTATGGGAATCGAAGTAGTTTTGCCAAGGGATATAGGAAGAATAACCAGTATGCAGATTCAGTCAACCTTAGTAGAGAGGATAAGGGCAGCACAAGCAGGAGATCCACAGATTCAGAAGTTACGGTCGGAGTGTGAATCAGGCCATAGAAAGGAGTTAGTGATTCATAAAGATGGTACGCTCAGGTTTGGAAACAGACTCTGTGTACCGAGTGGAGATCTTCGACAAGAAGTTATGTTCGAAGCTCATAGTTCTATTTACTCCATTCATCCAGGAGGAACGAAGATGTATCGAGATATCAGGCAGTACTTTTGGTGGAAGCGAGATTTGTATCCAAGTGTCTGGTATGTCAGCAGGTGAAAGCCGAGCAGCAGAGACCAGCAGGATTGTTACAGCCGCTTCCTATCCCAGAATGGAAATAGAAGCATATCACGATGGATTTTGTGACCGGTTTACCTAGATCCCCGACTGGTAAGAATGCAGTCTGGGTAATAGTAGATCGACTCACGAAGGTCGCTCATTTCCTCCCCTTTCGAGTTAGACAGACTACTGAGCAGTTAGCAGAAATGTACATGAAGCAGATAGTAAGGCAGCACGGTGTTCCAGTTAGTATAGTATCAGATCGGAATACACGGTTTACTTCCCATTTTTGGCGGAGCATACACCAAAGTTTGGGAACCAAGTTAAGATTCAGTACTGCTTATCATCCACAAACCGACGGGCAATCAGAAAGAACCATCCAGACGTTAGAAGATATGCTACGGGCGTGTACCTTAGATTTTGGCAGATCTTGGGAGGACCACCTTCATCTAGTGGAGTTATCTTATAACAACAGCTATCAGGCTAGCATTCAGATGGCCCCGTTCGAAGCATTGTACGGAAGGAAGTACAGGTCCCTTTTGGCATGGGACGACGTCGGAGAACGGAAGTTATTAGGACCAGAGATGATCACGCAGACTGTGGAGATAGTTAAGTTGGTCAGAGAGTGCCTTCGAGTTGCACAGGACCGACATCGTCATTGGGCAGACCAGCATCGTAGGCCTCTAGAGTTCAGAGTTGGCGACCAAGTGTTTCTGCGGATTTCGCCTACTCGGGGTATCATCAGATTTGGAACCCGAGGAAAGCTTAGTCCACGATACGTTGGTCCTTTTAAGATTCTCGCTCGGGTAGGTGATGTGGCTTATCGACTTGCCCTTCCGCCTTCGTTGACTGGCATACATGATGTGCTTCATGTGTCCCAATTACGTGGGTATGTCCCGGATACGAGTCATGTCCTCGATCATTCTGAGTTAGTCGTTGGTATCGACCTAACTTACGAGGAATAACCCGTATCTATTTTAGACCGGCGAGAGAAGGTACTCAAGAATCGGACGATAAGCCTTGTCCGTGTTTCTTGGAACCATCACTCTTCGGGAGAATCAACCTGGAAGCGCGATGACGAGATCAGATATCGGTATCCGCATTTGTTTGACTAATAAGGTATATTTTTGCACCTTATTGACACGATTCCATGCTTATCTGCACCTGCTTGTTTTGTACTTTGTGATGTATGATAATAACTGCTATGATAGTTAACTTGTATATGATTGTGCCTTGCTTGCCCTGATTTACTATCCTGTCTAGGCTGAAATTTCGAGGACGAAATTTTTCTAAGAAGGGTAGAGATGTCACTCCCCAATCCTGGAATACGTATTTTAATACGTAAACCGATAAATTATATTTACCTTGAATTTATACGATATTTATTATACAGTATTTCTTCATGCATTTCCCAAAAATATTTGACAAAATATTATTTCCTAATTTATTTTCTGCATTTGGGCCTACAGTTTTGGCTCATTTGGGTAACCTATTCTTGGTTCACCAATGGTTCATCTTGAGCCCTTTGGTTCATCATGAACCCATGGGTCCAAGATCTTTATATATATAACTCATCTCATTCTCTCTCCTCTCATTTATTTCCTCTCATTTATTTCCTCCACCAACCAAGGCAAGTACCAACTTGCTCAAGAGATGGATCCATAATTTTGTCAATGATTTCTTACAAAACTATTTGCCAAAACATGTCCTTCTCCTCAATCTATACTAGTTTAGAACTTGGAAATTTCCATTTTGAAGCTTTAATTTTTGTAGATCTAAGTTTTAATCATTTTTGGATTTTTGCATGGTTTGATCTACTTTATGTGGATTTTATGGGTTTTTGATGCTTCCATGTGGAAGAGCATTCAGTTTCACCCAAGTTGGAACTTTAAAAATCTGGATTTGGAGTTCGGATGGCCAAGTTATGATGCTTTGAAGCTTTGAGGTTTAACCATGGTGTTCTTGCTGTTTGGAGAAGACAGTGAGCAGTGTGCCGAGCTGCTTAGCTTACGCACACTGAAAGCAGCCTTGAGAATGCTTCCTGTTGGAAGCGTGTCTCCCCCTTGAGCCTGCGTGACTTTTCACGCAGCTCCCCCCTTGAGCCTGCGTGACTTTTCACGCAGCTCTCCCCTTGAGCCTGCGTGACTTTTCATGCAGCTGTCCCCTTGAGCCTGCATGACTTTTCACGCAGCTCTCCCCTTGAGCCTGCGTGACTTTTCATGCAGCTCTCCCCTTGAGCCTGCGTGACTTTTCACGCAGCACTCCCCTTGAGCCTGCGTGACTTTTCACGCACGCTGCCTTGAGTGAGCCTGCGTGACTTTTCACGTACGTTGCCTTGAGTGAGCTTGCGTGACTTTTCACGCACGCTGCCTTGAGTGAGCCTGCGTGACTTTTTACGCACGCTGCCTTGAGTGAGCCTGCGTGACTTTTCACCCCTTGAGCATGCGTGCTTTTGTGCGTACGCTTTTGATATTTTATCAGATATTATATGACCATTTTATATCCTTACGTCTTTTGTCCCGAGCATGATATGAGCACTAATGTGACCCCGGAGAACAAAGAGTTCCTACCTGATACATGTACCTGAATGTCCCAGTTCTTGTTCATGCTCGACAAATGACTCGTAACTCCACGTGGCGTATTTGCAATGATGCATTACACTAAGGAGGGTTGCACATGTTGACATACTGATTGACATGGATCCTCTTTGGGGTACTCGTACTAAAGTAAGACTTTAGGAGGATAATCATGCAGGCCACAGCATGTGAGTCCAAGATTTCACCTAGGGTTAAACTAGGCAACTAAATATACTAGATGCATGGGGAGGGCAGAATCCCGAGATCGTATTACACCAGCCGCCTTGAGATATTGTCTTGACGTGCCGGCTGGTCTCCACGGATATTGTGTCATTTGCAACGAGTGGATGACTGTATCCGATTAATTCCTGCTATATAATATATGTTTTGGCAAGGTGGCCTTACGAGGGACCTGTGCTCAATAACACCTGTCTACGCGAACCCCTGGGTGGGCTAGCCTTGCTGGAAAGATACGATCTGAGGATTTTCTAATAACATGACACGAGGATAACCTCGTCCCACTAGAAACTCGTAGACTTGATTGGCCGTGAAAATGACTTGCTTGTATCCTATTACCTTCCGTGAATAACTGAGGGAAGCAGACTGTCATGGTACGTGATCCAACCCATGTTCTTGTTTGATTGTTGGGTTGGTTATCGTACTATGATAGGCTGTGGACCGAAGTTATGAACGGAAGACATATTCTGGTTGTGAAGTGCTACTTCTGTGAATGACTGAGGAACATGGTCTATCATGGTGCATGATCCAACCCATGTTCTTGTTTGATTGTTGGGTTGGTTATTGTGCTGCAATAGGCTATCGACTGAAGTCACGATCAGGAGATTTTATTGTTTATACCTTTTAACTTATGTGAATGTTATAGAGTACGACACGTCCCGACTCCATGCGGCACCTTTTGTCCTTGTTTGGTTATAAGGGTGCCATATGGGTTCGAAGATGTTGCGCTACCCTATAATAGTAGCATAAGTATTACTATTATCAATCATTCTATTAACTGGGTTTTAATCTTAACTCTTGTGCCCCTTTGGCGGTACTTGCTATTCGGGGCTGACCCCGCTGGTTTTGTTTGGCCAGATCTCGTAGCAGAGCCAGAGGACACGATCTTCCTCCCTGACATCTATGGTGCATACTAGGAGCATGGCGGTTCGGAGACTCGAGTGGGTTTCTTCTCCACCACTCCTGCTTATACATTTTGCGATGTTTAGCCACCGACACCTGTTAGCTGGATTACATGATATTTTGTGTCAGTACAGAATTGTAATTAAACAGACTGCAGCTGTGTATAATTTTGTACTCCTGACTCTCTGAGATAGCTAAATTATAAAGCTAGTCTCTCATGATCATTTTGATGAAGCGTCAGGGACGCCTTACTGCTTTATCTTTAATGTTCATTTCATTGCTGATGTGACTTGATTGATTGAGACATAGAACTCTGTGGGGCCATAGGAGACTTGATTGTAGCATGTACCCCCTAGTCTCTTGACAGCCACGATCGCCGTATGACGTTACGTACCTCATATGGAGTAGCTGGCCTAGTCCGTCTTCGTATTTCGGTACTGGAGCGTGACAAAGGGTATCAATTTGGCTCTTAAAATGCTCTCCGTTCTGTGTTTTTGAAGAGGCATGAGACCCCTATTTATAGTCATTTTGTACTGAAACGGCTATTATATGCCCATAGGGGAAAATACACTGATTTTCCATATGGGCGCATAGACTTTCTTTGGGCGCATAAGGTGTAGGTGCATGAAGGCTGCAAGATTGTGGGTTGATCGTGGGGTTGACGTGGCCGCATGCTTCGATGCACGACTGCTCGTAGAGACTGATGTGGCTGCATGCTTCGGTGCACGACTGGTCGTGGATGTTGATCGAGTCGTGGAGCTATCCTGACTTGGGCGCATAGGTAGGAATAGGGCTATGTGCCCCCCTCTGGATGAGCCATATGGGCGCATAGGCTTTGCTATGGGAACTGTCACGACCCGCACCCACTATGAGGGTACGAGAACGTCACAACGCCCAGCCTACGCCGCAGTGTCGGCGGTAGAACGCTGTCCTAGGTCAACATACATCAAGCAATATAAAACTAAGCAGTAAATGGACTCAATCACAACTAAGGAGGAAGAAACATGATATGATATAAAACTCAAGGAAATACTGAAGATAGAAAAGTCTAAGATAATATCCCAGCAAATATCCAGAGTACATATCTCAGCTACTGAAATAGGAAGAATATATACAAGTCAACATCTCTGAACAGAAGTTAAATCTAGCTAAACAGACTCAAGACAACATGAAAATAAGATAAGGCCTAACTAAACTAGTCTAGGCAGTGGGGTGATGTCCTCAGCTAGAGCTGTCCCGTGGAAGGCATCCTCCCAGGCCTCTTCCTCGTCCTCTGTAATATTTTCAACAGGTCCAGTCAGGACAGGAGCGAGTACAGTACATCTCAACAGTTCATAGCAGGTTAGAAGATATGATCATGCAGTAAAGTAAGATACAAGTACTGAAAGAAGTGCAGTATAAAAAATAGAGAGAGAACTGTAATAGAAATATCTACTATAAATAGAGAGCTAACATGTGGCTAGTGAGTCAGAGTACAATATGAACATGTAAATGGCCTGGGATGATTCTGTGAAGACACTACGGAATGATTCAAAGAAGATACTACTGGTGTATTATTCACATGTCCACTTATACTCCCCCGTACCCCCAATCAATACACAAGGATCGAGCCAGATTATGTTATATGATGCTATGTAACAAACTCCGAAGGGTGGTAGACCCCGAAGGTGATTCATAGTAGTCCCATAAGTGGGGATTCTGGGGGTAACCCAACAGTGTAAGGTTCAAGAGACTCTGTGATCAAGAGCGTACATGTCACAAGTAATCAAAAGAACCAAGAAGCATAGTGATACGCCATGTAAGTGAAACGCACAGAACATAGAGTACCCGATGCTCCCTAAGGATAACATCTTAAGAAAGAATCCATATAGTACCAATCCGTGTGACCATCGTGACAGTACAAGTAAAGTAATCTACTGCAGGAAATAATTCTAAGCAGGATATGAAATGATCAGAGAATGTACTCGCCTGTATCTGAGTGTCTGAAGTAAATGTACTGTCCGAGGAGAGGTGTCTGGCTCCTAATCAGAACAACCCAAGTCACAACAAGTCTAAAATGATATAATAAAGTCCTACTATGCATTCTGCATGATACTAGGTCGATCTAGACCAAAGTTAACTCTTGGTCAACTATACTAGTCAAACTAGGTCAACTACGGTCAAAATAGTCTAGACTTAACTATCTAGGTCTAACAAGTCTAACTAGGCTTCCACTAGTCTAATAGACACACAGGCCAATATCACATAAAATTCTATATCTAAACAATACATAGGTACAATATGACTATAAACTCTAATATAGGAAATCACACAACCATGAATCATATCTACAAGATTATACCTATACTTAAATAGTACACATATTACTATTCATATAAACTAGTAGGAAAATCACATATAGGCCACATGTGTGAACCACACAACATTATATGTAATACATACAAATATAAATATGTATATAGAGAGGGGGACACAAGATATGTCCAAGTGCATGGGTGTGTGTGTACTAGTGAAGTGAGAGAGTGAATCATGGCAATGGTGTTAGGGTGTGAGTGTGTGACTGTGTAATAGGTGTGTGTTAGAGTGAACATGCTATGTGGACTTGTGTGTGTGTGTCATGAGAGGGTGTGAGCTATAGAGTGTTCAAGGGTGAAAGCTTGTGTCAATTAGTGAGAGTGATGTGAGGGTGATACAGTGAATGGGAAAACAGTGGCAAGGGTGTGTGCATAATGTGTGAACAAAACAGTGAAGAAACCTATAACCCAGTTTCCAGCCAAACACTCATTCACAGTTCAAACAAAACCCCCAGAAATTAGTTTTAACAGCCCATACAAATTCAGATTTCAGTGAGTAAAACATAGAGTGCTCAATGTAATAATCTGTGGAGACACTTAGAACTCAGTAAATGGGAACAACACACAAAGGCAAAAAGGAAAAAGAACAGTTCAGGTAAAGGAACAACCATTGCAATGAAATGGAAGGGAAATCGAACCTCAGTTCATAACAGTCAAGCCTTAATTTCTCAGTTTTAACAATTCATGCTCAGGTTGGGAACTATACAGTGTACAGTGGCATGTTCAGAGGACAGTTCAGGAAAAACAGTGCACTACACTAGGAAAATTTGGAAACTAACTCAGGATATCAATTTCCAGTTTTTAGCAAAACAATGTATTAGCTATCAGCCATATCGAGTAAAATAGGAAATCAAAAATCAGCTTAACAGTCCATACAACTTGGTTTTAAGACATAGGAAAACTTAACAGCCAACACAACCCAATATTTCAACAAACTAAACATGTTAATCTATCAAAATCAGTGTACCAGTGTCCAGGAAACAGGGAATACGTGTGTGTACAGGAAAGTGTTAGCAGGAATTTAGGAAAACAGTGTATCAGTCAAGGTAAATGAATCAACCAATGTAGTGTGCAGTCAAGAACAATCCTAGGCCAACTAACAGTTTCGAATTTCTCATTGATGATCATTCAATTCAATCTTAGTTCAAATAAAACTCAAACCAGCTTAACAATGTACATGCTCAGGTTTTTGAACAAATTTCAGTTAATAAAATGAGGAATCTCGTATAAACAGGGAATGCAAAAATCAGTGAATCAAATCAGTTTAAAGGAATGTTCAGGTTATCTAGAGTCCCATTTCAGTTCTCTATGTTCGAATTCAATGAACCCTATTTTTAGACCAATTCAATATGAACTTCCACATACAATTTCAGATTCACATATCAGTCCATTATTCTCATAAAACAGTAATTCCCAGATTCTATATGTGTAGGACATGTATCAATGTGTATTAGGGAATTTGGGCAGTGTATAACAGTGTGTAGGGATTGACTGAACATGTGACAGGAAAATTAGGAAATCAATTTCTAGTTGACAGTGCAATGTTCAGTCCAACACTTCAAAAATAAAAATCGAAACTAATAACTTAAGACCAACCATCAATCATCATTACCATAGTTTAACACACATGTATGTGAGCCAATTAGCCATGTCATATTAATGTGAATTAAGTGTGGAATATAGAAAAAATAGGGGACAACTTCAGATGTAGTTTTCAGAATATATATATGAAGGAGCCCAACTCAATGTAGCATAGGATTTAAACTAATGTGTGTATGTGAACTGTGTTCTCAGATTCACAAGCAATCAGTGAGGAATTCACAGTTTTTTAACCCATCTCAGTTACATACACAGGTTCACATGTATGATAACAGTGCCATACAAACTCAGTTTATATACCTTGAAAAAAAACATTTAAATCAGTTCAAAAGAACAGTTTAACCAGTTCACCAAACTTAGTTTAGCCCATTCCTTCATTCTCAGTTAAACATTTGAAAACATGAACTTCCCCATTCACCAATTCGAAATCCAAATTCTTAACATCAAACACAACCCAACATTTGAACATAACTAATCATGTGTGATGAATTTAATCATGGCAAATTATCATCAATTTCAGTTTAAACAGGGAATTAGATTTAGGATTCAGTCCCAGGACTGTGTATCAGTCCAAATACAACCTTAACAATTTCGAATCCATAACCTCATTGATAACCCAACTAAACATGTAAATTAATTTATCATAGGTCTTATAACATTATTAGGATCAAATTGACAATTAAATTCACTATTTAATTCATTTAAACTGAAATGAAAACAGAAAACAAATAATGCACTGATACACGCACAGTGCACAACCAGTGCACACTCAATAGCGTGTCCGACACGACACGAGGACTCACGAAACTTTGCGAGCCTCGTGTCAGTGTCGGCCCCGACCCATGTGTCGAGTTTCCCGCGTCCTCGTGGCGTGTACAGTGAACTGTGGCACCCGAGTAGCAGAGGAGCCAACCGAGTACGCGCGGGGGCGTGTCCACGGGTCCAGTACGACCACGACACGACACGAGACACGTTCAGAACATTAGAAACGTGTAAGCGACATAAAAACTCAAATATCTATTCAAACACAATCAGAAAATAGTAAGGGAAAACCTATTGAGGCATTAGGTCGAACACCTAGGTAGTCCTATTGATACGTGTCTGATACGGACACGTATCCGACACAAGTTGGGGTCAGCTCCTACCCGAGGCTAGAGGGGACCTAGGACTAGGTATCCATGATGATAAATCAGTAGTTTAAATAGGGAAAGAGGGATTTACCAATGGGTGTCTCAAGCTCCAAAAACTGTCAAAGTACAGTCCCTTGCTACTGTAGCTCGAGCACAATATGATCCTCAAATCAGTACTATACCTCCATGGACAGCAAGAGGGTGGTGGTTAGGTCACAATGCAAGAAGTTTGGTTGAAAAACAATAAGGAATGGAGAAGTTATGGAGAAATGAAGTTGAGCTCACCTTGTTCTTGAAGAGAGGGAGAATGAACAAGGAGGCAATGATTTTTTGGAGGGATTAAATAGGGGGAAATCCCAAGATGGCTGCCCTAAAATCTAGGGCTAGGGTTGATCCAAGGGTTCTCCATCATTCTCGACAATTCAATGGCTAGATAAAACCTAGGTAGCCTATCACTTGTCTAAACTAATCAATATGACTAATAACTAATCAAATCACAAATCATGACTAGCTATGACTAACCATGACCAATCTCAATCTAACTTAGTCTAACCATGACTAACTAGGACTAATCTAGGTTAGGTTAATCTAGACCACATGAAAATTAGTTAAAATAATATTTAAATCAAACCATTCACAATAAATCATTTAAATTCCTAATAAAATATATTAAAATCTAATAATTCAAAAGTGACAAAAATATCCTCTAGGCTAAAATGATAAATGAAACACTCTAATCTCATGGCTAAGCTCTAGGTCAAACTGTCTCTATGGTTACACTAGCTAGACACCAAAATCATAAGTCATGATTTTAAATAGATTAAAATTAATTAAAAATCACCAAAAATCATAATATAAAATAATTATCAATAAATAATAATTGTAATTACAAAATTTCAAAATTACCCTCTTCTGGAAAACTGGGTGTTACAATCCTACCCACCTTATAAAAATTTCGTCTTCGAAATTAAGATGGTCGTACCCCTTCTAGGTTAAGCCCCCAGCAATCAAAGTCTCAAAAATCTATCTTAAATCATACAGTTGAAAAGTATAACCTATGGGGTCATGGCATACAATATCAGTCCTGGGTCTCATCTAGTTATACCAACCATGCTACAGTACTAGGCAATCACAAGGTATCAAAACATACAAGCAAGGGATGCATCAAAATTCTCAAAAGAAAAACTAAGGTTAGGTCAAAACTCACCTCCAGCTAGGTCTGAGAACCAGAACTCCCTCCTGGAAGCAGGGCCCTGGTTGGGACAGATCTATCAGGGCAGTGCTGCATCCAGTGTGCAGCTGACCCACAGATTAGGCACAATCCTAGTCTCTTTCTACAGTTGCTCCACTTGTGTCCAGACTTCTTGCAGTAGGCACAGATAGGCTCTGGCTCAGCTGGCCTCTGCTGGACAGGAGACTGGGCTGGGTATGATGATATCGGCCGGATAAATGGGTACTCCTCAAACTCTGGGTAGGACTGGGTACTGCTCCTCGCCCTCTTGGAGCTAGGCTCTCCTCCTAGAAGCACAGAGTCCCTCTGACGTAGCAACCTCTGGATTTTCTCCCTCATGGCCTCCTCATGAACTCTTTGTGACTCCATCAACCTTTCTTGAAAAAATGCAAACACCTGGGCTGCGTCAAGTAGCAAACCTCCGGGTGGTACAGTATGGAGTACAGAGGGTAGGAAAGGGCTCTCGGTCTCAGGCAAATCTGCAACTCTCTCTTGAACGACAGGAGATGAAGGAAGACTCTCTGGCGAGGCTACCACCATCTCCTCAATGGCAGGAGGTGCCACCACCCCCTGATCGGATAGAGGAATAACTACCTCCTGAACAGTAGGAGGTGGAGGCACACTCTCAGTAGCTGCAGCTGCTCTCAGGCGACGGGCTCGGGTCATGGGTGCCATACTGAAAGAAAAGAAAGGGAAATAAAAATAAATCAATCATCAAGGCTGAAAAACCAGTAAATATCAACAAAGGAGAACTAGCTACAAGAATCACTATTTAAAGCCAGACTATACTATCATTCCTAAGACAAGGGCCTAATCACAAGTCATCAAATTAACACACTAAGAAAGAACTACATATGTATAAGCTCTATAAAGCTAAAAGATCTCTACTCCTAAATTATTTAATGATGGAAACAATTTATAATAACTGGAATGAGGATAGAGACGATATATTTAAGAACCTTTCCAAGATACAATCTGATAATCACATGCGTCTGTCCAAAAATCATGATACTCAGAGTCCTCGCCACACTAGTAAGCAAGGCTGCGATAAACGGTAGAGTCCATAACAGGGGCATGCACCTCTATAATCATGTCGTCTGGAATTCTCGCTATGCCGACTAGTATAGCTGCGAGGAATTCCAAATCTCATAACCAAGATACGTACATCCGAAGTCAGGTCTCTATGTTTCCGCCACGCCAGCTAATATAGCTGCGATAAACTCTAGGTCCCATAACCAAGTAGACGTTTTACCATCCCTGTATTCCCGTCGGCATATGTTATCAGAAAAATATCATAACTCAGGCCATAAAAATTCATCTCGATAGAAAAATCAAATCAACAACGATCCAACAAAATCAAATTCAATAATCAAGGAGTGAGAGCAACAAAACAAGGAAAACGATTCAAATTGAAGTTAAATAAGATTCTCAAGGGTCGTCCCAAGAATCTTTCAAGGAATCCTAACTGTGATCGAGTACCTTCAAAATATGTATCCTAATCCTACTACAGGCTGTAGTGATACTTTAGTTCGAATACCACTACATAAACTCGACCTGCATGGGCCACCACTAAAAACGTGTCACGACCCGCACCCACTATGAGGGTACGAGAACGTCACAACGCCCAGCCTACGCCGCAGTGTCGGCGGTAGAACGCTGTCCTAGGTCAACATACATCTAGCAATATAAAACTAAGCAGTAAATTGACTCAATCACAACTAAGGAGGAAGAAACATGATATGATATAAAACTCAAGGAAATACTGAAGATAGAAAAGTCTAAGATAATATCCCAGCAAATATCCAGAGTACATATCTCAGCTACTGAAATAGGAAGAATATATACAAGTCAACATCTCTGAACAGAAGTAAAATCTAGCTAAACAGACTCAAGACAACATGAAAATAAGATAAGGCCTAACTAAACTAGTCTAGGCAGTGGGGTAATGTCCTCAGCTAGAGCTATCCCGTGGAAGGCATCCTCCCAGGCCTCCTTCTCGTCCTCTGTAATATTTTCAACAGGTCCAGTCAGGACAGGAGCGAGTACAGTACATCTCAACGGTTCATAGCAGGTTAGAAGATATGATCATGCAGTAAATTAAGATACAAGTACTGAAAGAAGTGCAGTATAAAAAACAGAGAGAGAACTGTAATAGAAATATCTACTATAAATAGAGGTGTGGCTAGTGAGTCAGAGTACAATATGAACATATAGATGGCCTGGGATGATTCTGTGAAGACACTACGGAATGATTCAAAGAAGATACTACTGGTGTATTATTCACATGTCCACTTATACTCCCCCGTACCCCCAATCAATACACAAGGATCCAGCCAGGTTATGTTATATGATGCTATGTAACAACCCCCGAAGGGTGGTAGACCCCGGAGGTGATTCATAGTAGTCCCATAAATAGGGATTCTGGGGGTAACCCAACAGTGTAAGGTTCAAGAGACTCTGTGATCATGAGGGTACATGTCACAAGTAATCAAAAGAACCAAGAAGCATAGTGATACGCCATGTAAGTGAAACGCACAGAACATAGAGTACCCGATGCTTCCTAAGGATAACATCTCAAGAAAGGATCCATATAGTACCAATCCGTGTGACCATCATGACAGTACAAGTAAAGTAATCTACTGCAGGAAATAATTCTAAGCAGGATATGAAATGATCAGAGAATGTACTCACCTGTATCTGAGTGTCTGAAGTAAATATACTGTCCGAGGAGAGGTATCTGGCTCCTAATGAGAACAGCACAAGTCACAACAAGTCTAAAATGATATAATGAAGTCCTACTATACATTCTGCGTGATTCTAGGTCGATCTAGACCAAAGTCAACTCTTGGTCAACTATACTAGTCAAACTAGGTCAACTATGGTCAAAATAGTCTAGACTCAACTATATAGGTCTAACAAGTCTAACTAGGCTCCCACTAGTCTAATAGACACACAGGCCAATATCACATAAAATTCTATATCTAAATAATACATAGGTACAATATGACTATAAACTCTAATATAGGAAATAACACAACCATGAATCACATCTACAAGATTATACCTATACTTAAATAGTACACATATTACTATTCATATAAACAAGTAGGAAAATCACATATAGGCCACATGTGTGAACCACACAATATTATATGTAATACATACAAATATAAATATGTATATAGAGAGGGGGACACAAGATATGTCCAAGTGCATGGGTGTGTGTGTACTAGTGAAGTGAGAGAGTGAATCATGGCAATGGTGTTAGGGTGTGAGTGTGTGACTGTGTAATAGGTGTGTGTTAGAGTGAACATGCTATGTGGACTTGTGTGTGTGTGTCATGAGAGGGTGTGAGCTATAGAGTGTTCAAGGGTGAAAGCTTGTGTCAATTAGTGAGAGTGATGTGAGGGTGATACAGTGAATGGGAAAACAGTGGCAAGGATGTGTGCATAATGTGTGAACAAAACAGTGAAGAAACCTATAACCCAGTTTCCAGCCAAACACTCATTCACAGTTCAAACAAAACCCCCAGAAATTAGTTTTAACAGCCCATACAAATTCAGATTTCAGTGAGTAAAACAGGGAGTGCTCAATGTAATAATCTGTGGAGACACTTAGAACTCAGTAAATGGGAACAACACACAAAGGCAAAAAGGAAAAAGAACAGTTCAGGTAAAGGAACAACCATTGCAATGAAATGGAAGGGAAATCGAACCTCAGTTCAAAACAGTCAAGCCTTAATTTCTCAGTTTTAACAATTCATGCTCAGGTTGGGAACTATACAGTGTACAGTGGCATGTTCAGAGGACAGTTCAGGAAAAACAGTGCACTACACTAGGAAAATCTGGAAACTAACTCAGGATATCAATTTCCAGTTTTTAGCAAAATAATGTATTAGCTATCAGCCATATCGAGTAAAATAGGAAATCAAAAATCAGCTTAACAGTCCATACAACTTGGTTTTAAGACATAGGAAAACTTAACAGCCAACACAACCCAATATTTCAACAAACTAAACATGTTAATCTATCAAAATCAGTGTACCTGTATCCAGGAAACAGGGAATACGTGTGTGTACAGGAAAGTGTTAGCAGGAATTTAGGAAAACAGTGTATCAGTCAAGGTAAATGAATCAACCAATGTAGTGTGCAGTCAAGAACAATCCTAAGCCAACTAACAGTTTTGAATTTCTCATTGATGATCATTCAATTCAATCTTAGTTCAAATAAAACTCAAACCAGCTTAACAATGTACATGCTCAGGTTTTTGAACAAATTTCAGTTAATGAAATGAGGAATCTCGTGTAAACAGGGAAGGCAAAAATCAGTGAATTAAATCAGTTTAAAGGAATGTTCAGGTTATCTAGAGTCCCATTTCAGTTCTCTATGTTCGAATTCAATGAACCCCATTTTCAGACCAATTCAATATAAACTTCCACATACAATTTCAGATTCACATATCAGTCTATTATTCTCATAAAACAGTAATTCCCAGATTCTATATGTGTAGGACATGTATCAATCTGTATTAGGGAATGTGGGCAGTGTATAACAGTGTGCAGGGATTGACTGAACATGTGACAGAAAAATTAGGAAATCAATTTCTAGTTGACAGTGTAATGTTCAGTCCAACACTTCAAAAATAAAAATCGAAACTAAAAACTTAAGACCAGCCATCAATCATCATTACCATAGTTTAATACACATGTATATGAGCCAATTAGCTATGTCATATTAATGTGAATTAAGTATGGAATATAGGAAAAACAGGGGACAACTTCAGATGTAGTTTTCAGAATATATATATGAAGGAGCCCAACTCAATGTAGCATAGGATTTAAACTAATGTGTGTATGTGAACTGTGTTCTCAGATTCACAGGCAATCAGTGAGGAATTCACAGTTTTTTAACCCATCTCAGTTACATACACAGGTTCACATGTATGATAACAGTGCCATACAAACTCAGTTTATATACCTTGAAAAAAATATTTAAATTAGTTCAAAAGAACAGTTTAACCAGTTCACCAAACTCAGTTTAGCCCATTCCTTCATTCTCAGTTAAACATTTGAAAACATGAACATCCCCATTCACCAATTCGAAATCCAAATTCTTAACATCAAACACAACCCAACATTTGAACATAACTAATCATGTGTGATGAATTTAATTATGGCAAATTATCATCAATTTCAGTTTAAACAGGGAATTAGATGTAGGATTCAGTCCCAGGACTGTGTATCAGTCCAAATACAACCTTAACAATTTCGAATCCATAACCTCATTGATAACCCAACTAAACATGTAAATTAATTTATCATAGGTCTTATAACATTATTAGGATCAAATTGACAATTAAATTCACTATTTAATTCATTTAAACTGAAATGAAAACAGAAAACAAATAATGCACTGATACACGCACAGTGCACAACCAGTGCACTCTTAATAGCGTGTCCGACACGATACGAGGACTCACGAAACTTTGCGAGCCTCGTGTCAGTGTCGGCCCCGACCCATGTGTCGAGTTTCCCGCGTCCTCGTGGCGTGTACAGTGAACTGTTGTACCCGAGTAGCAGGGGAGCCAACCGAGTGCACGCGGGGGCGTGTCCACGGGTCCAGTACGACCCCGACATGACACGAGACACGTTCAGAACATTAGAAACGTGTAAGCGACATAAAAACTCAAATATCTATTCAAACACAATCAGAAAATAGTAAGGAAAAACCTATTGAGGCATTAGGTCGAACACCTAGGTAGTCCTATTGATACGTGTCTGATACGGACACGTATCTGACACAAGTTGGGGTCAGCTCCTACCCGAGGCTAGAGGGGACCTAGGACTAGGTATCCATGATGATAAATCAGTAGTTTAAATGGGGAAAGAGGGATTTACCAATGGGTGTCCCAAGCTCCAAAAAATATCAAAGTGCAGTCCCTTGCTACTGTAGCTCGAGCATAATATGATCCTCAAATCAGTACTCTACCTCCATGGACAACAAGAGGGTGGTGGTTAGGTCACAATGTAAGAAGTTTGGTTGAAAAACAATAAGGAATGGAGAAGTTATGGAGAAATGAAGTTGAGCTCACCTTGTTCTTGAAGAGAGGGAGAATGAACAAGGAGGCAATGATTTTTGGGAGGGATTAAATAGGGGGAAATCCCAAGATGGCTGCCCTAAAATCTAGGGCTAGGGTTGATCCAAGGGTTCTCCATCATTCTAGACAATTCAATGGCTAGATGAAACCTAGGTAGCCTATCCACTACCAAAATTTATCGTTTTAGCGACGGCCACATCCGTCGCTAAAACGACGGTAAATACAATTAGCGACCGAGTACCGACGGATATTGGCCAAAAACATCCGTCGGCAATCAGCTCGTCGCTAATAACCTTCTGTCGCTAAGTTGTCGTCACATGACGGACTAGCGACGGATATTCGACGTTATAATACGAAGCCTTAGCGACGGATGTCCGACGGACTTTCGTCCACTTCAGCTTTTAAGTACTAAACTGTGTAGGCTATAGCGACATACATTTCCGTCGGTAACCCGTCGTAACAGCGTATCACATTGTATCATTTCGTCGCTAATGCGTCGCAAGGCGTCGGTAATTAACGACTGCTTTCCGACAGATTATTGACGGACTATCCGTCGAGCAGGTTCTGGAAAAGCTTGGCATTTCCAACACCATGGCGACAGAATCGTAGTCGCTAACCCGTCGCTACTGCGACGCGACAGCGACGGATTTCTGACTGATTATCCGTCGCCATGGTTCTGAAATTGTCATACATTTCTAGAACCATGTCGACGGATTAGCCGTCGCTACGCCGTCACTATTTAGAGCGACTGATTAGCGGCTGTCTACCAGTCGCCCTGGCGATGGCCGTTCCGTCGCTAGTCGGTCGAAGCTTATACCACCAGAACGTTACCGACGGATAATCCGTCGATAATCCGTCGCTGCCTGGAAATATTTTAAAAACTCCAGATAGCGACGGATTACCCGTCGACAACCCGTCGGAAACTGGAATTATCCGTCGCTACACGGTCACTAGTCCGTCGCTAACTGGGTTTTTTGGGAAAAAAAATTGCAGCACTTTCCCTGTTCACAAATATATGCATAAACCAAACCAATATATAATGCACACCAATTATCCAACAATCACACAGACCAAATATATAATGCAGTCACATTATCCAAGAATCACATAGACCAAGTAATGCACATACGAATTTAATGCACACCAATTATCCAAGAATCATATAGACCAAACTAAATTAATATAAAATAGACATCAATTATCCGGAAGAGTAACCTAGCACAAATATTCCAAATTTTTCACAAATATTCCAAAACATATAGGAAAGAGTTGGCCAGTTACAGTAACCTAATATCCAATCCTGGCGACCGATCATAACACAAATATTCCAAAATTTTCACAAATATTCCAAAACACATAGGAAAATCGACTTTCGCCTCAACAATGACCACAAGTCAGACGATGAATTCCCACAGCCAGGGATGATAGTTGCGTTGAGGCATGTACCATTCTATCAGCCACTTTGCATACGAAGGCTCAATCTGGTTGAGGTCTTCTGTAGGGACAGGAGGGTCGGTCCCGATGCTACTACTCTCTGACGGTGGCTCCTCCTTAGCTTCAAGCTTGGGAGCAATCTCTTCCCTGATGGTCATCGGTTCTTCCTTGACCTCGACCTTTGGTAACACCTTCTCCTTAACAGTCACCGGCTCTTGTTTGACGACGGAGACTTCCTCCGTGTCGACCTCTAAGGGTTTCTTGCCTCGACCCCTTCCTCGACTAGCAGCACCACCTCGACGAGTCATAGGAGCCATCTTTCTGACAACAGAAATTTTCATATAGGGTAAAGAAATTTACTCAAGTTATAAAAGTTGTGACGTTGGTTTTTTGCGTTCATCATCATTAGAGGGAGCAGCACTGGAAAAGTTGTGACGTTGGTAGCATGAGTAAAAATCTGTATCACAAGACTAACAGAATTACTATGTAATCATGTACTCACCAATAACCGGATGTAACTGGAGTCGTTGGGCCTATCGTGCAGTAATTTGTGGATCCACTGGTATAGGCCAGATGTACTTAGTATCTAGTGTATCAAGCCTGTATCGGTCTATCGGATTGGTATAGGACGTATCATATTGGTATTGGCCTTAACAAATTGGTATCGTCCTATATCCGATATGTACATGTATCGGCCGTATAGCTAGGATTCATATTGGCCTTATCGATTTGGTATCGGTCATATCCGATATGTATCGGCCGTGTTGGATTATTATATACCATTTCGGATTAGTTTCATGGAAGGTTTAGTAACAACTGTACTTGGATTTCTCTCTTCTCGAGCTAGAATACCATTGCAAGAGAATTACCAGATCGTGATTGGCCAATTACAGTAACATACATACTTCCTTTTCCATCAGGAAAAGCGATATTGAAAAGAAAGTATGTATGTTCTGTAACTGGCCATTTACGCTCTCGTGACTCTCTTGCAATGGTAATCTAGCTCTAGAAGAGAGAAATCCAAGTACAGTTGTTACTAAACCTTCTATGAAACTAATCCAAAATGGTATATAATAATCCAACACGGCCGATACCTATCAGATATGACAGATACCAAATCGATAAGGCCAATATGAATCCTAGCTATACGGCCGATACATATCGGATAGGACGATACTAATTTGCTAAGACCAATACCAATCGATACGGCCCATACCAAAACGATAGATCGATACTAATCCGATACGGTCAATACTTATAAGTACCTACGGTCCAGGAGGTTGATCCGCTATAGTACACCCATGTACGATCAACGAAGTAACGATCCATTTCAATTTGGATGTGAAAATCTGTATCGTAAGACAAACTAAACATAATCAGTTCTATTTCACATGCTTAATTGCCAAGTATGGGAACGAATGGCTCAGAACACAACCCAAAATTCATTCTAGCATACATTAGTGTGAATCATCTATGTTCTGTACATATAGTGTAGTATATGTTCTTATCGTATCTAGTATCTGAAAGATGTAACAAAATCAAGATGAACTCACATAGATTATAGGTGCCCCACATTTGAGTGCTACACCAAGACTCACCGTGATGAGGTTAGTGATTTATTTAACCTAATATAGTAATCTTGTAATTTAAAGTTGGAAGAACGTGCAAGTAGCCTTATAGTTTCTGCCTCGCCAGTCGAATGGCTTAATTGCCAAGTATCGGAACGAATGGCTCAGAACACAACCCGAGATTCATTCTAGCATATATTAGTGAGTTCATCTTGATTCTGTTACGTCCTTCAGATACTAGATACGATAAGAACATATACTACACCATATGTACAGAACATAGATGATTCACACTAATGTATGCTAAACTGAATCTTGGCTTGTGTTCTGAGTCATCCGTTCTGATCAAGCATCTTCCTTCTCCTCTCCTCCACCATGGCTCTGAACAAATCTGCTCCTCCCTCTACTTCCCTTCTTCTTATTTGACTCTCTCAGCAACATACGACATCCAGCTCAAGTGTAGAGTCGGGGGAGAAGAAGTGGGCAGAAAGAGGAGGGGGAAGCAGCACAGCCGGCGGCATGACCCGGAGGAAGTACAGAGGTTTTCTTCAACAGTCGTAGGAGAACTATAAGGATATATCTTTTTAGCAACATATCACATTGTCAAAGACCCTTAATGTGACAATCATGTTTCCGCGGTGTCGGAAGACTAACATGTTAGTCTTTCGACACCGCGGTAACATGATATTCACATGAAGGGTCTTTGACAAGATGACATATCGCTAAAAAGATATATCCTTATAGTTCTCCTACGGCTGTTGAAGAAAACCTCTGTACTTCCTCCGGGTCATGCCGCCGGCTGTGCTGCTTCCCCTCCTCTTCCTGTCCACTTCTTCTCTCCCGACTCTACCCTTGAGGTGGATGTCGTATGTTGCTGAGAGAGTCAAATAAGAAGAAGGGAAGTAGAGGGAGGAGCAGATTTGTTCAGAGCCATGGTGGAGGACGAGGAGAAGGAAGATGCTTGATCAGAACGGACAGCTCAGAACAAAAGCCAAGATTCATTCTAGCATACAATAGTGTGAATCATCTATGTTCTGTACATATGGTGTAGTATATGTTCTTATCATATCTAGTATCTGAAGGACGTAACAGAATCAAGATGAACTCACTAATGTAATACTAAGACATCATCTACTACTATATAAGATATAGTGATAGGTTGTCGTATCATCATTGTCGAGGGATGAGGGTCGGAGGACAGTCAACTTTATCTAAGGCTACTTGTATAGTTTCTGCCTCGTCAGTCGAATGGCTGCAGGGACTATGTCCTGATCACCATTAGTGTGAATCATCTATGTTCTGTACATATGGTGCAACACTTTTCCTGTTCACAAAAATATGCATAAACCAAACCAATATATAATGCACACCAATTATCCAAGAATCACATAGACCAAATATGCACATACGAATGGCTGCAGGGACTATGTCTTGATCACCATGTCGTACCGTAGATTAATGCAAATGGAGCTGGAGCCAAAATACAGAAACCAAAATACAAAATACAGAAACCAAAATACAAAATATAGAATTCAAAATAGGACCCTCTGTGAGAACGGATGGCTCAGAACACAACCAACCGGAGAGGATACCCTGAGAGATCCATATGAGTAGGACGTATACTCTGAGAGATCACCTTTACAAGAATGATATCAGTAGTGGGATTGAGTGCTGGAGGGGATACTATCAGAGTATACGTCCTACACAGATGGGTCTCTCACCGTTACTATTTTTTTCTGACAGCATGGTGGATGTGCTCCGTCAACAGAATCTGACTCCAAGCCAAAACTTTGCCCCGGAGCTCAAGTGGACATCCTTCGTGTAGAGCTCGAGTGAGAGGTTCCTGACAGCATGGTGGTCTCCTTTGTCAAAGTATCCGTGCTCGTCCCACAACCAATGTGGGATGAGCACGGATACTTTGACAAATGAGACCACCATGCTGTCAGGAACCTCTCACTCGAGCTCTACACGAAGGATGTCCACTTGAGCTCTGGGACAAAGTTTTGGCTCGGAGCAAGAATCTGTTGACGGAGCACATCTACTATGCTGTCAGAAAAAATTAGTAACGGTGGGAGACCCATCTGAGTAGGACGTATTCTCTGATAATATCTCCTCCAGCACTCAATCCCACTACTGATATCATTCTTGTAATTGTGATCTATCAGAGTATACGTCATACTGAGATGGATCTAGTATTCTCTTTTGTTGGTTGTCGTATCATCATTGCCGAGGGATGAGGGTCGGAGGACAGTACAAATAGTCTAATACAAAAACAACTCAATATGTAGTCCAATACAAATAGTCTAATACAAAAACAACCCAATACAAATAGTCCAATACAAATAAGTACTAATAGCTAATGAGAATCACGCTGCTCACGCAAACGCTCAGTGATACGTTCACGCAAGCACCTCGAAAAAGCGAGATTTTTGGCGCGAGGAGAGCTGTCGTCCCTTGCAAGGACTGCATGAAGAGTCCTCTCGGTCTCACTAGCTACCGGTGCTGGATGAATAGAACTCCCGGTCTCACTAGCAACTGGTGCCACTTCCTCCTTAACTGTAGGAGGAGCCACCTCAGCATTCACTGTTTTCCTCAAACGACGTGCCGCTCTTCGGGTCATGGGTGCCATCTGGTAAGATCGATAGTCACAAATAATATAATTGTAACAGAAGCAAGCTAACTAAAGGAACCATCATGTAATTTGAGTACATTTTCGAAAGCCGATAAAGTATAAAAAATTCAATTTTTTGCCAAGTGTGAGAACGGATGCTCAGAAGACAACCCATGATTCATTCAAGCATACATTAGTATGAATCATCTATGTTCTGTACATATGGTGTAGTATATGTTCTTATCGTATCTAGTATCTAAAGGACGTACGTAACAGAATCAAGATGAACTCACATAATGTAATACTAAGACATCATCTACTACTATATAAGATATAGTGATAGGTTGTCGTATCATCATTGCCGAGGGATGAGGGTCGGAAGACAGTCAACTTTATCTACGGCTACATAGTTTCTGACTCGCCAGTCGAATGGCTGCAGGTACTATGTCCTGATCACCATGTCGTACCGTAGATCAAATGGAGCTGGAACTGGAGCCAAAATACAGTACTACTTCACCATGTCGTACCATTTTACTCTCTCTTCCTCCTCCCCTCCGGCGCTCTCACTCTCTCTGGCGCTCTCACACTACTAATCCCTATGTGTTTTAAGTGTGAGAACGGATGGCTCAGAACACAACCCAAGATTCATTCTAGCATACATTAGTGTGAATCATCTATATTCTGTATACATATCATGTAGTATATGTTAACCTTATCGTATCTAGTATCTGAAGGACGTACGTAACAGAATCAAGATGAACTCACTAATATAATACTAAGACATCATCTACTACTATATAAGATATAGTGATAGGTCGTCGTATCATCATTGCCGAGGGATGAGGGTCGGAGGACAGGCAACTTTATCTACGGCAATATAGTTTCTGCCTTGCCAGTCGAATGGCTGCAGGGAATATCCGTCACCATGTCGTACCGTAGATTAATGCAATTAATAGAGCTGGAAATATCCGTCGCTAACCGATAACTAGTCCGTCGCTAACTGAGATTGTCACATACACATATGTATATCACAGCTAGATGTATAGATATATACATCTATACAGAAGCACACAACTGATAGAACTCGCACTGTCCTTGAGACAGTGAACATATACACCATGAATCCAAACCCCATATATATTCACATTTACTAATCCAAACACCACCAAACTAATGGAACACCCAATATAGATAACACATTATTTAGCCAATATATAAACTCAGATGAATTTGAGAAGCAAAGCCACCCGCCGCCCCCGACCAAAGCCCGCCGCCCCAAGCCCGTCGCCCAGTAGTTCGGTTGCATATATATATGAAGAGTGCTTATGGGTGTGCGTCGGTTGCAAATAGCCCCGACGCACCCGCCCCAAGCCAGCCGCCCAGCCCCCGACGCCGCCGCCCCAAGCCAGTCGCCCAGCCCCCAACCCAAGCCAGCCGTCCAGCCCCCGCCCCAAGCCAGCCGTCCAGCCCCCGACGCCGTCGCCCCAAGCCAGCCGTCCAGCCCCCAACCCAAGCCAGCCGCCCAGCCCCCGACGCCGTCGCCCCAAGCCAGCCGCCCAGCCCCCAACCCAAGCCAGCCGTCCAGCCCCCGACTCCCCCGCCCCAAACCAGCCGTCCAGCCCCCGACGCCCTCGCCCCAAGCCAGCCGCCCAGCCCCCGACCCAAGCCAGCCGTCCAGCCACCGACGCCCCAACCCCAAGCCCATCGCCCAGCCCGCCGCCCCAAGCACACCCGCCTTCCAGACCCCGACGCCCCCGCCCCAAGCCCACCGCCCAGACCCCGACCCAAGCCAGCCGCCCAGCCCCCGACGCCCCAACCCCAAGCCAGCCTCCCAGACCCCGACGCCCCCGCCCAGCCCCCGACGCCCCAACCCCAAGCCCGCCTCCCAGACCCCGACGCCTCCGCCCCAAGCCCACCGCCCAGCCCCCGACCCAAGCCAGCCGCCAAGCCACGGACAGCCCAGCCCCAATCGCGTCGCCCAGACCCTATAACCGAGAGAGAGAGAGAGAGAGAGAGGGGGTTACCTTCGGGAGAGAGAGAGGAGAGGACGCCGACGCCGATAACCTTCCCGACGCCGATCACCGAAGCCGACACCGGCGAGAGAGAGAGAGAGAGAGAGAGAGAGAGAGAGAGAGAGAGAGGAGAGAGAGTGAATTTGGGGAGAATGCGAAAAGTTCCCCCCGCTGTTCCATTTAAAGTCTGGAACGTTTATTTAGCGACGGACGAGTGACTGGTAAAAGACCGTCGCCAATCGGTCGCCTTTTTGGATAAGTGTCGACTACACATCCGTCGCTAAGGCGTCGAAAATATGTCCCACCAATTTTTTACACAATTCCCGCCAATCTAATCGACTGTGTAGCGACGACTAAAACTCCGTCGCTAAACACCGACACTCTATCGACGGATGTGCGACCTTTCCTCCCCCTAAAATTAAAATAAAAATGACAAAGGATTGTAGTCGGTAAGCAGTCGCTGAGCGGCCACGAAATCGTCGGTAATACCGACGGAATAAGTCCATCGCTAATAATCCGTCGCTAAATGAGCGTATTTTGGTAGTGATCACTAGTCTAAACTAATCAATATGACTAATAACTAATCAAATCACAAATCATGACTAGCCATGACTAACCATGACCAATCTCAATCTAACTTAGTCTAACCATAACTAACTAGGACTAATCTAGGTTAGGTTAATCTAGACCACATGAAAATTAGTTAAAATAATATTTAAATCAAACCATTCATAATAAATCATTTAAATTCCTAATAAAATATATTAAAATCTAATAATTCAAAAGTGACAAAAATACCCTCTAGGCTAAAATGATAAATGAAACACCCTAATCTCATGACTAGGCTCTAGGTCAAACTGTCTCTATGGTTACACTAGCTAGACACCAAAATCACAAGTCATGATTTTAAATAGATTAAAATTAATTAAAAATCACCAAAAATCATAATATGAAATAATTATCAATAAATAATAATTATAATTACAAAATTTTAAAATTACCCTATTCTGGAAAACTGGGTGTTACAGGCACATGGGGATGGGCGCATAGGCTTTGCTTTGTGAGTGTCAGCCACTCTCTAGCATGGGCGCATAACAATCTCTGACTTGGGCACATATCAATCTCTAACTTGGGCACATAGCTCATTTCTGGCTTGGGTGCATAGATGCTTCTTGATTTGGGCGTATGGATACTTCCTGACTTGAGATGCTGAAATTTTCAAGCTTCTACAAGACCCCCTTCAAAGTTTTTGATACTCGAACGTGTTCAAAACACTTTGAAAGAAGCACGGGAGACTGTATGGGCACATAGCAAACTCCTTCTTTGGGCGCATAAAATTTTGCCAGGCTGTCAAAAATATGGCTATTGAGATCTTCCTCGAAAATCTGAACTGACAAATTCATCGGATCAGAATTTGAAGAGGTCCAACCTTCGTGCATTGTCTACATCAGCAAGTAGTAGCCGCATAATATGTAAAAGACCAAGTCTCCGTGTGGGCGCATAGGCTATAGTAGGCGCGTAGTCTATGTGGGCGCATAATCTATGTGGGCGCATAGCCTTGCCTCTATGCCTATAAAGAAGCCTTGAGGAGAGAGAAAATTTATTCTTCTCTTTTCCTCAAAAATTTTCAAGAGACCCTTCATCTCCTCTCTGCGCGAATCATGTCTCCCAAGGCTGCCAAGAGATCCGCGAAGGGCAAGGAGGCTGCACCGAGCGGTTCTCCTCATTCGACAACGTCCCCGCTAGTCCAAGACCCGATTCTGGGTGAGGCTATGCTTCAAAAATAAAGTCTTGAGCAATAATTTACGATGCTCAGACTCTTCTCTGCTTGGGTGCATAACCATTGATATGAGCCCAAAGCAATATGCTTCTGTGAGCATTCATATGTGCCCACAGAAGCATGTGCCCACATACTGTCGTGTGTTATGCGCCCACACGCTGTTGTATGTTATACGCCTACGCAAAATGCTTCCATGCCTGAGCGTTGTTATGTACCTGAACTGTTATATGCCTATATGCTTGTTGAATGTCATGCACCCACTTTATGCACCCATAGACAGTTTGGGCGCATAACCCTTTGGGCGCATAGAATTTCTCCAGCACTTAGTTTCTTTCTCTTCAGATTCTAAGTCTGACTTTCTTCTTCTGTCTTTGCAGTTGACATAGTCGTTCCGGAGCTTGGTGGAATCCCTTTCAGCTCTGCTCTCGGTACAAGCCTCATAACTAACATGATTAGAAATGTTTATGCCAATATCAGCCATGACCAGCCTTCGGTACGAACGATCGCTATACTCGAACAAGATAAGACTTTCCTGAAGCAGATGATAAACGATGAGAAGCTCTTGCTTGGAGGGGCACGGAGTTTTATGAAGCCATACTTTTTGTTTGGTGACAGCTTAGGGTTTGAAGATGGCGAGACGATACGCATGAAAAACCCTCTGGTGGCCAGGCTAAACAATCAAAGGATATGGTTGCCGTTGATGGATCGCCAGTATCTTCTGTCGGCCTTCACTGATCTAGCCGTGCGGCGATAGATGAAATATGACCTAACCCCTGAACTTCCTGGGGTTGTCTCTGGAAAGATACAGTTCAGCTCTGGTGATCGGAAGAGGGACACTTTTAAGTGTGTCAAGGGCTCTACATCTTACTCCACGAGGGGGCTGCAGCCCGGTGCCATAATAAACGACATCCCGATTGACCTTCATCCTTATGCTGCCGACACACTTTGTAATATGATGATGTCGAAGAGTGTTTCATATCCCGCAGGAAAGATGCGGATGAAAGGTTGGAGGTACCCTATTTCATTTTGGGGTAACTTTACTGAATAGGTGCTTTCAACTTATGAAGCCACCCTAAAGGCTACCGGCCTTTTTTATGCCGTCAGAGCCGCTCAATATGGCCTAAAGACGAATTGGCCCATGTTCGTTTCTTTGGCGGAGTTGTGCATCCCTCACACCGGTACTTTCTTCACTCCGGGCGGGGAGATGGGCTTGGCTCTCCATAAGATATAGGAAGTATCGAAGCTTCCTTGGAGCACAGAGCCGTATAAAGAATATGTACCTTATGACGAAGAACTCCGAGACCTGGAGAAGGAAAACTCCGAGATGATGGACGTATACAAGGAATTATTCTGCCACTTCCTCATCTATTACAGGATCAATAAGAAAGGAAGGACTGAGAGGGCCAATCCTCATACGAGAGCCTAGACGAGCTATATCTTTGTTCAAGGAGAAGGAGAGGATCCGGCCTCCTTTACGATTTGTAAGCCCCTGACAAAGTCCGAGATAGAGGACTTGATGACAGATTATGACACAGCAGATGTTGAAAAAAGTGATGATCCTGAAGGAAAATTTCCGATCGGCCACTACTTCCGGCAAACTGAGTTTAAGCTGTTGGAGAAAGCCGTGCTGGCGGCTTTTCTGATGATCTGGATCCGCAATTGTGTAGTCCCTGGTGGTTCAGAGTCTATTGAAAGGATGAGCCGAAGCATGATACTTCCAGCTGTAAAACTGGTTTTTGGATACCGGCTCGCCCTGCTACCTGTAATGGTCTGCGCCATTCGATGGGGCCTGCGAGATTTTATTGGGAACACGGTGACCCCTGACGGTAGAGCAGACTTTGCCCGGACAGAACTCCCCTATCATTTCTTAATGGGATGGCTGATGCCGTACTGTCCTAAGTTGATGAATGCTGGGCCGGTGGCGGACTCTTCGGCGGGAGATGCCTTTCTTCACAGGTTTCGTGATACGGACTGGGCCGTCACTGGTGTACCCGCTTACAGAAGGGCTTTAGGCTTTCTTCAGAATTATGAGTTCTTCAGGGTATCCCCTCCGTCCGACAGTGCTAATGCGGGAGATACTTTAGTGGACGAGGGAGCCCATACGACTAGCCTGACTGCTGGAGCATTCCATTGGCTTCAGTCTATTAGGCCTTCATATCTAGTGCTCAGAAATAGGAATCACACCTATCTAGAGCCTTATTTACCAAGCCATTTCATATGACAATTTGGGTACAGTCAGCTTCTTTTGGGCAATCCCAGCCCGTATTTGGAGTCAATAGGGAGCTTAATCGACGGGGTACGTGCACGGATTTATTATAATACCGGATACACGGGAGCAATTTTCATCCTGCCCGAAGATAAGCCCGAGACCCACCTGCTTTATGCTGCTGCCAAATTTTATACTCAGATCAATACTTTTCATCCCCGATATGATCGTGAACAAAGTTTAATATTGGGGACCAGGTTTGGCCCCACTCCTGCGAAGCGAGCCCGAAAGATGCCAAAGGGCAGTAAAATGGAGAGTGCCGCTCCAGTCGTTAAGTCGGCCACAACGCCACGACAGGGAGCTGCTCTTAGAGAGCCGACAAATCCTTCAAGGTGGTATCGAAGATAATTCAGCTCTCCCTGATCCTCCTCAGAAGAGGAAAGCGTCAACGGAATCGGCCCAGGAGCTAGCTTTTAAGAGGAAGAAAAAGTCCGTCGCCCCAAGGCGAGCTAAGGACGCGGGTGTTGGCTCACCTCCTCCCAGAAGATCTTTCCGGCAGACCGGAGGAGGTGGAACGGCATCGCGGGCCGTTACCATTCGGGAGGTAGATCCCTTCCTAGACTCCATAGCCGTTTTGGTCAAACCGTTATAAGCTTTCTCACCATTGCGTTTGTCCTTTGCACAGGACCCCGAAGTTGCGGTTGAGGCAGGTGCCTCCTCGTCTGAGGAAGTAGACGTGACAACAGTATACCCTCCTCATCCTCGACCGGCAGACGACGTTCATCCTTCCCCAGTCAAGGAGGCTATCACACTCACTTTTCAATTTTTAAGGGTATTTTAGTCATTATGTTTTTATTTGAAATTTTTATTAATTTATTAATTAGAGTGATTGCTTTTGTAGTTGTTATTGGTGTTTTGAGTTATAGAAAGTGGTCTAACCTTAGTCAATCATGAGTAGAAGACTAACCATGCATTTAGAATTATCCTTGGCCTTTTAGATTTTATTTTAGGGCCAATGTCCAAATTAGGAAGCTATTAAATCATTTTAAAGCTATTTTCCATAAAGCCTTTTTAGCCTTTTTGACATGGGCCTTTTAGCAACTTGAGGAGTGCAATTGGCCCATGAGCAAACCCAAAAACTAACCAATCTCCCTTGGTCGGCCACAACAGCCCCCCTTCATATCATTATGCTTTGGTTTGTAGCCATCACAAGTGCAAACCCTAGTTTCTCTCTTCTCCAAAAACCCTAACTTTCTCATCCGGCATCTGATTCTCCTCAACGAATTGCATTGAAACCGTGGGGAGGAGGAGAACTTGCTGGAGCATTGCTAGCAAAGATTTGGAGACGTTTGCTCGGGAGAAACTGGGCGTCAAATCGCTCGAGGATTCCCTTTTATTAAGATTCTAACTGTCAATAGGTAAATCTCGTTCTACTATTGCTTGTTCTGATTTTTCTTCATTAGAGGATGGATCTAGGTACCCTCGACCTATAGGATTAGTTTCGTTCGATTATGTGTCCGTTCGATATGCGTATCAGACACGTATCGGAGCTATAACGTAGGTGTTCGATAAAATTACTCAATGGATTGAAACTTGATAATTTACGAAACTATTTATATATTTGGATAGCCCTAGATGTAGGGATTATGATACCGTAGTTTGTGCTTCGAATCGAGATCGTTTCCGTGTCCAAACAGGACACGAACACGCTGCACGTGCAGGCCACGCGCGTGCCCTGCTGCCGCGTGTTGTTTGTGCGATGCACAGGCTACGTGGCTGCGTGACACTTGCCGTGTAGGTTGGGGCAACATCTGTGGACACATCCCCCAAGTTTTGTGTCGTCTCAATTCGAATCGAGTGAGAGATCACGACCGCACGGGTCAACAGACGCACGCGCACGCGCACAGCCGCCGCTGACACGGCCCTCGTACCGACACGTGTGGACACGTGGACTCGATCTGATATGTCCTAAATGTAGCCTTATACCTAGCCTATCCTAGGACACGACCACAACACATGTGGTGGGACACACGAGTCCCTAGACTCGTCGTCCCGCGTGCACGACGATGTGCATGTTTTGTGCACATGCGCACAGGCCGCACATGGACACAGGATTCGTGCGCATCGGACACGACACTGGCCACAAACTAACTCGACCAGTAGGTCGGGGACATGTTAGCATAGGTGTACAAAGTTTCATGAGAAACGGTTCGAAATCGAGCGAGAAATCAAACTCGCACCGATTCATTTGACACGCGTATCGGGTTTTTCCGATATCACTCTGTGGACACGATACTGTCACGGTTTCGACTCTGTGAGTACATGAGCACATCCCACTATCGTGACCATCGTATTTTCCAAGTTTCGCGGGTTCTAGTGGTGTATTGTGCGTTTTGGGTCGTTATGTGGATTTTGGGTTTTTTGACATTCGAAATTGAATCGAATGTATGAATATTCGATTTATGGGTTTTGACTCGTATAATTATGGACTTGCGGGAAGCGATCATTAGATTTGACACGCGTATCGGGTTTTCCGATATTCACTCTGTGGACACGATACTGTCACGGTTTCGACTCTGTGAGTACATGAGCACATCCCCATATCGTGACCATCGTATTTTCCAAGTTTCGCGGTTCTAGTGGTGTATTGTGCGTTTTGGGTCGTTATGTGGATTTGGGTTTTTTTGACATTCGAAATTGAATCGAATGTATGAATATTCGATTTATGGGTTTATGACTCGTATAATTCTGGACTTGCGGGAAGCGATCATTAGATTTATGTCCTATTTATCTTATATATATATATAATTATATATATTTTTTTATCTTATATATATATTATATATCTATATATTAAAAACATTATATTATTTTTATATATATATATATATATATATGTTTTTTAATATATATTATACTATATATATATATATATATATAGCTATATGTGTAAATGTGTATCGTTGGTGGGTTAGCCGAGATCCGTAACCTCAGTTTCGAGTTTCATTTCCTTTCGCGTAACCAATTTCCTTTATATATATATAATATATAATATATATATATATATACTATATATGTGTGTGTGTGGTGTGTGTGTGTTGTGTGTGTGTGTACCTATGTATATATATAATATTTTTTTAAATATATTATATATTTTATATATATATATATATATTATATATATATGTCTATATATATATATATATATATATATATATATATATATATAATATATATATATATATATAAATGTATATAATGTATAAAATGATATAGTCTCATAGTTAAGTACTTAGCTATTATTCTCAGTTTTGGACCCTCACAACAGTCCCTTGTCGACACAAACCTCTTTCACAAGTAAGTTATATATATATATGTGTGTTTGTTATATATATATAATATATATTATATATATATATAATATATAATTATCTATATATATATATATATATATATATATATATATATTATATATATTATATATATTATATTACTTTGAATGAATGAAATATATCTATATGTAAATATATTATATATATTATATATATATATATATATATATATAATATATCTTTATATATATTATAGATATATATATATATTATATATATATATATATATATTATATATATATATTATATTATATATATTACTTTGAATGAATGAAATATCTATATTAAATAATTCTATATAATATATATATATATATATATATATATATTATATATATATATTATATATAAATTATTATATATAGATATATATTATATATATATATATATATATAATATATATATATATATATATATATATATATATATATATATATATATATATATATTATTGAATGAATAAAATATATCTATATGTAAGTATTTGCTTGGTGTAACCTAGGGAGTATTGGGACAATTAGGATTGGCCCAATGAGCCTAGATTAGTCGAGTTGGCTGGTAAATTGACCAAGTTGACAAAAGTCAACTTTGGGTCAAGCTTGATCCAAATCAACTTAAACGAACTTATAATGACTTGTAAACTTGTGCTTGACCTAAAAATTAGTAAACGGACTTGTTGACTTATAGTTGACCAGGTTTGACCCGAGTTGACCAAGGTTGACTTTGACCTAGAAGGACCTAGAAGCATGTAGAAGTGCATTATAGACATTTCTTATGATATTGTGGACCATGTTGTGACTTATGATTATTTTAAATAGGATTACATCACTCCAGTTCAGTTACACTTCCTCATCAGCAGCTTGGATTGCCAGACGAGTACATTCTCTGACCGTTTCATTCTTGCTTGGACATATTTGCTTGTTATAGACTAGTTTACTTGTTGCTGTCACGATGTTATCACGGATTAGTACTATATGGATCACTTCATGCAATGTTATCCCCTCGGATACATCGGATATATTATGCTCATGTACTTTATCATGTGCATCGTCTACTCTTTGTATTCGTATTTATTCATGTATACTTATGTGACATTCATGTACAGTCATGATCATGTGAGCCTTCATGTATAATCCAGTGTTCATGTGGACTAGCTATCCATGTGACACACTACTTTCATGTGCAATAACATAACCTGGACAGATCCTTGTGTTGATTGGGGCATGGAGAGTATTTATTTGGTTATGTGATCTACACCCTTATCATGTTCAACTCAAAGCTAGATTTAAGTCATGTATAACCTAAGCCAGTTTACATAACCAGATCGTGCTTTACATTATGTAGTTAGTTTAGTTCTCTTATTATATCATGTATATCTATTTCCATATAGCATGTTCTCTTTACAGTCTCATTTCTTTACAACAGTTCATGTATATTATTCTATAGCTTGTTTCATATTTCCTTTTATGTTATGATCTGTGTAAGAGATATGTATTCGTTCCTATCCTGACTGGACCGTTGAAAATATTACAGATGATGAGGATTGCTGCGTTACTTACTATGGAGCAGGCCTAGTTGACATAGGTGACCTGGATCCTCAGCAGGATCTAGTAGTCGCTAAGGACTTGCCATTAGCTTAGTCAAGATTTTTTTTATTATCTAACTTTATGAGACATTTGTGATTGTATTGAGATATTATTTATGGAGTTTTGTACCGAGACTTATTATTTATATTTGTGTCTCTCTTACTGTTGAGATTATCTTATCATCTTTTCCATCTTAGTTTGTAATTGAGATTACTTATTATGTTGTTCTCCATTCGGAGCATATTCTAGATTGTGTTAGATGTTGGACCTAGGACAGTATTCTACTGCCTACACTGCGACGTAAGCTGGTCGTACCCACTTCTTGTGCCCTTACACTGGGTGCGGGTCGTGACACGTTTTTAGTGGTGGCCCATGCAGGTCCTCCAGTCGTAACTAGTACAATTTTGTAGTGGTACTCGAACTAGAGTATCATTACAGCCTGCAGTAGGATATAGGATATAAGTTAAGGTACTCAATCACATTAGGAAAACGCTTATCTAATTCTTGCTGCTAATTGTCTTCTTTTGAAAACTAACTGTCATCTTTTGATTTTATCGCTTCTTTCTCAGTAATTGATTCTTTGTTTGTTCTATCTTCAGGATGGTGGAGACACGATCGCAACGCTCTGGCCTAAGAAATACCGCTGAGAGGTCTGCCACTTCTCGTCTGACTCAGCAGGACCCTTGGACCACAGTACCTCTTGTTTCAACTCAGGTGGGACCATCTGCAGCTTTTGGGGGTACTCCTCCACCGGTTTTGAGGACTACCCCCGAAGTTCAGGGGATGCTACCACCACCTTCTCAGGGGACACTTGATATGGCATAGTTCTTTGTCTTTATGCAGCAGATGATGGAGACTCAGCGGCGCCAGACGGAAGGTATAAGGCAGGGCATTGACAATGCCCATCAGCTAGCCATAGTGGCAGTAGAGAAGGTGGCTACCCAACCACAGGAAGGACAGATACAGCCATACCAGCCGAGGACTCCGGCCATTCAGGAATTCCAGAAGATAAGGCCGCGAGACTTCAAGGGTACCGAAGGTATCCTATATATCGACTACTGGATCGAGCATATAGAGGAGATCTTTCATCTCGCGGAGATACCAGCTAGGCTTCAAATAGAAGTAACAGGCAGCCAGTTACAGGACCTTGCCCGCACTTGGTACCAGACCGACCCCAGGGTTGCTACAGAGGGGCAGACTTGGGAGGCTTTCAAGAAGCTTTTCAAGGAGAAGTTCTTCCCCGATACAGCACTTGGCACTTTGGAGACGCAGTTCGAGAACTTGGTTCAAGGGAACCAGACAGTAGAAGAGTACGTCGGAGAGTTCTGCTGCATGGGCAGATTTATGGAGGGCCTGAGACAGCGAAGGCTAGGAGGTTCATGAAGGGCTTGGTTAAGGAAGTCAAGTCCTCGACCAAGAGTAACAGAAATGATACTTTTGAGAAGATTTTGTTAGGAGCTATAGCAGCGGAGGATAACCTTGAACTGAAGTCGAAAAGAGGTCGTGATTCACATAGAGCCAGCGGCAGTGGAGGCCCGGCCAAGAGGCCCCATTATCAGCAGCAGCAGCATCAGCAGAAGCCTTTTCAGCAAAAGTAGTTTCAACTGGCAGCTAGATAGTAGCAGGCCGTCAGTTGTACTTTCTGCAAGAAGCCAGGACATGTGTGGAATGAGTGTAGGAAGAGGCTAGGTAAGTGCATACTCTGTGGTGCAGCAGAGCATCAGTTGAGGGATTGTCCCATGGCCACGGGACGTACAACTCAGGGAGTAGGAGCCAAGGCTCCGACAGGATAGCAGAAGGGACCATTGTCGACCCAGCAGCAGAAGTTTATCCAGCACCAGCAACAGACCAGAGGAGGTCAGTAGGGGCGAGCCTTCGCTATTTCAGCGAGGATGCAGAGACAGTCGGTGATCTTATAGCAGGTTCTGTTCTTATCAACTCTTTTTCTGTATTCGCATTTTTTGATTCGGGTGTTTCCCATAGTTTTGTGTCTGTATCATTTGATGTTAGACACCAGCTTTCTTCTGAACCATTGCCTAGGACTTGTAAGATCATGACTGGGGGTGTTATTATCCTCGTCCGTGATGTTTACAAGGATCGGAGAGTAGTTTTGGAAGGCCGAGAACTGGATATGAGTCTGCTCGTAATGCCATTACCGAACTATGACATTGTACTCTGTATGGATTGGTTGAGCAGGCAGCAAGCCAGTATGGACTGTCGCGGTGGTAGAGTTCTTTTTAGAGTGCCAGGAGAGCTAGAGTTCGAGTTCACCAGTCGGGAGGCGGAGTAGAGCCACGGAGTTTTCTGCGGAGTTTCAATAGAGGAGCAGAGCGTGCCACATCCATTGATAGCTGAGTTTATGGATGTATTTCTGGAGGAGTTGCCAGGGTTACCTCCGGACAGAGATGTAGAGTTCTCTATAGATTTGGTGCCCAGTACAGAGCCAATATCTCAGCACGTCTATAGAGTGAACAACAACGAGCTTTTGGAGTTGAAGAAGCATGTGGATGAGTTACAGGACAAAGGCTTCATTCGATCGAGTTTTTCACCATGGGGTGTACTAGTACTCTTTGTACCAAATAAGGATGGGTCGGTACGGATGTGTATTGACTACGGGGCACTCAACAACCTCACGATCAAGAACAAGTACCCGCTACCAAGGATTGATGATCTGTTCGATCATTTGAGCAGAGCGAAGGTATTCTTTAAAATTGATTTGAGGTCAGGTTACCATCAAGTGAAGGTGAAGAAGGAGGACATTCCGAAGACAATATTTAGGACACGGTATGGCCAGTTTGAATTTATGGTGATGCCATTTGGGTTAACTAACGCCCTGGCGGTGTTCATGAAGCTGATGAACAAGGTGTTCCACCTGTACTTGGACAAGTTTGTGGTGGTGTTCATCGACGATATATTGGTATATTCGAAGACCCCAGAGGAGCATGAGGAGCATTTAAGAGTGGTTCTGGAGACTCTCAGAAAGAAGCAGCTTTACGACAAGCACTCGAAGTGTTGGTTCTTCCTGAATCGAGTTGATTTCCTAAGTCATGTTATGACCGGAGATGGGATCTCAGTCACAGAGCAGTTGAGGCATGGATAACACTGAGTTTAGTTACGGAGATTAGGAGCTTTCTGGGATTGACAGGCTACTACAGGAGGTTCGTTCAAGAAGATTACAGAGCCATTGACTCGGCTGACCCGGAAGGACATAGAGTTTATTTGGTCAGAGGAATGTCAGGTTGCTTTTGATGAGTTGAAGAAGCGACTGACGACAGCCCCGATTTTGACATTGCCATCAGGATCGGGCGGGTTCACTATCTACAGTGACGCTTCCCTAACGCCTCAGGAAAGGGTCTGGGTTGTGTCTTACAGCAGCATGGGAAGGTGATTGCCTATGCATCCAGGCAATTACGTCCGGAAGAGAGAAACTACCCTACCCATGATTTGGAGTTGGCGGCAGTTATCTTTGCTCTTAATTTGTGGAAGCACTATCTATACGGAGAGCGTGTGAAGATCTTCACAGACCACAAGAGCTTGAAGTATGTGTTTACACAGAAGGATCTCAACATGAGGCAGCACAGATGGTTGGAGTTGATGAAGGACTTCGTTATTTCATTACAGTATCATCCAGGTATGGCCAACGTGGTTGTCGATGCCTTAAGTAGGTATCCGGTAGCTATGTGTTTGATGATGGATCGTCACTTGTTAGCAGATTTGGAGAGCCTGGGGATTGAGGTGATTGTACCAGAAGTTCAGATGCAGATGTAGGGCCTTCAGATTCAGTTGGACTTGATAGAGAGGATCAAGTCAGCTTAGTTCGACGATGTTACTCTGCGGTATATTCGAGAGCAGGTTGAGCAGGATTGGTGGATGATGAGTTTATTCTTGCAGAAAATGGCGCATTGAGGCACGATTCCAGACTGTGTGTGCCTAGTGGAGACCTTCGGGAGCAGGTTATGCAAGAAGCCCATCATTCTCAGTACTCTAGGCATCCAGGTGCCAACAAGATGTATAAGGATTTAAATGAGCATGTATGGTGGTATGGGATGAAGCGGGAGGTAGCACGCTTTGTAGCTAGATGTTTAGTCTGTCAGCAGGTTAAGGCAGAGAGGCAGAGACCAGGAGGACTATTATAGCCATTGCCCATTCTGGAGTGGAAGTGGGAGCACATCACGATGGACTATGTTTCTGGATTATTCCGTACACCAGGAGGGAAAGACGCGATTTGGGTTATCGTAGACAGGTTGACCAAATCAGCCCACTTTTTACCATTTAAAGTGGGTATGTCTAGTGAGAAGCTAACAGAGATATATATGCGGCATATTGTCAGGATACACAAAGTTCTGGTGAGCATTGTCTCGGATTGGGATAGTCGCTTTACTTTCCATTTCTGGTGGAGTCTGCCGACTAGTTTGGGTACTCAGCTCAAGTTCAGTACTGCATACCACCCTCATACGGACGGACAGTCAGAGAGGACTATTCAGACATTCGAGGACATGCTACGGACTTGTGTTCTAGATTTCGGAGGATCTTAGGAGGATCACCTGCACTTAGTAGAGTTTGTATACAACAACAGTTTCTAGGCCAGCATTGGGATGTCACCATTCGAGGTACTGTACGGGCGTAGATGTCGTACACCCTTGTCTTGAGATGACGTTGGAAAGCGAGCTTTATTGGGACCTGAGATGGTTGTTGACACAGCCGAGAAGGTGAAGCTCATCAGAGTTCGAATTCACGTGGCGCAGGACAGACAGCGACATTAGGCTGATAGCCACCGAAGACATTTGATGTTTGAGGTACAACTTAGACTTAGGATTAGGATCATGTTTGCTTTATGATTTTTGTTTTATCATGTGATTGTTATAGTTAATTTGAGACCATGTTTGTGCTAGGTTGGTGATCTAGTGTTCCTGAGGGTATCTCCGACATGTGGTACTATTCGCTTTGGTGGAGGTGGAAAGCTTAGTCCGCGTTTCATCGGACCTTTCGTTATCAGCGGAAGAGTCGATGACGTATCATACAGACTGTACTTGCCCCTGCATTAGAGGGAGTCCACAACGTATTTTACGTATCGCAGTTGAGACGGTATGTGGCGGATCCCAGCATGCACTGGATCATTCCGAGATCGAGGTGGGCCCTACTCTTAGTTATCCAGAACAGTCGGTGAAGATTTTGGATCGACGGAAGAAGGTGCTGAGGAACCAGACGATAGCCTTGGTTCGTGTCGCATGGAGGCATCACTCCCCAGGTGAGTCTACCTGGGAGAGGGAGGATGAGATGCGCGAGCAATACCCTTATCTTTTTCAGTCTTAACGTATGATTTTTCTATCCTTCTCATCTATTCAGTTATGTCATTAATTTCGAGGACGAAATTATTTTAAGGAGGGTAGATTTGTCACACTCACTTTTTAATTTTATGGGTATTTTAGTCGTTATGTTTTTATTTGAAATTTTTATTAATTTATTAATTAGAGTGATTGCTTTTGTAGCTGTGATTGGTGTTTTGAGTTGTAGAAAGTGGTCTAACCTTAGTCAATCATGAGTAGAAGACTAACCATGTATTTAGAATTATCCTTGGCCTTTTAGATTTTATTTTAGGGCCAATGTCCAAATTAGGAAGCTATTAAATCATTTATAAGCTATTTTCCATAAAGCCTTTTTAGCCTTTTTGACATGAGCCTTTTAACAACTTGAGGAGTGCAATTGGACCATGAGCAAACCCTAACCCTAACCAAGCACCCTTGGCCAGCCACAGTAGCCCCCCTTCATATCATTGTGCTTTAGTTTGTAGCCGTCACAAGTGCAAACCCTAGTTTCTCTCTTCTCCAAAAACCCTAACTTTCTCATCCAGCATCCGATTCACCTCAAATGATTTGCGTTGCAACCGTAGGGAGGAGGAGAACTTGCTGGAGCATTGCTAGTAAGGATTTAGAGACGTTTGCTCGAGATAAACTGGTCGTCAAAGCGCTCGAGGATTCCCTTTTATTGAGATTCCAACTCTTAATAGGTAAATCTTGTTCTACTATTGTTTGTTCTGATTTTTCTTCATTTCAGCATGCATCTAGGAACCCTTGACTTGTAGGATTAGTTTTGTTCGATTTTGTGTCCATTCGATGTGCGTATCGGACACGTATCAGAGCTACAACATAGGTGTTCGATAAAATTACTCAATGGACTGAAACTTGATAATTTGCAAAACTATTTATATATTTGGATATCCCTAGATGTAGGGATCACGACACCATAGTTTGTGCTTCGAATCGGTCTCGTGTCCGTGTCCAAATAGGACGCAAATACGCTGCACGTGCAGGCCGCGCGCGTGCCCTGCTGTCGCATATTTTTTGTATGATGCACAGGCCACGTGGCTACGTGCCACTTGGCGTGTAGGTGGGGGCAATGTCTGTGGACACTTCCCCCAAGTTTTGTGTCGTCTTGATTCAAATCAAGTGAGAGATCGCGACCGCACGGGTCGACACACGCACGCGCGGGCGCGCACAGCCGCCGCTGACACGACCCACTTGCCGATACGTGGACTCAATCCTATGTGTCCTACATGTAGCCCTATACCTAGCCTATCCTAGGACACGACTACGACACGTGTGGTGGGACACATGAGTCCCTAGACTCGCCGTCCCGCGTGCACGACGATGTGCACTGTTCTGTTCACACGTGCATAGGCCGCACATGGACACGGGCTTTGTGCGTGTCGGACATGACACCTGGCCACACGATAACTTGGCCAGTAGGTCGGGGACATGTTAGCCTAGGTGTACGCGAAGTTTCACAAAAAATGGTTCAAAATCGAGCGAGAAATCGAACTCGTACCGATTCACTTGACACGCGTATCGAATTTTTCGATACTCACTCTGTGGACATGATACGGACACGGTTTCGACTCTGTGAGTACCCGAGCACGTCCCACATATCGAGATAATCATATTTGCCAAGTTTTGCGGGTTCTATTGGTGTATTGTGTGTTTTGGGTCGTTATGTGAATTTTGGGAGTTTTCGACAATCAAAATTGAATCGAATGTATAAATATTCGATTTCTTGACTTTTAACCAACGATTTATGGGTTTATGACTCGTATACGATATTCTGGACTTGTGAAAAGCGATCATATTTTTCATGTATATATAGCTATATGTGTAAATGTGTATTGTTGGTGGGTTATCCGAGATCCATAACCTCAGTTTCGAGTTTCATTTCCTTTCGAGTAACCAATTTCCTTTATGTATATATATATATATATATATATTATATATATATATATATATATATATATATATATATATGTGTGTGTGTGTGTGTGTGTGTGTGTGTGTGTGTGTGTGTGTGTGTATATATATATATATGTGTGTGTGTGTGTGTGTGTGTGTGTGTGTGTATACCTATGTATATATATATGTTATTTTTAATTAGATATATGTATAAATGTATATAAATATGATATAGTCTCATAGTTAAGTACTTAGCTATTATTCTCAGTTTTGAACCCTCACAACAGTCCCTTGTCGACACAAACCTCTTTTCACAAGTAAGTTAGATATATATGTGTGTGTGTGTGTGTGTATATATATGTTTGTGTGTGTGTGTGTGTATATATATATATATATATATATATATATATATATATATATATATATATATATATATATATTCTCTACTGATCATGAGCTCCCCCACCCACTTAATCTCCCCCCGCCATGCCCTCCTCATCCCGGCCAGCACCGGCTGATGACGCCACCCTCTTCCGCCGCCCCTCTCTCCCCTCCCCCCCTCCGATGCCTCCGCGCCACCTCCTTTCCTCGTCCAAGCCGTCCCCCTCGGACGCCCTCGGCGTCCGATCCACTCTGGACCACCCCCCTGTCCCGCAGTCGCAGGAGGCGCTTGCTCCGGCGCCGGCCCCCTCGGTCCTCCCTCCCCTCCATTCTCGGCACGCCCCCTACTATGGCCTCTCCGACCGCTGTCCCCTCCTCGGCAAGGCTAGCACACCACTGCCAGGTGAGACAGTCGCCCTCCTACTCCCCAGAGTCGACCTACGCTCCCTCAGCTATAACGGCTGTTTTCGCTCCAGCGGTGGTCCAGGTCGATCAGGCTGCCCCAGACGGAGGGAGGTGGCAGGCGTCCCCAGCCAGGGCTGCCCTCCTGGTCAGTCTTCCCGGGAGCCCGCGGTCCTGTCCTTCGCTTTCCCCTCACTTCCTTTCCCCCGGCCACGCCAATCCCTGTCTTGGACTCGAGCTCAGCTCGCCATGGTCGGCAAGCCCTCCTCCTTGCTCGCCAACCAGCCTCGGTGGGCCCCTCCTCTTACCCTTCCTGAGCTGTCTTCGCCAGTTCGGTCGTCCCGCGGGCTCGCTCTTCCTTTATGGTGTCCGCCTCCTCCCCCACCTGGCGTCGGTGGGTCCGCCCTGGCCTTCTTTCCCGGGAGCGACGACCAGTAGCGATCCCCTCGTAATGCGTGCATAGCAGGCCTCGCCTTGTCTCCCCCCCGGTGGGGTGCATGGAGTCGAGTCAAGTGTCATTTCATACGTCGCTTACCGTATCCTGTACTTCCCTTGGGGCCCCCCACCTAGGAAAGCGTGCGTTGACCATTGCTCAGGAGGGAGCTCGGTTTTCCCGCTTTATGCGAGTCCGGCCGATTCCGTTTCTAGGCTTACGCGGCGTAGCCCCCTTCTCTACGCAGACCAGATTATTCCCGGGCTCTCTTTGGCCCCACCCGGGACTACGTACCCAGTCTACTCCCCCTACCTGGGGGTCAGCTCTGGGCTCTACGCTCAAACCTTATCCGTGGGCCTAGCTGCCCCCAGCTCTTTTCCATCAACCTCCCTATGCGCTCCCCGCGCATCCCACTTTGGGCCCTCCTTGCTGGGTAAGGCCACAGATCTCCAGGCCGTCGCCTGCGCGGACTCCTCGTACCCACTGGCTGCTGCCAGCTCGGGCCCCTCCGTGGCGCATGCATGCTATCCCCAGGTGCCAGCCTGTACGGAATATCCTACTTTTCTGTCACCTTTCAGTGGTGCCACTCAGAGCTTCCGGCCCGAACTATCCCTGGCCCAGCCCGCTGCCACCCTTGTCTTGGCGACCGTGTTGTCTCTAGCCTCCCCTACCCACCCCATCCCCGAAGTCGGCTTCGCGGATCCTGAGCCACTCGTGGCCTCTAGGCCCCCTCCATCCGTGGCTCCATCCGGAGACCCCTACCCTCCGGACAGCGCGACTGCCCCACCTTCCCTCGTTTCTTACGCAGCGGCCTTACGCCCAGATCGGGAGGGGCGATTTCCCTCGCCGACATAGGAGATCCTGCTCTCGGATGTTGAACTCTCTCCCCCCGCCGATGGAGACCCCATCCGGATCCCCTTCGCCGAGTCGAAGATCGCTTTCCTATCCTCCTCTTTCTCGAAGTCGTTCGTGCTCAAATTCGGATCCGGTTGTCCGAAGATCTCAATTGTCATGGAGACCGTTGCCAAGTGGGGCCTCTTCATAATATACCGGATCGTGCCTCTCGATTCCAAACATATGCTCCTACATCTCCCATCCGATTCAGACTTTGCCACAGTCCGCGCCAAGGGCACGGCCAAAATGGGCACACAGACCGCCAAGGTGGTCAAATGGTCTCCCGATTTCAATCCGAAAATAGATTCAACAATCATCATTACATGGATCATCCTACCCAACCTTCCCCTCGTCTGCTTCCCCGCAGCGGCTCCCAAACGAATAGCCAGTTCCTTCGGGACCCTGGTTGCCATCACTGAAGAAACTAGCAACCTCTCCAAATGCAACTATGCGAAGATTTATGTTGAGCTAGATCTCGCGAACGACCCTTCCAAAACCATATAGATCGAGCTCGGAGATCAAACACACAGCCAATTACTGATCTACGACAACAACATAATCTTTTGCAAACACTGCCAAATGAGCGGACACCAAATACAGCAGTGCTTCCGTGCCTACTCCGAACTAAGGAAGTCTAACATCCGCCACCCGTGTGCGCAGACAGCCCAAAAATACCCGCACGACCACCACGACCGCCACGTCCAACTCCGACATTATCATCCACAACTCCAATCCAGACCCCCTCACTCCGATCGTCGATTAAAATAACCCATATACTCGTTCGAACTCCTGTCGGACAATAATTCCGAGGAAGATCACAATGCCCCCAATGAGCACCCTTCCAGCACACCCGAACAGCAGGACCGCCCTAAGACCAGCGGTCTCACTCTCCATTCGGACGCTGAAAGAGACCTCACCACCCAACTACCCAATCCAACCGACACCACCACCTCACACCCCCGCAGGATACACCACAACACCCAACCACCCGTCGACCACTCTCAACTATTCGGTAATGTCTCATTAGCGAGCATCACAGAGCTAATCAAGGCACCCCGGTCTCCTAGAGCTGCCACCTCGGTAGACCCAAAGCCCCCTCAATCTCCCCTCCCTCTCCCTTTGGACGCTCCTACCGTGCTTTGCCACCCCATATTCGGCAAATTTTGGCAAGCCAAGGAAGCCGGATTTCTGGACCGTGACAACCCCTTATGCACCCTGGATGATCAAGACATCGAGCCAGACTCCACCACCACTGACGTCGAAGGAAGTAGCATCCTAAGTCGGACTACCAAAGAAACCGGAAGCAAGGGGCCCAACAGCTCATCCACCAAGAAACCTCCTCCATGAAGAACAACAATAATAAAAAACAGTCGACGACAAGGACCACAAGGTCCGCCACCAAGCATTGCCACTCCCAGACCATTCCCTCATCTGATGCTTAACATCATCTCCTGGAATGTGAGGGGCCTCGGGAACAAATCGACGATGAACAGAATCCTCAGCCTCAAGAAGGCTCACCGCATAGATATTTTCATCATTATTGAACTAAAAATCCCTCAAAAAAGAATAAAAGCTACTCAACTCAAGCTTGGTTTCCTGCAAGCCATCGCCGACGACAACGACATCTGGATTCTTCTTGCACAAGACCTCAAATTTGGCATCATCCAGGATTCGCCTCTGGCCTTGACTTGTTGGATCGAGCACCCAGCCCTCAAATCCCGCTCCGTCCTCTCCACGGTCCATGGTAGCTTCGACATCCCAACGCACAGATTACTCAGGGCCGACCTTCTTGCGGTCCAAACTCAGGGCCTTTTATGGCTCTGTATTGGAGACTTCAACATGGTGTCTTACAGAGAGGAAAAATCAGGAGGACATCCTCCTCCCCAGCCGACGATGGATGATTTCAACAAATTTACCTTTCTTGGGAACCTCACCCCAATCCCCTTCCACGGAAGTGAGTTCACCTGGTGCAACATACAGGAGGGACATCGGCGACAGTACTCTCGACTAGATCGGGCTATGATCAACGATGGTTGGTCCGACATGGGCCTGATCATGAACCTTTCCCACCTAAACTCCACAGAATCGGACCACTCCCCTCTCATCGTCCAGATCAGCAATATTCACACCACCAACAAGAAAGCATTCCACTTCCTCGACTTCTGGCGACATCACCCCTATTTCCAATACATCGTCACTCAAGCCTAGAATTTCGTCTCGATTCTTAACCCTATGGCCCAGATGGCGGCTAAACTTTCATCCACTCATAAGGCCTTTTCATTTTGAAGCAAAGAGGCATACAGAGACATCTTTCAGGCCATTAGGGAGGCGGAGGACGACGTTACTCGTGCGAAGACTGCATTCACCAACACCAGATCTTCAGAGGATCGTGCCTCTCTTAACCTCGCTAAAGCTCTTCTTAAATCCAGGTTGCGTGTAGAGACCGAGTTTTGGAGGCAAAAAGCCAGAATGACTTGGGATACCGACGGAGATCGGAACACTGGATTCTTTCACGCTTGCGTCAAAGGTCGCAGAAACAAACTAAAGTTGCACCGGATTCTGGACGACAACGGCAATTTGGTGGATGACCGGATCGTATTCAGATTGTCGTTGTGAAATACTACTCCAACCTCTTCACCAAAGAGCGGATCGTTAAGAAAGTGCCGTTATTGTCCATTATCCCTTCCTTCATTAGCGATCACGATAATGATACCTTGCTGGCTAATGCCTCAGAGGAGGAGGTTAAAGCGGCGGTCTGGTCCATTAACGAATACAGCGCCCCGGGGCCGGACCGCTTCAACGGGGTTTTCTTCAGAGCTTGCTGGGACACCATTAAACAGACTTAGTAGAAGCTACAGCCTTTCTACAAGGGGCTAGATACCCTAAGGCGATTTCATGCACTAACATCATCCTTATCCCCAAAAAAGACAATCCTGAAACATTCAAAGACTTCCGTCCAATCAGCCTCTGTACCTTCACCAACAAAATCATATCCAAGATAGTCGCCAGGCGTATGTCCGATTTTCTCCCCAAGATCATCTCTGAAGAGCAAAACGGGTTTGTCAGAGGGCGCAACATTTTCGACAACATCCTCCTCGTACAAGAGATGATCACATGCATGAAGTTCCCATCGAAGGAGGGAAACGTGGCCATCAAAATTGACATGGAGAAGGCGTATGACCGTCTGGACTGGCAATTCATGATCTGGGTTCGTAGGGCTTTCGGTTTCTCCGAACCCTGGATATACATCGTCTTCAGATCCATAAACAACGCGTGGTTCTCTACGGTCATCAACGGCCAGGCTGCCAGATTCTTTAGATCCACTCGCGGGGTTAGACAGGGGGATCCACTCTCTTCCACTATTTTCATAATAGCGACTGAAGTCCTTAGCAGAAGCCTGAACAATATGCCCAATATGGCGGGTTTTAACCACTTTCACACCACCACCGGCTGCCCCCTCATTACTCACCTGGCTTACACTGACGATATCCTCATCTTCTCCTCTGGAGACAACGGATCGATCGAGGTCTTCCTGTGCACGATCGCCAAATACAATGCCTGTTTTTGTCAGCGCGTCAACAACAACAAGAGTGTCATATACACCCATCACAAAGCTGACAGAATTTGCTCAACTTTACTCACCAACATGACCTCATTCTATACGGCCTACCCTCTATTCCTCTACCTCGGATGCCCGCTGGTTTACGGTAAGGCCAACTCGGGTATTTTCGAGCACCTCGTCGACAAGATCCGAAAGCTCATCTCGGGATGGCACAATGCAACTTTATCCCCAGGGAGGAAAACGATCCTCATCAAATACGTTATTTCATCCATCCCGATGTACACCCTGCTCGTCTGCTCCCTCCTAAGAAGGTGCTTCACTCCTTTGAATCCCTATTCGCCAAGTTCTTTTGGGGGCAGAGCGACGGCAAAGACAAATATCACTGGGCCGGCTGGGAGTCGATGGCCAAACCAACTGAAGAGGGTGGTCTGGGCTTCTGCAGGTTTGTACACATCGAGACCTCTCTATGGACGATGTTCATGAGAGCTAGATATTCTAGATTCTCCTATCTAACGGAAGCGACCTCAAATAACCGATCCTCGGCCTCGTGGCGTCGCATTATTCAGGGTCGCACCACTGCGGAGCCTCTCATCCGTCTCCAGTTGGGAGATGGTCGCTCTCCAGCTTTCCTGGAGCGATGGCTAGGAGAGGAAATCATTCAACCCAACATGCTTACTCCTCCGCAATGCGCTATTAGGGACCTTTGGAAGGGGACTTCGGGATGGAATTGGAGGAAGGTCAGAGATTGGCTTGGCCAGAACGCGAAAACTCGTGTTCTTGCGGCTAATTTATGGATTATCGACGCTAACGACAATTGGAGATGGTCCCCCAACCCGAGTGGGCTATTTACCTTGGCTTCCGCCAGGTTTGTGGCCAGAGGCAACATGGTACAGAATCCTATTCATGCTAATTTTTGGCACACCGGCATCTCCATTAAATGGTCTATCCTTATCTGGCATGCCATTCGACGGAAGATCCCGACGGATGACACCATCAGTTCCATGGGATTCAGCCTTGTATCTAGATGCCATTGTTGCAAGGAGCCCTCTTCAGAATCTGCCGAGCACGTCTTTCGTTCGGGGGAGCTCGCCTCCGGCCTTTGGTCCAAGATCCTCAATAGACTTAATATGGTCCGGCACACTGGGGGCTTCCACGATCTCCTGGCCTACTGGAGCCAATCCCACGATCACCAGATCGTTGCAGCCGCCGGCGTTTGGGTGCTTTGAAAGAACAGGAACAAATTCAGATATAAAGACAGACAAATCCCCCTACCTCAGCTGTACAGAGAGGTCATCAAACAATGTTTCAAAGTCAGAAGACGCTGTTCCCACGTCCCTCAATCTTTGTGGAAGACCCTGGCTTAGGCTACCCTCACCTTTTTGGCTGCACGTGTCTCACGCTTTTCATTTCATGTCCTTTGTCGCGTTAGCGCGCTTACTTGTATAGGCTTTGGCATTTTGTGCCTATTGGTTTAATAAAATTCTACTTTCCTTAATATATATATATATATATATATATATATATATATATATATATATTACCTTGAATGATTGAAATATATCTATATGTAAGTATTTGTTTGTGGATGTAACCTAGGGAGTATTGGGATAGATTAGGATTGGCGCAATGAGCCTAGATTTGTTGAGTTGACTGGCAAGTTGACCAAGTTGGCAAAAGTCAACTTTGGGTCAAACTTAATCCAAATCAACTTAAACGAACTTAGAATGACTTGGTAACTTGTGCTTGACCTAAAAATTAGTAAACGGTCTAGTTGACTTATAGTTGACCAGTTTGACCAGAGTTGACCAAGTTTGACAAGAGTTGACCAAGGTTGACTTTGACCTAGAAGGACCTAGAAGCATATAGAAGTGCATTGTAGACCTTTTTTATGATATTGTGGACCATGTTGTGACTTATGGTTATTTTAAATAGGATTACAACACTCCAGTTCAGTTATACTTCCTCATCAGTAGCTTGGTTTGTCAGGCGAGTACATTCTCTGACCGTTTCATTCTTGCTTGTACATATTTTCTTGTTATAGACTAGTTTATTTGTTGCTGTCATGATGTTATCACAGATTAGTACTATTTGGATCTCTTTTTGTGATATTATCCTCTCGGATACATTGGGTATATTGTTCTCATGTACTTTATCATATGCATCATCTACTCTTTGTATTCGTATTTATTCATGTATACTCATGTGACATTCATGTACACTCATGATCATGTGAGCCTTCATGTATAACCCAGTGTTCATGTGGACTAGCTATCCATGTGACACACTACTTTCATGTGCAATAACATAACCTGGACAGATCCTTGTGTACTAATTGGGGTAGGAGGAGTATTTATTTGGTTATGTGATCTACACCCTTATCGTGTGCAACTCCAAACTAGATTTAAGTCATGTACAACCTAAGCCAGTTTACATAACCAGATTGTGCTCTATATCACGTAGTTAGTTCAGTTCTCTTATTATATCATGTATATCTATTTCCATATATCATTTTCTTTTTACAGTCTCATTTCTTTACAACAGTTCATGTATATTATTCTATAGCTTGTTTCATATTTTCTTTTATGTTATAATCTATGTGAGAGATATATATTTGTTCTTATCCTGACTGGACCATAAAAATATTACAGATGATGAGGATTATTGCGATACTTACTATGGAGCAGGCCTAGTTGACATAGGTAACCTGGACCCTCAGCAGGATCTAGTAGTCGTTGAGGACTTGCCATTAGCTTAGTCTAGATTTTTTTATTATCTAGTTTTATGAGACATTTGTGATTGTATTGAGATTATTTATGGAGTTTTGTACTGAGACTTATTAATTATATTTGTGTCTCTCTCTCACTGTTGAGATTATCTTATCATCTTTTCCATCTTAGTTTGTGATTGAGATTACTTATTATGTTGTTCTCCATTCAGAGCATATTCAAGATTGTGTTAGATGTTAGACCTAGGACAACGTTCTATCGTCGACACTGCGACGTAGGCTGGACGTACCCACTTCTCATGCCCTTACACTGGGTACGGGTCGTGACAGAGGCTGAATCAAAGGATGATCAAGACAAATGCCCTGATTATGGTGGTAACCAGAAAGCCAGTCCCTCCAACGACATCTCTTTGGGGGCTATATAATAATTCGGGGCTATAATGAAAGAGTTGGATGAGAATCAAGTCCAATCGGCTCACCCTCCCGTGGGTATGTCATCTTTGCACCTCTCTTCGGATGAGATTTTTTGACTTCGATTGTGCGTGCTCCTCGTAAGGCTGACTGCCATTGTGTATTCCCCTGTAGACAAGGAGAAAGAACCACACATAGAGATAGCCCAAGACATTGGAGGAGAAAAAGAGGTTGTCCCTGGCTCCTCTTGGGTTGCAGGTGTGGAGGACTCTGTCAGTAAGCCAACATCGGCTGCAGAAGGAGAGGTTGAACAACCTCCTGAGGTGGTCTTTACTGAATCTGCTCCCAGTCCATCTGGAGTCATAGAAGATATACAGCCTGATGCTGCTTGGAGCCTTGATATTGTTTTCCTTGAACAACCTTGGCCTGCCCTTGGCTCCTTGGTAACCAAGGCTGATGACCTAGTCCAAGTTGGCGCTGAGCATACCGAAGGTACAAAATTACTACTCTTTTGTACTCTTTTAGGTTCTTTTTTCTGTTGCTGATATATATATTATTTTCCTGTCAGGTTTAGCTTTTTGTCAGGCATCTCTTCCTGGAGCGGAAGATCCTCTTCAAGCTTCCTCCCCGACGACCTCCTCCAAAGATGACGAGATGGCCCAGGAAGTCGTCAAAGATTTCTATTCTGTCCTGAAAGTAAAGATTCCTAGAGTTCTGAATCGGAACGCCGCTTTTGGCCCTGTGAAGGCCATTGTTGAATGTCAAGTGGCAGCCTTTGAGAGCATCGCCGGCTACGAGGAGCGGGCTAATGGTCTGAGGAAGGTTCTGAATGACTTGGAGGATCGCGTAGCCAAACTCAGGGAAGCCAAACAACGAAGCCCGACGTTGCTATTTTATGAAGAAGACGAGACTTTTGTCGCGGCTCTCGCGAAGGAGGAGGCTACTTTCCAAGCCAGAAAGGATGCCCTTGCTCAAGAGATCAGCGAATTGGCTGATCAGTATGAGTAGTTCAACGCCGCAAGTGAGGCTTGTGTTACTTCGAAGAATAAGCTGGCTGCCTAAATTATTGAGAAATATAATCACATCATATAGATCCAAAATAAGATTGCACAACTGGAGGCCCGCTTGAGGACAGTTGTGTCTGAACAAGGGGATTATTCGGTTCAGGCTGCCATGACTGCCACAACTTTAGACCAATTAAAAGAACAGCTGGTAAAGTTGGAAGGAGAGCACGTGAAACTGATCCCCTTCCAGGATGAAGGTGCCCGATAGGAAGAAGTGCTCCGTCGTGCTGCTGCCAAGTCCGAGACCGAGATTGAGGCTATAAGGGATAGCATCAATCGGTTGTGTATCCTTTAGATCTTCTTTTATAATAGGCTCAATTAGCCGTCAAGACTCCTGTATCTTTTCTTTTCTCTGTCTTTTGATAGACATTTTTAATAAAGAATCTTTTGGCTTTCAAAATTCATGAATGAAGTTTATGAAATATCAGAACTAGAGGTAATGTGGACGTAGTAAGAATATTTCTGGTGGGTATTCCGCTGGGGAATTGGATGTGGACTCATTACCCATTTTATATTCAAGGTCCTTGAATATAGATAATAAGTTAAAAGAAGCTGCTAATAGAGGTAATATGGACGTAATAGCAGAGAATATTTTATACCTCGACCAGAGGTAATGTGGATGTGGACGGGTATATAACATTTAAATAGGAGTCAATAAATAATTCAGAGGTCATATGGACGTGATTATCTTTAACAAAGGGATATTTTCGGTAGGTATTCCGCTGGGGAATTTAATGTGGTCTTATTATCTGTATTATGTTCAGGATTCTCGAACATAGGTAATAAGTTGAAAAAAACTGCTAGCAGAGGTAATGGAAACGTAATAGCAGAAGGTGTTCTATATCTGACCAGAGGTAATATGGACGTGGACGGATATATAACATTAGGAAGGAGTGGATAATTCAGAGGTAATATGGACGTGATTATCTTGGACGAATGTTTTTCTCAGAGGTTATATGGACATGGTAAAATATTTCTTAATTATCCCACTGGGGAAATAATTATCGAAAAACAGTTCAGAGGTAATATGGACGTGACTGTTTTCATAAGACCAAGTTTGGGAAGAGTCCAAAACGAAGATAATTCCACTAAGGAATCATTTTCAGAGGACCTATTATCCATGGCGTATCCAAGACTCTTGAAATACAGATAATAGTTAGATGATTTTTTGAATCACGTAAACATTGCACTATACATTTACATGGTTAAAATAGGGTATATGTGAATGCTGTAAGTGAAGGTTATACATAATATTTCTTCAGGAACTTGTCATTGATTGGCATCATGAGCAAGTCACCATCAGGCTTGGTTAGTCGATACGTACCGTTAGAATACACTGATTCTATAACGAAAGGACCTTCCCATTTAGGTTGGAATTTTCCTTTTGTCTTGTGTGTCATGACTATTGGTCTTCTCACCGCTAAGACCAGATCACCAACTTGAAAGATTATTTCCTTCACATTTTTATTAAAGGCTCTGGAAAGGCGTGCTTGGTATAGCTCAATGTGCTGTTGAGCTAATAAGCATTTTTCGTTTAGCGCTTCCAGTTTTTGTAGTCGCAGATGGTAACTTTCTTCGGCAGTCAACTCACTGGCTAAGGCTACTCGAAGAGAGGGAATATGGGTTTCGAGGGAAAGAACTGCTTCACTCCCATAAACCAAAAAGAATGGCGTACTGCCTATTGGAGTCCGGACCGTTGTACGATAGGCCCAGAGACATTCGTCGAGCTTCTCATTCCAATATTGCTTGATTAAAGACATGAACTTCTTAAGAAGTTTGATGATAGTCTTATTGAAGGCTTCTGCTAATCCATTAGCTATTAGATTGTAAGCAGTAGAGGCTACATTCTGAATTCGATTCTTATCGCAGAATCGATAGAATGCATGGCTCGCGTATTATAGACCATTATTATGGATGATCCTGCGAGGTAAGCCGAAGCGGTAGATGACGTGATGTTTGACGAAACTGATCACATTCAACGTCTTTACTTCGATGAGCGGTATAGCTTTCGCCCATTTGGAGAAGTAATCGGTTATAGCTAGGATAAACCGTTGTCCACTGGAGGATGGCAGGCTGATTGGGTCGACGACGTCCATATCCCAGGCTTCAAAAGGCTAAGATGTCATCGTCGGGTGTAGAAACTTCGAAGGTTGATGAATAAAATCAGCATAGAAGTGACAAGCCCTACACTTCTTTGTATATTCAACAACAACTACTATCATCGTGGGCCAATAATAACCCATTCGTCGGAGGCGATCTTATAATTTGGGGTCCAATTGGTGTGCACCACAAATTTTGTCGTGAGCCTCACGTAGTACATGTTTGGCTTCTGTGTCTGATAAACATTGTAACAATAGCCCGTCGTAAGAACGTCGGTACATCATTTTGGTGGCTGTGACATAGTAAAATCTGAGGGATCGTCGTTGGATAGACACTACAACCTTTGGGTCCTCAGGAAGGATTCCATAGACGACGTAGTCTATGAAAGGACATCTCCAGTCTTTGACATCGACGTTCAATTCTGTTGCGTAACTGTGATAAATATGCAAGACATCTTTCGCACAGAATAACTCTCGACCAAACACTGTGATCGAATGCTGAATGTTGACAGGAACGGTCAGGGAAACAGCCAGACCGGCTAAAGCATCTGCTTCTATGTTTTGTAATCGAGGCACGTGCTCTTTGAAGAATCAAGTGAAGGTAGAAGCCAACTCGATCGTCGCTTTGTGATATAGGATGAAATCTTCGTGATGAACTTCATAATCCCCTCGAACCTGACTAACTATTAGCTTAGAATCATCGTAAGCTTCTACATAATCAACTTCCATTTGTTTTGCCAATTGAAGGCTGATCAATAGGGCGTTATATTCGGCTACATTGTTGGTACAAGGTTCCACGAGAGAATATGCACGGTATATAACCAGATGGTCGGGTGACACAAGCACGATGCCTACTCCGGCCATGATGTTTCCTTTAGGTCCTGTTTTTGACGTACCGTCCAAGAACATTCGCCAAATGGGGATTTTCTCAGTTGCGGTGTGAGACTCAACCACTTCATCCGAGATTTTATCATAGAGTTTGGAAGATTTTGGCACCGGATGAGCTGCTAAGAAATCAGCTAATGCTTGGCCTTTTACTGCCTTCTGAGGGACGAACAACATATTATATGGTGTCAACAGCATTTCCCATATAGCTAAATGGGAATTAAGAGACATAGTGACGTGTCTTCTGGATAACAAATACCAGTACGAGATATTTCTTTTCCACAGGTGTGTATTTGTGCTCGGCACCCACCATTGTGCGGCTGAGGTAGTAAATTGCCTGTTCATGGCCGCCTTCATTTTTCTGAGCTAATAGGGCACCAAGGGAATGATCTATAGCGCAGACATATAACAAGAAAGGCTTTCCAATTATCGGAGCCACCAATACTGGGGGGCTTGTGAGATACTTCTTAATGTCGTCAAATGTGCGTTGACATTGTTCAGTCCAGACGAATGATACTCATTTCATCATGAGGTGAGTAAACGGTTGACACCTTCCAGAAAGATTTGAAATGAATTGTCTGATGTAGGCTAACCTTCCTTGAAGTCCGTGTAGCTCTTTGAGATTTCTTGGAGTACGCATATCGAGAATAGCTTTCACTTTATCTGGGTCAAGATGTATACCCTTTGAAGTGATAACAAAACCAAGGAACTTGCCGATGGAGACTCCCAGAAAAGACTAGGTTGGATTCATCTTGAGTTGGTGTGTACGCATTAGTTCGAACACCGTTCACAAATCTTGGAGGTAGTTGCCCTTGAGACAACTTTTAACCGCAATATCATCTACGTAGCATTCTACTATTTTGTGCAATTGATCACAAAAAATTATGTTTATAGCTCGCTGGTATGTCGCCCTTGCATTTTTCAATCCGAAGGACATCATCGTATCGCAGTATACTCCCAATGGTGTTCGAAAATGTGTGTGTTTCTCATCATCGGGGAACATCTTGATCTGGTTGTAGCCTGAGAACCCATCCATGAAGGACATCCGCTCGAAGCCACAAGTATTGTCGATCATTACGTCGGTGATAGGTAGAGGGAACTCATCATTTGGGCATACAGAGTTCAAATCACGGTAATCGATACAGACTCGAATTTTACCGTTCTTTTTCTTTGACTGGAACAATGTTAGCGACCCAGTTAGGGTGTTGTTCTTTGCGAATGAACCCACTTGAAATAAGCTTCTTGACTTCACTCTCGATGGCCTTTATGATATCTAGTCGGAATTGCCGTTGCAGCTTCTTCACTGGCTTAGCTTTAGATGAGATATTTAGGCAGTGCATAGCAACTTTAGGGTCCAAGCCTAGCATGACTTCATAGCTCCATACAAGGACGTCAATATATTCTTTTATAAGCTGCATTGGAGATTACCGTTCTTCACCAGATAGACTTTTGCTGATAAAGATTGGTTTAAGAGAGAATTCATCTCCCAAATTAGCTTAGACGACTTCGTCTTCAGTAGGTGGTTCACATTGTTCAAAGTGTAACTCCCATCCGGTATCCATCTTTTGAGCCCATTGTTCGAGTTCGATTGATTGGACATCTTTTACAATTTGGTCATTTGACACTATGTTGACGGACAAAGTTGCTTTGAACATGTCTCTAATACTGGAGTCTGAATCCCAGAGGCAGGAATTAGAAGAAAGAGAACAACGATCCACTTCGACGTCTGATCCTTTAGGAGTTGTTGGAGGAGTAACATAACCCAAACCAACACCGTTTTGTTGATAATAGTTTTCGGGTTTGCCGGAAGGAGCAAAGTGACGTATTGGAAATCGTCGCCCTTGACCGTAGTTTAGTCCTTGGTCGCTTTTTATATCATATCCCATGTTTTGGGTGATATTCTTGGCCTGCCAACTATATCGGTAAAGTTGCATTTTTTTAGAATCATAGTCAGCTTTAGTGTTGCGAGTAGTAGTAGTAAAGTCCAGAACGAACTTTCTTTCGCCAATTATTTGATCGAAGATGATCAATTCTTTATCCTACTTTCTAGCTGGAACGATAAAGTAGTGGATATCTTCTGGCCAGACTTTTTTTCGTAGATGAGGCATCGTGACCGGCATGTAGAGATGTGGTCCTATGCCATGCTCTAGGGCGTACAACGTATCTATGTTCTGGTTTACAGATTGGTAGACATCGGAGTAATTCAAAGATAAACCTTTACTTAAAAAATATCTAAGTTCTTCTTCTGGGATAACATCATCTACTGAAGGTACATTATTTTGAGTATTGATATACTCATTGAGGGGATCATTGTCCGGAACAGGAGTCACAGACTTGATTAAGTTCACCACATAGGGCAACTCATCAGGATTGGGAGGACAGACTTCAGCAGGTTCCACCCGAGTCGTTTTGCATAGAGTGATGGTCAATAGTTTGACAATATCAGGATTCTTCTTTTTGACCCGGATTGTGAGAGGCTTTGGAGTACTTTTTGGAGTAGCACGTCCTTTGACTCAAATAACCAGGGGACCATTACTGGCGGATGAATTAACTTCAGCTTCATCGTCAGCTTCATTGTCGTCATCCTTGGGAGGCTAAGATTGATAAAGTACCGAATCTCCATAGTAGGCTTCAATACCCTTAAAAGGATCGACATCGGCAAACTCCGTCTTCACGATGCCATCATTGTTGACGTACTTGAAGCATTGGTGAAGGGTAGAAGGAATGATCATGTTCTCGTGTATCCACGGACGTCCCAACAAGATGTTATAGGACACATTAGCGTCGATTACATAGTAAGAAACCTCTGTTCGGAGATCACTAATCTGGCATTTGAGATGGATCTTGCCCAGCGGGTAGCTTCTTCCAGCAATAAAAGCCACAATAGTTGTATTGGTTGCAGACAGCTTGTGCAGAGGGATTCCTAAAATTTGGAGTAAATTTCTAGGGATGATGCTGAGGAAGGAACCTGGATCGATATGCATCCGATCCACCTTAATTGCCCCAATACATCCTGTATAGTACAGAGGTCTATCATGACGATTGTTTTTGAGTAGCATGTCCCCTTATAAAAAGGTGATGTTGGGCACTACTTCCATAGTGCTATGACAGTAAGGACATGAGATGGGATCTTCAGCGGGGGCTTTGACTTCAGCGAGATAAGAGTCGACATGTAGTAATGCCTCACTTAAAGCTTTTTGCATCTTTTTAGAGAGTCGCAGTAGATCGAACAAAGACAACCTGGCAGGTTTATTGGCCAGCTATGTCAGTATGTCAAAGTTGTAAGGCCGATCCATGCCTTCGGGAGTTGGTACCTTAAAAGACTTGTCAAATCGTGTCTCCGTCTGCTTAGCTTTGTCGGTAGTTGAGGACTTAGATGGACCAGCTTCTGAACTTGTAGGGACAGCAGGAGCTTGAGAAGGCACTGTGTCTTCTTGTTTGGGGTCATAAGTCCATAGGTAAGTCTTTCCAGATTACGTCTCGCCAGATAGAACTTCGTAAATGAGAGAAGACACCATATGGCATGATTTGTATTTCTTGCCCCTCTTTGCTTTGGAAGACACCACCCCCCGCGTCATTTCTTACACAAGGTCTGGATGGACCCACATGATCTCACCACGTTCTGTCGTGAGTGGCACCAACGTTGATGTTGAGTCACGAGATGGTGGCAGGTTGACGATTTCCATTACTACTTTGGGGATTAGGACTACGTCGTCTGGGACTTTCGTGGAAGAAAGTCACCAAATTGAAGAGAGATCATGTTGGAAGATACGACCTTGTCTTCAGCTTCGAGGTTGATAACTTGGCTGTCGATAAGCTGTTGTATCTTCGTCTTCAGGACGATGTAATCCTTGGTAGGATGGTGCAAGTAATAATGATAAATATAGTACTTGGGATCGTTGAGTTGGTTCGCCTCCGCAGTACGCCGTGGTGGAGGCAATGTCAGTTTATTACCCTTCATCAATGTGTGAAAAATGGTAATAACATCATCTTCGTCAAAGGAGAAAGTCTCATTGGAAGCTCCCTTGGAAGTGTCGACCTTCAAGACTTCTTTCCTTTTATCCCGACGGACAGGGATATTTTGGGGGTGCTTGCTTTTGTCTTCAGATTTGGGTGTCTTCAACCCCAGTAATTCCAGATTAGGGACGTCATTCTCAGCAGCATCAGTAGCCCCGATGAAAGCGGGCCATGTATCATACTTATGTATCCCCAGACAAAACTTCACTGTAGGAATGAAGTTATGTCGACAAGTATCCATAAGCTCTGAGTCTGGTATACAGAAGGGCATCTTCAATGCTAGTCTCCTGAAGCGTTCGATAAAAGCAATAACAGACTCACTCCTCCTTTACTTGGTCTCGATGAGGGTGGACATATAACGTGCATGCCACTCTCATAAAACCTGTTGAGAAATAACCTCTCCAACTCTTTAAAGAAATTAATGCAACCGTCAGGCAGACTGCAGAACCATTCAAAAGCTACCCCCTACAAGGTGTTGATAAATAGCTTTGACAAGAACGGATTGTCCCTTCGTAAAGGCAGAGTCTGCATGTTGAAGTATGTCATGTGTTGGAGAGGAGAAGTCATCCCCTCAAATGAATTTAGCGTCAGTGGCTTGTAGTTAGGAGGACAAGTAGAATTCTTCCATTCAAGAGGATAAGGTTGAGATATCCCCATCTTCTGAAGCTCGTCTTTGTGTGACATGGTATCGAGATGAGGAACAAGAGAATCAATTGCATCCTACTGATTGAGCAGATGTTGAGAAACGGCTGCGGTACGGTTCTCAAGCGTCGTTGGCGAAGGGCTACCCCCAGCATTTACGAGATTTGGAGGAGGCACAACGGAATGATACTCCTTTTGTAGTGAAGGAGGGTTGTTACTGTGAGCCCGACTAACATGTATTGAGACGTTCGGTTGAGGTGGAGGAACAACCCCAGTAGTTTGGACCGCCATAATGCTGGTAAGTATATTAGTAATCTTGGCAAATGCCATTTTAAGACTCTCTAGCCGCTTGTTGGTCTAATTACTAGCTGCTTCAGGTCTCTCTCCATCTGTCATGTATACAGATAGCATGCGAGAGGAGATAGTACAACTAGTGCTGATACTATCTGTCTCTGAGTTGAAAAGGCCCCCATCTTCAGGTAGGGGAGATAGATAGTCACCATCAGACTCAAAGAGATCATCATCATCGGGAAGGCTACCCCCGGTATGAAGGTCGTCTACTTTAGATTCTGAGTGAATACTACCCCCAGCTGAGGGAACATCACCTCCAGCTTGAGAGTCCTCGTCATCTATAAGGAATCTCGTCCTTGACCGAGCACCCATATAGACTCCTTCAGATGTAACAACTCGCTGGCTGTTTGTTGGCAGACTTCTTCTTCATCTGTTAGTAGAACTGAGAGAAATAGTTGGGTTAATGGTCCACCTTTTTTGATTGGGGCTCACGTAAAGAGGACCCCATGAAGCCATGTTGGATGAAACATATAGCGATTTTTTATTATCATAGCGCTGCCATCGTCGAAACACGGACCGCCTCGGGTGCACCTTCATTGCTTTGGAGCAGCAATAGATGATGATAATACTGGTAAACGGATGTACGCCATGAATTGTAGTATCCTTCCTTACCTAATGCTTATGATTTATCATATCGCGTAAATCGGCGGAAGGGAGTTTTACCTTAAAACTTATGCCACATGCATCGTCAAGCTTTGTATATGGGTTTGTAAGGGAAGTTGGCACATCCGGACTTAGTTCATGTGTAGGGGCAACCCCCACACCTAAGTTCCGTGATAACCTTCAAGACAGCCCCGTGCTATACGCGTTGGGGCCTGTCTTTTTACTGTGGGCGCATAGACCCTGGAGCATGCCCTTGGGCGCATGATTTTCTGAAGTCCTAGCAGCATGGCTGGCCCTCCTAGATATGGGCGTATAGAACGGGTCATCAGAGACTAGGTGCATGGCCCTGGGCGCATAGCTCTGGGTTATCAGAGCCTGGGCACATAGCTCTAGGCGCGTGGCCCTGGGCGCATAACCTGTCGAAGACGGAAGTCCTCTGGCTGGAGTTATGTACACACATACTGCCTTGGGCGTATAGCTCTGGACGCATGCTTTGGGAAACATTGTTGTTTTCTTCCAGTTTTGCCTTCTTCGTGTGCGAGCCTCGCTGAGTTTGTCTAGAGTGTCGAACACTTCGATTCTTGGCATCGTAGTGTTTTTCTTTGCCAAGTCTCGAGTGTTGAACATTCTGTTGTTGATTACACAAGAGAGAAGTTGCTGGGCTAGTAGAGCCCGGAACGGTATGTGCCCTCTTCATGTTGGAAGCTCTTGTGGAAGGATTTTGCACCCCCATGACGGAGTTCCCCTTCGGTTGCATATCTTCTATGACACTGGCAGGATATGCAGCGCGAGCCTTCGACAGCCAAGTCTTGCGAGACTTGTTTTGCTTCACTGATTTCGAGGAAGTAGAGCCGTCCCTCGAGAGCATCTATTCGAACGTCTGCTGATCAAACTTCACGATCAACATCTTCTGAGTGCTCTCCACTTTATCGATATCGGATTGCGTCACCACCTTCTCGTCAGAGATAAAGGTAGTCCCCAGCAGAGTCACCATTTTTGTGGACAAACACAAAAAAAGAAGAAAAAATGTTGTTTTTTCTTATTGGTGCAAGGAACCACAAATCGAGTAAGCCTGAGAGATCCTACAATGAGGATCCCCGAGTATAAAAAGAATTTTGGAGAATGGGACGATGGAGATCATAAAAGTGGGAGAAAACCTACGAAAATTGCTAACTCTTGGCTCACTGGCAAGAGGGGCAGCAATTTGGCTCTTGAATTGCTCTTCGTTTTGTATTTTTGAAGAGACATGAGACTCCTATTTATAGTCGTTTTGTACTGAAGCTGCCCCTATTTATAGTCATTTTGTACTGAAATGGCCATTACGTGTCCACAGGAGAAAATACACTGATTTTTTATGTGGACGCACAGACTTCCTATGGGCACATAAGGTGTAGGCGCATGCAGGCTGCATGATCGTGGGTTGATCGTGAGATTGACGTGGCCGCATGCTTCGATGCACGACTGCTCGTGGAGACTGACGTGGCCGCATGCTTCGGTGCACGACTGGTCGTAGACGTTGACCGCGTCATGGAGCTATCCTGACTTAGCACATAGGTAGGAATAGGGCTATGCACCCCCCTCTAGAGGAGCCATATGGGCGCATAGGCTTTATCGTGGACGTATAGGGATGGGCGCATATGCTTTGCTCTATGAGGGTCAGCCACTATCTAGCTTGGGTGCATAGCAATCTATGACTTGGGCACATAGCAATCTTTGACTTGGGCGTATAGCTCATTTCTGGCTTGGGCGCATAGATGCTTCTGGATACAAATCTCTATCGTCGATTGTGCGACGTAGGCTAGGTGCTGTTATGCACTCGTGCCCCTATATCGGGTGCGGTCATGATACACTTTTAGTAGTGGTCCATGCAGGTCGAGATACGTATTTATGTAATGTCGTGGTAGTGCGACGATTTAGTTGTACTGCTGTGAGCCTCCGATAGGAGATAAGAAACAGGCTTTAGATGAAAGGATACTCAATCAAAACTAGGAATTTCTATGAACTTAAATCTACTGACACTTGTTAAATCCGAATAATCTATTTTCATACCCGTCCTTCTTTGATGATATCATCCTTGCTCCGTTATTGACCTCTTGTTTGATCTGTCTTCAATATACCGCCGAAGACTCGATCACACTATTCCATCCTGGAGACTGCTAATGAGAGGTCTGCCACCTCTCGTCCGATTCAGCATACAGTCGGGACAACACCGCTCTTTAAGTCTGCTGTGGGAGTGTCTGCTGCCTCCTCCACATGTTCCAAGGATTTCCCTAGTTATCCTTGATATTTTTCAGCCTCAAGCACTACCTCCTACTCCGGTAGATGCCGTACAACTGTTTGTGCTCTTCAGGGAGATGATGGATGCTCAATGCCTTTATTCAGCTGGTATGAGGCAGGGTATTAAGAATGCCTACCATGTGGCTATGGCAGCAGTTGAGAGAGTGGCTACTTAGCCACATGAAGGACGGGAAGAACCTGTTCAGCACTAGAGGTCGGGGAAATCATCAACTTTCAGAAGATGCGGCCAAAGGACTTCAAGGGTACGGAAGGTATCTTATATATGAACGATTTGATTGAGCACATTGAAGCGATCTGTCGTATGGTGCAGATTTTAGATAGTCTGCTGGTTGAGGCAATGTAATCAGATTTCGACCTTGGCTTGACATGGTACTGTACCGATCCGAGGGTCGGAATTGAAGGGTAGACTTCAGAGGCTTTCAAGAAGCTTTTCAAAGAAAAGTTCTTCCCAGATGTGGCTCTCCGTTCCTTGGAGGGTCAGGTCGAGAGCCTCGTCCAAGGGACATGACTGCAGAGGAGTTTGCTTGAGAGTTCTGCCATCTGAACGGATTATTGGAAAGGTTAAGTGATGTGGCAAAGGCTAGAAAGTTTTGCAACGGCTTGATCAAGGAGGTCAAGTTACTGACCAAAAGCGACCATGATGCCACTTTTAAGCAGATCTTGGCGGGCGCTCTTACAGCTGAGGACGACTTGGAGCTCAAGTCCAAGAGAGGTAGGGATGATTCAGGGGTATGAACGGTAGTAAAAATGTTCCTTTGTGTAGAAGGCAGTGCACCAGCCCCAACAGCTTTTGGCACCAGTTAGACAACATTACATCATCAGCCTTGGAGGCAGGACCAGAGGGTGCCCACCTGTGCCTACTGCAGGGAGTCAGGATATACTTGGGACGTTTGCAAGAGGAGGTTGAAGGTGTGTTTGTTCTGTGGATCCACTACTCATCAGATAAAGGATTGCCCCACTGTACCTCCATTTGGTGGAGCACAGGGTCAGAGAGAGGGAGCTAGGCTACCAGTGGTACAGCACCATGCCCAGCACCAGAGGGACAGGGCTTTTGTGCGAGTCGAGGGGGTCGATGCTATGGGTGACGGGTTAGCAGGTCTGTCTTTTCCTGTCCTTTTTTTTCCATTTTGATTGTATGATTCTCTTACTATCTGTCAGGATATTTTGTGCTGTGCTAAATAGTGTAGTAACCCTATTTGAGACTGTAAAGTCACGACAATAGGACCATGATCTTGCATGTTATTAGATAGAATTTTATGACTTTGATTGTTAGGGGATTGACCTAGAAGGAGTACGACCAACTTTAAATTTTGGGGATAAAAGTTTTCTAAGCGTGATAGGTTTGTAACCACCACATTCTAGAATGGGGGTATTTTGTAATTTATAATATTTTGATTATTTTAATATTATTTAATTAATGTGTTGTGTTAGTATCATACTTTGGTGAAGCTTAGAACAACATTGAGTAGATGTTAGTCATGACAATAGAAACTTAGTTAGTGAGATTAGATAACTTGAGTTAGACTCTAACCTAGGTAGAATGTCATATAGAATCAATTAATTGACTTATAACATAAGCTATAATAGGCCTTTTCCTTAAAGGGCTTTACATGACAAATTAGGGGAGGCCCTTAGTTATTTGCACCAAACCCAACCCTAGGAAACACTTAGCCGACCACAATAGGACCCCCTCCTTGCTATTAATAGCAACATTCCCCTATTCTTCCCCTTTCATTAGAAACCCTAACCCTAATTTGTGTTATTCCCCAAATTGCCTCAATCTCCCAAATCGAGTCCAAAATCTCTCAAATGAATTGCAAACTATTTCCCTTGAAGAGAAAAAGCCACTATTGTCTCGATTGGGAGCATTTGGAGCAATTTGATTATGGAGCTGGGTGGGGATTAGATCTAAAGATTATTCCTTGAGAATCCATCTCTTAAGTGGTAAGAACCCTTTAAACCTTCTAATTTCCATCAAGTGA